>CM063174.1:153813161-154449828 GCA_031835075.1 Saguinus oedipus
GGCACAAAACAATAGATGTTCTTTGAGATGTGGTAGAAAGGGAATGCTTATCCACTGCTACTGGAAATGTATTAGTACAGCCTCTATGAACAACAGTTTGAAGATTTCTCAAAACTAAAAGATCTTTCATTCAATCTAGCAATCCCACTACTGGGCATCTACTCAAAGGAAAAAAATATATTATATCAATTACATACCTACATGCATATTTTTATTGCAGCAAAACTTGCAATTGCAAAAATACAGAATCAACCTTTCCTTGATTTTTACTTTTTGTAAATGCCTTGTATATTTCTTGGCTTGTGGTTGTCATGAGGCTTACAAATACTATCTTATAACCTATTATTTTAACCTGATGATAGTGTCTGCATAAACAAACAATAAGCAAGCAAAAAGGAAATAAGTAAAAATTATTTGTCTTAACTTCATCCCCCCAACTTTTTCACATCTTGTTGTTTCTATTTATATCTTCTTATACTATATCTTCAAAAGTCGTCATAGTTATTATTTTTGATTGGTTCATCATTTAGTTTTCCCAGTTAAGATTAGGGTAGTTTACAGACCACAGCTATAGTGTAATATTCTGCATTTTTGTGTGTACTTACAATTACCAGTGTACCTTCAGATGATTACTTACTGCTCATTAATGTCCTTTTCTTTCTAATTGAAATACTACCTTTGGCATTTCTTGTAGGACAGGTCTGGTGTTGATGAAATCCCTCAGCTTTTGTTTGTCTCAGAAAGCTTTATTTCTCTTTCATGTTTTGAGGACATTTTCATCAGATATCTTATTCTAGGGTAAACATTTCTTTCTTCAACACTTTAAAGGAAAACTTCATGCCACTCCCTCCTATACTGTTAATGTTTCTACTGTTATTTGTGTCTGTCCTCTTGTTGCTTTTAGGGTCTTTTCTTTATCCTCGATCTTTGGGAGTTTGATAATTAAATGCCTTATTGTAGTCTTTTTTGGGTTAAATCTGTTTCGTGTCTATAAACTTCTTGTATTTGGTTAATCTTTCTCTAGGTTTAGCAATTCTCTATTATCACTTTACCTAAACTTTCTACTCCTGTTTCTTTCTCTACTTCCTCTTTGAAGCCAATAACCCTTGCATTTGCCACTTTGAGGCTGTTTTCTAAATTCTGTAAGTGTCCCTCACTGTTTTATATTCTTTTTTCTTTTATGTCCTCTGACTGCATATTTTCAAATAGCTGCTCCTCAAGCTCCTTAATTCTTTCTTCTGCTTTATCAATTCTGCTTTAAAAAAACTCTGATTCATCTTTTAGTAGGCCAGTTGTGTATTTTAGCTCCAAAATTTCTGCTTGATTCTTTTTATTCAATCTCTTTATTAAATTTATCTGATAGAATTCTGAATTACTTCTCTCTGTTATATTGAATTTCTTTGAGCTTCCTCAACACAGATATTTCGAATTCTTTGTCTGATAGGTCATGTATCTCTGTTTCTTCAAGATTGGTCTCTGATTTCTTGCTTAGTTCATTTAGTGAGATGACGTTTTCCTGGATGGTGTTGATACTAGTCGATGTTCTTCAGTGTCTGAGCCTTGAAGAATTGGGTATTTATTGCAGTCTTCACTATCTGGGCTTGTTTATTTCTGTCCTTTTTCAGAAGTCTTTCTGGATATTTGAAAGGATTTGGGTCTTGTGATCTAAGCTGTATCTGCTTTAGAAGGCACCTGAATCCCAGTAATGCTGTAGTTCTTGCAGACTTGTAGAGATACTGCCTTGATGATCTTGGACAAAATCCAGGAGATTTCTCTGGATTACCAGGTAGAGACTCTTGTTTCATTCCTTTACTTTCTCACAAACAAAGGAAGTTTTTTTCTCTCTTTCTCTTCTGAGCCACCTAAAGCTGGAGATGGAGTGACAGAAGCACCGTTGTGGTAACCACCACTATGACTGTGCTGGGTCAAACTCGAATCTAGCATAACACTGGGTTTCAGCCAAGACCTGCTGTAACCACTCCCTGGCTACTACCTATATTTATTTAAGACCCTCTGGCTCTAAAATCAGCAGGTGGTAAAGCCATCCAGGCCTGTGTTCTCTTCAGGGAGGCAAGTACCCCCAGTGCCTGGGTGGTTCCAGAGATGCCATCTGTGTGTCAGGAGCTGGAGTTAAAACCTTACAAGTCTACCTGTTGTTCTATTGTCCCGTGGCTGAGTTGGCATTCAAACAATAATGGACACAGTCCTTTACACCTTTCCCTCCCCTTTCCAAAGGAGAAGAGACTCATTCCATAGCTGCTTCCACCCCAGGACATGAGGAATTCTGCCAGACTACTGTCAATACTCCCTTAAGTCCCAAGGGTTCTTAAGTCAGCTTGTGATAAACGCTGCTTGTCCTGGGACTCACTCTTCAGGGAAGTGGGCTCTGCCCTGCCCTGTGGCCCACAAAAGGTCTAGAGATACTGTCCAAGAGTCAATTCCTGAAATCAGGGACCCCAAGATCCCACTTGGTGCTCCACCCTCCTGTAGCTATGCTGGCACCTAAGGTGCAAGACAAAGTCCCGTTTACTTTTTCCTCTGCTTTTCTCAAGCAGAAGGAGTTTTCCCTGTAGTCACAACAGCTGGGAATGTACTGATTTGCACCTAAAGTGAGCGCATCTCAGAGGTTCACCCAAGGCCCTTGACGTAGTACCTGTTTATTGCTGCTAGTTGTTCAGGTCCCAGGGGCTCTTCAGTTAGAAGGGCATAAATGCTGCCAGGACTATGTCCTTCGCTTCAAGGCAGCAGGTTCCCTTCTGACCCAGGGTGTGTCTAGAAATGTCATCTGGGTAATAGGCCCTGAAAAGCAATCTCTCATTACTCATACTAGCCCCTTTCCTACTGTGGCCTAGCTGGTATTCAAGATGCAAGACAAGTCCTCCTCACTCTTTTCTCTCTTTTTCTCAAGCAGAAAGAAGGGGTCTCTCTTTGGAGCCATGAGCTGCATAGTTCTGGGTTAGGGTTGTAGGGATGTGAGCACACTCTTAGCTGCCCTAGCTGATGTCTCAGTAAGTCACATGGCTCCCCTCCACCGCAACCTGCTCCCAGTTTACTGTCTGCGGGCTCAGTTCAGCCCTAAGACTCACTTAAGTCCTTATGGCCTAGACTGCCTTTCAAGTTTACTTAGAGACCCAGAGGACTTTGGCCCTTGTTTGCGAGGTTCTCCAGAACCCACATTCAGACTGCTGGGATTGGCTATTCCCCTTTGGCTAGGGTTGGTTTAAATACTCTGTTTGTGGACATGCATTAGCTCAGTTTGGTCCTGTTTTCCTTTCTGCTCTAACAGAGTAGCACTGCCTCACAATTGCTATGTTCTCCCTCCCCTGCCACCCAGAGACACACTCTCCGCACCATGCTTCCAGGGTGTGAGGGAGAGGTGGCATCCACCATTCAAGACTGTTTTTTCTATCTCTTCAGTTTCTCTTTCAGTGATAAGTAGTTAAAACCAGGTACTATGAGGGCTTCCTTGATCTTTGGGTCTTATGAAGATGTCTTCTGTCTAGATAGTTGATAAATTGGTGTCCTTGCAGGAAGAAAAAAAGAAAGTGGAGGCTTTATTTCACCATCTTGCTCCTCCATCTCCCTAGGAAAACTTAACAACAAAAAAATAGATGACCTGAGTTGTCCCATAATTATTAATGAAATTGAATTTTTAGTTAAAAATTTTTCCAAGCCCAGATGTCTTTACTTATTAATTCTACCAATTTTTGTAAGAAAAAGTATATGTCTTTACACAATATTTTAAAATAACTCAAAGAGAATTTAGAGAATTTATTTAAGAAAAATAGAATATTAAAATGTCAATTATCTCCAGTTTAATCCAGGGTATTAATGATATCCTTCAAAATTGCTGCAATATTTTTGAGGACATTAACAACTAATTCTAAAGTATATTCCTGGGAAGGTAAAGAAATTAAAATAGGAAAAATAATTCTACACAAAAAAAAGTGATTTTCAGGACACTCAATATCCTTCTGCATGTCTTCATATAAAGTTACTATAATCAAGTCTATAGCATTGGTGAATAGATAGACCCACAAATCAAAAGGAACTAAAATGAAGTCCCCAGAAACACACCCAAGCACATAGAGTGAACAGATTTATGACAAAGATGCAAAGACAATTTTACAGAGAAGAGATGGAATAATTGTACTAAAAATCAGACAGTTATGTGTAATAAAGAAGAAAATATAAAGCAAATACCAAACATCCTTGACTTAAACCTCATACTTTATATTAAACTCATAATTGATCATAAACATAAGAATAAAATCTACAACTTTAAAATTTTATAGGAAATTTTAAGAGATGGTCCATATGATCTTGAATTTGAAAAGTTATTACTTCAAAAGCATTATCCATAAGAAAAAGGGTTTTCTAATTTAAGAACTTTTGCTGTATAAAATAATTTTATCAAATTTAAAACATTAAATTTAGTGCTTATGCGCTTTAAAAGAAAGTGTTACAATTAAAAACAGGCCATAGACTGGGAAAAATATTTGCAAATTATATGTCTTATAAAACACATATCTAGAATATTAAGAAAAACAAAACTCAAACCCGAATAATAACAAAATAACAAAATAATAAATGGATAGACTATCCAAAGAGACATTTCATCAATGATGTTTATGTAGAAAATAAGTATTGGAAATTATGCTCAGCTTCATTAGTCATTAAGAAAATACATAATCAAATCACAGTAACATACTATATAAACCTTATTAAAATGACAAAAAAAGGAAAACAATAACAAACTATAAAATACTGACAGTATAAAATAATGGTGAGATTATAGAGCAACACAAATTCTCACTTATTTCTTGTTTCATTAAAAATGCCACTGTCAATTTAGAAAAACATTTGGTGACTTTTCCTGAAGGAATCTTATACACACATACACAGAGACACACAACACAGACACAAATGTATGCTTACCATAAGATTGAGGACTTCCACCTCCAGATTTTCATCCAAGTCAACTAGAAAATATATGCACACACACAAAAAAACTGTATGAGAGTATTTATAGAAGCTTTAATTTGAATGACCCAACACTAGGAATAACCTAAATGTCCTTCAACAGCTGAACGTATAAGCTGTGGTACATCCATACAATGAAACATCACTAGGCAATAAAAAAGATCTCCTTATCAATTTATACATTAACATGGATGAATAATAAAGGCAGCTACATAAGCGAAAGAACAAGGCCACAAAATCTATTGACTGTATGATTCCTTTATCTGGCATTCTGTAAAGGTAAAACCATAAGCAACAGAAAGTAATAAAAAGGAGCTGACTGGCTGGGAGCGGTGGCTCAAGCCTGTAATCCCAGTACTTTGGGAGGCTGAGGCGGGTGGATCACGAGGTCAAGAGACCGAGACCATCCTGGTCAACATTGTGAAACCCCGTCTCTACTAAAAATGCAAAAAATTAGCTGGGCATGGTGGTGCACGCCTGTAATCCCAGCTACTCAGGAGGCTGAGGCAGGAGAATTGCCTGAACCCAGGAGGCGGAGGTTGCGGTGAGCCGAGATCGCTCCATTGCACTCCAGCCTGGGTAACGAGAGCGAAACTCCACCTCAAAAAAAAAAAAAAAAAAAAAAAAAAAAAAAAAAAAAAAAAAGGATCTGACCTTATAACTTTGGAAAGAGGGTATTAACTACATTGTATGAGGTTAAAGATAAAAATAAATCCTCTACTTAAGTCAGTACCTTTGCTTCTCACAGGAATGTAGGTTAGCAATTTTGATAAATGGTTTGCATGTATACTAGAGTTGAACAAATAAGCAAATAAATTACAGACAATGGGAGCCAGGTTTCTTACTAAAAATGTTATAAAAAGGCATGGGAGTGGAAGCTAGAATAAACACTGGTGGTACTGGATTAGAGTCAGAGACATCATTCTGCACTCCAGCTTGTTTTATCATACATACAGGTAGATAATACATATAGATAAGTATCTACATCTGGGAGCAGGGACATCTATTGCTCACACCCAATTTACACATATAGAAGGAATTAGGAATATAGAAAATCACCATGAGTATGTAACTGTAGTAACTCTAGCCTGCACAAGGCATTGATGAAAGCCATATGTGAGCAACTTTATAGAGAAAAAGGCCATTGCATAGACTGAAAGTAACCACCCCAGATTATTTATTAATTAATGTGGTGGTTTTAACACGTGCACAAATTGTTGGTTAATCTTTCCTCCAGGAGTTGGAAATTAATTCCTCTCCCCTTGAGTGTGGGTTGTACTTGATTTCTCATTTCTTATCAATAGATTATGGAAAGAGAAGAATAACTTTCAGTATAGAAACTTTGAAGACACCACTTTAATTAAATAACTAATGTGAGCCTCACCAACAATAACTCATATTGATACTATATACCCCCTGTTTGATGCAATGAGAGCATACTTCACATTGTGGAGTTCTCTAAAATTTTTAATCACAGTGAAATTTGACAATAGCTTAGAGAAACCCAAACTGAGGGACATTTTAAGAAACAGCTGGACAGTAACATTCAAAACCAAAAACGTTGTCACTATACACTTTTTAGAATGGCCAAAATCCAGAATGCCACCAAATGCTGATGAAGATGTGCAGCAGCAGGAACTCTCATTCATTACTCCTGAGAATGCAAAATGGGACAACCATTTGACAGTTTCTTACAAAACCAAACATGCATTTATTATGTGATTCAGCAATTGTGCTGTTGGTATTTACCTAAAAGATTTGAAAACTTATGTCCACAAAACAACCTGCACACAAATGTTTATAGCAGCTTTATTGGTAATTACTAAAACCTAAAAGCCACCAGTATGTCTTTTAGTAGATAAATGGATAAATAAAGTATGTTGCATCCAGACAATGGCACATCATACACTGCTTTGTTGGTAATTATCAAAAATGTCTGCCTAATGCTTTAATATCTTATTTTTTGATTCAGTTGAAGGACAAAGGCCTGAGAACCTGGGTGATTCACTGGTGTAAATCCCAGCATCCTAAGACCCGAGAACCTGAAATTCTGATATCTGAAATAAGAAAAAGATGAAATGTCCCAGACATAAATAGAAAATTTTTTCTTTCTCCACCTTTTACATTATTATTTTGTTTTGTTTAATGGTATTTATTTTGGTATTTAAAAAAATCTAACTTTATAGATTCGTATATAACCACACATTAAAAACTTTTATAATATTCAAGTTTTCCTTGACTATCTCTTTATTGGAAAGACCATCTTTTATTAAATTCCTCAGGCTGGGTTAACAAATGTGATATTCTATTTTAAACAAGGAAGAAATTCTTCCTTGTTTAAAATTGTTTTTTTATTCCTTGTATGATTTAAATCAGGTCATCTTAATGTGACATGTATTTCAATTAACTTCATTTCTCATTCTTTTTTTATTTTCCTCTTGTTTCTCCAAAGGTCTATCACAATGTAGTACAATTTAAAGCAATCATTTTCTTTTGAAAATAATTGCCTGTATTTCATGTTTGTTGCACTGTATTGTGTCCTATCCATACTCTGAACAGACTGATACCAACCTGCATTGGAGCAACCACTTGCCTGAATCAGCAACCTGAGAGGCCCCACCCTTTCTGGGCATAGATTGTGGTACAGCATAGACCTCTCTGATCCATACCCAAACAGATATTCAGATACTTGGAGTAGCTACTCGCCTGTGGAGTGAGTACCCAAGGAGGTATGCCAGCTCTACAAACAGAGAAGAGAATGTGAGTCCAAGGAGATAAGGCACCTCTAGGTGCTTGGTGGCTGCTCAGTGTGTTTTCTCTTGGTGCTGGTGCATGTGCCTGCCATCAGGGGACCTGTAAGTGGGCCTTCCTAGTCTGACCATGCCTATTGTATTAGTCCGTTTTCACACTGCTGATAAGGACATACCTGAGACTGGGTAATTTAGAAAGGAAAGAGGTTTAATTGACTCAGAGTTCTGCATGGCTAGGGTGGAAGGCAAGGAGGAGAAAAGTCACATCTTACATGCATGGCAGCAGGCAAAGAAAGAGAACTTGTGCAGGGAAACTACTCTTTATAAAACCATTAGATCTCATGAGACTTATTCACTATAATGAGAACAGCACAAGAAAGATCTGCCCTCATGATCCAATTACCTCCCACTTGATCCCTCCCATGATACATGGGAATTGTGGGAGCTACAATTCAAGATGAGATTTGGGTGGGGACACAGCCAAACCACATCACCTATCATGCTCCACCTCCAGACTGTGCAGGGAGCTCAGACCATTATGCACTTCACAGATCACCCCACAGCCTGAGGCAACAGAGAACTTCCGGTAAACAAGGATCAAGTATACATACAGCCACATTGGCCACAGCCATCTTCTTACCCATAAGCATCATGTACTGGCCTGTAGATAGAACTGCATAGCTCAATATAAAACCTGCCAACAGAAGGGTAGAATCCCAAAGGCCCTAGACAGCATTGTCTACAGTCACAGCTCCTAGGGAGAGGGGGAAATGAAAAGAAAAAATATAATCTTATAGAGACATAAAGAAAAAAATTATCCACACAAAAATAATTACAAAAATTAAAGTGCCAGTGTCTACAGATGAGAATGAATCAGCACAATAATTCTGGCACCATGATAAAACAAAACAAAACAAACACAATGTTGTGACAGCACCAAAGGATGACATTAGCTCTACAGCAATGGCCACCAAACAAACTGGAAACTTAGAAATGATAGACAAATAACGTGAAGCATGGGTTGCAAGGAAGCTCAACAAGATCCAAGACAAGACTGAAAATCAACAAAAAGAAACTTAACAAAAGTAGATCAAGCAGAAAAAGGAATTTTGGAGCTTGAAGACTAGTCTTTTGAATTGAAACAGTCTGACAAAAATAAAAAGAAAATATTTTTTTAAAAATGAACATTCTTCAAGAAATATGGGATTACCTAAAGCAAGCAAACTTATAAATAACTGGCATTCCTGAGAGAGAAGAAGAAAAAGTAAATAACCTGGAAACATATTTAAAATTTTCTTTTTGTTTAAATTGTACTTTGGGCTCTGGGGTACATGTGCACATCCCGCATCCTGCAGGATTGTTGCGTAGGTACATACATGCTGTGGTGGTTTGCTGTCTCCATTCCCTACTGTCCCTGCCCATCATCGCCTCCATCAGGCATTTCTCCGGGTGTTATCCCTCCCCATCCTCCCCACCCACTGCTGTCCTCCCCTCCCCTTCACCCCCACACCTAGATCAGGGAGTGTTGTTCCCTTCCCTGTGCCCATGTGTTCTCATTGTTCATCACCAGCCTATGAGTGAAAACATGCAGTGTTTGGTTTTCTGTTCTTGTATCAGTTTGCTGAGAACGATGGTTTGTAATGATGAGTTCATGTCCTTTGCAGAGACATGAATGAATCTACAAATTTTTCTTTTCTTTTTTTTTTTTTGTGAGATGGAGTCTCACTCTGTCGATCAGGCTGAAGTGCAGTGACAAGACCTCAGCTCACTGAAACCTCTGCCTCCAGGGTTCAAGTGATTCTCCTGCCTCAGCCTCCCAAGTAGCTGGGACTACAGGTGTGTGCCATCACACCCAGATAATTTTTGTATTTTTAGTTGAGACAGAATTTCACCAGGTTGGTCTGGCTGGTCTCGAACTCCTGACCTCATGATCTACCCACCTCCACCTCCCAAAGTGCTGGGATTACAGTTGTGAGCTACCACACTCAGCCAAAATATTCTAAAACTTTTTCTTATCTTACTAGAGAGGTAGACATGCAAATATAAGAAATCCGGAAAACACCTGTAAGATACTATTCAAAATGTACATCACCAAGGCATTTAGTCACCAGAATGTCCAAGGTCAATGCAAAACAAAAAAGCTTAAATAAGTTATAGAAATTGGTCAAATCATGCACAAAAAGAGCCCCTTCAGGCTTACAGTGGACTTCCCAGCAAAAGCCTTACAAGCCAGGGAGCTTGGGGTCTTATTTTCAGCATTCTGAAAGAAAAGAAATTTCAACTAAGAATTTCATATTCTACCAAACGGAGCTTCATAAAGGAAGGAGACATAAAATCTTTTCCACACAAGCAATCACTAAAGGAAGTGCTGCCGCTAAACCAACCTTACAAGAGATCCATAAGGGAAGTCTAAGTGTTGAAATAACAGAATGATACCTGCTACCACAAAACACACAACCCACTAGCACGTGGTTCACAGACACTATAAAGCAACTATGCAGTACAAACTACAAAGCAATAAGCTATCAACATAATAGTAGGATCAAAAAATTACATATCAATATTATATTTGAGTATAAATGGTCTAAATACCCCACTTAAAAGGCACAGAATGGCAAGTTAGATTTAAAAAAAAAATACCCATCTGTCTGTTGTGTTGAAAGGACTCATCTCACACATAATGACGGCTATAAGCTCAAAGCAAAAGGTTGGATAAAATTCTATTATGCTAATGGAAAGCCAAAAAAGATCAGGGGTTGTAATTTTTATATCAGATTAAACAGACTTTAAGCCAACAACATTAAAAAAATAAATAAAATAAAAAAGACAATGAAGGGCATTGCATAATGATAAATAGTTCAATTAAACAAGAAGACATATTATAACTATTCTAAATATTTATGCATCCAACATTGGAGCACCAGATTCATAACAAAAATAATATACTTCTAGACCTGCAAAAAGGCATAAACAGCCACACAGTAGTTGTGGACAAAGGATTCAACACCCCACTGACAGTGTCAGATCACTAAGGCAGAAAATTAACAAATAAATTCTGGACATAATTTTGACACATGAACAATTGGCCCTAATAGAATTCTACAGAGTATTCTCCTCATCAACCACGAACATACATTCTTATCTGTACACAGAACATACTCTAAGATTGACCATTTGCTCAGCCATAAAGTAAGGCTTAATAAATTCAATGAAAATATTCTTGGTGTTGATTTCTCAAAACCACAAAATTATATGGAAATTAAACAAGTTGTTACTGAATGACTTTTTTTTTTCACTTTTAGGTTTGAGGCATATGTGCAGGGTTTTTTTTTAATATAAAAGTAAATTGTATGCTATAGGTGCTTGGTATACAGATTATTTTATCACCCAGGTAATAAGCATAATATCCAGTAGGTAATTTTTTGATCCTCTCCCTCCTCTCACTCTCCATCCTCAACTAGACCCAGTCTCTGTTGTTTCCTACTTTGTGACCATGTGTTCTGAATGTTTAGCTCCAGCTTTTAAGTTAGAACATGCAGTATTTGGTTTTCTGTTCCTGTGTTAGTTTAGGCTACCAGCCTCCAACTCTATCCATGTTGCTGCAAAGGACATGATCTCATTCTTTTTTATGGCTACATGGTATTCCATGGTATTTATGTACCACATTTTCTTTATCCAGTATATCATCGATGAGCATTTAGGCTGATTCCATGTCTTTGCTATTATGAATGTTGCTGCAATAAACATATGTGTGCATGTGTTTTTAAGGTAGAAAAATTTCTATTCCTGAGGGCACATACACAATAATGGGATTGCTGAGTTGAATGCTACCTCCATTTCAAGACCTTTGAGAAATTGCCACACAGCTTTCCACAATGGCAAAACTAGTTTACATTTCCACAAGAAGTGTATCGTTTCCCTTTTCTCTGCAACCTCACAAATATCTGTTTTTTTTGTTTTTTTGTTTTTTTGTTTTTTAACTTTTTAGTGATAGCCATTCTGGCTGATATGAGATGTTATCTCATTGTGGTTTTGATTTGTATTTCTCTAATGATTAGTGATATTGAGTATTTTTATATGCCTGTTAGCCAAGTATATGTCTTCTTTTGAAAAGTGTCTGTTTATGCCCTTTGCCTATTTTTAATAGGGTTATTTGTTTATTGCTGGTCAATTTGTTTATGTTTCTTATACATTCTGAGTATTAGATCTTGGTAGGATGCATGGTTAGCAGATATTTTTTCCCATTCTGTAGGTTGTCTGTTTATCATGTTGGTAGCTTCTTTTGCTATGCAGAAACTCTTTAGTTTAATCAAGTCCCATTTGTCAATTTTTTGTTTTGTTCCAACTACTTACGGGCTCTTCATCATGAAGTCTTTGTCAGGGCCTATGTCCAGAATGGTATTTCTTATCTTCCAGTGTTTTTATAATTTTCGCTTTTACATTTAAGTCTTTAATTTACCTTGCTTGATTTTTGTATATGGCATAAAAAGGGGTTCATTTTCAATCCTCTGCATGCGGCTAGCTTGTTATCCCAGCATTATTTATTGAGTAGGGTGTGCTTTCCTCATTACTTGTTTTTGTCAACTTTGTCAAGTCTCAGATGATTGTAGGTGTGTGGCCCTATTTTGGGGCTGTCTGTTCTTTTCCACTGGTCTGCGTTTTTGTTTTTGTACCAGTACCATGCTTATTTGGTTACTATAGCCTTGTTGTATAGTTTGAAGTGATGTAACGTGATGCCTCTAGGTTTGTTCTTTTGCTTGAGATTGCCTTAACTATCAAGCTTTTTTTGTTTTTGATCCCATACCAGTTTTAAGATAGTTCTTTTTTCTAAATTGATGAAGAATGTCATTGTTAGTTTGATAGGAGTAGTGTTGAATGTGTAAATTGCTTTGGGCAGTATGGTAATTTTAACAGTATTGATTCTTCTTATCCAGGAGTATATAACTTTTAAAAAATATGTTGGTATTATCTCTAATATCTTTGGGCAATGTTTAGTAATTCTCATTGTATTTCCCCTTCCTGATTAGCTATATTCCTAGGTCTGTTTTTGTGGTTGTGAATGGGATTACATTTTAGATTTGGCTCTTAGGTTGGATATTGTTTCTGTAAAGGAATGCTGCTGATTTTTGTATATTGATTTTGTTGTACAACTCTTAAACTTTATTGGAACTGTTTATTAAATTAAAGGGCTTTGGGGCAGAGATCACGGGGTTTAGAATCATATTGTTTGCAAACAGGGACAGTTTGACTTCTTTTCTTTCTATTTGGATGCCTTTTATTTATTCCTCTTGCCTGATTTATCTGGCAAGGACATACAGTATTATGTTGAATAGGAATAATGAAAGAGGGCATCCTTATCTTGTTCTGGTTTTCAATGGGAATGCTTACAGATTTTTCACCCATTCAGTCTGATGTTGACTATGTGTTTTGCATAGATGACTCTCATTATTTTGAAGAAAGTTCTACCAATGCCTCGTATATTTAAGATTTTTTTTAACATAAAAGGGTGTTGAATTTCATTGAAAGCCTTTTCTGCATCTATTGAGATGATCGTATGGTTTTTGTTTTTAGTTCTTTTTATGTGTTGAATCATATTTATTGATTTACGTATGTTTAACCTATCTTGTATCTTGGGTATAAAGACTACCTCATTATGGGGATTCACTTTTTGATGTGTTCCTGGATTTGTTTTGCAAGTATTTTGTTGAGAATTTTTGCATCTATGCTCATCAAAATATATTGGCCTAAAGTTTTTGTTGTTGCTGCTGTGTTTCTATCAGATTTTGATAACAGGATGGTGCTCATCTTATAGAATGAGTTAGGGAGAAGTTCTTTCTCCTTGTAGTTTCCATTGGAATGGTATCTATCACTTTGTTTTATACATCTGATAAAATTCAGCTATGAATCCATCTGGTCATGGGTTTTTTCTAGTTGGTAGGCTTTTCATTACTGATTCAATTTTGGAACTCATTAACGGTCTGTTCAGGGATTTAATTTCTTCCTGTTGCAATCTTGGGAGATTGTAGGTTTCCAGGGTCTGAATGACTTTTGAGTAAAGAATAAAACTAGGGCAAATATGTAAAAAGAAATTTCAAATTAATAGTAACACAAACATAATATAACAAAGATTCTGGAATGCAGTAAAAGCAATGTTAAGTGGAAAGTTCATAGTGCTAAACATCTACATCAAAAAGTTAGAAATATCTCAAATTAACAATATGACATCATGTCTAGTAGAATTAGAAAAATAAAAACTTACCCGAAAGCCAGCAGAAGAAAGGAAACCACAAAATAAGTTCAGAACTGAAGAAATTGAGACCCAAAAATCTTATAAAGAGGTTTCATGAAATCAAAAGTTGTTTTTTTGAAAGGATAAATAAGAGCAATAGACCACTAGTTAGATTAACAAAGAAAAAAGAGGGAATAACCTAATAAGTATAATCAGAAATAACAAAGGTAACATTACAACTGATCTGTCAGTTGTAATGTGCAACTGTAAATACAAATAATCTTCAGAAACTATTATGAACACCTTTATGCATGCAAACTAGAAAATTTAGAGGAAGTGGTTAAATTCCTGGAAACACACCACTTCCCATGACTGAATCAAGATGTATATGAAACACTACCTATACCAATATCAAGCTCTAAAATTGAATCAGTAAAAGAACAACAACAACAAAAAACAACATCCTACCAACAAAAAAAGGCCTCAGATGAATTAATAGCTAAATTCTACCAGATATACAAAGAAAAATTGTTACCAATCCTCTTGAAGCTATTCCACAAAATTGGGGAGGAAAGACTCCTCTCTAACTCATTTTACAAAGTGAGCAACACTCTGATACCAAAATTTGCAAAGACACAACAAAAAAATTAAAACTACAGGCCAATATCTCTGATGAACATAGGGACTAAAATTCTCAACAAATGACTAGCAAACTAAATCCAAAAGCTCATCAAAAACTTCATTTAACATGATTAAATAGGCTTTATTCCTGGAATAACAGATTGCTTCAATATACACAAATCAATAAATGTGATTCATCATATAAATAGAACTAAACAAAAACCACATGATAATATCAATAGATACATAAAAGGCTTTAAATAAAAGTCAACATATTTTTATGTTAAATATCCTCAACACGCTAAGCCTCAAAGGAACATATCTCAAAATAATAAGGGTAATCTGTGACAAACCCAGAGCCAACATCATACAGAATGTGCAAAAGCTGAAAGCATTCGCCTTGAGAACTGGAAGACAAGGATGCCCATTCTCACCATTCCTATTCAACATAGTACTGAAAGTCCTCACAGGAGCAATCAGGCAAGAGAAAGAAATAAAAGGCATCCATATAGGAAAATAAGTCAAATTGTCTCCCTTCACAGACTGATATGCTTCTATACATATCAGTATAGAAAAACATAAAGGCTCCACCAAAAGACTCCTGGAACTAATAAACTACTTTAGTAAAGTTTCAGAACACAAAATCAATGTACAAAATCAATAGCATTTCTATACAACATTAACATTTAAACTTAGAGCCAAATTAAGAATGCAATTCCATTTAGAATAGCCACAAAAATTAAAATATCTTGGATTACATATAAGCAAGAAGGTAAATTATCTCTACAAGGAGAACTACAAAACAATGCTCAGATAAATCATAGATGACACAAACAAATAGAAAATTATTCTACAAGCATAGATTTGAAGAATCAATATCATTAAAATTACCATACTACCTAAAATAATCTAAAGATTTAATGTTTTTTCTCTCAAACTATTGATGCAATTTTGCACAGAATTAGAAAAATCTGTTCTAAAATGAATATAGAACTAAAAAGAGCCCAGTTTCAGACTATACTAGAAAGTTACAGCAACCAAAACAGCATGATACTGGTAAAATAAAATAAAAAATATAAAAGCTAAATTTAAAGACAATCTACCAATGGAATGAAAAAAAGAACCCAGAAATAAAACCCCACACTTATACCCTCTGTCCATCAACAAAGTCAACAAAAATCAGCAATAGGGAAAACAATTAATAAATGATGCTGAGATAACTGGCTAGTCATATAGAGAGGAATGAAACTAGTCCCCATCATTTGACTATATATAAAAAATAAACTCAAGGTGCATTAAAGATTTAAATGTAAGACCTAAAACTGTAACACTGCTAGAAGAAAACCTGGGAAATAGCATTCTGGATATCACCTTTCTCAAAGAATTTGTGACTAAGTCTTCAAAAGCTATTGGAACAAAAAGAAAAATTGGCAAGTGGGACCTAAGTAAGTTAAGAGCTACTACACAGCAGAATAAATAATCAACAGAGTAAACAAACAACATACAGAATGGGACAAAATATTTACAAACTATGTGTTTGACAAGGGTCTAACATCTCTAATCTATGAAGAACTTAAACAATTGAAGAAGCAAAAAACAAAGTCCCATTTAAAAAGGTAGGGAAAGCACACATATGACACTTTTCCAAAGAAGATTTACAGGCAGCCAACAAAGATCTGAAAAAAAATGTTCATCATCGCTAATCATTAGAGAGAGGCAAGTCAAAACCATAACGAGATAACCTCTCACATCAGTCAGAATGGCTATTATAAAAAAGTCAACAGAATAGTTCTGGTGAAGCTGCAGAGAAAAGGGAATGCTTTTATACTGTTGGTTGGAATGTGTATAAGGTCAGCCACTATTTGGACATATCTGAAAGAACTTAAAACAGAATTATCATTTGACTCAACAATCTCATTCCTGGGTATATAGCTAAAGCAAAATAAATCATTTAAGCAAAAAAGCACATGAATTTGTATGTTCGTCATACCTCTATTCACAGTAGCAAAGACATGGAATCAACCTAGGTGTCCATCAGTGGTGAACTGTATAAAGTATATATATAGATATATATACATATATGTATATATATATAATATATAAGTTTACCATGACATATTATGCAGCCATCAAAAAGAATAAAATTATGCCCTTTGCAGCAACTTAGATGGAGCTGGAGGTCATTATCTTAAGCAAATTAATGCAAGAACAGAAAACCAAATATCACATCTTCTCACTTATAAGTGACACCTAAACATTTGGCACACGTGTACATAAAGACAGGAACAATAAACATTGGGAACTTTAAAAGGCGGCAGAGAGGGAGGAGGATAAGGGCTGAAAAACTACTTATTGGGTACTCTATTCACTATCTGGGTGATGAGATCATTCCTACTCCAAACCTCAGTGCTACCATATACCAAGTAACAAACCTGCACATGTATCCCTTACCCTAAAATAAAAGCTGAAATTATATTTAAAAAAAGTAAATTCGATGTACCAAATTTATGTAACATAACTTTTAAGAAATGATGAGTTGTACTAATATTTCTTACTTCAGCCAAAATCTCTTTTCACATTTTACTTCCCAAATTAGATATTTGTATTTCTCATCTTACATAATAAGAATCTGATTCCTACCAATGCCAATGTGTTTACTTGAGTGATCAATAAGTATAGAATTTGTTGAAACTATTACACCAGGACCACAATGTACCAGAAACTTACTAAATATAGTTCAAGATTTCTTTGTGCATCTCTAAAAATTGGGAATTCTATATTAATTTAGAATAGGGTCAGAATTATGTATGAATTATTTGGCTTGATTTTTTTTTTTGCAAGTGGTAATTTTGATAATTCCATAAATTATAATTATATTTTATATGTGTGTTATGTTATTAAGCAGTCTTTCTTGATTTAATGTTATCTTCTGAAGATGTAAAATTTGATCATGGTTTAACAGTAATAATTATCTAAAATGTATTCTTAAAGATATTTCTTACCTTTTCTATCCCATTTCCCACTGTAAATAGCCAAATCATCCATTTCTGGTTTATCTTTCTTGTATTTTCTTTTGGAAAATAATATATAATTTTTTCCACCTTTATTACAAAAGTTGATAAGCTACACATGATATTTTATTTATACCTTATTTTTTATTTAACATACTCTGAAAATTACTACATTTCTATTACACAAATATTCTGTTTTTACATTTGCGTAGTGTTCATTATATGAATGCACCATACTTTATTCAGCCAATTTCTTCTACATAGCTATGTATGTTGTTTTCAATATTTTGTCTATTTTTTGTATATGTGGGTGTATATTTATGATAAATTCCAAGAAATTAGTAATGTTGGGCAAAACTGTCCTTCGCAGGTGCAGTAGTTGTTAGACTTTGCCAGTTCTCTCTAAGTATATTGCACCACCTTATGATTCACCAGCAATGCAGAAGAGTGCTTGTTTCCACACAGATTTGTCAAAGGAGTGTGTGATAAAGGTTTTAATAATTGGAAAAGGATATCTCACTGTAGTTTTAGTTTGCATGTCTTGTTACAAAGAGTTGAACAAACTTCTATTTAAGGTTCATTATACTCCTTTTTTTTTTTTTTTTTTTTTTTTGAGGAATTGTCACTTTACCGATTTTTTCTGTTGGATATTTGGACATTTTCTCTGGATGGCTAAAAAAATCCTTACATGTTAAGACATTAGTCTCCTATCTGTAATATACATGTTACAAATATTTCTAGCTTTTCCTTTATATATATGTATATATTTGCTTAATGTTCTATTTTAATGCATTCAAAGTCTACTTGATTTATCAATCTTTTCTTGCTATTGAATTTTGGGTCATAGTTTGAAAACACCTATACCCAAGTAATGAATGAATTAATTCATCTTTTTTTATTATTCATAGTGTTTCAGGTTTTTTTGTTGTTGTTGTTTCTATATTATCTCTCTCTCTCTCTCTCTCTTTTTTTTTTTTTTTTCCTGAGGCAGAGTCTCACTCTGTTCCCCAGGCTGAAGTGCAGTGGCATGATCTCGGCTCGCTGCAACCTCCATCTCCTGGGTTCAAGTGTTTCTCTTGTCTCAGCCTCCTGAGTGGCTGGGACTACAGGCACACACCACTGAATCCAGCTAATTTTTGTATTTTTAGTAGCGACAAGATTTCACCTTGTTGGTCAGGCTGGTCTTGAACTCGTGACCTCAAATTAACTGCCTGCCTCAGCCTCCCAAAGTGCTGAGTTACAGGCATGAACCATGGGGCCCAGCCCATATCTCACGTATTTGGGCTTTATTATGGTGTATGATGTGAAGTATGGATTCAATATTACTTTTTTAAAAAAGGTTACCCAAACTTTTCAGTAAATATTACTATTTACTAAATGTCCTTCTTTACTCCAGTACTTTGAAGATTTTGCTTTCTAATTCTAGATTTTCTATTTTGTTTCAGCAGTCAATTTTTTTCTCTCTTTCCATGTGCCAGTACCATCCAGTGTAATTTTAGAAATTCTATAACAAGCTTATTTATTTACTGCTTGGCAGATCCATTCTATTTTTAGGGTTTTGCAAGTTATGTTTAAATGTTTTTTCTTACAAATGAGCAGTAGAATCAACCTGTCTCCAGAAACAAACAAAAACCTTATTAACAAATATTTTTTCAGGGTGCCACGGTGGCTCCGGTCAGTTGTCCTGGCGCTTGAGGAGGCGAGGCCATGAGTTCAAGGCCAACCTGAGCAATGTTACATGCTCTCATTGATTGACAATAAATAAATAAATTATATATATATATATATATATATATATATATATATATTCAAATTTTGAGAAAAATGGCATCTTTATATTCACTTATTATATCAAAGGCTAAAATAATATCTTTCCATTTGTTCAAGTCTCGGTTTGTGTCTTTTGATAAGTAATGTTTTTTAGTTCTCCCCAAACTTCTCATTTAATTCATCCCTCAGTATTATATATTTTTGTGTAGCTATTTTAAATATGACTTAAACTTTTATTTTATTTTAAGCAATTATTTACCTGAATGCTATTAATTATATAGGTTAATTTTAACTTATGTTAAATTATTTATTTCATCATTGATATCATTTGCAAATAGAAATCATCTTATTTCTTCTTTTCACATTTTATTGTCTAATTGTTTTCTCTGGTCTAATTGTATTGTCTAATAGTTTCGATCAAATATTAAATAATGAGATAGATTAATCTTTTTCATTTTGTTTACTTTTCACAATAGCTAAAATAAATACCACATTTCTTTTAATGACTAATATTTCATAATATAAAACAATAATTTTTTAAATCAAACCTATACTGATGAAAATTTAAGGAATTTTCATCTTTAGCTAGAACAGAAACTGCTAAGAGAACATTTGTTTATAAGCCATTGCAAATTTTATAATATATGTGTAGAAAATATAGTTGAATTGTTGGATTAAACAGTGTCTTAAATTCTGATAGCTGTTTCAAAATTTATCTCAATACACACTTATTCTTCTTAAAGCATATTTATGAATTCCTGTTTCCTTTTATTCTTGTCTACATATTGTATTCAGCACATTTTTGCTCAAGTAACAGGGAAAACAGTATTTGTTTATAATCTTATTTTGCATCCAATATGAAATATGCAAAAATATAAAATATACAATAAGAAAATTAGCATGGGGCTCATACCCTGAAAGAATATCAATATTCTTCTTTAAGAAAGTAATGATAAATGCCAAGTGTGGGTGAAGGGGAGGAAGGCAACAAAACACACTGCCATGTGTGTACCTATGCAACTATCTTGCACGTTCTGCACATGTACCTCAGAACCTATAATGCAATAAAAATTAAAAAAAAAAAAGAAAGTAATGATTTCTTTAAAGATATGCTATTTTTATTATATCAATTTTGTTCTTTGTAAAATCTGCCAGTATTCTTAGCCAGTTTGATCTATATCTGTTTGATAATTTTGTGGCGATTGTACCATGCACACAACTTTAAAAAATTGTATGGTATATTTTGTTATCTTCATTGACAGGTTTTATGGCCCACTTAGAAAGGTCTTCTAAATGTCACATTTATAAAAAACAATAACTCAGTCTGTTTATATTTAAAATGTCTTATAATTTTTTTACATATAGCCATTCTATGTATTTGGAATATATTTCAGTAAAAAGTATGGTTCTATTTACGTTTTAGATTTTCACAAAGTTTCTTGGAAGATTTATCTTTTTTCTATATCTTCCAGTAAATTAAACAGTGTTACAATTATCTCTGCCAGAAAAAAATTGCTAAATCTTTATATGTGCCTCTCACTCTTCTAAGGTCTTTCATCTAATCATCCTAGCATTATTATGAGAAAAGTTATGTGATTTTCTTTATTTTACAAATAGTGAAAACTAAAGAACAAAGTGGTTATGTAATGTGACCAAGTTCATATAACTGGTAGGGGTAGTGCTGAGATGCAAACCTAATCTGTCTAAGTCTGAGGTCTATGTGCTTTTTACCATGACAAGATACTCCTTGGAAGAATTTCCCTGTGAATTTGCTAGTATTCCCCTCTATCACTCAGAATGTGTCATTTACTTTAGAAATCTGTGTTCTGTCAACTTCACCTGTGATCTTATGCTGTGGGTTCTTCTCGCAGAGTTTTTCTGTCCCTTGTTTAACACTAAATTTGGAAGCTCTTAGCATATTTTATTACATGTGTTTTCATGGGCATCATTCTTGTGCAGGAGGAATACAGGGCCCCAAGACTGGAAGGGTCTAATGCTTGGTCTAATGTTTTGCCATCACTTTCCTTAAACTCCTAATAATTTTCGGTAAGGGGTCTCACATTTTCATTTTGCACTGTGTACCAAAATTAGGTAACTGGTCCAATATACATATATATATATATATATATATATATATATATTTCATGGATACTTCTGTCTTTGTTTAATCGATGCTAGGAATCCAGGGTTTCCCTTGTTTCTTTTAGATGATTACAGACACCATAAAATAAATGTAGTATTCCATGTTGTCATTTTAATCAAATTCAGAAGGTTTAAATTGTTTCCCTAAGGTCACAAATTCATAAGTGATAATTTAACCAGAAGTGCTTTACTTCAGAGGCTTTGCTCTTTCTACTTCACCATGACTCTTTGCTAAGAACAACAACCTCATACAACTAAAAGAATGGCTTTTTGGAGATATAGTCTCATTGACATAGTGTATTAAATTGAGTCACGTCTTGGGCCACATGACAGACTGAGTGCACACAGCTGCTGTTCCAACTTCATCACATTGAAATGCTGAATAAATTATAATTAAAAATATTACATTGCTGAGCTTGAAAGATAGGCAGGAAACTAATATCTAAAGAAGTAGGTACCACATGTTTTTGTCCAGGCCCACTGTGTTCTCAGACTGCATATTAGTGCCAGAGAAAGAGATGAGTCCAAATGTCAGGTCAAGAGACTCTATAGGGGGTTCCCTGACATTGAGATGTTACACCTCAGGTATCTTCTTAGAATCTGGAGCTTCAAAAGTCTATTCAGCTCTCAAAAAGTAGGACAGAAACGTTTCAACTCAGTGCTACAGAAATGAGATGTATTGACATTTTTCTAGAGCTTAGTGTAGCAAAATAAAATGTTACTAATCAAAAACTGAAAGCTCAAGCATTTCTTTATTAAGGTTTGTAACTCAATTTTAAAATAAATTTATTGTGCATGATTCCCAAGCCTCAAAGTTAAATGAAATCTGATCCTGGGTCATTAAAACTTTTGGAGGCTTGAGTAGGAATAAATTTCAAACTACTTTATAATAAACTTTTTATATTCTGGGCCTTGCAAGATGCAAAGAAAGATAAAACTTCAGTGAAGATAAGCTTACAACAGAAATACAATTATAAATAAAATAAAATTATATTCGAAAGATCAGTGGGCATAATAAACAATATAATTAGTGCACCAAGAATGACAAATAACAAAATTATCAGGAAAAGCCCAGAAAATCATTGATTAAAATAATTAAATAGGTCAAAAAGTAGCATCTCTTATGAAAAAAAAAAGAATGGTATGAAGAAAGTTTAACTGAAAATGAATCAACTACAAAAATCATGAAAAGTTAGCAATTATATACAAGTCATTTTAAATGAGATACAGCTGATTACACTCAGATGAAGAAAGAATTTAAGAATTGACTAATTGATTCAAGGAAATTATTGCAACAGATAAAGAGATGGAAATTATAAGAAAAAGGGCTAATATAAAACATGAATCAGCAAGACTAATGCAATTAGTGTTCTAGAAGAGTGAGTAAGGAGAACAAAATAAAATAAGAAGTTAAGACATAGGATATTTCCAAATTTAAGAAAGAGATTAATATTAAAATTATCCCAGGCAAAATAAATAAAATCAATTGCACACGTACACATATCTCACTGAGAATGAAGAACACCACAGACAGAGGTAAAATATTAACAGGAAACTGTCCATTCTATTTTCTGGTCTAAATGGGAAGAACTTGGAAGACATCACTCTCATCCCCAAAGCAGGAAAACTGAAAATCAACAACCCTTCTTATGTAACGGGGCCAGCGTGCAGGTGCTCAGCTCCCACACTCTTTCAAGGTACCCAGGTCCTTGGCCTCTCTTGCCCCAGCAATGGGGGAAGGGGACCTGGAGGCACTTGTGAGCTTACTGTTGGAATAAATATCACGGACCCAAAGAATTTAGCAGAGAGCTATTTATTAGGCAGAGAGAGAGAGAGAGAGAGAGAGAGAGAGAGAGAGAGAGAGAGAGAGGAAAGGAGAGAGAGATCTCCCACGCTGTTGCTGCTGTGGGAGGGGACCGCCATTAGAGGGGATCCAAGGGAGAAATCCCCACAGGTAAGGGGTAGGGATATTTTAAACCCGGAGTTATTCCCGCACCATTTATGTTCTCCTCTAATGAGAGGAGTTCTTTCAAATTTCTGCTGGAATGATTGATCTTTGACTTTGATACTGGGTTGGCTGCTAGGTCAGCAACTAGAGCCTCCTCCTCCCAGAGCTTTTCACAGGCTTTTTAAACAAAGAGGCACACCTGTAATTTCTACCTATCTCGCAGGCAGGAAAGTCAGACAAAGAACTTTACATTCCCAGATAGGGAAGTGGATGGAGGCATGGCGCTGGAAAATTCTTGCTTTTGAAACCACGCCCCTTGTGGACTCAGTTTTCCTTAACACAGTCCTCACTTACAATCATTAGAGAAGTAAGATTATAGAGCAAACCACCACTCCAGAATCTGGAGAGACAGACAGATAAAATGGAATCACATCCTACCTGGAGCATGCTGAGGACACAAAGATTCGGTGACCACTTGCTAAAGATGAGCGTGTTAGAGAGATTAAAACTCCTGGAGGACAGCCTTAGTGGGTCTCCCTACCCAAGTATAGTGAGTTTTACCTCCAGCAGCCCTACCAGGTGATCAGAGTGAGAATCAAAAAAAAAAAAAAAAAAAAAAAAAAAAAAAAAAAAAAATCCTTTCCTGCTTCTGGCAACAGGAAGAGAAGGGAAAAATTCTTTCCTGCTTCCAGCAACAGCAACAGGAAGAGAAAAGCAATTTTGAAATATACCCAGAGACCTCCTTTCTTCTTAACAAAGCCTTGCCTTCAAGGGAAGCTCTTTTGTCAGAGCCTAACACAGGCCCAACTTGCCTGAGAGAAGAGAAATACTCAACTCCAGCTGTCTTTAGCCTTCTTGTCTCCTGTAAAGAGGAGTAAAGAGGAGTCTAAGAAGTACTTGCAGAAATCACAGCCCTTGAACACAGGCTTACCAAAAGATTCAGAGCTAATTATAGGATTAGATAATGGTCTCCAACCCTGCATCTGCCACGTTAGCAGAGCTCCTACTAATGTTGTCAACAAGGGATGATAACTGAAAGAACTTCAGACCCTATTTAGGAATGAGTCTCAAGAGCTGCCCAAAGACAACAGGGGAGATGATAACAGGACATGAAAAGTAATTTTAGACTCTGGCAGAGCTGCTGCAGTAAATAGTAGTAAGTGCTGCGGACTCTTAACCAGATATGCATAAAACCTCACTCTAAATGAACTTTTCTTGGTTTCTTTTATCTGATACAAGCTTTCCTGCCCTGAAATGCATGTGTTCTTTTATGAATAATGTCATATCATGCCTACAGTTTCCATCCCTACTGGCTAATGTGACAAACCAGGACCGGGGTCCTAATTATCTGGGTATACTAATGATAGAGAACAAAGTATTCAGCTTGGGTCAGATGGGCAGGTTGACACAACAAAAAGCTGATCAAAAATAGACAGAAGGAAGCCATCAAGAAGCTTCTTCATAGATGTGCTTGCATATGGTTGAATAGCACACATTTAAAATAATTTAATTATTATATAACAGTTAAATTAATGGCTCACCAGCCATGAGAACTTCTTAAAGGCAAAGCATGAATGGCAGGTTGTGAAATAGGTTTGCAGTTCCCTCCAGCACATCCCTAATGAAGATGCTATCACTAGTACCCTTCCAAATATCCATTTCTAAGAGGTCACCTCAAAATTGGTGCTGAAAATTGTCATATGTTCATGGGCCAGAGACTTGGTAATATCTTACCAAGATTTATTCTCAAACTCTAAATGAGGAATTATAAATTATTTTATTTAAAAGATATGGGAAGAAAGTGAAAATCAGGAACAAAAATGTGGAAAAAATAAAAAGAGAAAAAGTGCAGTAAGTGGTACAGAAAGCATTTGTTTAGGGACAAGACAAGTTCTGGCTCCACGATTAACTCTGCAAGGGTGTTCACGCAACTTTTTATTTATTTATTTTGTGTTCAGTCTTCTTATGTGTTATAAAAGAAGAATAATAGCTTGTTTAGCTATTTCATAACATTGGGCTAAGAGATCAATTAGTAATCAAAGAAGAGTGCTTTCAAAGTACAAGTTATAATATAAATGTCATTGTCATAATTATTTTGCTAATTAATGTGTCTCGGAAAGTTTAATATTTTTAGTTGTTTACTAGCACTAGTAGCCATCATTTCTTTGCTGTCTGATTTTCCTGAATGGTTCTCAATCTCTTGCACAAGGGCTCACAAAAATACAGACAACATACACACTTTTTTTCTTTTCTTTTTTTTTTTTTTTTAATTGCACTTTAGGTTCTGGGGTACATGTGCAGAACATGCAGGATTGTTGCATAGGTACATAGATGGCAAGGTGGTTTGCTGCCTTCATCCCCCCATCACCTATATCTGGTATTTCTCACCACGTCATCCCTCCCCACCCTCCCCACCCCTGATGTCCCTCCCCTAGCCCCCCGCTACTGACTGCAGTGTGTGATGCTCCCCTCCCTGTATCCATGCATTCTTATTGTTCAATACCTGCCTGTGAGTGAGAACATGTGGTGTTTGGTTTTCTGTTCTTCTTTCAGTTTGCTGAGAATGATGGTTTCCAAATTCATCCATGTCCCTGTGAAGGACATGAACTTGTCATTTTTTATGGTTGCATAGTATTCCATGGTGTATATGTGCCAATTTTTCTTTATCCAGTCTATCATCGATGGACATTTGGGTTGGTTCCAAGTCTTTGCTATTATAAACAGTGCAACAATGAATGTATGTGTGCATGTGTCTTTATAATAGAATAATTTATAATTCTTTGGGTATATCCCCAGTAATGGGATTGCTGGGTCAAATGGTATTTCTGTTTCTAGGTCCTTAAGGAATCATCACACTGTCTTCCACAATGGTTGAACTAATTTACACTCCCACCAACAGTGTAAAAGTGTTCCTATTTCTTCACATCCTTTTAATGTCTTGCATCCTTGATTAACTTGTTAGTTTGCCTGGGCCATGGAATGCCAAGATATCTAATTAACCATTACTTCTGAATGTGTCTATGAGGGACTTTCCAAAAGAAATTCACATTTGAATTGGTGGGCTGAGTAAAGCACATTTCCCTCCTCGATATGGGTAGACAACATCCAACCTGTTGAAGATCTGAGTAGAATAAATTGCTGACAAATGTTGAATTCTCTCTTTGCCTCTTTGAGTTGGATACAGTTCTTTCCCTGCTCTTAAAGTAGGGCTTATACCATTGGCACTTCTAAGTCTCAGTTCTTCAGATTGAGAATAGAACTTACACCACTGACATTTTTGAATATCCGGCTTGCAGATGACACATTGCAGAACTTCTAATCCTTCACAATCCTGCAAACTTATTCCTTATAATAAATCTCATGTTAGATATATGATATCTTATATATTTCTTATCTTATGACATCTTAGATATCTTATATCTTATATCTCATCTTAGATGTAAGATATCAGGAGTATATAAACCACATACACCTGATACAGTTTGGCTGTATCCTTACCCAAATCTCATTTTGAATTGTAGCTCCCATAATCCCCACATGTCATGGGAGGGACCCAGCTGAAGATAAATGAATAATGGGGATGGGTTTTTCCCCATGCTCTTCTTGTGATAGTGAATAATTGTCATGAGAACTGATGGTTTTATAAAAGAGCAGTTCCCCTGCATAAGCTCTCCTGCCTGCCACCACGTAAGACATGCCTTTGCTCCTCTTTCGCCTTCTGCCATGATTTTAATGCCTTTGCTCCTCTTTCGCCTAGCCATGTGCAACTGTGAGTTCATTAAGCCTCTTTTTCTTTATACATTACCCAGTCTCAGGTGTGTCTATTAGCTGTGTGACAGCAGACTAATACAGTAAAATGGTACTGGTAGAAAGGATGCTGCTATAAGAATACCTGAAAATATGGTAGCAACTTTGGAACTGGGTAACAGGCAGAGTTTGGAGGGCTCGGAAGAAGACAGGAAAATGTGAAAAAGTTTGGAGCTGCCTAAAGACTTGTTGAATGGTTTTGAACCAAAAATCACAGGCTGAGGTGGTCTCAGATGGAAATGAGGAACTTATTGGAGACTGGAGCAAAGGTTATTCTTGCTATGCTTTAGCAATGAGACTGGCAATGTGGATCCTTCCCTAGAGATCAGTGGAACTTTGAACTTGAGAGATGATTTAGGGTATCTGATGGCATACATTTCTCTGCAGCAAAGCATTCAAGATGTGTGGGTGTTCTTAAAAGTATTCAGTTTTATTCATTTACAGAGATATGGTTTGGAATTGGATCTTATGTTTAAAAGAGATGCAGAGCATAAAATTTCAGATTTTCAGTCTGGCGATGTAATGGAAAATAAAAAGGCATTTTATGAGGACAAATTCAAGCCAGCTGCAGAAAATTGCATAAGTAATGAGGACCCAAAGGTTAATTGCCAAGACAATAGGGAAAATGTCTCCAGGACATGTCAGAGACCTTCACAGCAGCCCCTCCCATAACAAACCAGGAGGCATAGTTGAAAAACATGGTTTCATGAGCTGGGCCCAGGGCCTTGTTGCTTTGTGCAGAATCGGGAGTTGGTGCCCTGTATTCCAGCTGTGACTAAAAATGGGGACATACGGCTCAGGCCATTGCTTCAGAGAGTGCAAGCTCCAAATCTTTGTGGCTTATGTGTAGTATTGGGCCTGTGGGTCACAGAAGTCAAGAATTGAAGTTTGGGAATCTCCACCTAGATTTCAGAGGATATATGGAAATGCCTGGATGTCCTGGCAGAGGTGTACTCATGGAGAACCTCTGCAAGGGCAGTGCAGAAGAGAAATATGGGCTGGGAGCCCCCACAAGAGTCCCCACTGGGGCACTGCTGAATGCATCTATGAAAAGAGGACCACTGTCGTCTAGGACCCAGAATGGTAGATCCACTGACAGCTTGCACCGTGCACCTGGAAAGCCTCAGACAGTCAAAGCCAGCCTGTGAAAGCCTCCAGGAGAGGGGCTGTACACTGTAAAGCCACAAAGGCGGAGCTGCACAAGATCATGGGAACATTCCTCTTGGTTCAGTGTGACCTGGATGCAAGACACGGAATCAAAGGAGATCATCTGGGGGCTTTAAGATTTGACCACCCCACTGGATTTTGGACTTGCATGAGGCCTGTGGCCCTTGATTTTGGCAAATTTTTCTCATTTGGATTGAGTGTATGTACTCAATAGCTGTACCTAATTGTATCTAGGAAGTAACTAACTTGCTGTTGATTTTACGGGCTCATGGGCAGAAGGAACTTGCCTTGTCTCAGATTAAACTTTGGACTGTGGGCTTTTGAGTTAATGTTGAAATAAATCAAGACTTTGGGGGCCTGTTGTGAAGGCATGATTGGTTTGGAAATGTAAGGACATGAGGTGGAATGATATGGTTTTGCTGTGTCCCCACCAAAATCTCATCTTGAATTATAGCCCCCATAATCCCTATATGTTGTGGGAGGGACCCCGTTAGAGGTAATTGAATCATGGGAGCAGGTTTTTATTATGCTGCTCTTGTGATATTGAATAAGTCTCAAAAGAACTGACAGTATTATAAAAGGGCAGTTTCCCTGCACACAGTCTGTCACGTGACATCTTGTAAGACATGCCTTTGCTCCTCCTTTGCCTTCTGCCATGATTGTGAGGCCACACCAGCCATGTGGAACTGTGAGTTTATTAAGCTTCTTTTTTCTTTTATAAATTACTCTGCCTCAGGTATGTCTTTATTAGCAGCATGAGAACAGACTAATACAACACCTTAATAGTTCAGTTTCTCTGAAGATCTCTGATTAATACAGCCTATATGTGCAGCTCTTCTTAAAGGAAGCCTCTGAACTCCAGAAGCCTCTTTACTAGTATATGCAGGGAGCTAGAAGTAATTAACAGTATGTGTCCCATGAAGCATATTTTAGCCAATACCTGCTGAACAGTATGAATGAAAGCCTAGAAACCATAAGCCATGTTTGATAACATGTGACACAGCTAACTTGTCTTAGGAAGAGGCTTGTCTTAGATCATTTAGGCTGTCATAACAAAATATCACACATAGGATGGTTTATAAAAGAAACACTTATTTCTCACAGTTCTAGAGGCTGGGGAGTCATAATAAATTTGATGTTTGATGAGTACCCACATCCTGGTTAATAGACCACCACCTTCTTACTGTGTCTTAGCATGGTGGAGGGGAATATGGAGCTCTCTGAGATCTATTTTATAAGGGCACTAATTCCATTCATGAGGCCTACATCATTGATGACCAAATCACATCCCAAAGGCCCCACCTCCTAACATCATCTACTTAGGGGTTAAGATTTCAACATATAAATTTGGCAGGAGGACACAAGCATTCAATCTATAACAAGGCCGAAGCTACCCCTGCAGCATGTCAACTGACCTACACACTGGTATGACTTCTTTCTCTTCCCTCACCTACTTTTTCTCTCGTTTAAGAGTTTCTCCTGTGAAAAGTTCCTCAATGAATCACTTGTGGAAGGATCCTCTTCTGAGAGTCCACTTCTGGATGTTCTACATAAGACGTAAGATAACATTGCTCAGTCTTTCTATTTGGCCCCTCAAGTGTTCCATGCAAGGAATTTCTAAGCGCCTCCACAATCTAGGGTGCCCTGTATGCTAGAGGCCCTGTTATCTGTGGAAATTCCAATGGTCAGAACATATAAGAGAATATTCAATAACTTTAAAACTAGTGAGGTATCGGAGTTTTCTTTCAGCAGAAAATACTATTATTAAAGGGCAACACACACTTAATATTTCAGTAGTTCAATTAACTTTGTTTCAAGAATGCTTGTTTTTTTATTTTAAATAATTTGAAAAATGCTATAAAACAAATAAGTAGCTACAAGTCTAGGTAACTGGAGAAAATTTATGAAAATGTAAGTAAGAGCTTATATTTATATTAATATCCTCTTCTCAATTGTGAAATTGGATTTCCAAGTGCTTTTTGATACCTTTTTCCCGGGCTCTCTAAATATGATAATACCATAGATGATAAATCAGGATACAAAATTTCTTTTTTAGGACTCTCTCTAAATGGTTTGTAAATTGGAGGAATCTTCTTTAACCTTATTGCTTCTTCTGAACTCCTTCTGAAACCCACTACTTTCTGGAAGCACCATGCAAGAGCATGTGAGGATGCTATGCTAGAGATGTCTACTCTGTGACATATCCAGGTTATAGGCAATTCTAAGCATGAACATTTCCTTGCCTCTTATTCAGTTACACAGAATCACTCATGTTGTTTTTTAAAAAATATTATGTAATTTAGGTTCAGGAGTATATGTGTAGGCTTGTTATACAGGTAAACAGCTTTTTTGGGGGGTTTGGTATGCAGATAATTTTGTTACCCAGGTAATAATAATCGTACCTGATAGGTAGTTTTTTAATTCTCTTCCTTCTGCTACCCTCCATCCTCAGGCAATCCTGTGTCCATTGTTCCCCTCTATGTTCATGTGTTCTCACTGTTTAGATTTCACTTATAAGTGAGAAAGTGTGTTATTCGTTCTTCTGTTAATGTGTTAGTTCACTTATGACAATGTCCTCCGGCTCCATTCATGTTGTTCCAAAGGACATAATATTGTCCTTTTTTACAGCTGTATAGTATTCCATGGTGCATATGTACCACATTTTCTATGTCCAGCCTACCTTGATGGGTATTTAGTTTAAGAATCATTCATTTCGATCATAAAAAGTTATCTATTAAAATAACTGCAACTAAGATACTAATATGTATTAAAGGTCAAATGTGGGTTTCACTCCACAAACCAACCTCCTCACATACAAACACTCTCACTTACAATTTTCTTGAATAGGATATATACATCCTAAAATCAAAGTATTTCAAAGGACACTAAATATTACACTTAATTACTTCATTGAAAAATGAGGCCATTATAACAAAGATGTTTTAAAATAAAATCAGCTAATTAGCATGAGAATCAAAAAAAGAATTGCACTAAAACCATTGTCATTTCCAAAACATTAACCTATTTCTTATTTTCTTTTATAAAGAAAATCCCACTATCATAATCTATCAGAAAAACAACTGACCATTTTACATGTTCTTCTAAATATATTTTATTCCTGCATAATAAGTTAAGTTCCTGAAACCAAACAAGGACAGCATTTTATCATCCTAATCACATCTGCACCCTGTGCAAAACTATGGCCTTCATGAACCTTCATGCCTCTGCTTGATGTTTCACAGCAAAGAATAGAAATGAAGTATCACTGATAAACTATAGCAAATAGTCTGTTTTTTTTGAATAGAAATGAAGTATCACTGATAAACTATAGCAAATAGTCTGGTTTTTTTCTGATTAAAAAATAAAGTTTCATTCAGGTAATGTTTCTGGCAATAGAAGACCTTTAGAGTGAAAATAAAGCATAGCAAATTAGCTGCACATAGATATTTGGACATCTCTTATATATTTTTAATCTCTAGTGCAGATTTATTCACCCCATGCACACACAGAAACAGTCTTGAATATGGTTTATTTTAATATTTAGGAAAGTCTTCCTTTTTAAAAATTGCTAGATCTTCAAAGAGAAGTGATGAGTTTATTTCACTGTTTTGTTTTCCCTGGGTCTGATTTCTTAGATGTTTAAATGACAGCCACCCAAGAAATACATAGATATATGAATGATTGATTAACTATAGAAACTGCTCCCCAGAGTGAATTAAGCAGCTAAAGAAACCAAACTAGACAGGAACTATGATGAATGGCAGACATTAAAAATATCCATTTCTTTTTCCTAGCTGATAAATCCAGAAATTGTCTACACAAAAAGTGCAAAAATAAAAAACAAAATAAAAAGCCTTAAGAATGTAAATGTGTAAGAAGACAAATGTGATAAGTGAAATTATACTCATTAGCTTCATATTATTTCCTCATATACACTTTTTTGGTGGGGGCTACTTGACAAGATCCTACAGAGCACCTAGGTATGACAAAAAAATCATGAAGCGCAGGGGTCTTGTTATGTACTGCTCACATGGAAGGCTTGTATTTGGTGAACGTCAATTTTCCTTCACATGATAGAAGTAAAGATTTAGGATGTTGTATTTTGATCATCAACAACTCCATAGCACATTTCTATCTACAGTGGCTATAATGAGATATAGCCAACCTGCTTGAAACGGTGCTAGACCTGAAAAGTAGATTATTAGTACTTTGGAAATTGTAATCTGGAGGGATTTTTAAATTACTACTCAGTACATTTCAAAGTTGCATCCACACATATTTGTAGCAATAAATGGCCCCACAGTGGTCCATTTGTAGCTAAAATTTAATCTGATTTTATCATCTAATGTCTATTTGGGATAAAATTTGTGCTGAAGTGAATCAGTAAATTTACTGTGGTTACAGAATTTTATTGTTTACTCTAACAGTATGTATTCCAGTTATTAGTGAGGAGAAAATCAGCATGAAGCACATCTAAGTAAATTTTCAATTGTTTACATGTATTTATTTATTTATTTATTTATTCTAATTGAGGCCTCTGATTATGTTAATAACATCTATAAGGTTAAAAATAACAGATCTAACAACAGAAGACTGTTATTTTTTTCTATGGATTCATCATTATTAAACCAATATTTTTACTGAAAAAAGTTAATTAAAATAAACAGATCCTGGATTATCTTAATACTTTTATTGGAAGATAATAAAACATTGTAATTAATAAATATGCAGTCTAAAAAGCAGATTTTGTTGTGGTTAGGTAGAGGATTAGTGCATATTTTAGATGTTAATATATATGATTATCTGTACTGTCAAGACTTCTGGTATGTGATCAGGAGAAAGGTTTCACATGCTAAAATATTGCCAAATGAAAGAGAAAAAAAATAATTGTCCAGAAAAGTAAAAACAGATGTGTATTCCTGGCCAGTGGTTATAATACTGGCCCAATGGAGTAGATATAATTTCAGGTGTGCTGCCAGTTGCGGTGGCTTATGCCTGTAATCCTAGTACTTTGGGAGGCCAAGGCGGGTGGATCACCTAAGGTCAGGAGTTTGAGACCCTTCAGATCAACATGCCGAAACTCCAGCTCTATTAAAAATAGAAAAATTAGCCTGGGCTGGTAGCACATGCCTGCAATCCCAGCTACTGGGGAGGCTGAGGTAGGAGAATCACTTGGACCTGGGAGGCAGAGGTTTCAGTGAGCTGAGATCACACCACTGTACTTCAGCCTGGGTGACAGAATGAGACTCTGTCTCAAAGAAAATAAAAATAAAACAAGTAATAATTTCAGCTGGGCTAGAATCCTCAGGTTAAGATTGAAACAGCTATTTAAAATGAAAGGAAATCAGAAGATAGTTCATAAATTAAGAAACAAAATATATCTTACATGTATTCATTTATAAACACAAATACTTAGAAACAATGATATAATTAAAAATGCTTCCTTGAAACTCACACACTGCCATAAACTACATCTGCAAAGCGTAAGAGTAGTCTTGTTCCATATTTTTCCTCTGAATTCATACTCATATTTCTACAAATAATACTCTGAATAAATGTAAATAAATGACACCTTCCTTTATCTGCTAATTTTAGCATTCATAGAATAGCAGAAAATCAAATTTCATACAACTAGCATCACTTTTCTGTGACAGCTTTCATTTCAATAGATGACTGACAGTCTTCTCAGCCAAGCTCTCTATAAGCCACATTACTAATCCTCTAAATACACCTGCATTTCTGGCTCTTCTGTTAACTGACAGGTCCAATTTTTTAAATTATCATTACTGAATAGAGAAAAAAAATTTCTATTTGAAAGCTAATAATTCCAAAATAAAGGCAAGGCATATAGATACTGTCTTTTCAACTATCCTTAAATTTGGTGATTATTTTATATTATTGCTTGGCACATAAAGTAATATTTATTTAGTAGATGAACTGATAGCCCCTGGATCACAGATAAAGTGGATGATAACAGTGTGTGCAGACATCAACATAGACATTGCCTTGGTTACAGCACCCGCTACGGTTGAATCATAAATAAAGAATTCTGAATTTGAAGGTCCAAACTGCTCCTAAGAAAGACCTGAACAGATTCAGCTGAATGTACTGTCTTAATACCTACTATATACCTTTGTCATGAATTTCTGGGAACAAAGGAAGGTTACACTACAGGCTCTGTCTTCTGTTACTCTCTTTTTCACCCCACTCATGATGTCTATATTTAGTAAGTATATAAATGGTACTTGCCACAGTCACACAGAATAATACACATATGTATAACATATATAGAGTGTGAATATATAAATGTCTGAGTGTGTGTATATATATAAATATATGCATGTATGGCCATTGTGAAATTCTTGATTCTTCACCACTCATCATTCCTTTGGACCCTGCTGCCATTGAGAACTAGGCTTCAAATGAGCTGAATCACATGTCATTTTCTAAAGTGCAACACTTTTTGTGCATTCTGGTTTTGGGATGAGCTGGCATGCATTGGTTTTCAGTAGGAGCAGCAGCAACAACAGTGTTTATTGATATACCTTCCCACACTCTCCTTGCTTCTCTTGGATCACTGATGCTTAGGTCTTAAATTAAACCAACGTATAGGTTTTATGCTTGCCAAATGTGATTGTCAACCAGAATCTGATCAGTCTCACAAAGAAGGCATCTCAAAGTCAATATTCATTTTTAGCTAGCCCAATGAGTGGGAAACACTATTGCCATTTGTTAAGTATGAGTCAGTTGCTCATTGCATTAGACTGCTCTGCACAACAACAAAACATTTCCATCTAGAGTGATAATGTGATAATGTGCCTTTGAAAAGCCCTGAAGATGAAGAAAGGCCATTCACACTGAAGGACCGGTATCCATCAGACCTAACTGGAGTTAAGACATCATAGTGTATTTATCCTTATGTGCTCTAATTCCTGGCATGCAGTAGACTTTCACTAAATGTTTGCAGAACAAATAAGTGAACAAAGGAAATTTCTGGCTACTTTTCCTGGACCCTTCAAAGTATGCTAGGTGTTCCTGCACTCTACACTGAAAGTTCCAGGCATTTGCCCTTGAATTTTATTTTTAGTTTTAGGTTTTAGTGTACTCAGATTCTTACAACATTTCTTTTATAGGTGGTACAAGGGAGCATGACAGACATATAAGTGTGTATAGTGTTCCCAGATCAAATAAATAACTATTTGAAGATATATGTAGTTTGTATCTTACATTCTAAAAATGTTTATTGAGCACTAATTTTGAGATAGACACTTTTTCTAAGTACTGAGAGAAGCAATGGCAAATCAAACACATTGTGACATTAGTTTTCCTGCATATTGTGTGATTCCTGGTCAACTTGAGTACTTAAATATTACCTCACCACACTACAAGATCTCTAATTTTCCAGGATTTATTTGGATGCCTCACCTTTGTGTTCCAATAGCACCTTGTGCATCTTTCCATCATAGAATTTCTGTTGTTTTTAGCAGAATTTCACCATTGGGTTTCTTCACTGGGTGAAATCTATTTGTACATCTTATTGTGCTAAACCAAACCTCATACACTTAAAACAGTAGAAGAATCATCAGAGGTCTTTTGTTTGTTTGTTTGCTTTTCACCATACACCAGGGACAAGCGGGGAGAGAAGTTTGCTCTCATCTTGAATAATTGCTACTGTACTGAAGATAAATTTACGCTTATAAAGTCAATAAATACTTAGTGTTCGGTCAATAATCTGAAATGAACTGGATTTTCCTGATAGATTTTCCAAAATCTTCCATGGTTTTAAAATAAATGGATATCATTGAGATTTCAAGGACATTCTAGATTAGTTGAGTTTCAATTTTCAAGTTAGAGTCAGAAGTAGTTGGATAAGAATTTTGATTCTGATAGTGGCTTTGTGATCTTTATTATGTAATTTGATCAATGAATCTCTGTTTTCTTTTTATGTAGGAAAATAAAAGTAATGACTCATTGATATGGTTTGGTGGTATCCCCTCCCAGATCTCATCCTGAATTCCTACATGTTGTGAGAGTTAACCAGTGGAAGGTAATTGAATCATGGGGCAAGTCCATGCTGTTCTCATGTTAGTGAATAAGTCTCATGAGATCTGATGATTTTAAAAAGAGAAGTTCCCTTGAACAAGTTGTCTCTCTTCCTGCCTCCATCCACATAAGATGTGAATTGTTCCTCCTTGCCTTCTGCCATGATTGTGAGGCTTCCCCAGCGACATGGAACTGTAAGTCCAATTAAACCGCTTTCTTTTGTAAATTGCTCAGTCTCATGAAAAAGTTGGAGGATGGTCTCAGCTTTAGGTTGCGGTCAAGCTGAGATTTCGCAGAAAAATATAAGCTTGTGTATTGATCCTTGACACACTACTTACCTCTTAAGACTGTGATTTTCACATAGAAATAGCTGAGACATTCCTTGAAACTTTAGAATACATGTAATGCAATAACTTTATTCATATTATGTTTAAGCCATGCTGTGGATTAAGCAATGGAATAACTAGAATTTAAATATCTTCCCATAATTTCTTCTATAAAATATCACAATATTGTTTTATTATATGCCTTTAAAATACACAATGGTCATAATTTGTAACTTTTTTTTACCATTGTAAGATTAGTTGACTTTCAACTTTCAAATTAGTACATTTGCTAGCTTATTTTTTATGGAAAATGCCCATGTCTGTAATTTCTAAACAGTATTTGTATTTATCTGGACTCAGTCTGCACAAAATTAAATCATGGCTCTATTTTATACTATCTTGAGAAAGTCATTTAGTCTTTCTGTGCATCAGTTTCCCTCTAAGCTGAACAAACTAATGATAGTGGCTAAATCATAGTTGTGTTGCAAGAATTAAATGTAGAGTGCTTAGAATAGAGCCTGACGCATAGTGGATGCTCATCACTTTCTAACATGACATAGTTTGGTTGCATCCCCACCCAAATCTCAATTTGAATTGTATTTCCCAGAATTGCCATGTGTTGTGGGATAGACTCATTGGGAGGTAACTGAATCATGGAGGCACATCTCTCTCATGCTATTCTCCTGATAGTGAACAAGTCTCATAAAATCTGATGAGTTTATCACTGGTTTCCATTTTTGCTTCTCCTTCATTTTTCTCTTGCCACTACCAGGTAAGGAGTGCTTTTCTATGTCCTGAATGGTATTGCCTAGGTTTTCTTCTAGGGTTTTTATGGTGTTAGGACTTATCTTTAAATCTGTAATCCATCTGGAGTTAAGTTTTGTATAAGGTGTAAGGAAGGGGTCCAGTTTCAGCTTTCTGCACATGGCTAGCCAGTGTTCCCAACACCATTTTGTTAAACAGAAAATCTTTTCCCCATTGCTTGTTTTTGTCCAGTTTTCAAAGATCAGATGGTTGTAGATGTGTGACGTTACTTCCAAGGCCTCTGTTCTGTTCCATTGGTCTATATCTCTGTTTTGGCATCAGTACCATGCTGTTTTGATTACCATAGCCTTGTAATATAGTTTTAAGTCAGATAGCGTGATGCCTCCAGCTTTTTTCTTTTTGTTTAGAATTGTCTTAGCTATGTGGGCTCCTTTTTGGTTCCATATGAAATTTAAGTTGTTTTTTTTTTCCAGTTCTGTGAAGAAGGTCAGTGGTAGCTTGATGGGGATAGCATTGAATCTATAAATTACTTTGGGCAGTATGGCCATTTTTCTGAAATTGATTCTTCCTAACCATAAGCATGGAATGATTTTCCATCTGTTTGTGTCCTCTTATTTCGTTGAGCAGTGGTTTGTAGTTCTTCTTGAAGAGGTCCTTCATGTCCTTTGTTAGTTGTATTCATAGGTATTTTATTTTCTTTGTAGCAATTGTGAATGGGATTTCGCTCATGATTTAGCTGTCTATCTGTTATTGGTGTATAGAAATGCTTGTGATTTTTGAACATGGATTTTGTATCCTGAGACATGGCTGAAGTTGCTTATCATCTTAAGAAGATTTAATAGAGTTTTCTCAATATACAATCATGTCATCTGCAAATAGAGAAAATTTGACTTTAGCTTTTCCTAATCGAATACTCTTTATTTCTTTTTCTTGTCTAATTGATCTGGCCAGAACTTCCAATACTATATTGAGTAGGAGTGGTGAGAGAGGGCACCCTTGTCTAGTGCCAATTTTCAAAGGGAATGATTTCAATTTTGCCCATTCAGTATGATATTGGCTGTGGGCTTGTCATAAACAGCTTTTATTATTTTGAGATATGTTCCATCGATACCTTGTTATTGAGAGTTTTTAGCATAAAAGGCTGTTGAATTTTGTCAAAGGCCTTCTCTGCATCTGCTGAGATAATCATGTGGTTTTTGTCCTTGGTTCTGTTTATGTGATGGACTACATTTATAGATTTGTGTATACTGAAAATTTGCCTATATTGAACCAGTCTTGCATTCCCAGGATGAAGCTGATTTGATTGTGATGGGTAAGCCATTTGATGTGCTGTTGGATTCAGTTTGCCAGTATTTTATTGAAGATTTTCATATCAAAGTTCATCATGGATATTGGCCTGAAATTTTCGTTTTCAGTTGTGTTTCTGCCAGGTTTTGGTAGCAGGATGATGTTGGTCACATAAAATGTGTTAGGGAGGATTCCTCCTTTTTGTATTGTTTGAAATAGTTTCAGAAGGAATGGTACCAACTCCTCTTTGCACATCTGGTAGAATTCAGCTGTGAATCTGTCTGTACCTGGACTGTTTTTGGTTGGTAGGCTACTAATTGCTGCCTCAACTTCAGACCTTGTTATTGGTCTATTCAGGGATTCAACTTCTTCCTGGTTTAGTCTTGGGAGGGTGTAAGTGTCCAGGAATTTATCCATTTCTTCTAGATTTACTGGTTTATGTGCATAGAGTTGTTTTTAGTAATCTCTGATGGTAGTTTGTATTTCTGTGGAATTGGTGGTGATATCCCCTTTATCATTTTTTATTGCATCTATTCGATTCTTCTCTCTTTTAGTCTGGCCAGAGGTCTATCAATTTTGTCCAACTTTTCAAAAAAACCAACTCTTAGATTCATCGATTTTTTGAAGGTTTTTTTGTGTCTCTATCTCCTTCAGTTCTGCTCTCATCTTAGTTATTTCTTGTATTCCGATAGCTTTTGAATTTGTTTGATCTTGTTCCTCTAGTTCTTTCAATTGTGATAATAGGGTATCAATTTAAGACATTTCCTCACTTCTCATGTGAAAATTTAGTGTTATAAATTTCCTTCTAGACTGTTTTAAATGTGTCCCAGAGATTCTGGTACATTGTGTCTTCATTCTCATTGGTTTCAAAGAACATCTTTATTTCTGCCTTCATTTCACTATTTATCCTGTAGTCATTCAGGAGCCTGCTGTTTAGTTCCCAGGTAGTTGTGTGGTTTTGAATGAGTTTCTTATCCTGAGTTCTAATTTGTTTGCACTGTGGTCTGAGAGACTGGTTGTTGATTTCTGTTATTTTGCATTTGCTGAGGAGTAATTTGCTTCCAATTATGTGGAAAATTTTAGAGTAAGTGCTACTATCCAGAATCTACAAAGAACTTAAACAAATTTACAAGAAAAAAAAAAAACCATCAAAAAGTAGGCAGATAATATGAACAGACACTTTTCAAAAGAAGACATTTATGCAGCCAACAAACATGAAAAAAATGTTCATCATCACTGGTCATTATAGAAATGCAAATCAAAACCACATTGAGATACCATCTCAAGCCAGTTAGAATGGCAATCATTAAAAAATTTGGAGACGACAGAAGAGAAAGCCAAACACTGCATGTTTTCACTCACAAGTGGGCGTGGCACAATGAGAACACATGGATACAGGGAGGGGGACATCACACACCAGGTCCTGTTGGGGAGTGGGGGTGCTAGTGGAGGGATAGCAAGGGGTAGGGAGATTGGAAAGGGATAACATTAGGAGAAATACTAATGTAGGTGATGGGGATGGATGCAACAAACCACCATGGCATGTGTATACCTATTTAACAGTCTTGCACAATCTGCACATGTACCACAGGACTTAAAGTATAATAATTTTTAAAAAGTGGCTTTTACCTCCCACCATAATTCTGAGACCTCCCCAGTCATGTGGAACTGTAAGTCCAGTTAAACCTCTCTTTCTTTCCAGTCTCCGGTATATCTTTATCAACAGCATGAAAACGTACTAATACATAATGCCATCTCATTGTGTGGTCTTTTGCAAATGTTTCATAATGACTCACAAATGACATCCTGGAAACCTATAATCCTTAGAGCTTTTGCTTTGAACTACCCTGCTTTGGCTTGGGCTAGGTGCAAGTAAACTGCACCAAAATCAAATAATATCTGCTTTATTCAGGTTGTTCTCAAGATCTATAAAAACATATTATTGCAAACATCTATCAGTGATTTGTACATAAAGAGTATGCCTTTAAATGAAAGAAAGAAAGAAAGAAAGAAAGAAAGAAAGAAAGAAAGAAAGAAAGAAAGAAAGAAAGAAAGAAAGAGAGAAAGAAGAAAACCAATTCCCTCTTTTTTCCCGTATTTTCCCATGATCTCACTACTAAGTGCTGATTAATTTTTTTATCGCTCATTTTTGATCATGTACTAATCACAGATATTGACATCTTCTCTCTTTATTTTAAAAATGAGCCAGAAATTTGGACATGGCTATGCTCAATAGCATGGCTCAATTGCTCTGAACCCCTGCCAGGATCCAGCTGATTTTAGGAGACACTTCTCCATTTTACAAAGTCAATCTTAGTCTTCCTCAATGGAAATAAAAGAGGGAAAAACAAACAACAGGAACAGATGGAAAATGGTTCCTCTGGAAACACTGTGGTGTCACTTAGTTTCAGCTTTTGTTGTATTCTAGAGTTCGGGAACTAGAAATTCTTGGGCATTTTAAAAAAATTTTGCCCATTGAAAAAATACATTGAATAATTTTACCTTTTCATGATGCCTAGCTACAAGACTGTGATGAGGAGTAAAATTGGCTAAATGCAAAACTCTCCTACAAGCATAAGTAAGTGTATATCCGACCTCAGAACAGAGAAACTGCATGATTAACTTCTACTGGAATCTACTGTGGTGGGGCAGTAGGTTAATGTGCTGTGATGGAATCAAGTAAAACATTTGCGATTTAGATAGGCAGACCTGCCAATGTGGAAAACTAGTTTGGAGAGATTAATTGCTGTCAGGATTGAGTGAAAGAACAGAAATGAACAGGTGTCTCACTGGCTTAGAGAGACTGTTTTAAGTCATGCTCTCTTTACTGCCTGTTTTCTGGAAAAAGTAGAGTGGTTCTCATGGGTTTGTTGACTCGCTAACGTATCAGCAGCTAACCCTGTCTCTTTCATCAAATACCCTTTTTGCATGAGTCCCGTGTTTGACATAATTGAAGTGGACAAAGCAGGCACTTGAGAAAAACTAGAAAGAAAAATTTCAAGTCATGGCTGCTCTTGTTTCCAAATGATAGAAACCCAGCTTGAATTAGTAGAAGGAAAATCTACTGGCTCACTGGTTCTGTGCTGGGTGTCTTAGATTTATTTGCACCTCCATATATATTTCTGCCTGTATCTATCTGCTCTGTCCCAAGGAAACTGACCCATACAAAGTGTGCCAGTGAGATCTCTCTTGCCCTTCGTTCTCTTGTTTTGGCACTGGCAGGAGATTACAAAGATGAGGTCAGTGAGGTTGGCACTTGCTTTGCATCTCTGGTTTTAGCTACCTTTTTAACAAACGGTCAGAGGTATAGTCATAAAGCTTTCTCTCTGGAATTTTCTCTTGGCCCCCCCAGTCATCTTTCCCTTCTCCTCTTCCTTAAAGCTTAGAAATGGCAGTGTCTTTCCCCTCTTGCTGCCCCATGCCTTCTGCTCTCATATTTGTAAATAGTCACTTGATTGAAATTTCCTCAATTACCTGGCTTGAAGGAACCATGTCTTTCCTATTGGTGTCTTGACTCATATTATCTTCAAGTAAGAACTGAACAACTGTAACTGGAAGTTCAGGCAGGGAGACAGTTGTGTTTTGCAATAACTAGGACCACAGTCAAAAGCTACCAATAATTGTATCTCTAACTTATATATGTTTTTCCCTATCATATAGGCTTAATTACTTCTCATTGAAGAAAAAAATAAACTATTGCTTACTCCAGAAAGCAAGAAAACATCAGTGTTAACCCTGGAGTTCCACAGGCCCACAGCTTCCTTTACTAATAGTAATGGATCTATTTCTGAGGTCCATTTTTTTAAAAAATACCGAGTGACCTTGGGTGAAGTGATTCTCCTACCTTCCCTGATTAATCAATTTTTGCAGAGGTCCAAAATATATAAAAACATGTGAGCTCTTACCAGAGCTGGTGACTGAAATAGTGGAAAATGAAATTCTCCAAAGAAGGGAGAGTATTTTATACAAAAAAAAAAAAAAAAATTAGAGACAGCATAGAGAACACTATACCAAGGATGTATACTTTATTTCTATTTGGATAAAAGGTCAAATATTTACAATCAATAATCTGTATTATTAGTAATAACATTTACTGGCAATGCTATACTATGCTACAAGCTGTAGGGCTTGATTCAAATTCTTAATATTTATATGCTCAATGACACATACCATGCACTTGTATAGACACACAGACAAAAGATCTGTCTTTATGAAACCCTAATCTAAAATGCATTCTAATTTGTATCCCATAAATATAAATATTTCTTATTTTGGTGTGGTCTTAGATCTCCTTCCAAAATTAAATAATAATAATAATAATAAGGAAGTGACCCTGTCTACCCATTTCTATATCTCTTTAATAATGGCAAAGATGCAATGAAACAACCAATATCAATGTGTTTACATACCTAAAGTTCCCAAAAAGTGACGTTACAGTCTCTATTTTTAAACTTCATAGCTATATATTTAAGCAAATATTTAAATTAGCCATTGAGAAGGTGGCTAAACACCATTTTGAGTGATAGTATATCAGAAGTACAGAAAATACAAAGTAAGAGAAGATAGACGGATTTTGTATTCTCACCTGAGGAACACAAATTCCGAGTTTCCATTGTTGGCTAAGGTTGCAGGACTATGTACTGCATTTCTGACTGGTATAGCAAGAATAGCCACTGGGACTTGATGACTCCCAAGCAATATGCCAAACTCACACACTGGGATCCATGTTTACTGTTCAGATACTAGTCCTCTTGTGAGAGCTAACATATATCCTCTTCTTTATGGGATAGTGAATGAGAAATTAATATTTGCGTTTGAGAAAACCACAAAGAAGAGAAGTGATCCCACCAAGTCTTGTATAAAATAAATGTGGAGAATAAAAAGATAAAATCTGTATTGTAGAATAAGGATTGGCCACTGTACTAATACACATGTGCATTCTGAAATCTGTACTAAAACTGTGCCTTTTCATCCAGGTAAGTCCCTTCTACTAGGTCATTCCATTTATTCCTTACAGCAGCCTTGCAACTGAAGTATGATTTTTGTCTGTTTTCCATAGGGAGAAACAGAAGTTCATAAAAATTAAGTAAATGGTCAAGTTTAAGTAGATGATGATCAGTCTTCTTTAAATTTATTTTTTTTTCTGATTATAGAACCTCTGTGCACTACACCATTTAATAGTTGTACTGTCCAAAAACTAAATATGGCTCATGTATGATAAAATTGTGTTAGGTGAATGGACTACATCTCTGTCTATGCAAAGTGTCCTACTTACAAATGCATTATCTTTGTAACGTTACTACAATTCAATGTCTTTCTTATTTTTGTAGGCTCAGAAATCTGTTTTTTCTTATTCACCTGGAGCAGATCCATTTCTCTTTGTTATACTGACAACAAATAATGTCTTAGATTCTGTAACTGATGTATAAAATTAGAATGCCAATTCATTAATTTACAATAGAAAAGCATAGTTTTATAAGACCTTGAAGATATGCAGCCAAACAATAATCAAAAGATAGATGTTGACTATTCAAATTAGAATAAAAGGAATCATAATGAAAATGAATGTTTAATTATATCCAACTTAAATAGGCGGATGTGTCTATTTCCCAGTGGGGCTGGCCTTTCCAATGGTAACCATAATTTTAGGAGCCTATTGGACAGGTTTGCTCACTGTTTACTTCTATAGCTCTCTTTTTATGGTTAAACAGTTTCCTACTTTTGACCGTGAAGGTGTTAAATTCTCAAACAATACTAGCAAACTGAATTCAACAATATTTTAAAAGAATTATAGACAATGATCAAGTTAGATTTATTCCAGAAATACTAAAGTGGTTCTACATAAAAAAAATCAATGTACCACATTAGGAGACTGAGAGGGGAGAAGGAAAGCAAAACATGCTCATTTCAATCAGCAGAGGACAGGCACTGCACAAAACTCACTGCTCAGAAACGTAGGAACAAAAGTCCTAACCCCAGATACCTACGATTGTGAACATTTTTGGAAATAGGATCTTTGAAAATAAATTAGTTAAGTAAAGGTGAGATCATACTATATTAGAGTGAGACCTACATCAGTGACTTGTGTCCTTGTAAGATCACGGGAAGACACAGAGAGGTCCCACAGTGAGAAAGGTCATGTGATGGCAGAGGTAGAAACTGAGTGATCCAGCTGCCAGCCAAAGAATGCTGAGGATTCTCAGCAACCATGTGTTATGAGAAAAAGACAAGAAAGGATGTTTCCCTAGAGTTTTCCCTATGGCCTTGCTGAAAGCTTGATTTTGGACTTCCAGTCTCCATACCTATGAGAAAATAAATTTCTGGTATTTTAAGACACCCAGTTTGTGACATTTTGTTATGGTTCCCCAAAATGTTAATACAATGGCTTAATATTTAACCATAAAAAGAATGAGGTAGTCATATATACTACAATGTGGGTAAGCCTCAAAAACATTGTTCAAAGTGAAAGAAGCCAGAGACTAAAGTTATGCTTTTACCCATATAAAATACGCAGAACTGGAAAATCTGTAGAGACAAAACCCAGACTGATGATTGTGGTGAGAGAGCAATGGGAATAACCGCTTAATGGGTATAGAGTTTTATTTTTGCATAATGAAAATATTTAGAACTAGAGAGAGATGGTGTTTTCACAAAAACGTGAATGCAGCACATGCCAGCGAATGGTTTGCCTTAAAATGGTTAATTAATGTTAAGTAAATTTCATCTAAAAAAAGTGAAAGTGTGAGTTATAGAAAACCATGAAGAGTTGAAGAAGAATAAGCAAATTACAGACAAAATTGGCTAATAGATGAGTTACTGGCTACATGAGCAAGTTCTTGACTGCTTCTATTTCCCGATCTTCCCATATGATTATATTTGTTTTTATTTTCATTTTGCACGTATCAATAGATATTTTTATTAAATAATTATATGAATGACAGAAGATATTAAAAGTTATTTCGAAGCTTTAACAGATATCTAGAGAGTGTTAAATCTTGTAAATTTAGAGTTAACAAATTCCAACTCTACTTTTTGGTTAAATAGGTTAGATTTCAATACTGCATGAATTCTCAGCGTGCTGTTTATTACCTTTGCAGTGTGTGAAAAATGATTATTCTAGGTTTTTCTGTTGAATGGTTTCATAAATGAATATAGTTCTTTGACAGAACTTAGCATTCTCCAAATTCAGTTATGTTAATAACTAAAGAAAATATCTGTGTTTGCTTCATCTCAAGAACTTACTCATATGAATTGATTATCGATAAATTTTGAACCATTTAAATGAAAGATTTAGTCTAGTAAAATAAACCCTAGCATATTTATTATGACTCACTTAATTATACTCAACAGGGTGTTTGTCTTTTTTCTTTTATTCCAACAGCAATTATTTGCGGTTGAGAAGGACTCACCGGTAGCTTAATTTGCTATTAAAGGAATGAATGTTCAGAGACAGACATGGCCTTTCCTAATTCAAATGGGAGATGTAGTCCAGAAAAACTGTAGACTTCTCACCAAGTTCACTTTCTTCTGAAGATTTGCTATTCCATGCACCCAACCTCAACAACTGAATATAAATCAAAAGATGATAAAACTTTAGACAGTCTGATGCTTCTGTCACATTTATTTTCAAGTAATTAAAAACAAATTTCCACATGGCTAGAAAAATGCTTCTGAACTGAAACAATACTTACTTTATATTTTCTTTAAAGGGAAAGGAAAATCCTCAAATAAACAATGATGACTTTTGATTTGAAATAGTAAAAATATTGCTATAGGGATTATATTAATCCCGAATAACTTAAAAACTCACCACATTGTTGAACACTTGACTATTTAGTGATGTCACCTTTTTTCATTTATATAATGTGCTGGAGATGAGAACTACCAAGGGAATATTTTCTGTTTTGAGAGAATTAAATTCAATAGCAAATGAAAGCCAATAAAACTAGAACATAAGGTATACATAGGAAATTGAGGCCCACTCTGCTGTTGCTGAGAGGATCATGAGGCTAGAGATCATCTAAAGAGAACTTGTTTTGGGGCTGTGTTTTCAAGCAAGTTCAGTCAGAAAGAATGTTTACTTTCGCCATCCTTGCTTTTATTGCCTTACATATACATCCTGGGAAAGATGTGCCTTTAAACTTAAAAAGATGACCTCTTAAACTATGGCACATTGTTTGGATGTAGGGTTTGTTGAAATTATCCAGTGAGTTAAAACATAGGAAGCATTATGACTAGTAACAGCATAAAATATGTACCCAATAAATGTTAGCTATTTTTAATATTAACTTATGGAAATCTTGCCTGGTGGGCTATGATCTGTAAGAAAATATCTAAATTCCTGAATCTGACATTCAAACTTTCCAATATCTGACCCCAGTCTGTTTTTTCAAACTATGTTCCATAGCTTAATTACAAGAGTTTATCTCATCGGCCGTGCTGGTATATAAGAAACCAGAACTACATAGTATCTGTCCATCCTCACAATGTAATTTTTGCCTACAACATTGGCCTTGCTTCTGTGGCCCTGCCTATTTCCTTCTTCATTGCTTATTAAATTTTAGGTATAGTCCCCAGACTAGATCAAGCCCAACCCTTTCCTGGTCACAGTATTCACCATTGCTCAGTTTTTATAATGCCTGTTATCTGGATTAGTATATTTATACTAATATTACTCTAAATTATTTATCTTTTTGTTTCCCTATCCAAAACTATATTTTTATTTATGTTTTTCTCATGCTATACTTTTACTAGAGAATAAACATTAGTGATCAATTAATATTTATTAATTGACTTTGAAAACTGACACATGACTTGGGAAATAAATACACATAATAGAAAAAAAATTTTGCCTCAGTCTTTCAAGTATCTGGGACTACAGGTGTGGGCCTTCGTGCCTGGCTAAATTTTAAATTTTCTGTAGAGATAGGGTCTTCTTTGTTGTCCAAGCTGGTCTCAAACTCCTACATTCAAGAGATTCTCCCAGTTTGGCCTCCCAAAGGGCTGGAATTATACGCATGAACCACTGTGCCTTGCCCCCTCCTTTCTTTAATGGACCATTTCTAGTCAACCTTAACAGAACCCATCTGGATAACGAGCCATGGAAACAAACGATGGTGTGTGTTTTCTTAAGGCTGTCCACCCAAATTGCCTGTGAACTATGCTGTACTTGCTTGCATCCAGTTTTTCCTCTGCCTAACATCCTGAGGTTGCAATACTCCAAACGCCTCAGCATGAAAGGACATACTTTAAGTTCTATTTTCTAGAGAGCCTGTTCGATGACTTTCTAGTCTATTACAAATATTATTGGTATGTGAAATGGAAAGACTAAAACAAGGATCTTTAATAGAGAGTCTACAGCACTACCGATTGTTTCAATCATTTATAGAATTTAGTGTTTACAATAGTTGTCTAAAATGTTATTGGTTCTTAAGGATGAGAAATATGAATGTCAAAGAGTTAAAGAGATGTCCTTAAGGTACAATGATTTAAACTTAAGACTCACAGACTCTTGGTGCACTCCGTTGCAAACAATTCTTCCAAGATTAATATGATAAAAGTCTATTTACACACCATCACTGGTGCAATGTTTAGGCACACGGTCCTTATGTTCTCCTAGGGAAGGAAGCATCCTGGATTAGTTTCTTTCCCAGAGACTTATGGAGCATCCTAGACCACCTTTCACAGCCTGTACATGCTTTCACCTTGTTCAGTGTTTGGCCAGGAGGAACCTCTTTGCATAACATGGGACATGAGACTCCAGAAGATCTTGGATGCTCTCAGAAGCTGGCGAATCCACTTGTCTCATAGATTTGAAAGCTTGTAACAATCTGGATGTAATCTGATTCAACATTTAAGTATTATATCACCTCTCCATTCATTTATGAAAGATCTCTGAGGAAGATGCCTTAAAGGCTCTCTCAGCAGATAATTCAGATGCTAATATTCTTTCTAGTCAGCTTTTCATAAAGTTGAAACTAAATTTTTGCAACAATGAAAACTCATTTCTCTTTAGCATTACTCTGGGACATAACCCAAACTTGCAATGTATTATAATAGATTATCTAGCAGATGAATTTCAAAAACACCAATAGTCACAGGCTTATAATTTAATAATAAGACCAAGAAAAAAATAAGTACTTAAAGCAATAATCTATGAAAAGCTGCTAATTGGAGTGTCCCAGAAGGCACTCACCAAAATGGAAAATGTGCAACATGAAAGAATGGTGTTGGATGGCACCTTGAAAAAGAGGGATAATATTGCTACAAATCACAAGAGTCCACAGCTAAACACTGAATACCTGCTCTGGGACAGGGTGTGAAGATTATAGTAAGTAAATTACCCAAGGTTTCTCTGCTATTTAGATATAGAAACAATATTCGAAACCCTCAGCAAGCCCAAGGCGAGGCACTTCACAATAATTACGCTCTTAGCAATTCACAGTGATGAAAAGAACTAGAACAAGAAGGGAAATTAGTTCCATGAGAAATTTGCAGCCAACTTTTTTCACTTCTATAACACATTCCACTCCAGACAGGAACAGATCATGACAGACAGACACTGTTGGTTCTGTAGTCAACAGGTATTTTCTTTCTTCTTTTGAAATAGAACCTTAATTGTTTTCCAGTATTGCCAGGAGGAGGCATGTGCCTCAGGTGGGGCTGTGTCCATGCCCAGCCCCAGATAGTAAATTTGGATTAATTTAAACCAGCCATGATCATTCTATCTTCTTTGACAGTGGTAGACTTGGGATTCAGTCCTGGCCAATAAGATAATAAATGCTGTCCCCTGGATTAGTTTCATGGGTTGTTATGGCTGGAAAAGCAGTGGCCATCAAATTACCATGAGAACACAAACTTGAACATTGTGCAAATAACTTGAGTAGGCAGGGTTAATATATAGGACTGTGCTTGCAGGTGTATGAATGAACTATACTGGGACTGATAGGCTTCCCAGTTGAGAAAAAACTGAATTAAATGTTGGGTTTCTGGAAAGCGATTGTAGTAAACAGAACAAATAGGAAATTTAGCTTGTTTTTTTTCTTTCTTCTCCCCTCCCCTCCCCTCCCCTCCCCTCCCCTCCTCTCTCCTTCCCTTCCCTTCCCTGCTCTGCCCTTCCTGCCCTACCCTGTCCTTCCCTGCTCTGCCCTGCCATCCCCTCCCCTCCCTTCCCCTCCCTTCTCTCCCCTTCTCTTCCCTTCCTTCATCCATCCTACTTTAGTGGTGGTGAAAGAGGTAAAATAAAAACTCTAAATATTCTTTGTTGTTTATTTAGTCCAAAAAAGTTTTCTAATCAAGGAGGTGAGAAAGAATGAAGAATGATAGTGCTAATATGTGAAGCAACAACAGCAGCACGAAGTTATCCTGTAGCTGAGCACTAGTGAAGTAGAAGTGAGTATCTGACTGAAAAGAACTCTTTTTATATAGTATTAATATCCACTAATATGGGAAATATGAGAACATATTAAAAACACAGAAAACCATGTCCAAATAGATGAAAACATAATTCACTTATAAATCAAAATATTTTTTTTGAGACAGAGTCTCGTTCTGTCACCAGGCACCAGGCTGGAGCACAGTGAACAGTCTCGGCTCACTGCAACCTCCGCAATTCTCAAGCAACTCTCCTGCCTCAGCCTCTTGAGTAGCTGGGACTACAGGTGCCACACCACCATGTTCAGCTAATTTTGGTATAAATCAATTTTTTCGAAGAAAAGTGGGATAAGAAAAACAATCGAACTAAGAGGAAAGAGGGATTGATCCTTGTCCCAAGCCTCTCATGAATCATAATATAAATTAACACAGAGATTCTCTCCACACACGGGGATGGTAGCACATGCTCCATTAATTCTCAAAGTATTAATACAATAAAACAATAAATGGTAAACTTTGAAAAGCATAACTTTAATATTAATTATCCTCATAATAGCATGCTATGGCAAATGTATTTCATTTAGGCAATACTTAGTTCATCACATTTAAAACATATATCTTCAAAGGAAATATTACAAACATCATTTTTCAAAGAAGAAAACTAAGGCTTAGACATATTCATCTAAATGTACATAGCTAATTAAATACAGAAGTATTTATTTCTAACTCACAATTTCATATGTATGGAAATCTAGTGAAGACTTTTCATCTTTCTTTTATCTCCTTTCTCCATTTACAATGGAGGTGTCCCTATCTGCTATCTATTTTTTCATTATACAATAGGGTAGAGACTTGGTCATTAGGGTTTTCTCAATCCATCTCTTAACAAATTCAGTTAAGGGAATTCCCCACAAAGGGAAGCCTATTAGACTTACAGCAGATCTCTCAGCAGAAACCCTATAAGCCAGAAGAGAGTGGGGACCAATATTCAACATCCTTAAAGAACAGAACTTTCAGCCCAGAATTTCATATCCTGCCAAACTAAGCATCACAATTGAAGGAAAAATAAAATCTTTTATGAACAAGCAAGTACTCAGAGATTTTATTACCACCAGTCCTGCTTTACAAGAGCTTCTGAAAGAAGCATTATACATAGAAAGGAACAACCAGTATTAGGCTTTCTAAAAATATACCAAAAAGTAAAGAGCATCAACATAAAGAAGAATTTACGTCAACAAATGGATAAAATAGCCAGTTAACATCAAATGGCAGTAACCCTAAATTTAAGTCGACTAAATCCCCCAATCAAAAGATACAGCCAAAACCCAATGGTATGCTACATCCAGACCACATCCAAAGATACACAAAGACTCAAAACAAAGGGATGGAGAAAGATTTACTAACCAAATGGAGAGCAAAAATAAATAAATAAATAAAAAGCAGGAGTTGCAATTCTCACATCTGATAAAATAGATTTCAAAGCAACAAAGTTATAGTGGTAAAAGGATCAATGCAACAATAAGAGCTAATGATTCTAACACCCAGATACATGAGACCCATAAAGAGATTTAGACTCAACAAGACAGAAAATTAATAAGGATATCCAGGACTTGAACTCAGGTCTGGAACAAGTAAACTTAATAAATATTTATAGAGCTCCACTTTAAATACACAAAATATACGTTCTCTACTTTAAATACACAAAATATTGATCGGCCATTATTAATACCCATTTTTAGAATAAAGCTACATTCCTGTTCTCCCTCCCTCTTTTTCTTCCTCTTTCTTCCTCTCCTTCACTCCTTTTTTTTTATTTCTTTCCTTCTCTCCTTTGAAAAGAAAGAAAAAAAAAAAAAACAGTAAAATATCCAAATTGGAATGCCCCAATTAATTATGGATCATGAATATACCCTTTAATATTATCCATAAAATAATAGAATAAATTTAAATAGGATACCCCAATTTATATATTATTATTCACCACAGCAAAATTAAATTTGAAAAAAACAAAAAAAAAAAAACAAAAAAAAAAAAACAAAAACAAAAAAAACAGATTTAGTAGTGGTTGACTCTATGGAGGTTAATCATTGCCAAGTGAATCTACCTTTATCCCTCAAACTCAAGGACAGTTTAGACCATTCAAACATACTGGACACATGTCATATCTAACTAGAACATAAAGTGGTCTCCTGCATGAACTCCTCCATACACTTATAGAAATGCAAGTCTGTTCATTATTAAGCTTATGATATGGAAAATAGTTCATCTGTATGGAAATAGCTGAATTGGGATGATGTGTTCCTTGTTGAAAACGAAACACAGATTTCTGATTAAAAGCCAAATCTCTCTCTGAAAAGGTCAAAAACGATGGCTTCAAATAAAATTATTTCAGCTGTATTTTATGCAGGTCACTGATGAAATGCCCTGTCAAAATGTGATTGCTTTCCTGGTGTTTCTGTGTGATTGGAAATTAAGAAAATCCCCTGCCACTTAAAAGTTTTAAAAGTAGATATATATTGAACACCTAGATACATTTTGGATGTATATAATTTGTGTTTTATAAATATGTAAATGAATTTGAAATGCATCAAATAATAAAGTTTTATATACATACATAAAATTATGATTCCAAATTATCCATACTATTACATATTATATAAATTAAGGTTATAGTGAGCATTATATACAATACGTAGTAAAATTGAATATCAGCTATTTTATGACTCAGCACTTAAATATATGGGTGTGTGTATAAAAAGGACTACATAGATCCTTGAATACATGCATAAAAGTGCATGTGTAAGCATTATTCATAATAACAGAACTGGAAATAATCCAAATGTTCATAGCAGTAGAGTGGAAATATAAATCCTTATATATTCATAAATGATATACTATAGAACCATGACAGAAGCACACTATAGTAACATGCAAGACAGTTGATGGATCTCACAGATACGGTATTGTTCAAAGCTACTCAAACACAAAAGAAGGCATATGTGTAATTTCATTCATGTAAAGAATAGACAAATTTTACCTATGGTGTTAGAAGATAGAAAATGTCTCTTAGGGGCTTTGGAAATGTTAATTGGGAAGTGTTATGATGAAATGTCTGGGATTCTGGAAATACTCCCTTTATTGATCTCTGTGCTGCATGTATTGGTGAAAATTCACAAGTTGCATACTTCGGAGTTGTGTGTGTTAGTGTAGTACTTGAATACCCAATTAATTTAACCAGAGCTCTGGATTTTGTAATTCTATATTAGAGAGAATCATTCCACCCGTTTAGTGCTGACTCGATAGTGTAAGAAGCTTGTGAATGGGCAATCCAGAGTAGCCTAGTTTATGTTTCCTATGACTAGCTCCACGGTAACTAGTAGACAGAAGTAGGGTTTCCACATTCTCTGTAAACTACAGGAGTTGGCCAGCAGTAAATTTAAAACCAATGTTCATGCATATTTATAATAATAAGATATATTTGAATTTCATCCCAATTATTATACTGTTGAAAGAAAATACACACTCACCACTGTCTTTACTAGAAAAGTATTGTTGAATTATTTTAGTTAATATAGCTTTCTTCTATCTAAAATGGGTTTTTAATCTACAATTACACTTCAACAATAATAATGATTAAACTATTACTATTTAGGTACAATTAATGTTGCATTGCAGGCTGATTTTTTAATTTTTGCAGAAAGAATAATAATAAGTTCTTTATTATTGCATTTATGAAAACATTGACTTTTATGTAGGTTATTTTGTATTCAGTTTGTCATGCATGGTATGCCCAGAGATCTTTGAACCAAGCAAGACTTCACAGTTTTCTTTAAATAGCTCTGCTTTGAGGGATAATGGTTTTCGTTAGGAAGTTCCTTTAAATTATTTCTTTTATTTTCTTGCCAATGTCCTTAACTGTATTTTAATGATTTTGATTTCTAGATAATGATATTCATTCTCACAGACAAGACAGCTCAAATTCCAACTATTTTATGCATTGACTTTCTCATTACATTATCTTTTGATATAGGAAGTTTTTTTTTTTTCCTCTCTGATTTTTGAAATCAGAGGGCTTTGACTCTCGATTGTCTAGGGGCTGTTTCAATTGAGTTAGCCCAGTTAAGTGGAGTGTGTCACTAATGAAGTCATTTAGATTACAGCCCTGAAGGGGAAGTAGACCTTACCTATAAATCAGGTGAGCTCTCTTATAAATATCTCCCTAGAACCTGGAGACATAAATGTTTGAATCCTTCCCTTCAACAGTCAATATCAATGAATCAATAAAATGAAGCACTTTCTCAACTGATGAGAGGCTTAACTACAAGTATCTGACTTTTCAGAATTTCAACACTATTGGTAAAATGTGAAATGCATTGCAATATATGTTATGTACTCTTCAGTTTATTATTCCAAAATGTACTGATATTAAGTACGCAGTGCCTAAGATATGGCAGGCACTGTGTACAGTGCCTGAAATGTAGGGATGAATATGACACAGTCCAATGCCTCAGGTAATTTACAGTTAATTGAGGAAAGGTACTGTGTGTAAAGATTCATTAATCACAAATTAGCATTTAGAGTGCATTACAAAAAATATATTCAAGACAGAGACGGCAGAAAGGAGAAAGTGAATAACTATAAGAATACTCACAGTTGGTGTGGAAATTAGACAAAGGTTTTTGAGAAATCAAAATCTTTATGTAGCATACCTTCCAATTTCCCTTCTTATCTTTTCCATGTAGCATTTGTTTCCTGTCCCGTAGTAAAAATGTTGTTTATAAGGTATGATGGTTAGCTCAGTGTGTTAACTTGACTGGGGTAGAGGATATCCAGAGAGCTGCTGAAACATTTCTGGATGTGTCTGTGAGGGTGTCTCTAGAAAGGATTAACATTTGAAACAGGGGACTGGGTAAAGAAGATCCTCTGTCCCAATGAGAGCAGGCATCATCCCACCCTTGGAGAAACTTCTCAGCCTTTATAACCCTGTGAGCCAAGGCCCATAACAAGTGTCCTCTTGTATATTCACATACATTTTATTGGTTGTGTTTCTCTAGAGAACACTAACACTGGCTAATTCTTATCGTCACCAATAAACTTCATTTTCAAATTAGTTTAAGTACTTTTTGTTTTTTGTCTGTTTTCTGAATGCCTCTGTTTCTTTGCCAGTGATAGATCACCTCACCTCTGCAAAACGTCCATTCCTGTAGCTTCTGTGCCAAAATCCTCTGCTGGATTCGCTCCTATATCTCTGAGAAAGTTTAAAAAAAATTTTCTCCTAAAGGTTTTTATTTTTATTTCTTCATAAAAATTACCCAAACGGTTTGGTTTTAGCACTTCTCAGTCTACATAGTCTTAACTTAATTACTATCTCTATGATTCCTGAAACTTTGTCTCCCACCTATACCTCTCCACAGATCTCCAGACCTATGTTGGAAAACATTTTTTTTTTATTGTATTTGGGCTCCGGGGTACATCTGCACATCCCGCATCCTGCAAGATTGATGCATAGGTACATTCATGCCGTGGTGGTTTGCTGTCTCTACCCTCCCCGCATTGCCTACATCAGGCATTTCTTCCAGTGTTATCCCTCCCCATTCTCCCCAATCCCCCTCCCACACTGTCTTCCCCTCCCCTTCCCTCCTGGCTAGCCATATGCAGGAAGCTGAAACTGGATCCCTTTTTTACACCTTAAATAAAAATTAACTCCAGATGGATTAAAGATTTAAACATAAGAACTAACACCATAAAAACCCTAGAAGAAAACGTAGGCACAGGCAAGGACTTCATAACTAAAACACCAAAAGCAATGGTAACAAAAGCTGAAATAGGCAAATAGGACCTAATTAAACTTAAGAGCTTCTGTACAGCAGAAGAAACAATCATTTAAGTAAACCGGCAACCAACAGAATGAGAAAAAATTTTTGCAATCTACCCATCAGACAAAGGGCTAATATCCAGAATCTACAAAAAACTAAAGCAGATTTACAAGAACAAAACAAACAAAACTATTCAAAAGTGGGCAAAGGATATGAACAGACACTTTTCAAAAGACGACAAATACGTGGCCAACAAGCATATGAAAAAATGCTCATCATCATTAGTCATTAGAGAAATGCAAATCAAAACCACATCGAGATACCATCTCATGCCAGTTAGAATACCAATCATTAAAAAATCTGGAGACAACAGATGCTGGAGAGGATGTGGATAAAAAGGAACACTTTTACACTGTTTGTGGGAGTGTAAATTAGTTCAACCATTGTGGAAGACAGTGTGGTGATTCCTCAAGGACCTGGAAATAGAAATTCCATTTGACCAGCAATCCCATTACTGGGTATATAACCAAAGGATTATAAATCGTGCTATCATACAGATACATGCACATGTACATTGCGGCACTGTTTATCATAGCAAAGACCTGGAACCAACCCAAATGCCCATCAATGACAGACTGGACAAAAAAATTGTGGCACACATATACCATGGAATACTATGCAGCAATAAGAATGATGAGTTCATGTCCTTTGTAGAGACATAGAAGAACCTAGAAACCATCATTCTCAGAAAACTGACAGAAGAACAGAAAGCCAAACACCAAATGTTACCACTCACAGGCCAGTGATGAACAATGAGAACACTTGGGCACCAGGAAGGGAACAACCCCCAAGGGCTTAGTGGGAAAACGTTTTTAAAATATATGCTCACACACAAACACACACATTTTGTGAATAAACATTGAAACTAAGTTTTGAAAGGTAAATAAGAAGTTGGCAAATGGAATGAGAAAAAAAGAAAAGTAGTTGACAGAGGAAAAAAATGTATGAAACTGGATTGAGGCCTAGAAGCATGAAATGACAGTTTGAATTGTAGAATCACACTTTGCTTTTGTTATTGTATAAAAATACAACAGGCACATGGCAGGAAATAATGTCATAAAGGTAAGGAGTACCAAATTTAAACTAAAAGAACAAACCAAAATGTATATAGCATGAGTAACCATTGGGATTATTTTTTTTAATTCCTACATTAGATGCAGTTTGTGAACAGAGAGTTTGTGAACAGAGGAAAGAAATGACAACTAATAAAAAGGTATATGTGTGTGTGTGATAGATGAAAATGAGACAGCTGGAAGGTGCCTTGCCTCCAACTCTTATCATTTTCCATCCATCAACCTCTACTATGAGGACCATGGTGTTGTCCTCTGCATTTTTATAACACCTCACACTAAGGTCCAGGCATACTCATGTGTCAGGCTTAGTCTCCTGCTATTTTAAGAATAGGCAGAAAATCCTCAGGAAAAAAAAAAAAATCTTTAAAATTTTGAGTAGCACACCCTATCAGTAAAGCAAACAGAAAAACACAACTTGAGTATCCAAGTAAATGCATATTTATTTATATAATATATGCATGTTGTGTAGCAGTGACATGCAATAAATCTTTTAAAACATGCACTAGATAAATTTTAAAATTATTTTGAAAGGTAAAAGTGTTAACTAATCAATATCTTTTACTTTAAAGATGGTTTTATTAAAATATATATGCGTGTTTTCAGTATACACATTGACGTTTATATAAATATTTGAGTACTTGATAGATACAAAATTTATATATATGTAAGACCATTAAACAACTTACAATAAATCCACTTAGGCATGGTGCTTATTAACAATGGTGGTAATGTATCTATATTCACATTTTAAGTAGTTTTTTATACTATTATTACAGTTTTACTGCTTCTTGTTGTTATATCTGATTAGAGTCTCATTTATTCACCACCATGTTTCAAGCGAAGCATTTATGCTAGAATTAGAAGTGTCAGCTCTGACAAATTTCATTGTTAGTTTAGCTTGCATTATTGATTATTATCTTCAGTTTATAATATCCTTGCAGGTGTCTTTTTAAGTTCTTTTTCTATTTTGTAAGAGTTACCTGAGTTGAAATTATACCAAATTGTAAATTCATTTATCCAGGCAGATAAAAGCTACAATACATTGCAATATACTGAAAATAGATAGATAAATGAGGGTACCACTTTAAATCCTTTACCCTTTGAAATTCTGACCAATGGAAGCAGATAAAGTGGAGGTCTTGAAGTATAATTTCAAAAGTGAATTATAAAAAGCATGTTCTCCAAATACAAAATAAACACTTTTCAAAAATTGTATTCATTTGTATATCTTCTTTTGAGAAATATCTATTCAGACTTTATGCCCATTTTATTTATTTATTTATTTATTTTACAATTATTTCCATTTTTTTTATTGTATTTGGACTCCGGAGTACATGTGCACATCCTGAACTCTGCAGGATTGTTGTATAGGTACATACATGCCATGATGGTTTGCTGTTATCCCTTCACATCCCCCCTTCCCCCTTTCTGTCCCCCCATCCCCCCACCTAGCCCTGTGAGTGTTGCTCCCTTCCTTGTGCCCAAGTGTTCTTACTGTTCATCACCCACCTACAAATGAAAACATGTGGTGTTTGGTTTCCTGTTCTTGTGTTAGTTTGCCGAGAATGATGGTTTCTAGGTTCTTCCATGTCTCTACAAAGGACACGAATTCATCATTCTTTATGGCTGCAGAGTATTTCATGGTGTATATGTGCCACTTTTTTTTTGTCCAGTCTATCAGTGATGGGCATTTGGGTTGGTTCCATGTCTTTGCTATCGTAAACTGTGCTGCAATGAACATACCTGTGCATGAGTCTTTATTATAGAATGATTTATAATCCTTTGGGTATATTCCAGTAATGGGATTGCTGCGTCAAACAGAATTTCTATTTCCAGGTCCTTGAGGAATCACCACACTGTCTTCCACAATGGTTGAACTAAGATACACTCCCACCAACTGTGTAAAAATTTTCTTTTCTCCATATCCTCTCCTGCATCTGTTGTCTCCAGATTTTTTAATGATTGCCATTCTAACTGGCCTGAGATGGTATCTCAATGTGGTTTTGATTTGCATTTCTCTAATGACCAGTTATGATGAGCATTTTTGGCCACATATTTGTCTTCTTTTGAGAAACATCTGTTCATATCCTTCACTCACTTTTGAATGGGTTTATTTTGTTCTTGTAAATATGCTTTAGTTCTTTGTAGATTCTAGATATTAGCCCATTGTCTGATGGGTAGATTGCCAAAATTTTTTCCATTCTGTTGGTCACCTGTTTACTCCAATGATTGTTTCTTTTGCTGTGCAGAAGCTCTAAAGTTTAATTAGATCCCATTTGTCTATTTCAGCTTTTGTTGCCACTGCTTTTGGTGTTTTAGTCATGAAGTCCTTGCCTGTGCCTATGTCCTGAATAATTTTGCCTAGATTTTCTTCTAGGATTTTTATGGTATTAGTTCTTATGTTTAAATCTTTAATCCATCCAGAGTTAATTTTTGCATAAGGTATAAAGAAGGGGTCCAGTTTCAGTCCTGCCTATGGCTAGCCAATTTTCCCAGCACCATTTATTAAATCGGGAATCCTTTTCCCATTGCTCGTTTCTGTCCAGTTTTCAGATCTAATAGTTGTAGATGTGTGGCATTGCTTCAGAGGCCTCTGTTCTGTTCCTTTGGTCTGTATCTCTGTTTTTGTGCCAGTACCATGCTGCTTTGATTACTGTGGCCTTGTAGTATAGTTTGAAGTCAGGTAGCATGATGTCTCCAGCTTTATTCTTTTTGCTTAGGGTTGTCTTGGCTATGCAGGCTCTCTCTTGCTTCCATATAAAGTTTAAAGTTTTTTTTTTTGTTTTGTTTTGTTTTTTTTTTTTTTTTTGCAGTTCTGTGAAGAAGGTCAGTGATAGCTTGATGGGAATAGCACTGAATCTATAAATTACTTTGGGCAGTATGGCCATTTTCACAATATTGATTCTTCCTAACCATGAGCATGGAATGTTTTTCCATCTGTTTGTGTCCTCTCTTATTTCCTTGAGTGGTGGTTTGTAGTTCTCCTTTAAGAGATCTTTCACCTCCTTTGTTAATTGTATTCCCAGATATTTTATTCTCTTTGTATTGTAAATGGTAGTTGACTCATGATTTGGCTCTCTGTTTTTCTGCTATTGGTGTATAGGAATGCTTGTGATTTTTGCACATTGATTTTGTATCCTGAGACTTTGCTGAAGTTGCTTATCAGCTTAAGGAGATTTTGGGCTGAGATGATGGGGTCTTCTAAATATACAATCATGTCGTTGGTAAATAGTGACAATTTGACTTCCTCTTTTTCTAATTAAATGCCCTTTATTTCTTTTTCTTGCTTAATTGCTCTGGCTAGAACTTCCAATACTATATTGAGTAGGAGTGATGAGAGAGGGCATCACTGTCTACTGCCATTTTTTAAAGGAAATGATTCTAATTTTTGCCCATTCAGTACAATATTAGCTTTGGGTTTGTTGTAAATAGCTTTTATTGTTTTGAGAAACATTACATCGATACATAGTATATTGAGAGTTTTTAGCATAAAGGGCTGTGAATTTTGTCAAAAGCCTTCTCTGCATCTATTGAGATAATCATGTGGTTTTTGTCTTTGTTTCTGTTTACGTGGTGAATTATGTTTACAGATTTTCATATGCTGAATTAGCCTTGCATCCCTGGGATGAATCCTACTTGATCATGGTGGATAAGCTTTTAGATGTGCTGTTGCAGTTGGTTTGCCAGTATTTTGCTGAAGATTTTTACATCAATATTCATCATGTATATTTGCCTGTGGTTTTCTTTTTTAGTTGTGTCTCTGTCAGATTTTGGCATCAGGATGATGTTGGTCTCATAGAAAGAGTTAGGGAGGGAACTCTTTTTGTATCATTTGGAATAGTTTCAACAGGAATAGTACCAGCTCATCTTTGTATGTCTGGTAGAATTCAGCTGTGAACCCGTCTGGACCTGGACTTTTTTTTGTTGGTAGGCTATTAATTGCTGCTTCGACTTCAGATCTTGTTATTGGTCTATTTAGAGTTTCAACTTCTTCCTGGGTTAGTCTTGGGACTGTGCAAGTGTCCAGAAATTTATCCATTTCTTTCAGGTTTACTGGTTTATGTGCATAGAGTTGTTTGTAGCAATCTCTGATGGTGCTTTATATTTCCAAGGAATCGGTGGTGATCTCCCCCTTACCATTTTTCAATGAATCTATTCGATTCTTCTCTTTTATTTTTATTAGTCTAGCTGTCTGTTTATTTTGTTTCAATCTTTACAAAAAAATGAGCTCCTGGATTTATTAATTTTTAAAGGGTTTTTTTTGTGTGTCTCTATCTCTTTCAGTTCTTCTCTGATCTTAATTATTTCTTGTCTTCTGCTTGCTTTTAGGTTTTTTTTTTTTTTTTTCGTCTTGCTCCTCTAGCTCTTTCCATTTTGATGATAGGGTGTCAATATTAGATATTTTCTTGTTTCTCATGTGGGCATTTATTGCTATAAATTTTCCTCTAGACACTTCTTTAAATGTGACCAATGGGATCTGTGTCTTCATTCTCATTGGTTTCAAAGAACATTTTTATTTCTGCCTTCATTTCATTGCTTATCTATTCATTGTGTCTTCATTCTGATTGGTTTCAAAGAACATTTTTATTTCTGCCTTCATTTCATTGCTTATCCATTCATCATTCAGGAGCAAGTTGTTGAGATTCCATGTGATTGTGTGGTTTTGAGTGCTTTTCTTAATCCTGAGTTGTAATTATTGCACTGTGGTCTGAGAGACTGTTTGTTATGATTTCTGTTCTTTTGCATTTGCTGAGGAGTGATTTACTTCCAATTATGTGATTTACTTCCAATTTTTGAGTAAGTGAAATGTGGTGCTGAGAAGAATGTGTATTCTTTGGATTTGGGATGAAGTGTTCTATAAATGTCTATTAGGTCCACTTGGTCCAAATCTGCATTCAAGTCCTGGATATCCTTGCTGACTTTCTGTCTCGTTGATCTGTCCAATATTGTCAGTGGAGTGTTAAAGTCTCCCACTATTATTGTGTGGGAGTCTAAGTCTCTTTGTAGGTCTTTAAGAAGTTGCTTTATGTATCTGGGTGCCCTACATGTGATGCATAAATATTTAAGATAGTTAGCTCTTCTTTTTGCATTGATCCTTTTACCATTATATAATGGCCTTCTTTGTCTCTATTGATCTTTGTTGGCTTAAAGTCCATTTTACCAGAGATTAGGATTGCTACCCCTACTTTTTTTTTGCTCTCCATTTGCTTGGTAAATCTTCTTTCATCCCTTTATTTTGAGTCTATGTGCATCTTTGCATGTGAGATGGGTCTCCTGAATACAGCATAGCAATGGGTCTTGACTTTTTATCCAGTTTGCCAGTCTGTGTCTTTTGATTGGGGTGTTTAGGTGATTTACATTCAACATCAATACTGTTATGTTTGAATTTGATCCTGCTATTTTGTTACTGGCTGGTTGTTTTGCCCATTAATTGACATGGCTCCTTTATTGCATCATTACTCTTTACCATTTGGTATGTTTTTGCAGTGGCTGGAATGACCATTCCTTTCCCTTTTTAGTACTTCCTTCAGTAGCTCCTGTAAGACAGGTCTTGTAGTGACGAAATCTCTCAACAATTACTTGTCCATAAAGGATTTTATTTCTCCTTCACTCATGAATCTTAATTTGGCTGCATATGAAATTCTGAGTTGAAAGTTCTTTTTTTTTAAGGATGTTGAATATGGGCCCCCTCTCCCTTCTAGCTTGCAGAGTTTCTGCTGAGAGATCTGCTGTAAACCTGATGGTCTTTTCTTTGTGGGTGACTCAACCTTTCTCTCTGGCTGCCCTTAGGTTTTTTTTTCCTTCATTTCAACCCTGGTGAATCTGACAACTATGTGCCTTAGGGTTGCTCTTCTTGAGGAATATCTTTGTGGTGTTCTCTGTGTTTCCTGGATTTGAATGTTGGCCTGCCTAATTAGCTTGGGAATGTTCTCTTGGATAATATTTTGAAGAATGTTTTCCAACTTGGATTCATTCTCCCCATCACATTCAGTTATGCCGATCAAGCATAGATTAGTTTTTTTTTTTTTTTTTTTTTTTTTCACATAATCCCATAGTTGTTGGAGGCTTTGTTCATTGTTTTCACTCTTTTTTCTCTAATCTTGCCTTGTCATTTTATTTTATTGATTTCATCTTCTATCTCTGATATCCTTTCTTCTGCTTGACCAATTCGGCTGTTTAAACTTGCGTACGCCTTGTGAAGTTCTTGTGCTGTGTTTTTGAGCTCCATCAAATTGTTTATGTTCTTCTCTAAGCTGGTTACTCTAGTTAGCATTTCATCTAACATGTTTTCAAGGTTCTTAGTTTCTTTGCATTGGGTTAGAACATGGTCTTTTAACTCAGAGAAGTTTGTTATTACCCACCTTCTGAAGCCAGTTTCTGTCAAGTCATCAGATTAATTCTCTGTCTTTATTTGTTACCTTGATGATGAGGAGTTGTGATCCCTGGGAAGAGAAGTGGTGTACTGTTCTATGATGGTTTCATCCTTTCTGTGTTGGTTTTATCCCATCTTCATGGATTCATCTCCCTTTAATCTTTGAAGATGGTGATTTCAGGAGGAGTCTGAGTGGATGTTTTTTTTTCTATTGAGGTATCTCAATAGAAGCTGTATCTTTTTTGGCCTGTAGAGGGCGTTGCTGGGCTCTCTCAGGTTGGCTGGGTGGTCCTTCCCTGGAGTTTGTTTGCAGGTGAGATTCCCGTCCCCCTTCCCAATGACATCTCTCCTTACCCAGCTGGATCTTCCTGGTTGGGGTTAAGCTGGTTAGTCCAAACTCCTGCTCAGGCCCCTGTGACAACTTGGTGCCCGGCAGACCGCTGCTCAGATTTGCATTGACTACCCACTGTGCCCCACCGTCTGGCAGGGCCCCCGTGCACCACGGATTGCAGGAGGGATGAGGTAAGCACAGAATCCAAAACAGAGCACCGAGGGGGTGAAGTCTCCCAACCCCAGATAGCATATAAATAACATAGCTTCATCCTTTAAGGATTTTTAAGTCTCTAAAAGATAATGCAGAGAGCATAACAAAGTCAAGGAGATACATGGAATTCTCTTCAGACTTTCATTATTTTTTAAACAAATTATTGTGGACTTATTTTATGTTGTTTGGGAAATAGATTCCAAACTGCCTTTTTATAATATTATTTATATGGGGGAAGAGAGAAAGAGAGACACAATGAAGTATATAAAAGTAACATAACCAATGCCTGTGAGGTTACAGTGTGACACAGAGTAGAATATGACAAATCTTCCCGGAAATGCATTAGGAAGAAATTCAAAGAGAAAGTGATACTTTAAATTCTGATTATTAGAAAACCTACTTGAGGTGGACAAGATGGAGAAAAGCATGACAATTGAGATAGCAGCGAAGGCCAGTGTGAGATTTTAAACATCACTACATGTTTGGGGGAATGGATGTGGTTCTAGGTGTGAAATGGAGCATGAGAAAAAGGAAGGCTGGAGAAATCCACAAAAGACAGAATAACATGAGTCTTCTAAATCAAATGAAATATTTTGGACTTTGTCAATGACATACATCCTCTAACACACCGTAGGCCCTCTTCATGAATAACGGAGATGCCAATGTGGCTTTTTCTACATGAGAATCACTGATGACTTCAATTATACAGTCCTGACTTCAATTGACTTTTGATATATACGTTGTTCACAATGCTATTAGCTTTGCACCTTCGACATTTCTATCAATTTTTATCAGTAATTATCTTCATTATTGCTATCAGCTAATTGGGCAGGTTGTAAATAAACCTAAAGTTCATTAATCTTAAATCTTTAATAGTTAAATATTGTTATCACCTGGTACCAAGGGGTTGCTCTGGGGCAGTATGGAGAAAGCAGGTAGAGAATCATTGTTCAAGGATTGTACTGGATTTTATTAGATACTTGATCACTTTGGATGAATCATTCCATCTCTGCTTGCCTTTATTTCATCATCAATAGAATGGAAATTAACAGCTTCAATTCTTCTCAGTTGCCTTTAAGAATTAAGCTCTAAGGGATACACATAGGCAAAAGATAAACTGTGGACTCAGGATAAGAATGAAATGTAGGGGCTGAGTATGGTGGCTCACGCCTATAATCCCAGCACTTTGGGAGGCCGAGGCAGGTGGATCACGAGGTCAAGAGATCGAGACCATCCTGGTCAACAAGGTGAAACCCCGTCTCTACTAAAAATACAAAAATTACCTGGGCATGGTGGTGCGCGCCTGTAGTCCCAGCTACTCAGGAGGCTGAGGCAGGAGCATTGCTTGAACCCAGGAGGTGGAGGTTGCGGTGAGCTGAGATCACACCATTGCACTCCAGCCTGGGTAACAGGAGCGAAACTCTGTTTCAAAACAAACAAACAAAAAAAGAATGAAATGTATACAACTTAGCTATTTAGCTGAAAGCATTTTAAAATAAAAAAAAAATAGGTAAACAAAGGCTAAGCAGATCTTTAATAGCCAAGTTGACAAGTGCCTTCCAAAGATTTTTGCAGAAAAGACGAGGTTCCCAGTGTGAATGGAGTCATCATGTCTTCGCAACTGACATAAGCAAATATTTTAAACATCTGGCTTTGTTCCAAAGTGTTCCTTGCCTGGCATCTTTGAATTGCAATGTGATTTCTCAATTCTGTTTCTACTCATGGAGGGGGAAAGTATGAGCCAAAGGATAAACTCTTACAATCCACAAATAGCTGCATTTATAATTTGCAGTGACAAAACTAGAAGTCTGAGTTAAAGTCTTGCTTACTTATGAACTTACTTGTGGGTGTCCTTCTTCGAGTCTACCTTTATAAAACTAATGTCATCTTTCTCATTACTGTGACTGTTGGTAAAGATCGTATTGCTCTTGCTAAATGAACCACATGCCTTTTGTGTTGATTTATTTTGGTGACAGTCCTAGTCCAGCGACTATATACACGGTTTCTTTCATATCTCAGAAGGAGCAATTACTTTTATGTTAATTATTTCACAAGCTTGATATGAGGCACCAGAAAGTTGAAAAGTAACAAATGAAGTAGGCTAGATTACTGCCACTGTTATTCAAATTTCACCTAAGAGATTATAATTAGTGCATTACAGTTTGTTCATTTATACCCTCTAACAACTAAATCACTAATATTTAATATTTAAAATAATTATTCTACTACTCTACTAGATACTTTTACTAAAAAAATTTCCTAAAAAATTAAATACTAAAATTAAAAGAAATAAGTCTCTTGTAGAATTTTAACACCTATATTAGTGAATTGATACAAGAAAAATTAATTAGGTAATAACTTCATTAATTTACATTTAACACAGTTTCATCCAAGTTCTGCAGTCTTTTAATATTGTGAAAGAATATATCATCTGAAGACCTTTCTGAGTAAACAGGAATGCATGTCATCATCATTACTACTGAAAAATGTTAAGAATATTATAAATAGTCTTAAGAACTCAGAATATTTTAAATTTATAAATAAGGTGATGATAGGAGTATGCCTTTAAAATATCACATAGTAGCAGTACTGCTTACCAGGCCTGACAAAAGATTATTTCTCTGGAAAAATAAATCTAGGTTTGATGTTTTAATTTAGTATTTGAGCAGAGCTCAGTATTGTGAAGTTGCATATTAACTTGTGAATTTATTTTCAGTGGTAAAGATAAGCCCCAGGAATAGATGTTTATTGCCTGATATAAGATTGACTTATTTTAAACTAACCCTTCCTTCCTTCCTTCCTTCCTTCCTTCCTTCCTTCCTTCCTTCCTTCCTTTCTGTCACTTTCTCTTTTCACTTTCGTGTGCTGCAAATCTTTCATTCTCCAAGTGCTCTTGGCACTAGCTTACTATTTTTACTGGTTCCTTCACTGGTGATTTCAATAAATCTTTGATCTTTGGTCTCTGCAGTATTTTATCTATTGGTACAGCTCATGTTTTAAAGTGTTATATGTGTATATATACACATATATATGTATACACATGTGTTTATATGTGTATAAACTATGATAGTGTTTGGATCACAAAAGGCACACAAAATATTAGCTATTAGTATTATTCTCTCGGTAGTATAATTAGAGATTAAAGAGATAGATTTTAGAATGAGACACACTGGATTAAAATTCAAGCTTTGGGTAATATAAATTATATAACTTTTATCCTTTAACCCTCTCAAAATTCCTGTGATTAATACAGAAAGTGACAGCAACTGCCTCCTTTGATTGTTGTGAGGATTAAATACCATTAAGCATTTTAAAGTTCTTGGCAAAATTCTGATACTTCCTAAGTGTTTAATGTTACTATTATTCAAATAAAAGGAATCTGTTCTCAGTATGTGGATGTAATAAACACTGACTGTGATGGATTGTGCAGTACTATATTTACAAGAGAGAAGAAGCACACTTACGCTTCTATAGCCATAATAACTAGAATAAAATTACCTGTATTTTAGTAGATCTTCTATCAAATGCCACTGAAGTTGGTAAAGAAACATTTCCCGTTTTCTTAAGGTGCAAATTGCTGAAATGGATTTTCTTAAGTGAAAGATTTCTACTCCTAAATCCTTTCAAGTATGTCCTAGTTCCCAGAAGAGAGATTTACAATTGCTCCCAAGCACCAGACACACATTTCAAAGTGCAATATTCAGTGAGCCCTTCAGAATCTGCTTAATAATGAACACTTGTGTGTGGACATGAGGCTAATATACTTGATATATTGATTATAGTCCCGCTGAAATATGAACGTTTTCTGCCTAACCAAGTGTCCTCAAGAAAGAAATGTAGAATCTCTGCCTGGACCAATTAGAAGGTGCACAAATTTGATTTGTCCTACCACATCCCAGAGTTCATATTGATAAAAGAACTGAAGACACTCATTGAATTTTCCTATTTTTGCTTTGCCCTTGTGCAAATGAAATAAAGAATGACTGGCCAAGGGCCAGGAGGCATGCCTGTGATTAACTAATGAGAAACCCTTACAAAGGCGATGTCAGTCAGAGTGGAGGGGAACCAGGGTTTCAATAAATGGATTTTGATTTGAGCTAGAAAAAAAGCAGGCTAGGCTGGATGCGGTGGCTCAAGCCTGTAATCCGAGCACTTTGGGAGGCCGAGGCAGATGGATCACGAGGTCAAGAGATCGAGACCATCCTGGTCAACATGGTGAAACGCCATCTCTACTAAACATACAAAAATTTACTGGGCATAGTGGCGAGTGCCTGTAATCCCAGCTACTCAGGAGACTGAGGCAGGAGAATTGCCTGAACCCAGGAGGCGGAAGTTGTGGTGAGTCGAGATTATACCATTGCACTCCAGCCTGGGTAACAAGAACGAAACTCCGTCTCAAAAAAAAAAAAAAAAAAAAAAAAGAAAAGAAAAGAAGAAAAGCAGGCTAAGATTAGAGGCAGAAACAAGTAAATATCAGCTTCATTCCTCACACAGTCTGCCATGATCATGCTTGGAAATAATTTTAAACATAAATGGTTTTCATCTACCACCCAACTTTGTTCCTAGGCACCAGCCTTCGTGTGTGTAATATTAACCTAACACAAGAGCAATTAAGAAGCTCGCCTACCACCAAACATGTATACCTGTGTGGGAGTGACAGCACGTGCTATAAGTACTCTCTGATCAAGAAACAGTTGTTGGTTATTATTTTTAAAAATGAATGTGGTTTTGTAGGAGACAGGCTTTATTTTTACACCGTTGTGCAGTCACATTTGCTTGTGTGGCCTTGCGGAACTTCCGTAAGCAATCTAGGTTCAGTTTTCTTATCTATGAAATGTTAATAATATGACCAGAACTTGCAAGAATGCTGTTAACACTAAATAAGAGCAGAAATGTTGAGATCATTCAGTGAGGTGATGGATATAAAAACACAGTTCCTGACACTTAGTATATAGCAAATTGATGTTAGTTTTCTTTGTTAATTGGTTATGGTTCCCTAATAATTCATCTTAATTAAGCCACATTATTGTTCTCTTATAATTAGCATAGACCTCATGGCAGTCTTTTCTTGTATACTTATTTTCTGAAAGAGGTCTCTCAAGATGTGTGGCAATCTAAAACACCAAATTCTGCCCTCTTTGAAAGACACTGGGCAAGGAAACATTTTGTAAGGCAATAATGTGTCTCTCTATGCCGAAGCATACTTGACTGATCTAGAACAGACTGATTCCTGAAGCATGATTGCCAGGGCTTCTTTATCATCCATGAGCTCAATGGGCACAGGTTTTACTTCTGAGAAAAACTTGTAAGCTGAGTGTTACAGAAGGAGCTGGGAGTCTAAGTAGAATATCACACGTTGGGGAATACCCCACCATGCAAATCGTGGTTTTATATAAGCAAAAAGCCAAGTCACTGAACCACCTAGTGTGTATCTGCTTTATAAGATAGAGGGAATGATCTGTGGTCCGATGTTGTAAAGAATCTACTCCTACCTACCCAGTCCCTTCATCTCCACTGGTTGAATCAAGAGTGGGTCTCAGAGAAATTTACTTGAGTCCTAAAGCAGGTGTTCTGCCATGTTCTGGAATTTCTCCATATTTCAACCTGACAAAATCTAGGATGTGCCCACAATCTTGCACGTGACATTTTAGTAGTCATTACCTGTGCATATGTATTCTTTTAAATATGGTAATTCTTTATTTACTTATATATATATTGGCTGGCTTTTAAACCAGAATATTCTGGTTTACGTTTTGTCATTACCTTAAGAATCTAGATATTTGTAAGGTACAACTAGTTGGTTAAATTTCCCTAAATTAGAGTTAAATTGGGATATATCTGACCTAATAGCCAGTGTTTGAGAGATGAAGATATTTTTATTGTTGTTCGTGTTTTGTTTTTTATTTTTTTTATTTTTTTTTTTTTTGAAGTAGAGTCTCACTTTGTTGCCCAAGTTGGAGTGCAGTGGAATGATCTTGGCTAACTGCAGCTTCCACCTCCCAGGTTCAAGCAATTATTCTGCCTCAGTCTGCCTAGTTGCTGGGATTACAGACACGCACCACAATGATCAGCTAATTTTTTTGTACTTTTAGTAGAGACGGAGTTTCACCACATTGGCCAGGCTGGTCTTAAACTCCTGACCTGAGTAATCCACTTGTCTTGTCCTCTCAAAGAGCTGAGATTATGAGCCACCAGGCATTCATGAGATGGTGAACATGACCCATCTTATGGACATTTATTGGCTTTTTCTTTCTAACATCCTGGTGCTTGCTAACAGCACACATGGAAAAAGTGGTCAAGGCATCTGAAATTGAGTCTTCTGTGAGCTCAACAACTTGGAATTCCATGCTCTGGAGCTGATGTGACAGTTGCAACTGCTGGGTGCCCAAACTGAGCCCCTTATTGGTGTCATTCTACCAAGGGGACATACAAGACATTTCATAGAAGGTCAATTACTTTTGTCCATTTTGTTTATGGAGAAAATATTGCTTTGTCTTTAGGGGAATATCGGCTTACTCTGGAAAGTGATTTGTTTTTCTACCATACAGGACCCTCTCCAGCACAAAAATTCTGCCTCATGAATTGGCATGGAATTTCACATATGACGACCTCTTACCAAGATATTCATCTTATGGATAAAGAAGCCTAGCAATGGGCTGAGACTCATGAAACTCTCTGCTATTTCCTTATCATAATCACATAGTTGAACACAAAGCCAATCGGAAGAGAACACCCTCACAGGTTAATAACTTTTCCTTTAAGATGCAACATAAATCTCACACTAGCTATCCAGGATCTGGTATGGTTTCCCCACAGCTAGAATACCACAGAGGTGGTAGGTGGGAGCTCTATGTCCCACTATTACATGTGATCCAATGTGTAAGAGACTTTTGCTCTTGTCCTCTCAACCATGGCTTCGAGAGTTCAAAAGTCCCGATGGCCGAGGGAGGATTGTTCTCACCATGAAACACATTTATGGTGAGTTCAGAAGTCCCGATGGCCGAGGGAGGATGGCTCCCACCATGAAACACATTTGTGGTTTTAGAAACTGAATTTTGAAACTGAGATCTTACCATTTGGGGTTCATCACGCCCCTGAATCAAAAAGCGGAGCAGGGGTCAACTGAAGTGGCTGGTGTGATTGATTATAAACATGATGGAGAAACTGGAAGAGTGATACACAGTGGGTGCAAAAAGAAATATGTGCACATCCTGCAGGGTTTATCACAACACCTTGGAATGTTCTTATTTTTAGTAATAAAGGTCGATTGGACATTGTGGCAACCGAAATAAAACAAGCAAACAAAAATAATCACTGCTTGGATTTTCTGAAAATCGAGTAATTAGAAAAACTTTTGAGGAGCCAAGGATGTAGAAAAGGGCAACAGGAACATAGACTAGAGAGAGAGAAAAGATAGCTACAATTATTAGTTGGGCTTCATGATCAGCTACACAAGCAGGGACTTAGTGATGATGCTTGTGTTAATTTTTTTGTTCATACATGAAGAACACTGGTGATAGTCAACATCAGTCAGACTTCAATATGAGGAATGGAATATTTCAGAATTAATGCCACCATGATATTGACTGGATTTGTTTCACATGCTTTGAAGATACGTTTTTACTTTCAAAGAAAGGACAAGATCGATGCTGCAAAACAAAATAAATGTTCTGTCCTGTTTATTCTCTGTTGTGCCCGTAGATTTGTTCTCCTTCCTTCTCTGCTCCGCTTTGTGTTCTTCCAGAGGAAGGAACACAGCTGTTGACTATTATTCTAGGCTTCTTGTCTTCTGTCTTCCATACTCACAGGATGGCACAGCCGTCTTATTCCCACAGTCTCTTCTCTGCAAATTAGCAATGAACATGGTTTTCTATCCTCACAAGTCATCAGTCAACCTTTCTATTGGAGTTACTATCTTATGAGTTTCCAATATGATTTAGGCCTCCTAATAGCTTCCTTCTCATTCTTACAATGCACTGAGTGCTACACACATCTTCTTGGTAATTTTTACACTGTTCAGACCTATGGAAATCGTCCATTTTTTAATCTCTGCTCAAGTAAACCCTCTGAGTGTGCCATCTGTTTCTTTAAGGGATCCTCTGGGGACCCAAATATCTGGGGGATTCTATCTACTAATGTCTTAAGATATTTTCATTTGTAGTTATAAATGACACTAATCTATTGTTTTCTTTGTGTGCAATTTTGCCAGATTTTGCTACTACTCTGCTGCTGCATCCTGTCATGAATCTCATTGAGTTTTTATAACTCTCTATTTTAAACTGAAGTTTTCACAAGAAGCTGCAAAGACAGGATAGAGAATGTTTATGTAGCCTTCACCCAGATTTATCCATATTATTGATTTTTAAAGTTTGCTGATTGGTTTTAACCAATTTTATTGTTTTTCCTTGCAAACCTACCTGTTTTCCATGATACTTTACCCCTTTTTATTATGCCAAGACTGTTTATTTTTATAACACTTTATGTTTTAAATGTGTAATGTTTTAAAAAGTTTTGTGGTATTCAGCATCATGTTTGGTGTGTTTTAAGATTCTTAAAATGTGCCTGGTGGATTACTTGGTCATATGATCTGTAATTTTTGTGCATGTAGATGAAACCATATTTACCCATGGCTTCTTCTTCTTTAGCTCATCTTTCCTCCGGCGGTGATAGTATTTCTGTTACCAGTGGTGAAAACACATGAGGCTGCAGCAACCTTTATCCTTGCCTCTGCAGTGGAAAGAATTCAGCTGAGGGGCAGAAGCAGGTTTAAGGCAGAGGGAGAGACTGAGACAAGTTTTACATCAGGAGTGAGAGTTTACTTAAAAGTTTTAGAGCAAGACTGAAAGGAAGAAAAGCACACTTGAAAGAGGGCCAAGAGGGATACTTGAGAGGCACGAGTGTGCCATTCAGCCCTTGACTCAAGGTTTTCTACATTGGTATGATCCAAGGTTTTCTACATTGGTATGATCCAAGGTTTTCTTTTCTTCTCCTTTGATCCTTCCCTTGGTGGGCTATTGCTCAACTTCCACATGCACAGTGTTGGTTAGCACTCAGGAACGTGACTGCATTTGTAGTGCATTTACTAGAGTTGTGCTCATAGTCTCTTGGAGCTAATTTTGGTTTTTTACTGATTGAATAACCTCAAAGAAAGGTCATACATCTGCCATTTTGCCTTTTATTGCATATGCTTGAGCTCACTTCCCCAACTCCTGAGATCTTATCAGAAAGTTACTATCACCAGCTCCAAGTATTGTCTGTCTGTTGAGCAACTGTCTTCACTTGGCACCAGTTGCAATTATCATTTCAGAGAGACAGTTTGACAACCACCTGACCATCACCTGATGATCACCTGTCATTTCTGGGGTGGCTCTTTGCTGCCCTACTCATGTCTGCCTAACTACCTACTCTAGCATTTCTAGAGCATGGATGTTGAAAGCCTCTATTGGGTTCCCTGGGTAATCATTGCTCTGAGCCTAGCTTTTAAATTAATATCTCAGGTTGAGTGACCCAAATACAAAGTTCGATTTTCTCCACGTGGAGTTTGTATTTCTCAATGGAGACGTCTTTACCACTCATTTACCTGATGCAAGGCAAACCATCCTCAGGGCTTCCCTATAGCAGTGGACTCCTTCTTAGGCTTTCTGTCCCCAAGAGGGCACTTCTTTCTCGTTTCAGACTATTGCTGAGATTTCAGTTTCAGATTCCTACTTCACATGTATCTAAAGCCAAATTTTCTCCCCTTGTATGTTGTTAATTTATTAGATAAATAACAATTTTCATATGATTCTCAGCCTTGTTCTGTATTAGTTTGGAATCTGACTGTGTTGTCTTCAAGTTTTCTTTTGTCTGACACCTGATAATATCTTCTCTTTCTTTTAAACTCAGCTAAAAATTACATCTTAAAGATATGCTATCTATCATTTCTATGTGTTTGCATAATTACATATACTTTCTAATACATAATTTCTTAGTCTAGTTTTTAGAATCTAAAAATCATTTTTTCATGAAATCCTACTAGAGATTATTCAATTTAATTCAAATACAGTGTTATTATATATTTACCTATATCCTACATGCTTATATCAATAAGACTGACCTGACTCTGTATGAACACATAATATTTTTCTTTGAAACTCATAAATGAGAATATTTCTCTTTCTTTCTAGTACTGTCTACAGGCCTGAGGGAAACTCTGTCTCAAGTTACTAACACTTAAATAAAAGGTAACTTTTTGCTCCTCATTTCCTAAAACAGTCTTTGGTTACTCTCAGTTATTAAACACATATGGGGCATCTCTCTGTTTATACCACTCTGCTGAACAATACAAAGAGAGGAAAAAAAAAAAACAATAGGGCAACACTTTCTCTTCGAGTCATTAGGAGAAAGAAATGATTCAGGTGATCCATTGTAATAGAAGATACAATTTGTTAAGAGTTGTAGTAGAGATAAAAAGTGCTTTACCTTGGCAAAGATGATGTTTTCCTAACACAATTGTTACTAGACTTCTTGGCAGTATCTAAGAAATATCATGAGAAAGAAAAAAATTGAAAACAAGCCTAAGAGAGAGAAGGGCAAACCACACCTCAGAAGTGGGAAAGGACAGTCAGCAGCCCAGGAACAGGGAGAAGCCCGTAGTCTGCATATATGGAGTTGCGTAGAAGACATAAGTTACTTTAGGTCCTGGTAAAGTTTGTGTATCAAGAGAATGATTTGGATGTTATTTTAGAGTCAGAGCAGCAAAGACAAAATAGAAGCATTAGTGGAAATACAAAATTATCTAAGTAAATCCCGAAAGTCTGAAGATTCGGTTCTGTTGGCTCTCTTCAGACAATGTGTGTATTGTAATGAAAACTAGTTTCCTGCTCTTCTGGGTAGCTGTTGATATGCAACCTGGAAAAACACAATTATCTATTCTATTATGACTGTGAATTCACAAAGAGGGGAGGTATTTACCGAAAACTGCATTCTAAAATTCTAGTGTTCAAAAGCAATTACAACTATTATTGTTATTTTGCATTTATATAGCTGCATTTTATTTACAAGAGCTTTTACAGCTGTGTGTATATCTGTGATATTTATTTGCTTTCTCTTTCTGCATCCTGTGAAGTGTGTCAGGGTTATTGGCCTTACTGTGCAGATTAAACACTGGAGGCAATTAAGATTTGAAGGGAGTTTCAATTTATTTTTGGCTTTGGAAGAACAGTTCACAGGTAACAAGAAGTCCATTTAAAAGTGCAAAAGATGGGTTTGCAGAAGATAGCAATAAAAGAAAAACAAATATATTTTGCTTCTAGTAAATTAAGATAAGCCCCATTTCACAATAAAAGCATTTTTGAACTCCAAATTCTCCTTTTCCATTAATCAGGGGAGTGTAATGCACTTGCTTAGATCAAAGGATTTTGATGCTGAGACTAAATGGAAAAAGAAAGGCATTCTGCAGGCTTGGCAAGTAAGGAAGAAAAGGAAGCAACTGATAGAAATTAAAGGATGTGTAAACAATGAAAATCATCAAGCCCATCATTCCTCAAAAAGAAAAAAAAACAGCAGTTATACAGTAAGTAAATTACTTCACAGTTCCAATGCAAAAGGATGGATTTAGACTAAAACAATAATAAACCAATTGATATTTTTATCAATTCCCATGGATACATTAGATGTTGCTTGTCCTGAAAATCTCAATGTCTATGAAAACACACAGAAGAGGACAGGCAAAAATCTATAAATAGCCTATGCTGAGGAAGAAAAAATAAAATAAGGACTAAAGATTTCATCTAATAAAAATACTACCCCAAATACCAGCTGCAAAACAGACTTTTAAAAAAATTAAATATTAGGTATTTGAAGATACTGAAAGCATCTAAATCTAGAAATTTTAAAAACTCTGAATAAAAATGAACAAATAGAAGGAAAGCGTAAACCAAAATTAGTTCAAGTTTTCAAGAAAAATCAAAGAAGAGGACACAATCACAAGGGTCATGAAAGCTGAATCCCAAGATGATAAAGGAAGAATGGATTTGACTGAAAAAGATTGAGGGGATACTTCAAAATATGCAAAGGTTTTAGAATACGAATGTAGAATGGGTAACAAACATCAAAATAATGTAAAAGATAGAGAAAGTAAGCATAAACATACAAAAATAAATAAAAATACTGGGGAAGAACAGTGAAACAATATACCACTTGGTAACAGCACAAAGTTGGCCTTCCACATCTGTGGGTCCGATGACTGAAATTCAACCAACTGTGGATGACAACTATTCAGAAAAAGAACTATAAAAATTAAGTATTGGACAATAAAAAACACATGAAACCAATACAGTATAACAACTGTTTACATGACATTTTTACATTGTATTATTATAACAAATCTAGATATAATGTAAAACATACAAAAGAATGTATGTAGGTTGTATTCAAACACTATGGCATTTTATATCAGGCACTATTGCGTCTTCAGATTTTGGTACGAGGAGGGATGAAGGTTAGGGAGGCATCCTACAACCAATGCCTTGTAGCTACTGAGGGATAACTTTGTATAGAACTACTATTTAAAATTATAATATAGGGTGTGTGTGGTGGCTCATTCCTGTAATCCCAGCATTTTAGGAGACTGAGGAAGATGGATCACTTGAGCCCAAGAGTTGAAGACCAGTTCAAAACACCATGTCTACAAGAAATACAAAAATTAGTCAGTGTGGTGTTGTGTGCCTTTAGTTCACCTTCTTGGGAGACTGAGGTGGGAAGATTGCTTAAGTCCAGGAGGTAGAGGTTGCAGTGAGCCATGGGCAACAGAATGAGACCCCATATATGTGTATATATATATGCATGTGTATATATATATATATGCATGTATATATGTGTATATACATATGTACATACACGTATATATACGTGTATACATATGTACATACACGTATATATAAGTGTATACATATATATGTGTGTATACATATATATGTACATATACATATATATGTACATACGTATACATATGTATACGTATATATATATACGTATATATATACGTATATATATACGTATATATATACGTATATATATATATACGTATATATATGTATATACGTATATATATATACGTATACATATACGTATACATATGTATATATATGTATACATATATGTATACGTATATATGTATATATACATATGTATATATGTATACATATACACACGTATATTTGTATTATCAACTGCAATGTGTCTTGTAGAATAAGTGGTTCTTTTATCTTAATAGACCCAGTAGACAATGAAGATAAATGTAATTATCTAGGTCCTCATACAAAACAAATGAGTTACATAACAGTGAAAGAAGACAAGGAATACACTGATTTTGCAAAAGCATTAAGGAATGCAAGGCAACAGCAGAAAAACAACTTCAAGGAACTCAAATATATGAGCGGAAGAGCACATCGACCTACAAATAGAACAAAAGTATCATGAATTTCTCCACCAAGTCATTTGTCCCCACTCAAGTTAACTGTCTTGATTTCTATCTTCAGAGACCAATTTGCCCTCTATCTGAGCTTCATATAAATGGAATCATACAGCACGTGCTCTTTTATTTCAGGCTTCTTTTGCTCAACTGCGTGTTTGTGAGATTCATACCATATTACTGTTTCCATTTTCATTGCTATATGGTTACGCAGCACTTTATTTCTACATTTTGTTGTTTGTAAATATTTAGATGGTTCCGTTTTGGGTATTAGAAACAGTGCTAGTATTTGTGTACCTGTCTTTTGTTGGTCTTGTGACCCCATTTCTGTTTGAATATACTAAGAGTTGAGGTACATTGAGAGTGAAAGGTCTGGGGCACAGGAGATTCTGCCAAATTATTTTCCAAGGGAATTCAACCAATGGTCACTTCTATGCTGGTCTCCAACTCCTGGCCTCAGGTGATCTGCCTACCTCGGCCTCCCAAAGTGCTGGGATTACAAGTGTGAGGCACTATTCCCAACCTCACCCTCCATTTTAATTTTTTCAAGTAATGACTTAATTGGCAAGGCAAGGGCAATCAATCAAAGTTGAAACCATTGGCTAAGATAGTATTGGAGTAGATAATATTTACATGATATCAAAGAAGTATATCATATATTACTTATTAATTTCAAAAAGAGATATAATTTCTTTTATTTTTTTCTAGAAAAATTGCTATCTTAATTAGAACTGTAAGGCTTTAAATTCAGATACAAATTCACACATTTTAGATAAGAAAGAGATAGTTAACCAGCTCATTAGATCAGACACCTTAAGACAATACTTTGCTAAAACGTTATAGAAGGGTAACCCAGGTATCACATCTTTGACCTACCAATAAAGAGATCTGAATGTAACCACCTTAACAAAATAATCAAATATAAAGCAATCCAAGTGGAACAGATGATCATAATATGTTCCCTCAGGTGTGTAAGACACATACAACATTGCCTATAGTTTTCCAATTGTAAGCATTTTAATCTGAAACGAATCAAAAAGGTAAGACTATTGGCAGAGTGTGGGGTGGCTCACATCTGTAATCCCAGCACTTCAGGAGGCTGAGGCAGGTGGACCACTTGAGGTCAGCAGTTGGAGACCAGCCTGGCCAACGTGGCAAAACCCCATTTCTACTAAAAATACAAAAATTAGCTGGACATCATACTGCACACCTGTAAATCCCAGATACTCTGTAGGCTGGAGCAGAAGAATCACTTGAACCTGGAAGGTGGATGTTGCAGTGAGGATTGTGCCACTGCACTCCAGCCTGGATGATCAGTGATACTCTATCTCAAACAAAAAGTGAGACTATCCATTAGACAACTGACCTATCTTCAATGTTCAATGTCATGAAAAACAACCAACCAAAAAGACCCTATAAGGTAGCATTTCTAGATTAGGATAAACAAAGAACATAACAAAATGAGAAATGTGGAAACTGATTGAATTGTGAATCCTCAGTTTTCATGCCCCCTCTCCAAAAAAATACGAGAAACAGGGCCAGGAGTGGTGGCTCCCGCCTGTAATCCCAGCAATTTGGGAGGCCAAAGAGAGCAAATCACCTGAGGCCAAGTGTTTGAGACCAGCCTGGCCAACATGGTGAAACCTCATCTCTACTAAAAATATAGAAATTACCCAGGCATGGTAGCTGGCACCTGTAATCCCAGCTACTCAGGAGGCTGAAGCAGGAGAATTGCTTGAATGCTGGAGGTGGAAGTTGCAGTGAGCCGAGATGGCGCCATTGCAGTCTACCCTGGGCGAGAAGAATGAACCTCTGTCTCAAAAAATAATAATAATAAAATAAAAAGTAAATAAAGAGAAACAGCTCGTGGAAATTTGAACATGACCATTAATAAGATAATATCATGAAAATATTATTAATTTTCTTAAGTGTGTTAAAGAGATTGTGATGTTATAGGAAAACATCTTTACAGAAGAAATATAGTTAAACATTTAGTGGTTTATTAATATGATGTCTTCAACTTACATTTAAGTGGTTTTGCAAAAAAATCATAGAGGTAGTATATATACATATGTCTATGTGTACATATATACACATGTAAGTGTGTGTGTATATATAGAGAGAGAGAGCGAGAAAGAGAACTGTTGTACCATTTTCTTTCAGTTTTCATGTTTTTAAATAAATGTTATGGTACATGCTAATTGAGAGATGTTGATACATTTACTTGTCTAGCAAGTATCTGAGACCATTTTTTACATATGAAACATAGTTTTGCCGGGCGCGGTGGCTCACGCCTGTAATCCCAGCACTTTGGGAGGCCGAGGCGGGTGGATCACGAGGTCAAGAGATCGAGACCATCCTGGTCAACATGGTGAAACCCCGTCTCTACTAAAAATACAAAAAATTAGCTGGTCATGGTGGCGTGTGCCTGTAATCCCAGCTACTCAGGAGGCTGAGGCAGGAGAATTGCCTGAACCCAGGAGGCGGAGGTTGCGGTGAGCCGAGATCGCGCCATTGCACTTCAGCCTGGGTAACAAGAGCGAAACTCCATCTCAAAAAAAAAAAAAAAAAAAAAAAAAAGAAAGAAACATAGTTTTACTTTATTTTTTTAACTGCTGACACCTTATTATTGGCTGATGCTAATTAATTCCTTTCTAATAATAAATGTAATAAATATAAGAATTGATATTAGAGTGCACATTTTTATCTGTCAACTTTTAAAAAAGATAATTAAGCAACAATTTGCAAATATTCCTTATTTTACAATATAAAAGATGCTTTTATATGCCACTTTTATAATAGACATGCTAGAAAAACTATAAACTTGTGTAAAAAAGAATCCTGAAAAGCCATTTAGTAAAATGTAAGAATGGTATCATGTGATGGTGTACCTCTTAATTTTACTTAAGAAAATCTACCCTTAGGAAATATTTAGGGAAAATTTATTTACATCTTTTATAAGAGTATTCTCTATGAAAACACTTAAATCTTTAGGATATAGAATTTAAAAATATATATATTCCAAAGGATGAACTCTATAGAAGTATTAAAATCTTTGTTTTACAGAGCATCCAATCAAATGAAGTAATACTTGATATATTATTAATAATATATATATATTATAGGAAAAAACACATTTCTCACATTTTCTAAAATGGTGTATAATATTCTATTTCTATATCTGCATATTTTAAATAAGAAATCATACTAAAAAATTAACAGTGACAAATACTGGGTAGTGTTACTGTGGGTTAAATTATTTTTTTCTAAAGATATTTGTATTGTTTGTATATTCTACAATGACATGTTTCACTTAAATACCAGGAGATTAAACATTCTACACATGAAACCCATTTACAGGACCTTTTGTTAAAGTAATTCTAGGGATTTGCAACTGTTTTTAAATACACTTACACTCTTTTCTCTATTTCTTTCAAGAGAATGTTTCTTTTCACCACATTCTTCGTGAATCTCCATAGCTTTTCTAGAAAGCATAGTCAGTCATTAAAAGTTTAAATAGAAATGGACTTTGGATATAATCTAAGATAGTTTCTTCATTTTACCATAAAGGCTCTGTCTCTAGGTCAAGGGATGATCACATCTTTATAGAATTTAGAAAATTGTGAGATAAGATTTCCAAGAGGATGGATGGGAATAAAGTCATCTCCAGTCAGGCCAAAGAATGTCAGGCTCTGAATTACCCATTAAGTTTTTAATTCAGACTAGAATATATCTGTCTGGCATTGAATATGGCTACCAACTCTGATCACTATAAAGTCTACATTACTTTTATACACAATTTATACTAGAGTGTCATGAGAAAATTATATTTCCAATCACATTAAAGGTTAAGTCCATAAAAGAAAGTTTATATAACAGTAGTATCTATATACATCTTTTGTAGATGAACCATGTGGTCTCATTCTGATGTATGGAAATAAACTTCAAATACATAAAGTAAAGTAACTTCAGCCAGAACAAAAAAATTATTTATTTTCTCTCTGTAGATACTGCTTGTTCCTGTGGCTCATATTGAAGGCTAGAATGCTTGTTAGTGTTTCATCCAGTCTGCAGCATTCACAAATGAGGAAAATAATTCCAAAGAGCAATTTGTCCAATTATATCAGAATATAATTGAAAGGTAAATGTGAATATTATATTTTTGGTGCAATGTATAAAGAATAGCATCTGACCTAAAGTATGGCATTTTTCCTTGTATTAACCAAAGACATTTGTACTAACTACAATGGAGACTTTTCTTTAATCATATTGATCAAAGAGTAAGTGCTTTAAAGAAGAGAATCCAAGAAGATTTTTGGCTGGTTCATATAATTATCTGTCTCTGTCTTATGTTTGTTATTATTTCCTACCTAATTATTAGGGGCTGAGTTCTTGTACAAAAGTCTGTAAAAACATTATATGACTTTAGGTAATGGTGTTCAGACTGATGTTGTCGTTGATCTTGCTTTATCTACCCTTTGATACCTCATTAAGAAATAGTAACAAGAGTTAACAACAAAGGTATCATAAGGTTAATTTGAGAGTACTCCACTCTTAGATTACCAAGTATAATAACCAAAATTTGCACACAAATAAATTGAGTATTTTTTGATGAATTCTTGAGGAGAGATAAAACTAGAGGATTTCTAAGAACCCTATAAATTTACAAATTTATTTAAGTTCATACTTTTTTGAAACATTTTGGAAAGATGCTACATAACATAGAATTACCATGACATAACAATTCTACTCTGAAGTGTACCCCAAATGATTAAAAAAATAGACTCAAAGAGATTTTTGTATACCAATGTTGATATTAGCACTATTAATATTAGCCAAAAATTGGAAACAATCTAAGCATCCATTAACAAATGACTAAAAAACCAAAATGTGATACATACTATGCAATGGGACATTACTCAGCCTTAAAAATGAATCAAGTTCTGATGCATACTACAACATGGAGAAACCTTGAAAATATTATGATAAATGAAATAAGCCTGACAGAAAAGGACAGATATCGTACGATCTTACTTGTATGAAATATCTAGAATAGAAAATTCATAGAGACAGAAGGCAGATCAGAGGCATCATGGACCAGAGAACTAGACTATGGACTAGAGGGTTATTGCTTAAGAGATACAGAGTTTCTGTCTGGCGTGAATAAAAGCTTTTGAAAATAGAAAGCGGTGATGGTTAAAAACCATCATGAATAATATTAATGCTATTGACTTATACATTTAAATACGGTTAAGTGGTAATTTAAATAAAATATATTCATTTTAATGCAAACACAGAACTGTGCAATAAGTCACCGTGGGCTTTGGAAATATAACCAGGGGCTTATCTCAACAATGATATGTTCAACATTTAGCAGATAATAAAGTGTCAACTTCACTTTAAAAAATAATTTCTAATAATTAATTTACTTATAACTTGTAAGCCTCCAAATACTCTGAATAAAATGATTATAGTTTTATATATAAGATGAAAATATGAAGTAATAAATAGAAAACACATAATACTATACCTATCATGTAGCAATTGTTCAGGAAATTTTAGTTTCTTCATTTTTCCTTCACATAGTACTGTGTGGGATAAACACTTAAGACTGAATGAAATGTTTTTAAATCATATTAGAAGGTCTATGTCTCCCTAACATAGCTTTAACTTGTTAATGTTTTCAAAAATAATGAATTCAAGGAAGTGGTAATTAAAAAGTGTTTCTATAAGCATTTATTGAAGGTGTTTAAAACATTATCAAGCATCTTGGAAAGCTAGTTTTCATAGTTAGGACCTTTCCAGTGTAATAAATATCTGTTTGTTAGATGCAGTCTATAGAAACTCAATGTAACACTTCCCCCCAAAAAATTCTGAATTATCAACCCTTTACAACTGCTCAAAGAAATTTCATTTGAAAAATATTACTTAACACAATTGAAATGTAGATAAAATAACAACTTTGTTGTGTAACTCTCCTTTGAATTAGTAACAGTATTAATTAACGGAAATATGCTACCTTTAAAAATTGAGAGAGGAGGCAGAAAAGATGGCATAGTGGAAGCTTCCACAATAGAAGTTCTCCCAAAAATGACAAAAATTTAACAACTATCTACCCAAAAAAGCAACTTCATAGGAACCAAAAACTACGTGAGCACTCATAGTACCTGGTTTTAGCTTCGTATCATCATAAGAGGCCTTGAGGAAGTAGGAAAAACCGTCTCGAATCAACAAAGCCATCCTTTCACCATCCTTGTCAGTGACAGCATGTGCAGAAAGAGAATTTGAGTTCTTATAAGAGGGAAAGGGCAGTCATTGTGAGTCATTGCATTGAACTCAGGGCTGCCCTGTTAGAGCAGAAAGCAAAACAGAAGCAAACTCAGCTGATTTCCACTCATGGAGAGAACATTTAAATCAGTCTTAGTCAGAGGAGAATCGACCTTCTCAATGGTGGCATGTTAGCTCCTGAAACCAGCACTGTCCTGGGCAAAAGTGCTCTGTCAGAGACCCTATATAAACTTGGAATTTGAATCTAAACAAACTTGAAAGGCAGTCTAGGCCGAAAGTACTGCAACATTTAGGTGAGTCTTAGTACTTGACTCAGAGCCGGTGGACAGAGGAACGTGAAACCTACTGAGACACCAACCAGGATGACTAAGGTAGTGCTAGAATTACACCTCCCCTATCCCCAAGCTTCACAGCTCATAGCCACAAAAGAGATCTCTTCCTTCTGCTTGAGGAGAAAAGAGAGAAAAGTGTGGAGAACTTTGTCTGCATCTTGAATACCATCTCAGGCACAGTAGAATAAGGCATGGGTCAGAATCATGAGGCTCTCCTTACAGGTCCTAGCTCATGGATGACATTTCTAGACACACTCTAGGCAAGAAGAGAGCCCAGTTTCTTGAAGGGATAAATCCTGGTAGGATTCATCACCTGCTAACTGACAGTCTCACAGGCCCTGAATAACAAGAAGTAACCCAGATAGTATTGTGTGGGGCTTTGGTGAGACTTGCTGGCTTCAGTTGATACTCAGCACATTTTCAGCTGTATTGGCTAAGGGAGAGATTTCTTCTGCTTGACAAAAGCAGGGCAAAAAGTAAAAGGGACTTTGTCTTGCACTTTAGGTACTAGCCTGTCCACAGGGCATTAGAGCATCAAGCAGGCTTTTGGAGTCTCCAATTTCAGGACTTGGCTCTTGAGCAGCATTTCTGACCTGCCCCGGGCCAGAGGGGAGGCCACCACCATGAAAGATTAGTTTCAGGCCAGACAGCATTGATGATAAACTCACTGAAGAGCCCTTGGGCTTTACGTGAACATTGGTGGTAAACTGGCATGACTTCCCATGGGCCTGTGGCCGTAGGGCGAAGATCCTCTGCCAGTGGAAAGGGGAGAGAAGAGTGGGAGGATTGCATCTTTTGGTATAAGTTCCAGTTCAGTTTTAGTACAACAGAACACAAAGGAGACTTCTAAGGTTTTTGACTTCAGCTCCTGACTCCTGAACAGTATCTCTGGACCCACTCAGAGCCTGGGGGAACTTGCAGCCCTGAAAAGAAGGACACAAGGATGGCTGGCTTCACTATCAGCTGATTGTAGAGTCCCAGGCACCTGAGGGAACATAAGTGCTACCCCAATAGCTGTTACAGTGAGTCTTGGGTGAGACCTTGTGCAATGCTGGCTTCAGGTCTGACTCCAGGCAGTTTCAATGGCGGTGGCCACACAAGTGCTTGTGTCACTCGAGCCCAATGTCCAGGTGGCTCAGAACACAGAGAGCAACTCTGTTTGTTTGGGGAAAAGTAAAGGATGTGAACAAGAGTCTTTGCCTGGTAATCCAGAGAATTCTTTTAGATCTTATCCAAGACAATCAAGGCAATACATCTATGTGATTCTGCAAGAGCCACAGTATTATTCAGCTCAGAGCACCCCCTAAAGCAGATACAGCTTATATAATAGCAACCAAGTCCTTTTGAATATCTGCAAAACCTTCCCAAAGTGGACAGGCACAAACAAGTCCAGACTATGGAGACTATAATATTAATTCTAACTTAACTCTTCAATGCCCGGATACTGACAAACAGCCACAAGTATCAAGACTAGCTAGGAAAACATGACATTACCAGATGAATTAAATAAGGCATCAGAGTTCAACCCTTGAGAAACAGATATGTGATCTCTTAGAAAATGTAAAGGAGTTGTTTTGAGGAACTTCAAATAAATTCAAGATAACACAGAGAATAAATTACAAATTCTGGCTGGGTGAGGTGGCTCATGCCTATAATCCCAGCACTTTGGGAGGCCGAGGTAGGTGGATCATGAGGTCAAGAGATGGAGACCCTTCTGGCCAACATGGTGAAGCTCTGTCTCTACTCAATTACAAAAATTAGCTGGCTGTGGTGGCATGTGCCTGTAGTCCCATCTACTCAGGAGGCTGAGGCAGGAGAATTGCTTGAACCTGGGAGGCAGAGGTTGCAGTGAGCCACCGAGATCATGCCACTACACTCCAGCCTGGTGCATGGTGACAAAGTGAAACTCTGTCTCAAAAAAAAAAAAAAAAAAAAAAAAAAGAGAGAGAAAAGAATTTTATCAGGCACATTTAGCAAAGGGACTGAAATAACTAAAATAAATCAAGCAGAAATTCTAGAGCTAAATAATGCAATTGACATACTGAAATATTCATCAGAGGCCTTTAGACAAAAGTAGAGTTCTTAGAAAAAATAAAAGAGAGAGAGAGAAGATCAAATAAATAAAATAACAGATAAAAAGGAGACCATAAACTGATAATGCAGAAATTCCCAGGACCATTAGTGACTACTATGAGAAACTATATGCCAATACATTGGAAAATCTAGGAGAAATGGACAAATTTCTATATACATACAACCTAGCAAGATTAAACGATGAAGACATCCAACACCTGAACAGATCACTAACAAGTAACAAGACTGAAATAGTCATAAAAAATCTTACAGCAAAGAAAAGCCCAGGATCTGATGGCTTCACTGCTGAATCCAATCAAACGTTTAATGTAGAACTATTACCAATCCTACTCAAACTGTTCCGAATAATAGAGAAAGAGGGAATACTTTGAAACTCATTCTGTGAAACCAGTTAAACCTGCTATCAAAACAAGACAAAAACACATTAAAAAAAGAAAACTGCAGGTCAATGTATCTGATGAATAGAGATGCAAAAATTCTCAAGAAAATACTAGCAAACCAAATTCAGCCACACATTAGAAACATTATTAATTATGAACAATGGTATCTATCTTAGGAATGCAAGGATCATTCAACATAAGCAAATCAGTCAATGCAATACAGTATCAACAGAATTAAGCACAAAAGCTATATGATTGTTTCAACTGCTGCTGAAGAAAAAGCATTTGATAAAATTCAGTATCGATTTATGATAAACTTTCTCAAAAAAACTAGTTATAGAAAAAAATCAACATAATAAAAACCATATATGACAGACCCAAGGCTACTATCATGCTGAATGGGGAAGAACTGAAAGTCTTTTCTCTAATATCTGGAACACAGCAAGAATGCCAACAGTTGCCGTGGTTATTCGACATAGTGATGGGAGTCCTAGCCAGAGCAATCAGAAAAGAGAAAGAAAAAACATCCGAATTGGAAAGGAATAAGTCAAATTATTTTGTTTGTAAACGATATTATAGTTGAAAAAAAGCTAAATACTTCACCAAAAAATATTTAGAACTGATACACAAATTCAGTAAAGTTGCAGGTTACAAGTCATCATATGAATATCAGTAACATATTTACATGCTGCCAGTGAACAATCTGAAAAATAAATCAATAAAACAATCTCATTATGATAGCTACAAATAAAACAAAATGCTGGAATTTAACTTCAGCAAAGAAATGAAGCATCTCTACAATGAAAACTATGAACTATTGATGCAAAAAATTGAAGAAGACACACAAAAATATTGAAGATATTCCATGATCGTGGATTAGAAAAATTGATATTGTTAAGATGTTCATAGTACCTAAACCAATTTACAGATTCAATGTAATCCCTATCAAAATACCACTAACAGTCTTCACAGAAATAGAAAAAAACTATCCTAAAATTTATATGGAATCACAAATGACCCAGAATAGCTAAAACTATCCTAAGCAAATAGAATAAAACTGAAGGAATCACATTATCTGACCTCAAATTATATTACATAGCTACAGTAACCAAAAATGCATGGTATTGTCATTAAAAACAGACATGTAGACCAGTGGAACGGAATAGAGAACTAAGAAATAAATCCATACAACCATTTTGAACTCACTTTCAACAAAAGTGCCAAGAACATACACTGGGAAAAGGAGAGTCTCTTCCTCAGTAAATGGTGCTGGGGAAACTAAATATTTCTATACTGAATAATGAAACTAGACCACTATCTCTCATTATATAAAAGAGTCAAATTACTCGCTCATAGGTGGGTGAGAAAAATGAGAACATGTGGACACAGAGAGGCAGTCTACTATACACTGGGGACTGTTGGGGGGAATGGGGGAGGGACAGCAGGGGGGGGCTGGGGGGGATAGCCTGGGGATGAATACCAAGTGTGGGTGAAGGGGAGGAAAGCAGCAAAGCACACTGCCACGTGTGTACCTATGCAACTATCTTGCTCGTTCTGCACATGTACCCCCAAACCTATAATGCAATAAAAATAAATAAATAAATAAATAAATAAATAAATAAATAAATAAATAAATAAAAAAAAAAAAAAAAAAAAAAAAAAAAAAAAAAAAAAAAAAAAGAGTCAAATTAAAATGGATTAAAGACTTCAATGTAAGTCCTCAAACTATGAACCTACTCAACAAAAACTTTTGAAAAACTCTCCAGGAATTGGACTGGACAAAGACTTCTTGAGCAATATTCCACAGGCACAGCAACCAAAACAAAAACAGACAAGTGGTATCACATTAACTTCAAAAGCTTTTGCACAGCAATGGAAACAATCAACAAAGTGAAGAGACAACCCACAGAATGGGACAAAATATTTGCATACTGCCCATCTGCATACTACCCAAGGGGTTAATACATAATATATAAAGAGCTCAGAAAACACTAGAAGAAAAAATCTAATAACCTGATTTAAAATGGGGAAAATATTTGAAAAGACATTTCTCCAAAGAAGATATACAAATGACAAACAGGCCAATAAAAAGGAGGCCACCATCATTGATCAGCAAATCAAACCTACAATGAGATATCATCTCTCTCCAGTTAAAATGGCTTTTATCCAAAAAATAGGGAGTAACAAATGGTAACAATGATGTAGAAGAAAGAGAACACTTGTATACTGCTGGTGGGAATGTAAATTGGAACGGCTATGAAGAACAGTTTAGAGGTTTCTCCAAAATCTAAAAATAGAGCTAACATATGATCCAGCAATCCCACTCGTAGGTATACACCCAAAAGAAAGCTATTCAGTATATTAAAGAGATATCCTGAACATGGAAGGAACATGCACATCCATGTCCATTGCAGCACTATTCACAATAGCCAAGATTTGGAAGCAACGTAATTGGTCATCAATAGATGAATGGACGAAGAGAGTGTGTTACATATACACAATGGAATACTATGAAGCTATAAAAAAGAATAGAATCCTGTCATTTACAGCAACATAGAAGAAACTGAAGGTCATCATGTTAAATGAAATAAACCAGTTTACAGAACGACAAACATTGCATTTTCTCACTTATCTGTAAGTGCTAAAAATTAAACCACTTTAACTCATGGAGATAGAGAGTAGAAGGATGCTTATCAGAGGCTGGTACGGGTAGTCAGGGGTGGGTGGGGGGAAAGAGAGGATGCCTAATGGGTAAAAGAAAGAAAGAAAGAAAGAAAGAAAGAAAGAAAGAAAGAAAGAAAGAAAGAAAGAAAGAAAGAAAGAAAGGAAAAATCATTTTTAATCAATAAATAAATTTCCCAGCACAATAAAGTGTGTATAGTCCAAAGTAATTTAATTGTGCATTTTAAAATAATTAAAAGTGTATAACTGGATTTTTTTAAACACAAAGTATAAATTATTAAGGTGAGAAATGCCTTGTTTACCCTGATGTGATTACTACACATTTGCCTGTGTTAACATACCCCATATAATCAATAAGCATAAACGACTACTATTTACCCACAAAAAGTAAAAATAAAAAAATGGTCTGGGCACGATGGCCCACACCTGCAATCCCAGCACTTTGGGAGGCTGAGGCAGGCGAATAATGAAGTCAGGAGTTTGAGGCCAGCCTCGCCAACATGGTGAAACCCCATCTCTACTAAAAATACACAAAATTAGCTGGGCATGGTAGTGGGTACCTGTAATCCCAGCTGCTCAGGAGGCTGAGTCAGGAGACTCTCTTGAAACCAGGAGGCAGAAGTTGCAGTGAGCCAAGATCAGGTCATTGCACTCCAGCTTGGGAGATAGTGTGAGACTCCATCTCCAAAAAAAAAAAAAAAAAAAAAAAAAAAGTTTAAAATTAAAGATAAGATTAGTTAGAGATTATAAAAAAAATAAAGAAATCAAAAGAAGTCACATGATCTCAAATAAGAAAAAGTGAGTATTAAAAATGTGAAAGAGAACTAACTTCTTAATGATAGTAAATTTTAATGTGAAGCTGTAATATTTGTAACCTATTTAATGGGCAAATAGTATATAACAGACATGTTAATGAAGATGAACTTAAATTTTAAAAGCAACATGAAATATTTTCTACACAGCAAAGAAAACAACCAAAAAGAAAATACAAACTACAGAATGGGAGAAAATATCTGCAAACTATATATCTGATAAGGGACCAATATCTGAAGTATATAAGAAACTCTTACAACTAAATGGCATGAAAATGAATAATGTAATTAAAAATTAGAAAATAATCTGAATAGGGGCCAGGCACAGTAGCTCACTTCTGTAATCCCAGCACTTTAAGGGTCTGAGGCAGATGGGTCATGAGGTCAGGAGATGGAGAGACCATCCTACCAACATGGAGAAACCCTGTCTCTACCAAAAATACAAAAATTAGCTGGGCATGATGGCCTGTGCCTGTAGTCCCGGCGACTCAGGAGGCTCAGGCAGGAGAATCACTTGAAGACAGGAGGCAGAGGTTGTACACTGAGCTGAGATCATGCCACTGCACTCCAGCCTGAGTGACAGAGTGAGATACCATCTCAAAATAAATAAATAATACAAAAATAAATAAATAATCTGAATAGAAATTTATTCAAAGAAGAAATAGAAATGGCCAACAGGTACATGAATAGATGTTTAGTATCATTAATGATCATTGAAGGGCAAATTATCACTTCCCACCTGTGAGGCTGCTATTATCAAAAAGTCAAAAGGTATGTATTCTTTTTTTTTTTTTTTTTTTTTTTAAGACAGCATTGCTCTTGTTGCCCAAGATGGAGTGCAATGGAGCAATCTCAGCTCACTGCAACCTATGCTACCCGTGTTCAAGTGATTCTTCTGTCTCAGCCTCTGGAGTAGCTGGTTTTACAGGTGCCCAAAACCACACCCAGATAATTTTGCATTTTTAGTAGAGATGAGGTTTTGCTCTGTTGGTCAGGCTGGTCTCGAACTCCTGATCTCAGGTGCCTTTAGGCCTAAGGTTGTCATTTTGAAGAAAGGGTTTAAGGAAACTGACACTCATTACTTAAAAGATATGAGTAGAAACTTTAAGAGACTGGAGGCGGAGATATAAGCTAAACTAAAGACAATAGAAATAGAATTAAATAACGTCTGTGGCTTGTAAAGGTCGGAAAGAGGAAGTGGGGATATATACACCACATATACCTGTATATATACATAAATACATATATGTAATATATATATACACTTAAATACTATATATACATAAATACATATATATATAATATATATATTACATCTTATAATAATGTAACATATATTCATAAATGTGTGTAGTATATATTGTGTAATATATATACACATAAATAATGCTATACATACATAAATACACACACACATATATATATTATATTATATATATATTACATATTATATTATATATAACATATATATATATATTACATCTTATAATAATGCTATACTTACAGGGAATCCTGAAACAAAAAACTGAAACAGTTAAACGAAAACCAATCTTATTCTCCCAAATTTCCATTGAGAGTATTACAGTGCAAAATAGAAAATTCTGTGTTGCTAATCCTACCTATAGTAGAAATACATAACTTTCCAATCGTGTAAAAACAGATGAAGTTTAGGATGCAGATTAGATTCATAGGATTAGAGTAAATGATACAATTATTAAAAATATCAATAGAAACAAGTCATCATGAAGTTACAAAAATAGCAAGAATTGGAATATGAGAAAAGTTGCCTGCACTTACTAATGAGGGATTTTATACCCAAGAATAAGGTTTAGGCTTTTACATTCCTGAATTAATTAATGCACACATACATACACCCATAATAAGCATTTGAATTTGGTCTTTCAGACTGATACTACTTTCTTTTTCATGCCATGTTTCTTATATTGATTTTTTTGGGAGGGTGGGATGTTTTGTGTGTATTTTACTAACAAAAAAATTGTTTAGTTATTTTGGCACTTCAGTTTGGTCTTAAGAGCACCCACATAAATTTTTCAAAATATGCATGCTGTTTGTAACTATGAACATGTTTCAAAACAATTTATTATATCCCAGTATTCATAATCAGATATTCCTCAGTTTGATTGTCCTATGACAATCAGCAACATGGATGAATGAATAAATATCTTTGCATCACTGTAAATGTTGGATGAAATACCTGAATTCAATTCCTGATCACACATATACACACACACACACGCACACATAAAGTTGTGATTAGTACTTCCACAGCACTATATACTCTACTTCCTTTCGCCATCAATATGAGCATACAAGAAAACATCACCAATGACTACCACTACCATTATGCTCTGAGTATCTTGGATTCACGTTTTTCTGAGCTATGAATTTCCAAAAAATTCAATATGATATGCAACCTTAATTAATTCTGGATGGTACTTTTGTGCATAATTATGTTTCAGAAGGACCTGTCAATACAATTTGCCCTCAATTGTCACAGTAATGTCAAATAAAATAAGTTCAGGTGCAAAGATAATAATTTAATCTTTTCAATTATTATAATACCATCATCCTAAGGAAACACAGCCAAAAAGAGTAAGAAGACAAAAATACCCAGTGCAAAAATTTTGACGTTTATGCTAATACATCACATTGCTTTAATACTTCAGTAATCTCTGCATGTGAAAGTTCATCCACATCAAGAATTTTATCTTTTATAAGTAATTTCATGTTGCATTATGGAGGATATGGTTGTGTTTCTGTTGAACATGTGCAGTATAATAGAGTTTCAGCGCTGAAGTTATTCATGTGTAGTTAAAGTTGATGCTTACATCAAAAAATTCCTTCTCTCTGCAGAGGGTTTTTGTAGCTATGATCTCATTACTATGCCAACATAAAAGATCAATTCCATTTGTTGATTAAGTAGATTAAAGTGTGAGCAAAATTCAAGGAAACTGCTTTCTCTGTACATTTCCCATAGTACCATCTATTTGGTGAAAGGATTTAACTACAACTCTAGTTGTAATGAATTTCCATTATCTTCACCTTTACTTAAGTTTGAGATTTTGGGGTTATGATGATTTTTATCTGTGTTAGTGACATGTTTGTTAGAAGTCTTGCTCCCTCCAGTAATGTTACCTTCCCAAGCTTTCTTGGCTCAGAAATTCTCTCTTTTCAATTTATTGTTATTTCTTTTATATATTTTTTTCTTTTCTGGTCATAGTTCCTTGACATAGTAGCTATTTTGGTAGGAATGAACTAGATATAGGTCAGACATGAGCCTCAAGAGTATCTGCCTTAATAAACAAGTTTCCTGTGCAAGGAACACTGGTTACCAGGTCAGACACTTAGCCATTAGACCATCATCCAGGATAAAGAAGTATCCTGTATAAGGCACATTGTAAATGCCAAAGACTGAATCCCCTGCAGCCCTATCAGGGCAGGGCTAGAGTTTATAGCCACTCTCCTGAAAGACATGTCAAGATTAAAATGATAAGAAAAAACATATAACAAACAAATGAGGACATAGACCTCATGTGACTTAGAGTCAAAAAGAACCAGCCATTTATGACTGGATAACATTAAATAGCAGTGTCTCATCTGATACATAGTGGTCTGTGTAAGCCTTTATCAATAACTTGAAACAGTTTGAATACTATGGCTTTAAATAATGTGATGACTTAAGATTTCATGTGGGTACTATATTTTACTGAGTAAAGGGTCACAGTGCTTGCCAGAGAATATTAAATGTAATTAATTTTTGGATTTATAAATATACTAAGCATCTCTTTTTAGCTAAACTTTTAATATACACTTAGAAAAATATAGTGATACAGAAATTACACAAAACATGTTTGATCTATTAGATATATGCCTTAAATTAACATATCACATTTTGCTTTTCAGTTTTTATAATATATAAAACAATCATGAAATAATTATTTTGAAAATGCAAGTTATTATTTCCTTTCTAAAAGTGGAAAAACTATCCCAGTATTACATATTTTATTTTTTAGCAATGCCAAGAATCAGTAGAATTATTTTCTCATTCTGAATTACATTTTATTTTATACTAATGCCTTCAAAATAGTTTTATAAGAATATTTAATTATATTCCTAATATTATGCTATCTTTTAAAAAAATTCTATGTATTTGATTTTACTCCTATATTTTAACAAATTAGAATTGTGCTATGTAAGAATAATGAGTTACTTGTTATTATACCATAATGTAATATTGGGGTTTCTAACTCTTTAAATCAAAAAGACATTGAGAATTTCAATTAAGAACAAGAAAGTAGAAAATGTGCTTGTGCAATACATGTTATCTCCAACAGAGCAAAGCACATTTATAAGCATCTTGGGGAACAGTGAAGTTTTTGTCAAGTAAAAGATATTAATTTGCAGTATTCCTTATTACTAATCCAAGATTTGTAAGCATCTATGTAATTATTTAGATGTTGTTGTCTTTATTGATTTATTTAATGAGCATTAAACAACAATGAAAACATTCATAAGATCACTAATGACTAAAGACCCTTCTACTTATTTGCTTTATAAAACTTCAAGATTCTTATTCATCAGAGGAGTATAATAACTGCATTTTAAGTGAGAATAACTTATTTCCAAAATGGTAGACATGTCCTGGAGGAAATATTTGCAAAACTTGACTCACAGTTTTGCATCATATTTGAATTTTCTTTACTACTAATAATTTGTAATTTACCAATTCTTTCCCCTATTTTTTACCCCCAAAACATGTTGTTTGGAAATATGTCAGTAGAATCCTGCTTTTTGTGCTTTAGTGGTAGATTCGTTTGTTTAGATCTTGTTATTTCCTCTGTTTATTTCCAGCTTTAAAAATAAAACTGTGAATTAGAAACAATTTTAATAGAGTTATGGTGTTATATTTTCTGACAAAAATTATTCAGATAATAAAATTAAAATAAATTTTTAAATTATTTATCATGTTTGTGCCTTTCACAACCCTTGTTTGGCATTTGTTAATTCATCCTGACAACTCAGCAAATATGACATTTTCTCTGAGTAAAGAATCTGATTGTTATGGCTGAAGGCTAAGTATTAGAACAGCTGATATGAGACAGTTGAAATCCTCCCTGAAAGATAAGTGACTCATGAAAGCAACAAAATAACAAGAGCAAGAAACTATGCCTAAGTTACTTTGACCACCCATCAAATACAAAATTAGTCCTCATATGTTTCTCTTAATTATATAAAAAGCCTGTTTTTCCCAATCATGCCAGCCTAGAAGTAAAACTGATGTCATAAGAACAGTTTTTTAAAGAGTATATTTATTTAAAAAGAAGAGTTATGTTATAAAAAAAACTCTTAAGAAGTAACAGGAAAAGGAAGAAGACTGGGCATATGATATAAGCAATTAACTCATAAGGGTAATGCAAATGTTTAATAAATAGATTTAAATCGTTTCCAACCTCATTAGCAATTATGTAAATAACCAAGTTATGTATACTCTCAATGCAAAAATGATTGGAATTTCATTGAAAGTTTGGGAAACTAAAGTTCATAAATAACTAGTGGCAGTTAGAAAACATGAATCATAAGTATAAATTTTGCACACTCTATGAATTAGTTATTATATTTTTGACATATATTACAGGGAAGTCAGATGTACGCAAAAAATATTCACAATCATAAATATGCTATTTTAATTTATAATTATGACAATTTGAGAAAATGTTTCTAAATTCCCAACAGCAAAAACTGGCTATGTAAATTATGGTATATACATATTATAAGGTAATTAAACCTGTTTGCAAAGGAATATTTATTGGCATATTGAAATATTTTAACTTATTGCTAATTTTTAAAATAAGGCCACAGATATACAGTGCAGTATTTCCTATTAATGTAATAGACTTAATGAGATTTGGGGAAGTGACTATGACAATAGACAATTCTAAGCTTAAGAGAAAATAAATTTGATACATCCATAAAAATTTCAATAACTTTTAAAATACACCTTTTATTTTAGAACAGTTTTATATTTACAGAAAAATATCAAAGATAGCATAGAGAGTTCAACCACACCCCGCATCCAGTTTTTACTATTATTGACCGCTTAGATTATCATTAACTCAACTCCAGGGCATTTTGTAAAGTATTTTGTTACACAACATAATCCTGGACACCATCTCACATTCAGTTGTCATGTCTCAGGCTCCTCTTGGCTTGAAGGGGCTCTCAAATTTACCTTGTGTTTTATGACCTTGACAATTTTAAAGAGCACACATCAGATATGTAGAGAAGGATTTGTCTGATGTTCTCATGATTAGCCTGTGTTATCAATTTCTCGTTAATAGATCACAGACCGAAGTTTTCATCACATCTTATGAAGGGTATATACTACATGTTGATCTTTCTCACCTGGTGGAGATAATTTTTGTTAACTACTGTAACATACTTTGCTTCTTTTCCTTTCTATACTGTATAATTTGGAAGAAAGTCACTATTTATAGTCTATATTTAAATAGTGGATGGTTACTTCTCTTCTACTTGTACATATCTAGATCAAAATAGGCATTTTTGTTTTGCTTTTTTTTTTTTAATGTATTTCCTTTCCTAGTCCTAGAATCAGTTATTTACTTATAGATCCTTGTTTTTTTTTCATTGGAGAATGATACCAGAAGCCAAGATTTGAGAACTAGGTATGTTTGTTGTTACTGAGGAATCATTGCTTCCAGGCCGCACCACCCCCACCCACTGCTGACAGAACAAACATATATATGTGTGTATCATAACTCATGGATATAAACATAGCTGTACATATTTTTACATATAAGTATCTTTATCTCAATTAAGTAAAACGTGTCCACATTGGCATTTCTGACATGAATCTATTTAAAGATACGTCTTTCTAGCCTCTGCCCCTTGCTTACCTCCACCTCCAGCAATGAGACAACTGGCTCTTTCCATCCATCCCCCATCCATTTACCTGATTCTTCCATTCCAGTATACGTATGTAGTGGTATCACTTTATAGCAAATGACTTTATCAACTACGGTATAGTAGCTATGTATATTTTTCTTTTTCTTTCTTTTTCTTACCCTTAGTCTTACAGACTTTACTCACTTTCAAAGTTACTCAAGTCACCACTTCTTTAGTGAGATTCCATTACACATGGGTAATACCATTAGATTGTTTTGTCACATTTTGCATTTCATCATGGAATCCTCTGACGTTTAAAATATTGCTTGCATTAACTTTTACTCATTATACTATAAAGTTCTCTGGGTTTTGAAAAATCCTTAACCAATGGACAATTATAAGATTATACAGGATAGTTTCACCATCCATACAGAATAGTCCTGCCAAAATTACCACTGAAGTATTGAATCAGCTACCTGCTGTTCTATAGCTATAGCAGCTTCCGCTCCAGATCAATCGGCCTCCACTGTCTGGATTTCCCTCCCATTCCAGATTTCAGGGTGGCAGTTTGTCCTGAAACTTTTTTTCTCATTGTTCCAAGAAAAATATTGGTTTGGGGTTTGTGCAGCTTTATCTTTTTGTAAAGAGGAAGTGAAGATGAATAAGCTCCTTACATGTTGAAACAAAAATCATGTTTTCAGGGCATTTTTAGATATTTACTATAAATGTACAGAGCTAGTAAGATGTATGCATGGATTTGGAACTTCATGAAGCTATCTGGCTGACTGGTATGTTTGTGTCTCTGGTACAGGTATTTAAAGCTAATGACATGGATGAGATTGCCTTGGGTAATGACTGTAGGCTATGAGAGGAATAGAAACTAGAATCAAGCCTAACAAGTCAGCCTTTAATAGCCTAGTCGAAGATAAACTAGCAGAGGTGCTGGGGCATCAAGAGCATTAAAGGAAATACAGACACATTGATAACACCAATGACAGTGTATTCAGGAAGAAACTTTCAATGGTATTGAATGTTTCTGTGAGGGAAATCAGAGGAGGACTAAAGGATATATTTATCTGATTAGTAGCATAGTACCCTTGTTTGTACCACTACAGTAGAGTACTGTCAGGTGCTAGAAAGTTTTAAATGGTTAATAAAACAGTGAGGAAGCATAAGCAATGAAATTGTTAAAATAGATAATATTTGAAAGATTCAAGATACTTTGTATATTTAAATATGCTTAAAAGATGTAGTTTAGAAATAATGGTATGATAATATGAAAGAGGAAGATTGTCAAAAATGTGAGTTTTGGGGAAAGTATTTGTGAAATTAGGACGTTGAAATTACAGATGATTATGGATAAATATTTATCTGAAAATAATAAACAAAAATATTAACAGATACTATTTCTGGTTGGTGAAATTATCTGAATCTTTTTCTTGTTGCTCTTTCATCCACACTGGCACTGATTATATTCCATTTTGTAGTTAGAAGGAAAAAAATAATAAAAACATCAATAGCAACAACAAAATATGTAACAACAAAGATTAATCTCCTGCTTTTCTCTGATTTAAGATGACAAGAATAATAGTTCCAGTCCCAACCTTCATGTAGTTTATATATTAGAAGAGGAAAAGGTGAAATGTCTAGAGAATCTCAGTATAGGGTATAAACACTAGCAGAGGTTTACATATGAGGCTTTTAAAACACTATAATTCAAATAAAATAATTTGGGGCATAATTTCAATTTTCTGTTTACTCCAATATAGTAACATCATTTATTTTGGTAGTTTTGTTTGTTTGATTGTTTGTTTTATTGTGAAACTCCTTATTTAGTTTGGTGTACAAGGAATGAGACAACACATTGGCCACTGCTTTGCTCCTCACACTTTCAAGCTTGATACTGACAGATGAGAGGACCATTGAGAATTTTTAAAATTTGTTTTGATTTTTAATTTTTGTGGCTACATATATCTATGTATATATATACGTATATATATACATATATACATATATATGTATATACGTATATATATGTATATATGTGTGTATATATATGTATTTGTGGGTTACATGATATAAATTGATGTGAGCATTCAATGAGTAATAATTGTATTCTGGAGAATGGGATACCCTCACCTTAAACGCTTTTCCTTTGTATTATAAACAATCCAATTATACTCTTTTGGTTATTTTACAATGTACAGTTTAATTATTTTTTACTATAGTGACACTGTCATGCTAGCAAATGCTATGTTTTACTCACATCTTCTAACTATTTCTTGTACCCATTTACCATCTCTACTTCTCCCCAGCCTTCCTCCTCTACTATTCTTCCCAGTACCTGGTAACCATCCTTCCACTCTCTGCTCCATGAGTTCAATTACTTTAATTTTTAGCTTCCACAAATAAGTGAGAATATCTGAAGTGTGTCATTTGGTACCTGCCTTATTTCACTTAATATAATGACTTCCAGTTCCATCTATGTTGTTGCACATGACAGGATCTCATTCATTTTTATGGCTGGAGAATCATTTCAACCTGGGAGGCGGAGGTTGCAGTGAGCTGAGATCTTGCAATTGCACTCCAGCCTGAATGACAGAGCAAGACTCCATCTGAAAAAAAAAAAAAAAGACTCTAAGAAATTCTTCAGTATTCCAATTGCATTTGGCAGTTTCAGAATTTCTGCTTGAGTCTATTTAAATCTTTTTGTTAAATTTATCTGATAGGATTATGAATTCATTCTGTATGTTATCTTGAATTTCTTTGAGATTCCTCAACAGCTATTTTGAATTATTTCTCAGAAAGGTCACATATCTCTATTTATTCAGGATTGGGCCCTGGCACCTTATTTAGTTCATTTAATGAGGTCATGTTTTCCTGGATGGTCTTGATACTTGTGGATGTTTGTCTGTGTCTGGGCATTAAAGAGTTAGGTATTTATTGTGGTCCTTACAGTCTGAGCTTGTTTGTATTCCTCCTTCTTTGGAATGCTTTCCAGGTGTTCAAAAGTGCTTCAGTGTCATAATCTAAGCCATATCTTCATTAGGAGGCATTCCATGCACACTAACACTGTGCTGGTTTTAGAATCATAAAGAAACCACCTTCATGATCTTGAATAAGATCTATAGGAATTCTCTGGATTATCAGGCAGGAACTCTTATTCTCTTCCCTTTCTTTCTCACAAACAAACAGAGTGTTCCTCTATTCTGAGCCACCTGGAGCTGGGGGTGATGTGACACACGCATCCCTGTGACCACCACCACTGAACTGCCCTGGGTCAGACCTCAAGCCAGTACAGCAGCAGGTATCACCTGGGTTCCACTGTAACAACTCTCCCTTGTTAATGCATACATTCACTCATGGCACTGGAGTTCTACAATCAGCTGGTAGTGAAACCATCCAGGTTTGTTGCCTTCACCTTAGTGTAGTGAGTCCCATAGGCTATGGGTGGGTCTACAGTTGACATCCGAGAGACAGGGACTAAAGTCAAAACCCTTAGAAGTTTACCCGCTGTTTAGTGTACACAAGACACAGTCCTTCCCATTTTTCCCTTTTATTTTCACAGGCAAAAGGACCTTACCTTATGGCCACCACTATCATAGGCAGTGCTTCCTGGCAAGAGTACTTTCCTGCAACTGCCAATGTCCACTTCCAGTCCAAAGGCTCGTCAGTCTGCTTGCTGTGAATGCTGCCTGGACTGGGCACTAGGCTCACCCTTCAGGGAACTGGGCTCCCCCTGTCTCAGGGTAGGTCCAGAAATGCAATCCAAGAGTCAAAGCCTGAATCAGGAACCCAGGGAGCCCACTTATTTCTTTATCCCACTCCCACTATCGCTAAGCTGGTACCTAAGATGCAAGAGGAGGTCCCCTTTACTTTTCCCTCTGCTTTTCTCAAGCAGAAGGAGTTTCTCACTGTAGCCACCACAGTTGGGAAAGTGCTGAGTCTCACCTGAAACCATCAAGTCTGAGTCTCACCCAAGACTCACACGGTATTGCCTGGCTATTGCTGCTGGTTATTCAGGGATCAAGGGATATTTAGTTAGCAAGTGATGGGTCATGCCAAGTTAAGGTTATTCCCTTCAAGTCAGCAGGTTTCCTCTAGCCCAGGATGTTTCTACTGGAAATTTCATCCAGGAACTGTGGCCTAGAAAGAGAGGTCTCATGACTCTGACCAGTGCCTTATCCTGCTGTGGCTAAGCTGGTATTCAAGATGCAAAACAAAGTCATCCCTATTCTTTCGTCTCCTTTGCTCAAGTGGAAAGAGTCTCTTTTGGATCCACAAGCTCTACATTCCGGAGAGGGATGTCACAAGTGCTCCTTTTGCTTCCCTGGCGGGTATCTCAGTGGGTCGTGTGCTCCCCAAGTCTACTGCCTCCCAGCCCAGTTCAGCACTAGGAGTCACCTAGGTATCGTGGTTCTTGTGGACTAGACTGCCCTTTAAACTTACTTAGAGGCCCAGAGTACTTTAGCTCAGGGTGGCAAAGCTTGCTGGAACTCAAATTCTGACTGCTGAGAGGAGCGAATCCCCTCTCTTGGAACTTTGGCTGAGTTCAGCAAAACGGGGTGGAACTCAGCTGATGCCTCCCTACAAAGGGAATGAGGCATTAGCTGAATTCAGCCAGGTTTTGCTTTCTGCTGTGACAGGGCAGCATTGAGTTAAATGCAAAGTTTCACGATTGCTGCATTCCTCCTCTCACAAAAGCACAGATGCTTCCTGCCAAGCAAACCTTGCCAGGGGATATGGAGAAGGGGTGACATCAGTGATTGAAGACTTTTTCCTATCCTCTACAGTGCCTCTTTCAGCGATGTGAGATTAAAATCAGGTACTGTGTGTCTCACCTGATTTTTGTTTCTTATGAAAGTGCTTTTTTGGTTAGATAGTGATTAAACTGATGTCCTCACTGGGGGAAAGATAGGTGAAACTTTCTATTTGTTTATTTCACTCCACCCCTATATATAATTGTTATGAACTGAATCGATGGCTGTAGAATTGTTGATTTTATGCAAAGGTTTTTTTTTTTTTTTTTTTTTTTTTTTTTGAGATGAGTCTCACTTTGTCACCCGCCTAGGGTGGAGTGCAGTGGTGCAGTCTTGGCTCACTGCAACCTCTGCCTCCTGGGTTCAGGCAATTTTTCTGGCTCAGCCTTCCCAGTAGCTGGGACTACAGTCACCGGCCACCACCCCCAGCTAATTTTTTGTGTGTTTTTAGTGGAGACGGGGTTTCGCCATTTTGGCCAGGCTGGTCTCGAACAGTTGACCTTGTAATCCACCTTCCTCGGCCTCCCAAAATGCTAGGATTACAGGCATGAGCCACCGGTGCTGGCCTCGAAGTTCTTTACCTATGTTGCCATTCAGTCATAAGCTCTGCCTGCCTGTTCTTTTTCTCTTTCTACTAAAGTTCTCTTTCTTTCTCAAAAGATGAAGTTGTGAAGCCATGAGATGAGAATGTTTTCCCCTTTTACTCACAGCCAAAGCATAAATAAACACGTTTTGTCATATAAAATAATTTTAGCATACATTATTTTAATAAAAATGTGTGCTCCTCTTTCTTTGACATTTAATTTGATTAATTTGAGTATTCACTAAGGGGTAAATCATATGTAACAGGTAATATTCAGAAATCTGATGCTTCCCTTATTTTTGGACTTCTTTATGCCTCTAAGGAGCACGGTTTTCACTTTTAAATTTTTTCTAACATATTTATGTATGTATTCCAGTTACATTTTAATAGGTATCAGTAAGTAATGAAATGTAGGCAAATGGTTTTCAAACGCAAATGTTGCCCACTGGCAACAAAGACACTGCTATGTTCAAGGTGGCCTTGTTGACATGTTTGTATGTGAATATTTGAACAGACTGATGATAGAACGTTTTTTCAGTTTGACCTCTTATTTCCAAACTAAGCCTGAAATTAAGAATTCTTTGCAAATGGCTTAGAAATTTCTACTGCAGTATTGTTTATCACCATTTCCTTCATAGGATATTAACACCAAATTGAACTCAATCTCAGGTCCTATGGTAATTATCACACATATTGTGATTAAAAGGTTACAATCAATGTGATTTAATGTACAATCAAAGAAGGTCTGAATCTCAGGATTTAAGTCATGGAAGTCTCATCTTAAAAATAGTTGCAAACAGAGTGAGTCTGCAGCAGGGAGCTCAAACAACTTTATTAATCAGTACCATCTCCATTTAATTCACTGTTAAGTGCCTTTGTTAAATAACATTGCCTCTCTGGTGCTCATCATGATCTTGGATGATTAAAAAGCATTTGGATAATATCGGTAATAAAATTAAGCTCACTCACTGAGCTATGTGTACTACTGAATTCTGGGGGCCAAATGAGACAAAATTTCCAACTGTCAAATTAAATAGAGAAAGTTAAAGGAAATTAAAATGGAACTTCCCCAGAGATACAATAGTTGCATTCTATTGTCACTTTCTTTTCTTAATTTTATCTTTGAAGACAGATGCTGACAGCAGTTTGTGAACAAGCATTGAAAGGTGTCTTTGGAGTAGAGATATAGAGTACAAACACAAATCAATGTGTATTTTTGTTCTTATGAATTTCATCAAAAATCAATTCCCAAGCTAATTGAACTAGAGTCAACAAATTGCTTCAATACAAGCAATACCTACCATGTAGGTATTTACACTGTTGAAATTATAGCATTTAATAAATATGTTATAACATCGCTTTTTTTTGACATGGAGTGTTGCTTTGTCACCCAGGCTAGAGTGCAGGGCACAATCTTGGCTCACGGCAACATCCGCCTGCATGGTTCAAGCAATTCTTCTGCCTCAGCTTCCCAGGTAGCTGGGATTACAGGTGTGTCTCACCATATCTGGCTAATTTTTGTATTTTTGGCAGAGACGTGGTTTCACCATGTTGGCCAGGCTGGTCTGCAACTCCTGATCTCAGATGATCTGCTGCCTTTGCCTCCTAAAGTGCTGGGATTACGGGTGTGAGTGACTGGCCCGGCCTTTTTGGAAAAAGTAAGTATTAATTTCACTGGATGGTGTCCAGAAGGAAACATGCTTGTTTAGCCTAGACATTTGCTAAAGTCATCATCCCAGGACTTTAGTTGATAGACCAGAGTTTGAAACAAGTGAAGCATTTTATTCTTCTTCAGAAATGTAAGAATAAGATGCCAGGTCAGTTGTATACTTCTACTATTCATAATAGTAATAACAAAGAAATACTTAAAGTGATCTCTGAAAAATTTCCCTTGCTTTACAATGTCACATTGCCCTAGAACCTGCAGGTGGGAAAGCAGAGACCTGAAGCAAAGTATGGTAAGGTTCATGAGGAGATTCTTTTTAGAGATGGCCATTTGTTTGGAGACTGGACATGTGGGGCTATCATATGGCAAACACAAATTATGTTATGGCAAGAGCACAAACTTGAAGTCAGACCTGTTTGATTTATTATTTATTTGTTAAATTTGAAGCCACTGATGGACAAATTCAAAGCCCAGCATGACCTTAGACTATCTTTCTGTATGTGGGAAAAAAAGTGTCTAAACTCTCAGAGCTTTTTTTTTTTGTCATTTGTGAAAAACAAGTGGGAAAATAATTCTACCCGAGGGAATTATTTGAAGAGTGATGAACTAATCAAATAAATAAATATAAATTAAATACAAATAAAAAGAATTGTAATGAAATAATGATCATAAGACACCTAGGATATGCCCTAGTAGGTTCATAATAGATATAACTTTCTTTATCATCATTTTTTTTCTATATTTTCTTTCATTCATTTTAAATTGTGTCCATTATGTTCCAATGAAGATTAAATTTTGTTTTAACAGATCTTCTGTGAGTATCAAACAAATCAAAATGTGTATGTGATGCTGCTTTGCAGTGTAACATTATATATTGTAAAGAATTTTGAAACAACCCTATTATTAAGTAAGGCAGGTGGAGAAAAGGTCTAAATCAACTCAAAGACATTGCCGGGTTTGGGTCATAATTGTTTAGCACAGATTATGATGTGTGTTTGGTAAATGTTTGCCTACTTCATTTCTATTTATCTCCACTCATTCTCCTGTCGTCAGACACAGTCCATCTGTCCCTGCCGCTGAGCAGCCTAAGGCAATAGCTGTGGCAATTACCTCTGGACTCATTGTTGCCTTCTGCAATGACACTTGGGGAACTATTTTCATATTGGCACTGGCAGAATAGACATTCGCTTACCAAAAACTTACCCAAGATGTCTTCCTCATTTGTATTCCCAAGTGCCAGTGCTTTTATTTTTCCCATTAAAAAAAAAAATAAATAATGCTAGTATTTTCTGGAAGAAATAGAAATTAAACTGATAGTAATTTTTTTCTTATGATAAATTCATCTATTCACAATAGGGAAGTTTATTTGAAATACATGACTTTTTTTGAGAGAGGAGAGGTCTGTAACATGAACCCTGACTTACATATACATATGCACAATTCTTATTTAAATATATAATAGAGAGGCCAGGTGTAGTGGCTCATGCCTTTAATCACAGTAATTTGGAAGACTGAGGCAGGAGAATTCCTTGAGGCCAGAAGTTGAAGACCAGCCTGAGCAACATAACAAGAACCCATCTCTAAAAGTAATTTAAAAATTAGCCAGGCAGGGCTGTGCATTCCTGTAGTTCAGATGCAAGGCTGCGGTGGGAAAGTCACTTAAGCTCAGGAGCTCCAGCCTGCAGTGAACTGTAATTATAATTGCATCACTGCACCCCAGCCTGGGTGACTGCACAAGACCCTATCTCTAAAATTTTCTTAAATGTATAACATATATGGATGCGTGTGTATACATATATGGTGAATATATATATATATATATATATATATAAAATACAGTATTAAGAATAATATAATCTATCATCTACATATCCATCTATTTATCACCTACCCATGTTTCTTCCATTTATGTATCATCATAATGAGTATGCAAGGAGATAACTTGTTCTAGGTGACACAGCAAGTGACCAACAAAGGGTAGGTTCTATCCCAGTTCTATTTATCTCCAAAACCTGGGCCTGATATAAAGTAATTCTATAATTTTTTTTCAGGAAACTTTTTCATGGTTTTTGCTTAATATATAAAACTGCAGTCTTTTTAAGAGAAAATACGAAATAAAGAGGCATTTTAATATACTCAGGTGTGGGAATTTCCTTTCAAGTTTTAAAAGACAAGAAAGAACAAGAAATCTGGCCACAGAAGTTTATTTCCAGATGCTTCCTCTAATCTCACAACTCAAAAATAATTTTGCTTTCAATGCTTTGGCACCGCATGATGAGCTACATAAGACCAACTAGTTATTTTTATTGAACGTTTTCTTTAAATAAAATGTAAGTTTGTACATCCAAGCTGTCTTTATTTGAGTCGCTTCAACTGTTTATGAGCCATAGAACTTTTTTTTTTTAACTTTTTCATCACAAGAGAAAAAATAATATTCAAGTGGCATTCAAAGAATGCATAACTGGACAAATGCAACTGAAGAGTTTCCAATTATTCTCAATAAGATGATGATTCCAAGTGATGCATACTGTCAATATAAGGGCTTATGACAGTTACTAAATCTAGTTGTTTTATAAAAGATCTCACTAAAATGTCAACTACAGGTCAGAAAGCATTTTCCATCTAATCATAAAAATGTGTTGAATATGGAAGAGAAAATAAATTTGCAACTTCAAGAATATTATTATCTGAAAGATGCCAACTGGGTCAACTCTACAGTTTGTTTGTTTTTTCCAATTCTAACATTAGCCTTTTGTCTGCACTGCAGAGTATGTAGAGATGCATACGTAATGAGAATTCACACTTGGGTTTTATACCGACCTTTGTTTAAATCCTCCTAGTGTTCTATAAGTCTGTTTTTTATCAGTTCCTCTGTACAGTGTTACAGTTATAATTCAGTGCAATGATCCTTAAAAAGACCTTTACACAGAGTCTGATACTTAATACTCAATAGCAGTTATTGGTGATAATGGTGATGATGATAATCAATGATATGGGATAATATTAATGGCAAGGACTTTGGAGGTGGCTGTAATCTAGGGCCAGAGCCCAGAAAGATTACAATCCGCATATTTAAAGGGACTCTAGTTTATTATTTCTTGAAGAGGGATAATTCAGGGCAGATGTCTACCTTGAGGATTTTAGATAAACCTGGAATTCAACTTGGTCATTGATGGAGATCCGTAAGGACTCATAAGTTTTCACTGTAAAAATTGAAATGACCCTAATTTTCATTGTCAAGTTAGATACGTGTTCAGATCAGGTTTAGAAACTCCATTTAAAATACTTCATACATATAAAGCCTCGTGCTGGGCATTATAAATAGAAACTAAAATAACAGCTACTGACTTTGAAGAGATTCTGCCTAGGTCAACAAACTGAAAATTGCAAGGAGGTGTTTTCAATTTTTCCACATGAGAACACTTAAAGGTTAGAAATGATAAACAGTTCAACTTGGAAAATGAGAAAAATCCAAACACAACCAATAAAAATTTGAATTTGCTTTTACAAACTAATAAAATACGTTAGAAATTTGTGATATTTACCATTTCTAGTACTGACTATTTAAAGTGCGAGTTTGACCTCCTTTACTAAACCAATGTCAACTTCTTGACATCTTTTGTTATTTTAAATACACTGGGGATATTTTTCATCCATTAGAAATAATGTTAGAAAATAAAAAACATTGATTAGTTCTTAAAATAAATACATTCTGAGCTTCTTTTCTCTGTGGAATTATTACTCCAAATGGTTTTCATAATGTGAACGATGCAAGTCATTCTCAATCCCAGGAAAATTTCAGGTTTCAGTATTGAGACTGGGGAATGGGGCCAAGCACAGGCTGAGAACATGGAAAGAGAAAAGAAGGTACAATCTCGCCTCTGGTATACTAGGCATATTTCCATCTTATTTGGAATGCAGTACAAGCCTAGCTCTTCTCTTAGATACGTTTGACTTCTTAATCCATGTAACTTGTAACTGATACAGAAATTTAATTTAAAATTATAATGGCAGAGTTTTATTAGCCACTTCAAAACAATCTCAAATTAGCTCCTTTCAGCCATGATAGAACTTCAAGTACACTTTTCCTTACACAACTTACTATACTATCCTTTGATACCACTCATGTAATCACCCAATTATCCAATATCACAGTGTTATCTAATGACAGCCATCTCTGATGGTTTTGGTATTCTTCACAAATCTGTTACTACGAACTGCCTCAGACTTAGAAACAAATCACTCCATCCCATCTGGCACAGTTTTCCCTCTACTGCAGAAAAAAAATATACAATTAACCTCATTCTTCCTGTTTTACCTGTAATGATAAAAGCGTTCTACATATTATAATTCCAAAACATGTGCTTAATTACTTAATTAGAGAATTGAGAACTGCTATAGTTAGTTAACAGGAAGGCAAAGAGAGAAAAAAGGATGAGAAAATGAGAAGGTTCAGTGAAATATGCCCACACTTGTGTGAAATCATTTTGCGTAATCATTTTTTGCAAGTAGTTTACTTTACATGAGAGAACTGAGAATTTGACTGTAGTTAAAATAGGAATGAAACCACTTCTGGAATTTTAAAGCATGTGTAAATGACTTTTGGCTTATCGGACATGGTACCAGGTAAGAAGTCTGGCTCTGCAGCCTTGTAGAAAGGAAGTTTTAAAGGTATGAAACTGTTAAAAAAAAAAAAAAAAAGATTTGAAAAGGAATAATAATTCAACACAGAAATACAAAACAGTGTTTACAACTTAGTGAAGTTTTTTTTTTTGGTAATTTTTTTTGTATTTTTGCACAGCTTGTAAGTAAATATTTCTCTTTCCAGGCTATATGGAGACACTTGCCACTCTGCACATGCTCAGAGCAAGAGAGAATCAGTGTCAACTGGAGTTTATAGGAGATTCAGGCTTTTCAACTTCACTTAGAATTACTCAAGCCCAATATTAACAGTTGAGAGTATTTGAGTGGATTTTGTATCTCCTTCACAACTTATTTGTTTTTGGATTAAGATGTCAGCTTATTGCAAAATGGCTAAATAATTAACAACACTCCAGTACTATAGGTTAATATTCATGACATTTAGTTTTCTACCTAATAAGGAACTATACTTAGCATCCAAATCAAATGAACTCATTTGTTTTATTTCACTGGAGAAAAGAAGCAAATGAAATTGTATAAAGTCACTAAGTTGAGCTAAATTGTATAAAGTCACTAAGTTAAGCTAAATATTTCATAGTAAATGAAAAAGTCTAACATCAAAGGGAAAAATATCAATGTTCACTTAAATTAACTCATTTATTTGATTTTTTGTTCAGAATTTTTAAAAATTTCTTATCTTTTTGGATTTATTTTTTTCTCCTCATATAAATGTTTTAGTAAATCTTTTAGCACAGGTTTGAATCACATGTCCTCAGGCTTTATTTTTCAAATGAATTACTTACATTTCGTATGATAGTTTACATGGATATATTTTCTGAATCAGTTTAAGAATATGTTTCCATTGTCTGTCTTTGGAGTTACTGAAGGAGCAATTTAGTTATTCTTCCCTTTGAAAAAAACATATTTTTCCGCTTTAAAAAAGGTTTTAGCTGGGCGTGGTGGTTCACACCTGTAATCTCAGAACTTTGGGATGCTAAGGTGGACAGATCACTTGAGGTCAGGAGTTTGAGATCAGCTTGGCCAACATGGCAAAACTTCATCTCTACTAAAAATACAAAAATAAGTTGGGTATGGTGGCAAGTACCTGTAATAGCAGCTGCTCAGGAAGCTGAAACAGGAGAATTGCTTGAATCCAGGAGGTAGAGGTTGAAGTGAGCTGAGATCATGCCACTTCACTCTAGCCTGGGTGACAGAGAAAACAAAAACAAACAAACAAACAAACAAACAAAAAACAGCAAAAAAAACCCACGTTTTATTTTTACTCCTTTTTGTTTTTTTAATTTTTTTGCAATAATATATTTAGCTTTAGATATATATCTATAATCGGGGGTTGTTCTAAGATGGCGTCGTAGAGGCGACTCAGGATCGCAGCTCTCAGTGAAGGCACAGAGGGTGAGTCCTAGCCGCACTCTCGGACAGACCTTTTTTGCCCACAGAACGTTGAAAGTCCCAGGTGTGGGAGAGACACAGGATGCCTGCACAGCCGGCTCGCGTGGTCAGTTCTGCCGGCGCCGCAGCGCAGCACACCCAGCACAAAACTCACTGGTCTGGGTGCCCTGTTAAACCGACAATCTGAGATTTGGAAGGGCAGATTGGCATGTCCACCTGATTGAACAGGACTTGGACAATGAGCCAGACCAGGAGATTCCTGGGAAGCATGATCTGAGCTGGTGCAGTGGGCAGCGGCACAGGAGATAGCACGGATCCCAGTGCCCTATCGGCAGGCTACTGGGGCGCCACTGAGAGAGTCGACCGTTCAGCTTGGGGAGAGGAAGAGAGACAGAGAGACTCTGAGGCAGAGAGCTGGGTGATCGGGCTCAGCGGGTCCCACCCTCACGGGGACAAGCAGGGCAGCCACTGGAGGTGCTTGGGGCTGAGAGTTTTGCTGCTGGCACAGTTGGAATCTAGCACGGTGCAGCCCGGTGGGGGAGGGGCATCTGCCACTATGGATGCAATCTGCCCCTACTCAACTACCGCCCAGTGCTGATGCAGCCTGCCATTGCTGAGGCAACCTGCCATAACAGAGAGACTCTGCCAGCAGGGCAGAGCGTACCACAGCAGAATGGAGGGCGGACCCGTGCTAGCGGGGCAAAGCCTCAGCAGGCAAATAGTGAATAGACTACCTCCTAGCCAGGCAGGACAGTACAACAGATACTCATAAAAAAAAAAGCCCCAAATCTCTGAGACAGAACATCTAAGGGGGAAAAAAGGGGAGGTTATGAGTTCTGTTGCAGCAGACATAAACACATCCTCCCAACAACCCTGAATGAACAACGGAGCTCACAGCTCAGCACTGGAGCTCCTATAAAGCACAGACCGTATCCTCAAGCAGCTCCCTGACCCTTGTATATGCAAAGAGTCACCGCAAAAAAGGACTAATCATACTGACATTTGGTAGGCATCATTCTGGAACAAAGATAGCAGAAGAAAAAACTGGTAGCATCCCTCAGTGTTCTGCAGCTGCTACAGGTGTACCCCAGACAAGCAGGGCCTGGAGTGGACCTCAGCACTCATACAGCAGAGGGGCTAGACAATTAGAAGGAAAATTAAGTAACAGAAATACTTCATCATCAACAATCTGGGCATCCACTCAGAAACACAATAGAAAAATCAGCAACTACTAAGATGATAGGTGGATAAATCCATAAAGATGGGAAGAAACCAGTGCAAAAAGGAGGAAAACAACCGAAACCATAACACCTCACCTCCTACAAAGGACCAAAACTCCTCACCAGCAAGAGAACAAAGCTGGACGGAGAATGAGTGTGATGAAATGACAGAATCAGACTTCAGAAAGTGGATAATGAGAAACTTCAGTGAGCTAAAAGAACATGTTCTAAACCAGTGCAAAGAAACTAAGAACCTTGAAAAAAGATTTGAAAAAAGATTCAAGGAAATGATAACAAGAATGGACAACTTAGAGAGGAATATGAATGAATTGAAGGAGCTGAAAAACACAACACAAGAACTTTGTGAGGTATGCACAAGTTTCAACAGCCAAATTGACCAAGAAGAAGAAAGAATATCAGAAGTCGAAGATCAGCTCAATGAAATAAAATGAGAAACCAAGAGTAGAGAAAAAAGCACAAAAAGGAATGAACAAAATCTCCAAGAAATGTGGGAATATGTGAAGAGACCCAACCTACGTTTGATAGGTGTACCAGAATGTGATGAAGAGAATGAATCCAAGCTGGAAAACACTCTTCAGGATATTATCCAGGAAAATTTCCCCAACCTAGCAAGACAGGTCAATACTCAACTCCAGGAAATACAGAGAACACCAAAAAGATACTCTGCAAGAAGAGCAACCCCAAGGCACATAATCGTCAGATTCACCAGGGTTGAAATGAAGGAGAAAATACTAAGGGCAGCCAGACATAAAGGTCGGGTCACCCACAAAGGGAAGCCCATCAGACTCATAGCAGATCTCTCGGCAGAGACTCTACAAGCCAGAAGAGAGTGGGGGCCAATATTCAACATCCTTAAAGAAAAGAACTTTCAACCCAGAATTTCATATCCAGCCAAACTGAGCTTCATAAGTGAAGGAAAAATAAAATCCTTCATGAACAAGCAAGTACTCAGAGATTTTGTCACCACTAGGCCTGCTTTACAAGAGCTCCTGAAAGAGGCACTACACATAGAAAGAAACAACCACTACCAGCCATCCTAAAAGCATACCAAATGCTAAAGGGCATCAACAAAATGAAGAATCTACATGAACCAATGGGCAAAACAGCCAGCTAGCATCAAAATGGCAGTATCAAATTCACACATCACAATATTAACCCTATATGTAAATGGGCTAAATGCACCAATCAAAAGACACAGACTGGCAAATTGGATAAAAAAGCAAAACCCATCGGTGTGCTGTATCTAGGAAACCCACCTCACATGCAAGGAGACACGAAGGCTCAAAATAAAGGGATGGAGGAAGATTTACCAAGCAAATGGAGGGCCAAAAAAATCAGAAGTTGCAATTCTCATCTCTGATAAAATGGACTTTAAAGCAACAAAGATCAAAAGGGACAAAGAAGGTCATTACATAATGGTAAAAGGATCGATACAACAAGAAGAGCTAATGATTCTAAATATATATGGACCCAATGCAGGAGCACCCAGATATATAAGGCAAGTTCTTAATGACTTACAAAGAGACTTAGACTCCCACACAATAATAGTGGGAGACTTTAACACTCCTCTGTCAATATCAGACAGATCAACCAGATAGAAAATTAACAAGGATATCCAGGACTTGAACTCAGACCTGGAACAAGCAAATCTGATAGGCATTTACAGAACTCTCCACCCCAAATCCACAGAATATACATTCTTCCAGCACCACATCACACCTACTCCAAAATTGACCACATAATTGAAAGTAAAGCACTCCTCAGCAAATGCAAAACAACTGAAATCATAACAAACAGTCTCTCAGACCATAGTGAAATCAAGTTGGAACTCAAAATTCAGAAAAATAACTCAGAACCACACAGCTTCATGAAAAATGAATAACTGGCTCTTGAATGTCGATTGGATAAACAATGAAATGAAGGCAGAAATAAAGAAGTTCTTTGAAACCAACGAGAATGAAGACACAACATACCAGAATCTCTGGGACACATTTAAAGCAGTCTGTAGAGGAAAATATATAGCAATAAGTGCCCACATGAGAAGAGTGGAGAGATCCAAAATTGACACCCTATTGTCAAAATTGAAAGAGCTAGAGGAGCAAGATCAAAAAAGCTTAAAACCTAGCCGAAGACAAGAAATAACTAAGATCAGAGCAGAACTGAAGGAGATAGAGACAAGAAAAACCCTTCAAAAAATCAATAAATCCAAGAGCTGTTTTTTCGAAAAGATCAACAAAATAGACAGACCACTAGCCAGACTAATAAAAAAGAAGAAAGAGAACAACCAAATAGATGCAATAAAAAACAATAAAGGAGAAATCACCACAGATTCCACAGAAATTCAAACCATCATCAGAGAATGCTACAAACAACTCTATGCACATAAACTAGTAAACCAGGAAGAAATGAATAAATACCTGGACGCCTGTGTCCTCCCAAGCCTAAACCACGAGGACGCCGAAACTATGAATAGACCAATAACAAGGTCTGAAGTTGAGGCAGCAATTAAGAGCCTAACACACACAAAAAAAAGCCCAGGTCCAGATGGGTTCACAGCCGAATTCTACCACACACACCAAGAGGAGTTGGTACCATTCCTTCTGAAACTATTCCAAATAATTTAAAAAGAGGGAACCCTTCCCAAATCATTTTATGAGACCAACATCATCCTTATAACAAAACCCGGCAGAGACTCAACAAGAAAAGAAAACTTCAGGTCAATATCCATGATGAACATAGATGCAAAAATCTTCAATAAAATACTGGCAAACCGATTGCAACAGCACATTAAAAAACTTATCCATCATGATCAAGTAGGATTCATCCTGGGCATGCAAGGCTGGTTCAACATATGCAAGTCTATAAATGTAATTCACCACATAAACAGAAGCAAAAACAAAAACCACATGATTATCTCAATTGACGCAGAGAAGGCATTTGACAAAATTCAACAGCCCTTTATGCTAAAAACCCTCAACAAACTTGGTATTGATGGAACATATCTCAAAGTAATAAAAGCTATTTACGACAAACCAACAGCCAATATCATACTGAATGGGCAAAAACTGGAAGCATTCCCTTTGAAATCCGGCACTAGACAAGGATGCCATCTCTCACCACTCCTATTCAACATAGTACTGGAAGTTCTAGCCAGAGCAATCAGGCAAGAAAAAGAAATAAAAGGTATTCAAATAGGAAAGGTGGAAGCCAAATTGTCTCTATTTGCAGGCGACATGATAGTATACCTAGAAGACCCCATCACCTCAGCCCAAAAATTCCTGAAACTGATAAGCAACTTCAGCAAAGTCTCAGGATATAAAATCAATGTGCAAAAATCACAAGCATTCCTATACACCAATAACAGACTTAAAGAGAACCAAATCAAGAACAAACTGCCATTCACAATTGCTACAGAGAGAATAAAATACCTAGGAATACAACTCACAAGGAATGTAAGGGATCTCTTTAAGGAAAACTACAAACCACTGCTCAACGAAATAAGAGAGGACACAAACAGATGGAGAAACATTCCATGTTCATGGTTAGGAAGAATCAATATTGTGCAAATGGCTATACTGCCCAAAGTAATTTACACAATCAATGCTATCCCCATCAAACTACCATTGAATTTCTTCACAGAACTGGAAAAAACCACCATGAACTTCATATGGAACCAAAAGAGAGCCCGCATAGCCAAGTCAATTCTAAGCAAAAAGAACACAGCGGGAGGCATCACACTACCAGACTTCAAACTATACTACAAGGCTACAGTAATCAAAACAGCATGGTACTGGTACCAAAACAGAGATATAGACCAATGGAACAGAACAGAGGCATCAGAGGCAACACAACATATCTACAACCATATAATCTTTGATAAACCTGACAAAAACAAGCAATGGGGAAAGGATTCCCTGTTTAATAAATGGTGTTGGGAAAACTGGCTAGCCATGTGCAGAAAGCAGAAACTGGACCCCTTCCTGACACCTTACACTAAAATTAACTCCAGATGGATTAAAGACTTAAACATAAGACCTGACACCAGAAAAAATCTAGAAGAAAATCTAGGCAAAACCATTCAGGACATAGGAGTAGGCAAGGACTTCGTGACCAAAACACCAAAAGCATTGGCAACAAAAGCCAAAATAGACAAATGGGACCTAATCAAACTCCACAGCTTCTGCACGGCAAAAGAAACAGTCATTAGAGTGAATCGGCAACCATCAGAATGGGAAAAAATCTTTGCAGTTTACACATCTGACAAAGGGCTGATATCCAGAATTTACAAAGAACTCAAACACATTTACAGATAAAAAACAAACAAGCCCATTCAAAAATGGGCAAAGGATATGAACAGACACTTTACAAAAGAAGACATACATGAGGCCAACAAACACATGAAAAAATGCTCATCATCACTGGTCATTAGAGAGATGCAAATCAAAACCACATGGAGATACCATCTCATGCCAGTTAGAATGGTGATCATTAAAAAATCTGGAGACAGCAGATGCTGGAGAGGATGTGGAGAAATAGGAACACTCTTACACTGTTGGTGGGAGTGTAAATTAGTTCAACCATTGTGGAAGACAGTGTGGCGATTCCTCAAGGACCTAGAAATAGAAATTCCATTTGACCCAGCAATCCCATTACTGGGTATATATCCAAAGGACTATAAATCGTTCTACTATAAGGACACATGCACACGAATGTTCATTGCAGCACTCTTTACAATAGCAGAGACCTGGAACCAATCCAAATGCCCATCGATGATAGACTGGACTGGGAAAATGTGGCACATATACACCATGGAATATTATGCAGCAATCAAATATGATGAGTTTGTGTCCTTTGTAAGGACATGGATGAATCTGGAGAACATCATTCTCAGCAAACTGACACAAGAACAGAAAAAGAAATACCACATATTCTCACTCATAGGCGGGTGAGAAAAATGAGAACACATGGACACAGGGAGGGGGTCTACTACACACTGGGGTCTATTGGGGGAATGGGGGAGGGTCAGCGGCGGGGTGGCTGGGGAGGAATAGCTTGGAGATAAATGCCAAGTGTGGGTGAAGGGGAGGAAGGCAGCAAAACACACTGCCATGTGTGTACCTATGCAACTATCTTGCACATTCTGCACATGTACTCTAAAACCTATAATGCAATAAAAATTTAAAAAATTAAAAAAAAATAAAAATAAAAAATAAACTCTGGTTTACTAGTGATATTTTGGTGTCTTACCAATGGCAAGACTCACAATTTGTTGATCTGTGGCAGAAGCCATTTGTCCATGATAGGTTTTTCCCCTTATTCCTTTAGAATACAGCATTCAGTTGGGGCTGAGGACATGAATACCTAAAGACTGTTTCTCACGCTCCCCATCAGCTACTTGTGGCTGTGTATGCAAACTGCAGCACATAAGAGACAGCAGAAGTGATCAACACAGCTTCCAGGTCTTGCCATTAGAGAAAAGTGCATGCCATCACTCCCAACACCTCTGTATGTCCCACACTGGAGACATGCTAGAAGGCATGGCAGGCATCTAAGATATAAAATGAAAGCTCATTCTTGAGGATGGCTCATAAAAACTTTATCATCCCCAGACAAAAAAAAATTTTGTCGTTTTTTAGACAGTCTCGCTCTTTCATCCAGGCTGGCGTGCAGTGGCGCAATCTTGGCTCACCACAACTTCCACCTTCCAGGTTCAAGCAATTCTCCTGCCTCAGCCTCCCAAGTACCTGGGATTACAGGCCACCATGCCCAAATATTCTTTGTATTTTTAGCAGATGGGGTTTCACCATGTTGACCAGGCAGGCCTCAAACTCCTGACCTATGGTGATCCACCTTCCTCAGCCTCCCAAACTGCTGGGATTATGGGCATGAGCCACTACACCTGGCCAGCAGACAAAAATTTTGTAAGCAAGAAATAAACTTCTATCACAATGAAGTCGCTGTCATTTTGGCACCACATATATACATATACACATATACACATACATACATACATACATGTATATATTTGTGTACACATGTGTACGTATATGCACGTGTGTATATAAGTGCATATATTTACACATATGTATATACACACACACACACATAACAGCATCAACCTGTAAACTGCTGAATAAATAAATAATCTTCTCTTCAAAAAAAAAAGATATATATCTATAATCATAAAAATTTAATTACTATCTTATCAAATGTTGCTTATAATATTTAGTAACGGGTTATACTACTTTTTATTTTTTAAATTTGAAGTTGGAAATCTCATTTCCTATTCCATATCTCTAAACTTCTCCCTATGGTTTATATCTCTAATTCTTAATGTTGAATTTTTGGGCCAATTTCCTCGTATTTACATTAAATTTTACTAATCTTTTGTCTAATTGTTTAAGTTGTTAATTTCAATGTGTAGTTTTTTTAAGTATAAAGATGCCTATTTTATTGTTTTTAATATGTCTTTTTTATAGTGTTTTACATGTCTATGCTCATTGTAAGCACATTAGTCTGATTATTTCAGGTTATCCTATTGCCTCTTGTTTTGAAAGAATTCCATATTAGTTAAAATTGTCATGTTATAGTCATTAGAAGCTCAGAAATAGTACAAGTCTACCAGTTATACTTGTATCCTAACTGTTTTGCACCCTAGAAACTATCAATAATTAAAAGCAATGCTGTTTACTATTGTACGTGTTGCTGCCTGCTTATATCGAAATTAGTTGAAGAAGGGCAATGGAGGATGTGCTGTGTGGCTTTTCAGCTTTGACTTCATCTTGAATTGTGTGAGAGATTGTTTCTATTAAAAGACATTTGGAATGACTCTATCCTGTTCCCCTCCTCTCCAGATCTGCAAGAGAACTCACCATCACTATATATAAGCACAGAGCTAAAATATCACAAGGTAAATCTACATACAACATCATTTCAGAAAAATGAATAAAACAGATAGGTAAGATCTACTGAAGACATCATTGGAGAAAATAAATCACTCTTAATTTTTACCTAACTCCTTAGTTGTTACATTAAGCTTTAATCATTTAAAGATGCACATTCTAAAAAGAAAATAAAACATTAGCAAATAGTAGTAATGAAGAACCTAACAGAAGAGGCAACAAATATTGAAAGAGCGACACAATAAAATTAAAGACCCACACAAGAGTGTCTGCAAAATATGAACTGTAAGAGGAATAACCTAGACTCGTCCATAATATAGAACATTTTTCCTGGCTAAATATTAAAGCTAGTAAACAAACATTAAAGGCTTAATACCAATTATAAATAATGTTATAGATTTCAGTGTTGTAGATTTATAGATTCTAATTTGTTGATCAACAGTATATAAAATATATTTAATTTACTTAAAGTAACTTTTGTTTATCAATTCTTCAGTTGGAAAAAATCCCCAATAATGTGTTTTAGATATATGTATGTGTGTGAGGGTTCATGCACGCACATGCACCACATGTGCATGTGTGTATGCAGGTGTGTGTGTGTGGGGTTCTGTGCAAACCATACCTTTTTCAGCAAAGATTATAATGAATAAATGGAACATCAGTTTATATAAAATATTTCAATGTGTTATCTTGTCAGGGCTTGTTATAGCTCGTCCTTAGGCATGTTATGTTACGAGTTACTCGGTTTAAGTCACAACATCCATATGTAGTAAATATGTTCTTGCCATAATAAAGACATTAAGTGAATCTATTAGTGTCAGAGTAGGAGTAGTTGGTAAGGAATGGAGAAGAAAATTTATCACTCCAACTTAGGCAAAAAAATTCTGAGACATTGGTGAAAATTAAACTAAACTGTTAGTACAATGCAGAAAGTTTTTAACTAAAATCTCTGCTTAAAGTATCTATACTTGGATTAATATAAATTGAAAAATTATTTAACCAAGAGAGAGAAAACAGTCTAATTTTCACTTAGAGATCACCTTTAACTGTCAGATAAATATCACCTCTGTCACAAGAAGTAGATGAGTTTTCGGACTGATGAGGTATCAAGGAATTTTCAACTTTAGGGGAAAAAAAGGTGTGATGCAATTGCCAACCTAGTTAGTAGAAAGCTACTGCTTTCCTAAGCAACAGCCTCAACTCTGTGTCTGTTAATAATAATAGAAAAAGGCCTCATTATGTATTTTATTATTGAAGGACTACAAAAAACATGGCCCTTAATTATTAGCAGTCTTGGGGGCAACCTCCAATGTTAAGATAAAAATAAACTTCTATCCACTGCGAGACTGAGTTCAGCAGAATGAGGGCACAAATCATAACTTTATTTCATTTGTGTGTTGCAAAATGTGACTGGAAAAGGATCTAAGAAAGAATATTACAGTCAGAACGCTGCTGCAGGGTGACTTTCAATGAAGGAACAAATTAGACTTTAATATATCACATGCCATTGTACTAAGGCTTAAAAGCTAGAGTTCCACTTAGGACTTGGTTCTCTCTTCTAAGGGAATTTGTTAGAAAACTTTCCAAATAGAAACCAGTGTAAGCTACATATGTGTCAATCTGGCCTCCAGAATCCTAACATACAGAACATTTCCAATTATTGTCTTTTGTCTTTTCTTCAGCATAAGGAAGTGAATTTGTGAAATTACTCAAGACAGAAAATGGTAATTCTACTACAGAATGTTTGCAATAAAGATAGACATCTATAGGCACTTGAATGACTGGAATTTTGTTTCTTCTCAAGCCACAATGTCCAGATGTAGTTAACATGAGCTGAAAATCAAAGAAACTGGCTTATATTCTGTATTTGTTAACTAGATAGCTATGTGGCTTTGGCACACTGTTATTAAACAGAAGTAAAATGTGAGCCACGAAGGTAAACTCTTATATAATTTTAAATTTTCTAATAAACAAAGATAAGAGGTAAGTAGAAAGAGTTGAAAATAATTTTAATATTATATTTAACTCAATTTATCCAAAATATTATTTATTATATAATCTGTACAAAAATCATGAGATATTTTATATCTTTTTACTAATTATCTGAAATTAAATATTCTTTTTTACTTACACAGTATCATATTTCTAATTAGCCACATTGTAATTGCTCAATAACAATATGTGGCTATGCCTTCTGTACCATATAGCTTAGCTTCAGACAAACATTTTTAGGGTGCTGGTTATGCTTTAGTGATAAATAACATTGAAAGAAGTAACAGTATACACATTTTATAAAGACGTATGGTTTGAATAACCAAAAGAAGATTATGAGATAATAGTGAGAGAGAAAGAGAGAAAAAAAATCAATATTTGAACAGAGTTATTCCCAGTATAAACTTGAGCTTTTAATGTGGAAGTGAGGTGGGGCACATTTAGAATGGCAATTGACTGACATGGTAATGTATTAAGAATAATTTTTTTTTTTTGAGACGGAGTTTTGCTCTTGTTACCCAGGCTGGAGTGCAATGATGGCACAATCTCGGCTCACTGCAACCTCCGTCTCCTAGGTTCGGGCAATTCTTCTGCCTCAGCCTCCTGAGTAGCTGGGATTACAGGCACGCGCCACCACTCCCAGCTAATTTTTTTTTTTTTTTTTTTTTTTTTTTTTTGTATTTTTAGTAGAGACGGGGTTTCACCATCTTGACCAGGATGCTCTTGATCTCTTGACCTCGTGATCCACCCGTCTCGGCCTCCCAAAGTGCTGGGATTACAGCCTTGAGCCACCGCACCCGGCCTAAGAAGAAAATTTTTAAAAAATAAAATAAAAAACTGGGCACGTTAAGTAGCAAGTGGTAATGATAGTGCAAAAGTTATATTATGGAACATAATGGAAGGCACTAGCAGCATTAAACCTATAGAGAAAAAGGTAATTAGGAGAAACAATGCCTGTCTTCAAATAGTGATTGGAACGACAGTTGCAGATAAAAGTTGAGCTTTTTCTAGATAACTGAAAAGACATAACTGATAGGTGTAACTGACAGACCAAAAAGACATAATTGAAAGATACAACTCACAGACCAAATATGGCCATTTTATTTGTACATTAATTCAACAAGCATATATTGAACACCTACTATGTACAACTCAATATGCAGACTGCTAGGATGTAAATATGAATAATAAAAAGTAGACATAGTTTGAAAAAACATGAGATAGCTAAAATAGGTAATTCCTTATTGGAGAAGTTGTTCTGAAATGGACTGGATGGTGACTTGGCAAGTGTAGTTTGGTAGAGTTTCAAGTATCATAAACATTTTACACGAGTGCCACTGATGGCAGTGGTGAACTGAGTTGTTTCAAACCAATCCTACTACCAAACAGTCTATAAAATGTAGAAAATATTGTTTAACAAAATTAATTTTCGAAGCTACCAGATGATATCCAAAATAGTGAACGTTTGCAGATCAGAAATCAGATAAAATTAGGGTACTTGAGAGAAGTGAATAAAAAATATTTTACTGCTATTCCCTTCAAGACAACTATCACAACTAGTTGAAAGGTTGAGAAGGAAGGAAGCACTTTAGACATACAGACAATTAATTAGAATAATAAATATTTTTGATGTGTCTAAGTAACCACAAAGATGATGACAAAATCAAAGTGGCTATTCATTTCCTTTTGTCAGATTTTAATACAGTCACACCAACTTTCTTATATTTACTGCTGGCATATTGTTGCTTTCTTATGCATGTATTTTTGATCTATGTGTCCTTGTATTTAAGATGCATAAGTTGTGAATGTCTTATTATTTGGTCTTATTTTCCCAGAGTGACAATTTTAACTCATTAATTGGAGAGCTCAATACATTTACATTTAATATAATTATAGTTAAGACCAATTAGAAACTTACTATTTTGTGATTAGTTTTTCATTTATCCTGATGTCTTTTACCCTTATATTCTCCCTTTCCTGCATTTTAAAATATTAATTGAGTGTAATTCAGTATTCCAAATTATTTACTTTTATTGCCTTTTTACATAAACCTACTTTGGGGACTTATTCTAGCTTTAAGAATGAATATAGAGTCAATGAATCAATGTTAGAACTGTAAATTACAACTGAACATTTCTATATATATCCTTCTACTCTTTGTGCTATAGGTATACATGTGTATATACATATTTTTCCTAAATATTTTAGCATATGTGCCTAAAATACATTATTTTTATTTTAAATATTTAATTTTTGTTTTTGATTTTAAACATTAAGATATGAAAATGCATAAATAATTCCATATGTATTTACAATTCCATGTATCTTTATTCCTTTTCATAGTTCCAGATTCCCATATAATACCATTCTCTTTGGAAGTAGAAAGTTTTGTGTGTGTGTGTGTGTGTGTGTGTGTGTGTGTGTGTGTGTGCATGCTTTATTTTCTGTTTATGTTTATGTTTTAACTTTTGGTTTTAAATATTTCATTATCACACCACAAACTGTGTTTATTGTTGGAGATGATAGAGATTTTTGAATCTGTGGTTTGATGCTTTTTATTTTATTTAAGACAAAATAGCTATCAGCTATTATTTTTGTCAAATATATACTCTGATCCAATTTCTATTTTTTGTTTCTCAACTTACTCATGTTTTCAACTGCTTAATATTGACCCAGAAAGCACTAATAATCTACTCATTTTTATCCACATTTTAATTTGTGTAGTTTTTATTGCTTTTTTTTTTCTTACATTCTCCAATCTGTCATTAGTCCCACTTGATAAACTTTTAACTGTAGGTGTTCTGGTTTCAAATCTGTAATTTTTAGTTAGTTCTCATATTTTCCAATTCTCTACTGAAATCTCAGTCTGTTCACTAATGATATCCATCTTTTTATTTATATCCTTAAACATTTATAACATGGTTTTAAGGTTTTTATCTAAAAATGCAGATCTTGTGACCTTTCCAAATTGGATTCTGTTCAGTATCTTTTCTAATTACCTGTGAGTTTTCTTTAACCACTTCACATAACTAAGAACTTTTTGAAATTTTTATTCTAGGTATTGTTATTCCATGAAATTTTGCATTTGGCTGCCTTCCCTTAAAGAATGTTAAAACTGATTTTGGCTGGCAGTAGTTTGTTGTGTGATATGCACTGACTGACTATGGCTTGCTCTTGATTATTATTAGGGATAGTCATTCTTAAGAAGAGACTTTATATGAAATCTTCAATGCATAAGATATTTGGTTAAGATAGCTCTACCCTGACTGAATGTAACTCCATTACTTTAGCATTATTTATTCTTTAGATTATCCTCGTATCTCAGTGCCTCTCAGTATATCTTCTATGTCAGTCCTCAATGAAGTATGATGTAGGCATGTGCATATTTCATATATCTTTATCCAAAAAATTGCAGCTCTATTAACATACAAAGTTTCTGTTTTCTATTTCTTTCACTTTTGCAAGGTTATTGGTTGCTGCTTGTGCCCTATTTCTCTGGGCTATGTTATGGAACATTTCTTAAGGCATAAAATCTGAGAGAATATAACACTTACTTTATAAGGAATATAAATACTCTCCTACATTGCCTTTTTACCAATGTCTAAAAACTGTTGTTTCATATATTTTGTACAGTACTAGATTTTTTTATACTAGGAGGTTAAGTCCAGTATCCCTTAATTTGTCTGGATCATTCAATAAGAAATTATCTTTATATACTTTTTAAATGTCTTTATGATCTATAGTCATAATCTTTTTCACTCTAAATGCTGGCTATATTTATTTATGTCTCTAAAATATGATCATTTTTCTTTTTCCATCTAGTTTCTGTCACTTTGTACTAAATGTAGGAGTGGACCCCAAAACCCCTCCTTAGAAGTTTACATAATGAAGGCAGGTGGAAACAAGATAAATAGAAAATAAGTCTCTCTACAGTTTATGATTCAAAATATTAGTTATATTTGTTATAAAACAATATAAAATTCAAAAATGTATCAGCAGTATAAATGAAGAAAAATTATGAGCCCTCTGATATAACTTAACTGAACTGACTAAACATTAATTACATGCTCTTTCTTATTGTTCTTCTTTCCCATTTACATAAGGTTATTTGGGTTGACATTTTTTCAGCTCAAGATCTTTGTGCATCTATATCTTCATGATTCCTTTTTCCATTCAGTTTTCATCCATGAGTAGTGGTAGTTTTCTTCTTGGTGACTCTTATTGCATGTAGATCTCTAACAGTCTCATCTCAGCATTTCTGACTTCTTTCCCTCTCCAACTTTAAATTTTACTGTCAGGTTTTTGTTGTTGTTGTTGTTATTGTTGTTGTTTTACCAGGTTTAGAAACTCTAGGAGAGAATTGTAAGTTTTACCAGTTTCCCAGTGTTAGGGAAAAATGACTCTGCATTAGTTATTAAAAGGATCAGAGACAGCAACACAGGAGCTTACTTCTCTTTCTGAATAGATTTGTCCTATCAAAAAAAGGGGGGAAAAGTAAATAAAATGAAATAAAAGAAAATTATTAATCTCTTGAATTCATGACTCTATCAATAGAAATTGTTATTTTGGATAGAATCAAAATCTTTCTGAAGGCAAATTTATTATATTACTTCTCCCTTTCCTACATTATCTAGTCTTCAATCATAGAAAGAAATTCAAAATTGCTTGTAAAATACACGTTTTGTAGATCTATGATGACTGTTCCATGATATTGTATGCTTTACCACAAGGCTATATATACATTGATGAATATTTTCAAGAGTATTATCCTAAAATATGTATATTAAATAGTAAATTTTGTCACCTTTCATCTCTTGTAAAAGATTATCCTTTTCAAAAACTTGTAATAAGCTACTATATAACTGGATTTCAAGAAAGACTTTATACATTTTGGGCAGTGGTGGAGATGTGGAAGGTGAACATATAGTATAAAATTTTCTAGTTTTATGGTCTGACATGAGCTATAAAGCTTCGAAGATATTATATCATCATTTTTTTTTATATTTCAACAACTAATAATAAAATGAAGATCACCACACTTCGGTGTAGTATTTTATAATATAAGACAAAAAACTACACTGGACATGTCTTTGTTAATAATTTCAGAACTACTCTAATTTTTATCATTGTAAAATAAGATTTTCAATTTATGATATCTATTGGCATTCCTGTGTTCTGGCAAGTTTATTTATACTATGTCACATTCCTAATGTATTTCTTAAAGAATTTGATTTATTTTTTAATCTGCACTGGATAATATAACATTCTCATGACTGACATATTCTTGTTCACATTTCTAATAAAATTATTTATATGTTCAATGTGTCTAGGCAAATTATTTTTCAATGTTTGTGTTATTAAATATCAACCTGAAAAACCATCCAATTGATGTGAACTACAACATTTTTCATTCCGCCTACCCAAATCTAGGTAAGTGTATTAATAATATCCAAGGGAGGGGCAAAGCAAGATAGCAGAACAGAATCATCCCCCTCATGCAAGGACACTATCTACACACACATAAAAATACTTTTATAAGACCCAAAAATCAGGTTGGCACTCACAGTACATGGTTTTAACATCACACTATTTATATTGCTAAAATAGACCCTGAAGAAGTAGAAAAAAACAGTTTTGAATGACTAATGCCACCCCTCCCCAGTCCCCTGACAGTGAGAGCATGATGCAGAGCGATTCTGAGTGCTGGGGACAGGGAAAGGCAACAATTATGAGGCATTATTCTCAGGGCTACCCTTGTTATAGCAGAAAGCAAAACTGGACCAAACTCAGCTGTGGCTCACCCACAGAGGGAGCATTTAAAGCAGACATAGCCAGAGGGCAACCACCAGACTTCCAGAGGGCAGTCAGAACTTGAGTTCTTGAAAGCCTTGCCATCATGCTCTAATGTGCTCTAGGGCCCCAAATGAAGATGAAAGGCAGTCTTGACCACAAGGACTGCAAAACTTAGGTAAGCCTTAGTGCTAAACTGGTTCCAGAGCCAGTGGACTGGGGGGCCATGTGACCTACAGAGATATAAGCAGAAATAGCTAAGGGAGTGATGAAATCAACTCTCCCCTAATCCTAGGCTGCAGAGCTCACGGCTCCCAAAGATACCTCTTCCTTCTGCTTGAGGAGAGGAGATGGAAGAGTGGGAAGGACTTGTATTGTATCTTTGACACCAACTCAGCCATAGCAGGAATAGGGCACTGGTCAGAGTCATGAGAACTCACCATCCAGGCACTAGCTAACGGAAAAATTTTCTAGACTCATTGTGGGTCAGAAGAGAACCAGGTACCTTTTATAGAAGAACCCAGTATGGCAAGCCGTCATCATCTGCTAACTGAAGAGCCCTTGGTCTCTCAAAAACAAGCAGTGATTTTAGATAAAACATCAAGGGCCTTGGGAGAGACTATGAGATTTGTTGGCTTCAGGTGAGACTCAGCACATTCCCAACTACAGTAGTTACAGTGAGAGACTCCTGCTTCACAAGGGAAAAGTAAAAGGGGTTTTGTCTTACACCTTACATACCACCTCAGCCGCAGAGGGGCAGAGCACCCATGGTGTCTTTGGGTCTCCAATTCCAGGTCTTGACTCTTGAACAGCATTTCTGGATGTGGACTGGTCCAGAGGTGAGCCCACTGCCCTGAAAGGTGAGACACAAGAACAGAAAACCAAACACTGCATTTTCTCAGTCTTAAGTAGGTGTTGAACAATGAGAACACATGGACACAGGGAGGGAAACATCACACACCAGGGCCTGTTGGGGGACTAGGCGAAGGATAGAAGAGGTCGGGGGATTGAGGGGGATAACAATAGAAGAAATACCTAATGTAGATGATGGGGGGATGGATGTAACAAACCTGCATGATCTGCACATGTACTCCAGAACTTAAAGTATAATAATAAAATAGAAACTGATAAAAGAACTGATGTATTTAGTAAAGTTGCAAGATACAAAATCAATAGCACTTTTACATCCTTACAATAAATAATCTAAAAAAGTAATCAATAAAGTAATGCCATTTACAATAGGCACAAATAAAATAGTCATGAGATGATTTATATGTATCTATATAAATGAATAAGTTATATTAACTGATTTTTTATATGGACATACATATCTGGATATGTTTATTTATTAACAATTATTCTGACAGCATATAATAATATCTAATTATAGCTTTAACTTGGATTTATTTAATAGCTAATGATGTTGATTATTACACCTTTCTCAGATGTATAATTTCCAAATATTTTATCCAATTATGTAGGTTGTCTTTAACTCAGTTGATAGCTTCTTTTGCTTTGTGGAAGCTTTTTAGTTTAGTTACATCATTTTTGGTAATCACTACAGTATTTTTTGGTAACTATTTTGGTGTTCTTGTCGTGAAATATTTGCCAGGCCTATGTCTGAAATGGTATTTCCTAAATTGTCTTTCAGGATTTTTATAGTGTCAGGTTTTACATTTAAGTCTTTAATTCATTTTGAGTTGATTTTTGTTTATGGTTTAAAATGGGGTCTAACTTCAATTTTTGCATATGGCAGCCAGTTATCACAGGAATATTTATTAAATAGGGTTTCATTTCCCCATTGCTTATTTTATTTCAACTTTGTCAAATATCAGTTGGTTGTAGTTGTGTGACTTTATTTCTGTGTTCTCTATTCTGTTCTACTGATCTATGTTTCCATTTTGGGAGCAATACCATGCTAATTTGGTTACTACAGCTTTGTGGTATAGTTTAAAGTTTGGAAACATGATGACTCCAGCTTTTTTCTATTTGCTTAGGATTGTCTTGGCTGTTCAAATTATGTTCTGGTTTTATATGGATTTTAAAAGAGTTTTTTTTTTTAATTCTGTGAAGAATATCATTGGTTTGAAAATAATAACATTGAATCTATAAACTGCTTTGCAATATGGCCATATTCACAATATTGAACATTTTATTCATGAATATAAACTGTTTTTCCATTCAGTTTTGTCATCTCTAACTTCTTTGAGCTGGGTTTTGTACTTCTTATTGTAGATATTTTTTACTTCACTGGTTAGCTGTATTTATAGGTATTTTATTCTATTGTGGCTACTGCAAATGGAATTGCATTTTTGATGTGGCTCTCACCTTGGATGATGTAGGGGTATAGAAATGCTACTGACATTTGTACATTGGCTTTGCATCCTGAAACTTTGCTGGATTGTTTATCAGAATTTATAACTCTGTACACTTATACCATCTGGAAAAACAGAATGTTTGACTTATCTTCCAATCTAGATGCCTCTCTCTCTGTCTCTCTGTCTGTCTCTCTCTCTCTCTCTCTCTCTCTCTGATTTCTGTAGCTAGGACCTCCAGTACTATGTTAAATTGGTGTTGTGAAAGTGAACATCCTTTCTTGTCTTTTTCTGTTTTTCAAGAAGACTGCTTTCAGCTTTTGCCCATTCAGTTTTATGTAGGCTTTGGATGGTCATAGATGGCTCTTATTTCAAGGTATTTTCCCATAATGCCTAGTTTTTTTAGTGTTTTTAATATTAAGGGACATTTAATTTTATTAAAAGCCTTTTCTGCTTCTATGGTTATCATGAGAGCCAAACTCTAATGATTGTTATTTATCTTCTGGAGCTAGCCACCCAGCAGGGCTACCAAGTTCTGGGCTGGTACTGGGGCTTATCCGCATAGTCTTGTGATGCGAACCATCTTCAGGTTTCTCTGCTGTGGATACCAGTACCTGCTCCGGTGAAGGTGGCAGGAGAGTGAAATGGATTCTGTGAGGGTTCTTAGTTTGGGTTGTTTAATCCACTATTTTTGTGCTAGTTGGCCTCCTGACAGGAGGTGGTGCTTTCAAGAGAGCATCAGCTGCAGTAGTGTAAGGAGGATCAGGTGGTAGGCAGGGTCCTAGAACTCCCAAGGGAATATATTTTTTGTCTTCAGCTACCAGGGTGGATAGGAAAGAACCATCAGGTGGGGGTCGAGTTAGGCACGTCTCAGCTCAGACATTTTTTAGGTGGGGCTTGCTCTGGATACTGTGGGGAGGGAAATATGGGTGTGGTTTCCAGGTCAATGGAGTTATGTTCTCTGGAGGATTATGTTTGCCTCTGCTGTGTCATGCATGTTATCAGGAAAGTGGGGAAAGCCAGCAGTTACAGGCCTCACCCAGCTCCCATGCAACACAAAGGCCAGTTTCACTTCCACCATGTTCTACCCAACAGCAGCACTTAGTTTGTTTCCAGGAAGTGGGCTGAGAACTTACTCAAGGCTACCAGCTCTGGTTGGAAAAGCAAGCAGGACTTCCCCACCTCCTCACCTGTTGAGTCTGCACAGCAGATTTATGCCCTCTCTCAAGTTCTGACCAGAAGACTTCATGTTTAATTAGAATTGTTATCACATTCACTTGGAGGTTTATTTCTCCTTGTGGCCTTTTCTCGGTTCGTCTGGCCATCCTCCCCAAGGATCCCAGGTGAGACAAGTCAGAAATGGCTTCCCCAGCAACACAGAGAAGCTGTAGGGCTTTTCTGGCTGCTTCCTCTAATCCTGTATTTTGTTCAACTGTCCAGATTGACTCAGCTCCAGGTAAGGTCAAATCCTTCTCCAGTGATCTAAACCTTCAGGTTCCCCAATGTGGGTGTGCTCAGGGGTGGATGATCCCCATTTCCCACTTTCACAGTTTGGGCACTCACAGTATTTGGGCTGTCTCCCAGGCCCTGCATGAGCAATCCATTTCTTTCAGAGGTTCTGTGGATTCTCTTCACTTTCCTGGTATATTACTGCAGTAGTTTTGGAGCAAAAGTTTACAATGTGTGTCTCCACACGTGCTCTGTCCATTCTTTTGAGTGGGAGTCGAAATTTAGTTTTGCCTCCTGTCTTTCATTTTTCTTCTCTCTCCCAGCCATAGCTTTGCTGGGTGCCCCATCATCTACTGTCTGAGTGCTTCTCAGGGGAGCATATGGTTACACCTGTCCACAGATTTCAGGCAGATGCAATGCTCCTGGGCTGGAAGCTCTAGTGGGTGTGGCCCACTTAGCTGTGAGAGGCAGGACAGGACCACTGGGCCAGAAAAATCCAGCAAGCATTGCCCACCTGGCTGTCAGCGACAGGGGTGGCCTAGATCACCCACCCTGTTGTCCAGATCTTTCCCAGGAAAACAAGATGCTGTGCCTTCCAACTGAGTTCACACAGAAGTGGGACTGCTGAGCTAGAAGCTCTGGCAGGTCTTGGTGGCCTCACTAACAAAAGTCGGGGGTGTGTAGTTGCCCCTTTATGTGTTTCCTGGGAGAAAAGGAGGTTGTGCCTGCTGAGTGAGTTCACACAGACATTAGCTTGCTGGGCCAGAAGCTGGTGCTGAACCTTGTCCAGTGAGAGGTGTAGAGCAATCCTGCCACTCCCAGGCACTCAGACTGTGACCTCTATTGGGGCTATGATGTCACTGGTCTCATCTGGGGCCCACAGATTGTAGACATCCCCTTGGACTCAAGAGTTGCCCCTGCAAAATATCCAAGTGGTTCTCTGCCTCAGTCTAGAAGCACAGTAAGGGAGTACAGAGGGGTCAAGGGGATTCTTCTCTTCTCAGACAGGTATAAGTCCCATGAATTCTGAATAGGGCCCTTCAATCACTTACCCTTTCCCTTATTGGAGAAGTTCTTCTGGCTCCATGCTGAGGCCAAACAAGCTGGTGCCCTGCTTCACTCTTCTCCGTTCTCTGTGTCCCTCTGCTGCCTTCATGGATTCTGTTGTGGTGCCTCAGTTGTTATTGGGATAAGTACAGCCTCATAAAATATGTTGGGAAGTGTTCCCTTTTCTTCTATTTTCTGAAATAAATTGTGTAAATTTGTTATTAATTCAGCTTTAAACACTTGGCAGAATTGTCCAGTAAAACTATTTCAGTCTTAAGTTTTGTTTATTAAAATATTCTAAATTATAAACTCAATTTTATTATTTTTGCTTGAATTTTGGTAGTTTATTTTCAAATAATAGATCGATTCTTCTCAGTTGTCAGTTTACTGAGAACAAATTAATTTGAAGTATTCTTTTATATTTTTCTAATGGGTGCATAATCTATACTAAAATTTTGTTTCATTTGTGATATTAGTGATTTGTGTCTTCTTTACATCCCTGTCTGTCTTACTAGAGGTTTATTAATTATAAATTTTTCAAAGTGCCAGGTTTTTTAATTTCTGACTACTTTATAGATTTTCACATATATATGTAGCAAATCTAGTGAAACTTCTTATTTTTTTTTAAAAAAAGGAAGAAATAAAAGTAATGTCAGATGAAGTATAACTACAATTATCTGTCACTAGCAGACAAGCCATTAGAGAATAACTGAAGGAAGTTCTTCAAACACAATGAAAATTATAGAAGAAAAAATGTTAGTACCTACATAAGAATATCCTTCTCCTAATGTTTTCCGATTTATATATGATAATTGAAATAAAATTTGTAAATTATATTATATATGTATGGGGCTCCTCTCCTCTCTCTCTCTCTCTCCATATATATATGTGTGTGTGTGTGTGTGTGTGTGTGTGTGTGTGTGTGTATGTTCCCAATATATGGTAGTATATATGGTTAATAGTTCTTTATTTATAGCAGTAAAAAAATATTATGCCTCTTCCTTCTGGCCTCCATGGTTTCAGGTCATGAATGTCTTCAGCAAAATTAGGGTTCACCAATTGCCAATGTATCAGTTGCCTCTGGTTGATTTCAAGACTTCCCCTTCATAACAATTTCAAAATTCTAATTTTAACCATATTTTGAAATAGATTTATTTGGGTTTTTATATTTGAAATTTTGAAGCTTTCAAAATTTGTACTTTTATATTTGTCCCAAACTTTACAAAGCTTTCAACCATATTTCTCCAAATACTTTGCCATTTCCACTTTATCCTCTTCTTATGAGACTCCAGTAATCTGAATTTTGTATACTTTATAATTTTGCCCAAGTTTTTTATTATCTTTTGTCTATTTTCTCTCTATTGTTCACATTGAATAAATTCTATGAGCCCATCTTCAAGTTCACAGATTCTATCTTCTGCCATTTTATTCTATCATTGAGCACATTCAGCAAATTTATTTTTAAAATTTATGTTATTTAATTTTTTAGTTCTATGCTTCATTTCATTTTCTTTATAACTTTCATATCTTGTTGAGATGTCATTTGTCTCTATTTAAATATAATGTGTAATTTTAGGCTAAATCATTTTTAGGATGGTTATTTAAAATCATCTGAAAATTTAAATATCTAGTTCATTTTTATTTTTGTGTTATGTAATTGTCTTTTCATAGCATTACATGACAGGTGATTGTCTATTCTGTGCTCAGTGTTTAGTCTCTTGTTTTCCAAAACCCCAGGTTCTGTTTAGTTTTTTTCTAAATTTTATGCAGATTTTGAACACAGGTTCAGATGTATTTTGTGGGGTGGTATTCCCATGACGTTCTAATTTTTAGAACATTTTTAATGCAATTTGCTCTTCGTATTTTATCTCATGCTGCTGAAACTCTTACTGCTTTCTACTGATGCTGCTTGAGGAAAGTGATGAACTTTCTCTGGCTGTGCTGCCTCATGTCTGTAATGGGTGAAGGAAATGTCAAGGTCTCTCTCACAGAAACACAGAGTCACTTATTGAAATTTTTTTTATTATTATTGGGATTGCCATTTTTGAGATCACCTCGCTTCCTGGTGTACTAAGAAAGTTTTAAGACTGTAGTGACAGAGTTTCCCAGAAATGGACTCTTGTCATAGTGACATTTCCCATCTGTGCTTTTCAGTTGTGTGGTTTCTCTAGGTATGGAAATGAGTCTCAGACACAGCAGGAAAGAAGAGGACTTTTTCTGGACACTTATTGTCTTCACTTTCCATAGAATAGATCATTTTTGATCTTTTTATTAATTTAAATGGAACACCCATTCAATGAAAATATATGCATACCTGGATGGTTTTATGTTGTTGAGAATCACCAACTCTGGCCCAGGGTCACCATTTTTCTGTTACGTGTGAAGTCATAAGATTCGTGACTGCTCTATGTTTTTCTTTCTTTCTTTCTTTCTTTCTTTCTTTTTTTTTTTTTTTGAGACGGAGTTTCGTTGTTGTTACCCAGGCTGGAGCGCAATGGCGCAATCTCAGCTCACCGCAACCTCCACCTCCTGGGTTCAGGCAATTCTCCTGCCTCAGCCTCCTGAGTAGCTGGGATTATAGGCACACGCCACCACGCCCAGCTATTTTTTTTTTTTTTTTTTTTTTGTATTTTTAGTAGAGATGGTGTTTCACCATGTTGACCAGGATGGTCTCGATTTCTTGACCTCGTGATCCACCCACCTTGGCCTCCCAAAGTGCTAGGATTACAGGCGTGAGCCACTGTGCCAGGCCTATGTTTTTCTTTAGTCCCTAGAGTCTCTAACCAGTTTGGCTTCATTTTTTTTTTCAATTAGTGTTCTCCTTTGCTTGTATAATTCCTTATATCCAGAAAATACAGTTTATGAAGAACAGGAAGAGATAAGTCTATGCCATCTTACCTGAACTGGGAATTCTTGTGAGGCATAGATATTTTACTTAATTTAGTAAAGACAATTTTAAGAAGGAATCATTTCTCCCCAAAACACTTGCCATGAATTTTAACCCTGCTTTAAGAAGATTAGATAGCTACAGAATCATTTTTCTGTTTCCCTGTGTGAGGACTGACTAGATATTTAATTTTCTGTAAAAATATCACCACTTGTTTAAAATTCACCAGTTTATTCATTCTTATCTTGAATTCACACACATTTCAATTACCTGAACACATTTTGATGTGTTTTCTAAATTTAAGGACATTCATTTATTCCATTTTCATGAACCCTTATGGGTGATCAAAGTAAAATATTTCTGTGGTCAGAAGAGATTATGTTTCAGTTTTATAGTTTGGTTTCTTTTTTTCCCTTAAAAGGAGGAATTTAGATGTCAGGGCCAAATATAAATAACCATTTAATAGCCATATGCACACATTTTAATAATATAATAAATGTAATTATAATATATTTATTTGTTTAATCTAACCTAGAATACTAAATGTAAAGTTCAGCAGGAAAAAAGTCATTTAGAAGTACAGGAAAAATAATATAAACATGATTATTATATAGAATTAAGAATATTGGACACTCAATGTATTAATGTTCTGTCTTTTGGAGTGTTAATTAGGTGGGAATAAAGAACTAATAAAGTGGGAAATCTTGAATGTTTAAATAATTTTACATATTTCTGCTCTAGAAATAGAAGAAACAGATTTTATGTTGTAATGGCAGAAATTAAACAGTAGAAGACTGGTCTTCTAGTTTTTTGATTGAATGTTTAAGTCACTGAAAGATTTAAGGCATATCACTGATAGTTGAACTAAAAACAAAAGCAAGAACAGCATCTATTTATCATACCTTTAGGATTACTGGATTTAATAAAATAAACTTGAAAGATATTGTGCACAATTAAAGTACAATAAAAGTACAAATAAAAGACAAAATAAGCACATCAAACAGTTGTGCTTTATTAAAATAAATGGTTGATGTGCTTATTTTGTCTTTTATTCACGCTTTATTTTATTTGTATTTATCTGTACATGCTACTTGTACAAATAAATACAAATAAAACAAGTAGCATGACAAACAAAAACTTCAAAAACTCAATAAGATCTATTCTATATTGAATTATCTATTCAATAATCCAAAATGAGAAAAAAAAGGATAATATGGGTGAAAGTTGCAGGTACCAGGGAAAAATCATTTTTTTAGGCCACGACATAATAAAGCCAAGAAGGCATGAAAAGAGAAGGCTTATACCTAAATATCCCAGATGAGGACTGTTTCCAAAAACATTCCAAAACCCCCAAGAAATTCCTTTGCATCCTTCATGCATGTCCTTTCCATGGCTTGCATATTTCACACATATACTAATGTTTCTACACCAAGGTAGATATCCCTTAGACATTCCTTAGAACTGCAGCAATTCAGACAAGATATCGTCAAAAGACACGTGCCCAGTAACAGCATCTCCACCAATGAACTGATAACCACTCTGGCTTTGAGTCTCTGGAACCAATGAACTTTATTTCTAAGCAGCTTCTCGTTCCGTTTTTTAAGCAGTGAGCCTCTCCCTTTTTTCTGGGATAAGCTTCTTTTTGCCCTTCCCTCATGGTATGCCATTGTGTCTTCTCGGGTTATAATCTTCATTTTTCATTACAAGTAAACTCAACATATTTGGATAAATTTTTCTGTAATGGAGATACTTAAAGAACAATTATTTGGTTTCTAAATTGCTCAAGTAGTAGGGATTTATTCTCTACCTCCTTGAAAACTAAGTACATACACACATTATTTGAAATTCTTCTGCAGGTGAGATTTGTATGTATTCTCAACTCTATTCAGTAGAAATCTGTGTTATTGTAGACTCATTAATACTGAGTTAATTTTGTTGTTCAAATTGGCCCAGATTGGTGACTGAGAGCTCTTTCCGTGGATTCTGTCCTTCCTCTCACTCAGTCATTGTTTGGTTTTTGCATGCTTAACATTTTCTTAATTTCTTACAGCCTAGACTTACATATTTCCTGTCTCAGTCCTAGAGTCAGCCATTTCTCAAAGAAGCTGTGGTTCCTTTTTAATGGGAGAAAGACATTATAAATCAGAATCTGGGTATAAAGCATGCATGTTGTTATTGGATAGTCATTGCTTCTAGTTACTCTCAACTGACTGAGAAGTGTGTGTGTGTGTGTGTGTGTGTGTGTGTGTGTGTGCGCGCGCGCGCGCATGTGTATTAGCCAGAACTTTGAAGACGTTATTATGTTAGGAAGCATAAAATGAGATTAAGGTCTTTGTAAGAGGGAGGCTTGGGAGTCAGTGCTAGAGAAAAAGATGTGAAGATGGAAGGAGAGGTCTAAGTGATGCAATTGCTGGCTTTGAAGATGTTGGACAGGACCAGGACTGTGGAATATAGGAAGCCCCTTGAAGCTGGAAAAACAAGAAGGTGAATTTTCCCCTAGAACCTGGAAAATGAACACAATCCTGCTGACACTTTGATTTGGAAGACCAAACCCTATTTTGAATTCTCACCTACAGAACTGTAAGATAATAGATTTATGTTTTTTTCAAGCCACTGAGTTTTGTGAAACATTGCTGTGGCAGCAGTAGAAACTTGATATACAGTTTTTAGGAGACTTCACAGTGAAATATTGCAACTCAAATCCATTGCTATATGTATCATTCTAGTCAACTACTGTTGCTTACTTGTAACTTCCATACAGTTGTGAGAAACTTGGCTCCCACTATCTGCCATCTATGTACTTGTTTACTTCTAGTATATGTGGTTTACAGTGGTTTCAGAATTGGTAACCTATATCTCCATGGGAAATGACTTTATCAAAAAGAATACAAGCACATTGATTATGTGCATTTCCTTTGGATTTCAGCCATTCTTACTCTCCTTATTTCTAAGTTATTAGTACAGCACCTCTGCTCTCCACCTTCAGTAAGTTGGTCACATTCATTTGTGAAACAGATTATTCTGACACATTTGCTTTTCATCACTGAATCCTCTGAATTGCTAATTTTGTAAGTTTAAATGCTTCACTTTGTGATGTAAAGCTGAATGCATGGAATTTAAAAAATGGTGTCGTGTAGCTATTATTAGAGCACCATACACAGTAGTTCCACCATCCTAAATAATCCTCTGCACTTCCTTTATGTAACACCCCTCACCACTAATCTCTGACAACTTTTCATCTGTTAACTATTTTCATAGCATTTAGCTTTGAAGCAAGGCATTTAAGATTCATCTATGTCAGTGTGTAGCTTGACAGCTCACTTCTTTTTTTTTTTTTTTTCTTTGAGACAGAGTTTTACTTTTGTTGCCCAGGCTGTAGTACAATAGCGCAGTCTCGACCCACTGCAACCTCTGCCTCTGGGTTTAAGCAATTCTCTTGCCTCAGCAGCCCAAGTAGCTGGGACTACAGGCATGCACCACCACGCCTGGCTAATTTTGTATTTTTTAGTAGAGACGGAGTTTCTCCATGTTGGTCTAGCTGGTCTCGAACTCCTAACCTCAGGTGATCCTTCCACCTTGGCCCCCCAAAGTGCTGGGATTACAGATGTGAGCCACCGTGTCTAGCCAACTCAGTTTGTTTCTTAGCTGTATGGCAGTTTGATTATCCACTCACCTACTGAGAGTGGATTTGGTAGCTTCTAGGTTTTGAAAATCATGAATGCAGATGCTATGAATGTTTGCATGCAGGTATTTAAGTGGGCATAGGTTTTTAAACTAGTTGGGTAAATAACAAGAAGCACAATTGCAGTATTATATAGTATGTATTTCTATGTTTTATATAGTATGTATACCTGTGTAACAAACCTGCACATTCTGCACATATATTCCAGAACTTAAAGTAAAATTTTTTAAAAAAGGTTAAGATGGTACATTTTATGTCATGTCTATTTTGCCACAATGAAAAATAAAGGAATGGACAATTTTAAGTATTAGATTTAGATTTTTGACCCATTTTGAGTTGATTTTTATACATGTTGTAAGGTATGATTCAACTTCAACCCTTTGTGTGTTGTCATCCAGTTGTTCAGTTACCATTTGTTGTAAAGAATATTCTTTCTCCATTGAGTGGACTTGGCACACTTGTAAAAAATTAGCCTGGCTGCAGCGGCTCATGCCTGTAATTCTATCATTTCAGAAGACTGAGGTGAGAGGACCACTTGAGCCCAGGAGTCTGAGACTATCCAGTTCAAGATTGAAAGACTTCATCTCTATAAAATAATTTTTAAAAATTATTGGGTCATTGCAGCACTTGCCTGCACTTCCAGCTACTCAAGAGGCTGAGGTGGGAGGATCCCCAGAGACCAGCAGTTCAGTGTTTCAGTGAGCTGCAGTCTCACTTTGCACTCCAAGCTGGGCAGTAGAGAAGACCCCCATCTCTTTAAAAATGTAAACTGACCTTGGATATATGCATATATTTTGGGTTTCCCGGTTCTGTTCTATTGATCTCTATGGAGGATTTGTCTAAATCCTTAGACAAATCTCGGAGGATTTGTCAAATGCATCTTAACTTATCAGAGTTAACTTCAGATGAATACTTGTCAAATATCTTCATGACAGTTTTAAATTGGGAAGTGAGAATCTCCTTATTTCCTGTTTATCTTTGAAATATTTTTTTGGTTATACTCAGTACCTTGCAACATAAAGATTTTAGATACAGCTTTTCAATTTCTATGAGAAGACAGCTGGGATTCTGATTAATTGCATTGTATCTGTATCAGTTTGTGAAGTATTGACACCTTAATAATGCTAAGTTTTCTAATACATGAACATGGGTTTTTGGTTGTTGTTTATTTAGAACTTCCTTAATTTCTTTCAACAACGATTTGTAGTTTTCAGTACATACCTTTAGTTACATTTTTCCCCTAAATATTTTACTTCTTTTGATATTATTATAAATTGAATTTTTTATAAAGTAATTATGACTGGCTAAGGTGGGCAGACCACTTGAGGTCAGGAGTCTGAAACCAGCCTAGCAAATGTGGCAAAATCCCGCCTCTATTAAAACTACAAAAATTAGCTGGGTGTGATGGCACGTGCCTGTACTTCCCAAGTAAGAGGCTGAGGCACAAGAATCACTTGAATCCAAGAGGTGGAAGTTGCAGTCAGCAGAAATGATGTCACCACACTCTGGCCTGAGTGACTCTGTCCCAAAAATATAAAAATAATAACAACTTTTGTTTTAATTTTGGGTATTACATGTATAGTTTGTTTGATGTTAAAATTTGGTGTATGAATTATCTCATCACAAGGTAGTAAACATCATACCCAGTAAGTAGATTTTTGGATCTTGCCCCCCTTATTTCCCTCTCTAGAAGTTCCCTGTGTCTATTGTCCCCATTTTTTCATACCCAATGTTTAGGTCACACTTATAAATGAGAACATATACTTGGTTTCTTCTGTTTTTTTTTTTTTTTTTTTTTTTTTTTTTGTAAATTTGCTTAGGATGATGGCCTGTAGCTCCTCCACGTTGCTGCAAAGAACATGATTTCATTCTTTTTGATGGCTGTGTAGTATGCTATGGTGCATGTGTACAACATTTTCTTTATTCCATTTACTACTGATGGGCACCTACATTGATTCCATGTCTTTGCTACTGTGAACACCATTTCCATTGACATAGAAGTGCATGTGTCCCATGATAAAATAATTTATTTTTCTTCAGTAATAAGATTGCTAAGTCAAATGGCAGTCCCACATCCTTTGACAAATTTCCCAACTTTTCTTTTCGCAGTGGTTGAACTAATTTACATTCCTATCAGCAACATATAAGTATTCCCTTTTCTCTGCAGTTTCATGGGCATCTGCTATTATTGCTTTACTTTTTAATAATAGCCATTTTGTGAGGGACGAATATTGCTGAATAGGAACAGTTCCGGTCTGCAGCTCCCAGTGAGATCAACACAGAAAGTGGGTGATTTCTGCATTTCCAACTGAGGTACCTGGTTCATCTCATTGAGACTGGTTAGGCAGTGGGTGCAACCCACAGACAGCAGGCAGAAGCAGGATGAGGCTTTGCTTCACCCAGGAAGTGCAAGGAGCTTGAGGATCTCCCTCCCTCAGCTAAGGGAAGCTGTGAGGGACCCTACTACCAGGCCTGGGTAATACGCTTTTCCCACGGTTTTTCAATTCGCAGGTCAGGAGATTCCCTCGTGTGCCTACACCACCAGCGCCCTGGGTTTCAAGCACAAAACTGGGTAGCTGTTTGCGCAGGCACTGAATTAGCTGCATGAGTTTGTTTTTGTGTACCCCAGTGTTGCCTGGAATTCCAGCGAGACAGAACTGATTTCTCTAGGATTTGTCAAATGCATCTTAACTTATCAGAGTTAACTTCAGATGAATACTTGTCAAATTTCAGTGAAATAGAGAAACATTACACTTAAATAACTATTTATTTTTCTCCTAGTTATGGTATTATTATTATACATATGACAGCTATGACTATTACAAATTTTACATACATTCTTATGCTTATGATTTTACCATTTATAGTCATTTTCTCATCCAAATATAGCTTTGCTTCCTTTCAACCTCTTTTGTGCAGTTTTATTTTTGACGTGTTGTATGGCCCCAAAATATATTGAATGCATATTGTTTTATACAATTCATTTTTAAATTAGTTAAGAAAGAAAAAAGAGAAAAAAATTCCTTGATAATATTTAAAAAATAATTACCCTTACCAGCGTTCTTCATTTGTTCATATGGATTTCAATTATTTTCTTGTCTCACTTACTTTCAGCTTGAATAATTTCTTTAGTATTTCATGTGCGATATGTCGGTTAGCAGTCAAGTCACTTAGTTTTTGTTTTTCTGGGAAGACATTTATTTTTCTTTCATTTTTCAAATATACCTTTGATGGATTAATGATTGTTGGTGGACAGTTTTTTTCTTGAGAACTTTAATAATAGCTATTAATATTATTGATGTTCCTTTCTAAGTGACACATCATTTTTCTCCTGCTGCTTTGAAGATTTTTTTTCTTGTCTTTGATTTTCAGTATTTTACTAAAATACATCTTTTTATGAATCTTTTTGTATCTGTTCTACAGGAGTTTACAGAGTTTCCTGGATATATTTTATTATTATTTAACAAATCCAGGAAATTTTTAGTCATTTTTAATTTTTTTCTATTTTATTTATCTCTTCCTGCTATGCTATATATGCATATATATCATTCAGTTAATAGTGATACAAATTTCTGAGGTTCTGTTCATTGTTATTCATTTTTTTCTACTCTGTTCCTCAACTCACATAATATCTATAATCTCTATCAATGTATCTTTAATTTGCCAGATATTTCCTTTTTTTACCACTTCAAATATAGTGCTGATACTTTCTAGCAATGCTTTTTTTTAAAAAAAAATTCTAGTCATTGTACTTTCCAACTCCAAAGTATTATTATAAATTTTTATAATAATAAAAAATATTATGTTATTTTCTTTACATTTTATTTTTGTTGATATTCTTTATTTTTGTTGACATTATACATTTCTTTAACTATTTAGTCATCAATTCCTTTAGTTATACAACCATGTATATCATTGTTACTTTCTATTCTTTTTTCTACAGAATATGGCATATGGTCACTCTGAGAGGCGATTGAAGTTTCTACTTTTTTTTGCCATTGTATAAATCATATTTCTTGTTTCTTTGCTTGTTTTATACTATTTTATTTGAAACTGGACATATGTAACAATGTATTGTAACAACCCCAGATATTGCCTTTGACCCTAGAAACTTGTTATTTTTATGTTATTGCTTATTGACTAGATAGATTATTTTAATAAAGTCTATCACCCCCCCCAGTTTAAACCCTTGATATTGCTCCTCAAGGAGGTGCAACTTTGGGTTGGTCTGAGATGAAGGTAGTATTAAAAGAACTCTCTTCATCACTTTTGCTAATTGCACCACTCATTGTTGGCTGATTGTCTATTATTTTTAACAGTGCCCTGTGACACAAATTGAACTACAAACTAATTCAATAAAATTAAATGTGATGTGTTCAGTGGAATAGTCGTTGATTTCAGTATTGGATATTTTATTTACCCTATTTGGGAGAAACATCCTTCACTTTTTGTGTTATCTCAGTCTTTCCTGAAAACTACTCATTTTCATCTGAAAACTAGTATAGGCCATGATATTATTAAATACACAAATCACCTCTGAATTATCTTTCACCACAACCTCCACTACCTATGAGAGTATCCTTAGAGTTGAACTTTTCTATTTTCTGTTGTAAATAAATTCAGGTTTTTCCTGTGTGTGTGTGTGTGTGTGTGTGTGTGTGTGTGTGTGTGTGTGTTTGCTTTTTTAATTTATATTACTGTCTGCTTATTTTCTTAGACAAAAATTTCTTAGCTAGAACTCTGAAGCTGGAGGTAGGGCAACGGAAAGCTGCTTTGTTAGTAACACCTTCTTTCCAGGACATCAAGCAATTAGTGGAAGGCAAGTGGCAAGTTGAGATCTTCTGGGTGTTCTTTGTCCTGCCATGAAACCACTGTGTCATGGTCAAGGGAAGTGTTATATGGGCTGCAGTTTTTTCAATATGCCACAATCACATAGCACCTTAATTCAAAAGATAGGAATGGAGAGAAGAAGGAAGACCCCACCTCTTGACCACAAACACGTAAGTCTTATCCTCAAAACCAAGTCTCTTGAAATGTAATAAGAAAGCCAAACTCTTTTTTACCTTCCAAAGTAAAACACCTCTGACTCAGAGCTGGGACAAAGGGACTCCTGTGTTTATATGTGCTACAGTCTAAAAGGGAATTGTCATCTTTTTCATCTGGGAGGTTGAGGCATGGAAGATTCTTGAATAAAATACCACAGACTAGGTTTTCTTATGGAAGTATCAGGGATTATCTTGAATAGATATTTCGTTATTAACTGTGGGCCCTTAGAGCAATTGCCAGAGATTTTTAAATGATTTTCTTTAAATCTTTTTATCAATTTTACTGGGAAACAGGTCAGTGGAGCTTCTCATGCTTTCATGCTCAAATAACTCTCAAACTGTTTTCTGCATCAATTTATATAATGACATGGCTTTATTTAGTTAGTTTATTGATATGATGGATTACATTCATGGAGTTTTTAATGTTTCACAGCCTTGAGCAGATGGCATGAGTTCCACTTGAGCAGATGGAATAAGTCATAGTGTGTAATTATTTTATATATTGTATTTCATTTTATAATATTTTGTTTAGAATGCTGCACCTATGTTTATGAGAGATACTGGTTTTAACTTATCCTTTCTTCTAATAAATGTAACTGGCTTTAAAGTTAGAATAATGCTGGCTTCATAGGATGAACTATGATGTGTTGCTTCTGCTTCTATTTTAGGGAAGATGTTATGGATAATCGGTATGCATTTTTTTTAAGGTTTGACAGAATTCACTACAAAATTTAATTTGATTTCAGTAATATTTTCTATTCATTTTATTCTTTTACATTGTTAATGTATATTTTAGGACTCAAAATGTTGTGTATCATGTGAATGTTCTGTTTGAGCTTGGGTAGAATGTGTATTTTGTTTGTTTCTGCATGGATGTTGAATATTGTGGTGGTTGTAAATACCAGTGTGATTAAGTGAATTAACAGTTCTACTTAGGTTAGCTATATGCTTATTAATTTTCTGTTTAATCTGCCAATTACTGAGAAAATTATGCTAATGTCCTCAATTATAATATTAGTTTTCCCTCTTTCTTCAAATAGTTCTATCCACTTTTATCAGTGTTTTCCTTTCATACCATCTTTTTAGATGCATACATTTAGAACTGCTATCTCTTCAGGAGAATTGACCTTTTGCCATTATACAGTGCTCCTCCTTATCCTTTATAAGTTTTATTATTCTAAATTCTACATGGTCTGAAACTGAAATCAGAAGCTACTTCTGTTTTCCTTTGGTTAATACTGGCAAGGTCTTTCCTGAACAATATTTCACTTTCAAGTTATCTCAGTTTTAACAGTTAAATTGGGTTATATTCATTTCTTCTCTATTGCTTTTTTAATGTAGACTCAAACCTCTACAGAGTAATTTTGCCATTTTGCATACATTAAATTTTTAATGTTGTTAAAAGAAGAACCATTGCAATAGGTGCTAAGAATTGTGATAAAGTTTTAGTTTGAAGATATTTTTTAATCAGCTGAAATAGGCTGTGTTTTCTGTTTTCTGTAGCTGCAGGTGTGAAATTGTTCAAATCTTTCTACTATCTTTGTTTATACCTCCCCTCTTGACTTTGGTCTTCCCTGAGTACTACTCAGACAAAATCTGAGTATTGAAGCTTTTTTTCTTAGCTGAAATCATCTTATTATATTGTAGCCCTTTAAGTGTTGTGGTAAGGTGTGGAACAGCAGCATTTTATAAGGTTTTGATTAAGTATCAGTCCCTGACCCTTGTTGACTATGTTCTGTCCTGCCTAAGTGAGATATAAAGCTAGAGGTGATAAAGTAAAAAGACTGTTCTTCCTCAACTGAGTTAATATTTGCAATGTCTTTTCTTCTAGAGTGAAGGCCTTTGTTATGGAAAAGGGTCCGAGTGTTTTTTGCAATAATTTCTCTTTCTCTACGCCTATAAGAACTAAAAGAGGATTTTTTTTTCAAAATTTTCTTTTCAGAGTCTTGCTCTGTTGCCTAGAGTGCAGTGGTGCGATCTTGGCTCACTACAATGACCGTCTCTTGGGTTCAAGCAATTGTTCTACCTCAGCCTCCCAAGTAGCTGGGATTACAGTTAAACCACCAGGCCCAACTAATTTTGGTATTTTTAGCAGAGATGGGGTTTCACCATATTGGCCAGGCTGGTATCGAACTTCTGACCTCAGGTGATCTGCCCGCCTCGGCCTCCCAAAGTGATGGGATTATAAGCATGAACCACTGCGCCCGGCCCAGATTTTATCATGAGAACCTGATGGCATTCCTGGAAATAAAGTATGTGAAAACTGAAAGACACCTTTCTAAGACTGCTGTCCCTAAGGAACGTTTAACTCTCATGCTAGTCCTCACTTAGTTTTTAGGAATGAATCAGAATGACCATTTATGTGATGCTCCCAGTTTATGACCAGTGGCTTCTGCTCCAAGTCAGCAGAGCTCGGTTGCTATATCCCTCTAGAAATTCCTGTCACTTCAGATTCTGGGGTAAAATTTCTCTTTTCAGAGTGATAATTTTTCTTTCAACCTAATTCTTTTGTATTATTTTAAAATCCACACATTGGTGACTAGAAAAACTTGGGTCTGAATATTTAGTTGCTCTCCCTCTTCTTCAACACAGAAATCTAGAGAAACAGCTGAAAGAAAACCTGTAGGCATGGTGGTGCTTTCTTTTGTATTCTGAATTTTATTTCTGCTCATATTTATGAGACTTTTTAAATCTATTTCCAAGAAAGTAGCATTAATGGGACTTTAATGAACTTTATACCTGATGGAATTTGTTGCTTAGCACTTATGCTTACTTTTTTTTTTTTTATTTTCACCAATCCATAAGCCCTTCACATCAATCTCAGCCTCCAACAGTGAAGATGACAATCTTATCCGTATGAAAAGAGGTATCTGTGGATGAATGCATATTCAGGAGTTCTGTAAGAGGCATGAAATAAATCTACTCTAATAGTCTTCTATGACATTTGAACTATTTAAATAACACATATGTTTTCTAAAGATTAGTAATTTGAGAAGTGTTTTATTCAAATAAAAAAGAGAATATCTCCTTGGGCAGGCATCCCCTATTACCTCAACATAGATTAGCAGCTAATCTCAGAGAACAAACTTTTCAGGGACAAAAGGAAACACCACACCTGATAAGATGCCTTGATATGACCTAAAAGGAGGATGAGAGAGCCTTAAAGACAAGCTCATCCTAATTCATCCCCTTGCTGACAGTGATTCTAGTTATGAGTCGGTCAAACTAGCCAGCATATCCATATTTGAGTGGAAGTGGAACCCTTTGTCTGCTGATTCAGGTCCCTATTCAGCATTCTCATGCTAACACATTTACTTATTTATTCAGCCCACTGCACATTTTTTTCTAGATCCAAATATTTGAATAGATTTTAAGTGGATAAACAGAGTCACCTATTTTGTTTTTCACAATGTTCTTCAAATAAACATATTATATATGAACATATGACTATCAAATAAACTTTAACACAGGGTGACCAGTCTTTTTGTTTCCTTTGTCCACATTGGAGGAAGAAGAATTGCCTTGATGCGCACATAAGATACACTAACACTAATGATTGCTGATGAGCTAAAAACAATTGAAAAAAAATTCATAACATTTTAAGAAAGTTTATGATTTTGTGTTGGGCCACATTCACAGCCATCCTGGGTCACCTGCAGTCTATGGGCTGCCGGTTGAACAGCTTGCTTTAACACATAGACTAGATTAAAGAAAACTTTGTTTTCAAATTAACCTACAATCCCATCACCCAGCATCAGAATAAAACAGTTTTTTATGGTTTGCTTTTCCTAGTTAATAACCACTGCATACATAGTGTCCTGACTTTTCTTGAGTCATTATGTTTAATACAATATTCACTTATGACACTGTTTTATGGGTAACATTTCTAATGTATGAATACATTAAATTAACATGATTTTTATTACCCTCTTTCTGAAATTTTAGTTTGCTTTCAATAATTCTGTCTTAAAGACCACAGAAAAAAATGACATTTGTAAGGTATTACACTTTTCATGACAATTTCAACTTGACTTATTTCTTGAAATGGAACCATTGTATAAACAGAAGGAACATATTTATAGTGTCTGGTAAATTTTGTATAATTACCTTTCTAAAATTATCAATAATTTTGTCCCCCCATTTTGGGAATAATTTTGTGTTCCCCCATTATAACACTATAATTATGTTTAAGCAAATTTGCAGAATTAATTTTGGACTTTTTTTTTTTAATCCAGAGGAACAAAAGATAGTTTTTAAAATTTTCATATATATTTTTTTCTACTATGTTCATGAATACATTTGTGAATTACATATTTCTTCTCTTTCTGCTCTTTTGAAACATCAGGTAGGTTTGAAGATTTTCTTTGCATCTCTGACATTGACACTAAAGAATATACTAGGCAATGGTGAGGTCATTACCAAGAAATCTTCTCCAGAAATTGGGGCAATAAAATTCACTGAGAAAACTTAGAGAATACTATAATCATAGGTGTGTTGGTCCTCTTTGCCCATTTCTTCCTAGGGTAGTGCCCAGAGCTCTAGCAGCATTTCAGGGCAGACTGAAGGGGAGAAACCAGAACCCCTGGGCAATGGAGATCCTAATGTGTACATTCATGGACAGACCAGCCATTTCCATGCTGTGAGTGGGTGCTGGGGTACAATGGCAGTAAAATGTGGTAGAAAGATGGCTACAGCTCTTTCCTTCTGGCTCAGCTTTATTGCTTATTTAAGCACAAATTTGTAACTGTTTTCCATGTACATTTGTAGGAAACCAACTCCTATGTGGGGTGTACAGCATGCAGGAGATAATGAAAAGTCAGGTTTTACCTCCCCTGTACTCCAATTTTAACTATGGTGTCTATTGATTGAATGACTCGTGGTAAATAGCTTGATTTCTCTCTTTTCAGTTTCTTTATCTCAATGATGCTGGCATAAAAACTAAGGATGTTTAGCACATAAGAATGCTTTCATGCAGCTTAATTCAAAATGTTTATGCATGAAGTTAATGAAATTTTTCAGAAAATAATGTCTCTTTTCAGATCTCTTCTAGAATCATGGTGACATGCACTCTAACGTTACAACAGTTTGGATGTTCTAATATAGCTATAACCACTGAAAATGGATCCTGTGAGGATAGACACCTAGTGAGTTTGACATTTAATTAAGGTTACTTCCTTAGATTTTGGTGATTGATCCAGGCCAATCTCTCCTGTTAGGATTTGGAATGCAGAATAAGTGGAGAAAGATCCTAAGATTCACTGATATTATTAAATTGTGTTAGTCTGTTTTCATGCTGCTGATAGACACATAACCAAGACTGGGCAATTTATAGAAGAAAGAGGTTTAATGAACTTACTGTTCCTAGTCACTGGGGAGGTCCCATAATCATGGTGGAAGACAAGAAGGAACCAGTCACTTCTTACATAGATGGCAGCAGGCAGAGAGGGCTTGTGCAGAGAATCTCCCCCTTATAAAATCATCAGATCTCATGAGACCTAATGACTATCATGAGAACAACATGGGAAGCACCTGCCCCCATGATCAGTTACCTCCCACTGAGTCCCTCCCACAACATGTGGAAATTCAAGATAAGATTTGGGTGGGGACACAGCCAAACCATATCATAAATGATAGGTATAATCTAAATGAAGAACTTTACACTCATATCCCTGCTGCTATTGTCTTCTAGAATCCTATGTTGCGTTTTCATTGAGGCATGTTTGTTTATTTTCTCCTTTAAAGCCATCAGTGATTTTCCTTGTAGTCTATTATATGTTCCTTTTGTAACAAATTTGGCTTGGGTCAGAGTCAGAGTCAGGGTCACTTGCATATAAAAGGAGAATCATTCTAATAGTATAATTACTCATATGTATTTTTAGTCATCTTACTGTAATATTGAGCCTCTTAGTGACAGGTAGGTGCAAACAAGTCCACATTGCTGACTTTCGTCCCATTTCCTTTGACAAATCTTGATTTATTAAATGCCTACTAATTATAATACTCTTGGGCCAAAATTTTAGTTTTATGTACTTTTTCTCTTTATATTTTTACAACTTTTTAATTTAATAATTATTGTTACCTTAGCCAGAGCATGGTGACTCATGCCTGTAATCCCAGCACTTTGGGAGGCCGAGGCAGGTGGATCATTTGTGGTCAGGAGTTCAAGACCAGCCTGGCCAATGTGGTGAAACTTTGTGTCTACTGAAAATACAAAAATTGGCAAGGTGTGGTGGTGCTGGTAGTCTCAGCTACTTGGGAGGCTGAGGCAGAAGAACTGCTTGAACTAAGGAGGTAGAGGTTGCAATGAGACAAGATGGTGCCACTGCACTCCCGCCTTGGCAACAGAGCAAGACTGCATCTCAAAAAAAAAAATAAATAAATAAAAAAAATAAAAAAAAAAAAAGAATTAGTCCGTGCAAATTAGAACTTGCAGTTATTAACTACTTTGCTATTCTTCAAACAAGTGTGAAATTGTAGAGTAGCTTGCCTAATAATCACACAGTCAACTCTGTTTTCACTATGTCACTCCACTTTCTTTTTGTGGACTTCAATATAAATAACAATACATGATAGAATTTTATAAAAGCCCTGAGCTTACAGATTCTTTGTTTTGGCTTTCCAAGGGTTGGTCTGCTGACAAGAGGGTGGGAAGGACCTTAGGGGAGGTAGCAAAGCTTTCTATCCGATGACAGTAACACCAAGATAGAAAACCGCTCAGAAATCTGCTTAGGGAGTGTTCTGAGGCAACACACCTCTGGTGATTGAAGAAAGCAGGTGTGGGCAGAGGGAGTCATAGAACAGTGGCACATTCAAAAGGGAAACATTAGCTGATTTTGTAGGAGTGCAGGAGCTGGGTGGCACTCATATTCGCTCCACCTTGCATCAAGGAAAGAAGTCTTTACACCCCTCATATAACAGAAATTGGGTTAGGCTGCTGACAAGACTAGAGGAAAATCTTAACTTTGCTAAGATTCCCTGTATCTTGAAAATACTTACAAGTTAATGAAGTTTTTTTGGGGAAACTGTAACAGTGTCTCTTTTCAGACCATTACTAGAATCATGGTGAAATGTACTTTAAAGTTACAACAATTTTGATGTTTTAACATAACTGTAATCTCGAAAAATGGATCCTAAAAAGATAGAGTGTTAGAGTGGGCTCTTAGATTCCTGTGAAACAGCTAGTATTTTCATTTTGAATGTGATACTGTTCTGCTTCTCAGTCTGCCCACGCCTACTTTCTATCCTCATAAGATAGAAAGCTTTGCTCCCTCCCCTTGTCAGCAGCCTAACCCAATGTCTGATATAAGTGGGGAAATAAAGGCTTCTCTGGGTGTCACAGCATGGCCCTCACTACAATTCATGTCTTCTGCCACTTGGATTGAATTATTTGCATTATAAATTTAAAGAATACTTCCTACAGAATTCTGCCTGGGATCTTTTCCTGGGAACTCTTACAAAAAGACAAAATTAGATGGACATATTATGAACCTTTTTATGGGTTGAATTGTGTCCCCCTCACCCACAGATTCCCATGTTGAACTTCTTGCCCACAATACCTCAGGATGGAACGACATTTGGAAATAAAGTCGTTAAAGAGGTGATTATGTTAATATGAGACACTTAGGATGGGATACTATTTCAATATGACATTGTAAGAAGAGAACATCTGGACACATAAAGGACAGAAGGGATGAGTGCACACAGAGAAACAGCCATGTGAGGATATATCCAGAAGGTGTTTGTCAGCAAGCCAAGGCGGGATGCCTCAGGAATAGCCAAATCCGCCAACACCTTGATCTTGAATTTCTAATCTCAAGAACTATGAGAAAATAAATTTCTGCTGTTTAGGCTATGCATTGTGTGTCAGTTTCTTGTGGTAGCCTGAGCAAACTATAACAAAACTCTTAGCTTCTCCTGGTGTCTCAGTTGCACTTAATTATCATTTTCTGCATCTCTATGACACGTTCTAGATCCCTTCATTCTCAGCTACCAACTATGCTGGGATAGGTGGCATACAGGGTAAAGTACTCAGCATACTCAGACTAATACAATTTTTTCTACCACTCAATCTTGGCAACTTAGAGCAGTAACAAAAGTTGCAAATGCTTAGGCACTGTTATTAAATTATAGTTCAAGCAATAACTAAGTTTCATCATATTATCTTGTGATAAATCATTTAAAAGCAAAATTGAAAATATACAATATAAGTATTCAGCCTCATTAACTAATCTAGAGAGACAAATGTCTATGCCAGTGTTAGATGAAACAAGCAAAACGTAAATACAATGTATTGGCACCCATTATAAACAATTCTTCACCCAATGTATGAGAAGTTCACTGAATGCCTGAGAGGGAAACAAAGAGAAAGTACAGATAAGCACATTTAAAGAAATTACATCTTTAAATTTTATTAAAAATGATGAATGGATGAAAAGGCAATTACATGGATTGTCTCTCCTCAGGATATCATAATTCTAAAATCAATAATTTATTTTTATTTCTGTAATTATAAATAACTCATTTTATCTTTGTTTAATCTATGTTTTGTATTGTAGTATGGTTTTAATAACAGAGTATTAATGTTTTGCATTCTTGAGGAGGAATTTAGATTCACATAGATGTAATTGTAGCAAGATTTTCTTTGCCTTTTGTAAAATGCCAATTTAAAAAGGGAGAGTGGAAGAAGAGTTTAGCACGTATAAAAGTTTTTGTATATTACATACATACACTCTGCTGGTAGGAGTGAGCAACATTTAGGCTGGAGTCATCATTTAAAATTTGATATGAATATATCAGAGACTAATGGGGCAAGAATATCTCTATTCTAAATAGCAGCTAAATGCCGGTTAATGGAGAGAGGGACAAAACTAATAAATTCCCTTTTATTGTTGCATTAATTTATTTAAAACTTATCTTATATATCTACATGCATTCCAAGAAATGGAGGACATTATGTTAAGTGAAATAAGCCAGGTACAGAAAGATAAATTTTCCATGTTCTTCCTCATATGTGGGAGCCAAACATTTAAAAATTAAACTCATGGAGATAGAGAGTCAAATGATAGTAACCAGAGATTGGGAAAAGTAACAAGGAGTGGGAAATAAAGTGAGGATAGCTAATGGGTACAAAAATATAGTTAGAATGAGTAAGATGTGCTGTTCAGTAGCACAACAGGGTGAATGTTGTCAGCAGTAATACATTGCGTATTTTGAAATAACTGAAAGAGTGGAATTGAAATGTTCCTAACACAATTATAAATGCTTGAGATGTGGTTATCCCAATGACTCTGGTTTGATTATTACACAATGTATGTCTGTTTGAAGACCTCACATGTACTGAATAAATATATATAACTATAATGTACCCAAAGTAATAAAAAGTAAATTTTAAAAAGAACTGTGAACTTGAGATGCTGCAATAAATAAAGGAAATGTCACTGTATTCAGTGAAGTTATAATTTAGTGTTGGATTCCATTTTTTTAAAAAAAGCATGATTTGCTTGATTGGCTCATCATGTTATTGGGGGTTTAAGCTACCCTCAAGAAGATGAACTAGTATTTGTATTGTAGACAGTAAAGTACCAGTTGCCACAGTCTGCTGACACATATATTTCAGAGGGGTTTTTTTTCCCATTTAATACCAACTCTAATTAGAATATATAGCAGACAAAAATGAATTTAATTAAAAGTACTGTGGTCTAAATAAACCTTTGAATGTGAACATTTTTGAGCTTCTGAAACATAAATCTGCTTATCAGGTATTCGTGTCTTACAGCATTCTAACAATTTTTCTACACAATATAAATTAGTATCTGGAGTCTATAGACTAAACATCTGCTCCATTGCCCCTCATATGAGGGTGAAAATACTTTCCTTCCTGGCTGGTAGAATATTGTCTACAAAGCATGGCAAGTCTTTTTTCAGGGTCCTTTTCCTTTGGTATCTCTTCCTAGTTACTGGCCTCATCCTCGCTACTCACTCCCTTAGGTTACACTACTATATTCAGGTTGTACCACATGTGAGTTTTAACTTGTGTGTATTTATGATGGTCAGAAGTGTCTATCAATCTCTGAACTGAGCTCCAGATATAGATATATCTTCTCAAGTACCCCACATACCTTCAAAATCAGCAAATAACAGGAGTGAGCTTATCATTGCCCACCTTCCCTTCCCAAATTTGTTCTTTCTTTTAGACCTCCTTAATAACTCTCATCGGTGGGAAAAAATGTAGTCATTATTCTTGTTACTAAGCTAAAATATTACATGGACACAAGATGCATAATGAATAAAACTGCTCATAGACCCAGGCTCCACCCAGTCCTTCGGACAATCCTCTCTCTGCATTATCTGCTTCCAGAGGGTAAGGAGGAAGAGAAAGTGTGGTGGAAGCATAAACTTCTGGAAGGCCCAAATCATTTTAATTCTTCCCTTAAAACCCATTGGCAAAACTAAACTCATCTTCTATTCTTTCACAGCTATGGTTTAAACTATCAGAGTTGTTATTTTTATTTTTATTTTTTGTAATTGCCTTTTGCACTCTTTGTTTTTCCACTTAAAAGTAAGCTGACATTGAGAATTGTATTACATTTCAGTGCATAGGTATACCTAACGCACTATTTAGAATAAAAGGTACAAAAATCTTGGTGCATAAATATGCAGCTATTCTTCCATTTATTTATGGATTCTACAAGTATGGTTTGAGTATCTACTACATGGAGAAAAATCCTAGGAGTTATATATTAGTGAGAAAGACACACTTTTTCCTTATGGAGCTTATGCATTAAAGGATGGAAACAAGAAATAAACCAAAGATCAAATATATGTCACATAATAAGGTTATAGATAAGGTAAGGAAAATGGAGAATGCCAAAGCAGGAAGCTTATTTTGTAAAAAGTTTTCAGAGAGTTTTTCATTGAAAAAGTGGTATTTGAATAAAGATTTCCTGAAGGAAGAGGGGCAATGAACCATACAGACACCCTAGGGAAAATCATGCTGTAGGGAGAACAGCAAGTGTAAAGACCCTGAGGAAGAAAGACTTTTTGAATTAAGGCTACAATAAAGAGCTGGTGCATTGGAGTATAATGAATCAGATGGAAAGTAATTAAAACGAGGTCAGAGATACAGCAAGGGTTCTGTTCTTATAGATCTGTGGTTCAAGGTAAAAGTATATCACGTTAGACTGAGAGAAGAAAATATTAGTGTGTGAACAGAGGAGGAAGGTGATCAGACAAATCTTAAAGCATCATTACATTGTTGTGTGAAGAACAGATTTTAGAGAACTAAAGGCTGAAGGAGGAAGGCAAATTATTAGGCTACTGTAGCAAAGGAGGTGATAGATGATGGGGCTTGAACCAGGGTGATGGCAGTGGAAGGGACAATATGTCTAGATTCCAGATGTGTTTTGAAAGTGGAGCTCAGGAACTTTATCAGAGGGCTAGAAACACACAGTGGTTATAAGGAGTCAATGATGGCTCTCATATTAGTCATTAATATAGTTCACCAAGTATTTCTGATTGTTCTCAAACTAGGAGTATCTTTCCTCTTCTTGATACGTAGGAGAAATGTACTCCCTACCCTTTGCCTTGGGTATAGACTCATAAATGTATTTGTCCACTGAAATGTGAATAGAAAGGGTATGTAATCCTTTTTGGTGACACTTTTAACTAACAATATTTAATTCATCAAATATTCTTTATCTGCCTGCCAAAACTGGCAATGTCACAGATGTTGATTCTTGAGTCAGCATAGATTCTGAAGTAAGAAAAAAATGAACCTTGTTGTGCCCATTCACTGAAATTCTAGAGGTTCTTTGTTACCATAGAATAACCTAGATCGTGTGTGACTAACAGGTAGAAATGAGCATCTGGAAGGATGGGATCACATTTTACTAAGATTGAAAGGACCAGGGTAAGAAGAACAATTAGAAGTTTGGTTGGGCACATTGAATGGAATTGAAGTCCATCAGAAATTTAATTCTAAATGTTGCATAAGCAATTGAATATAACTTTGTATAGTTCAAGATAGATGGCTTGGCTGGAAAAAAAAGCTTTGACTTCATGAAAACTGAGTGTTTAAAACAAGATTGTATGAGATGAATAAATGATCATGTGTAAACAAATAAAAGTAGAGATTTTAAGATTAAGCCGGAAGCATGTCAATATTTTAAATTTGGAAAGAGAAAGGAGAAAAATGAAGACTGAAAAAGAATTGCCAGTAACGTAGAGTGGATAGTATCTCCATAGTTTAGAAAAAAAATGTTACATTAGAGGAAATTATCAAGTATGTTAAACGTTGCTGAGAATTTAAATATTATTGAATTTGAATTTGAAAATTTATCATTGGATTTAGCAATGTGGAGATTATTAGTCTCTGCTTCCAAGATGGTGTGGTAAGTTTTATATCCGCTAGAGGGGAAAAAATGTGTCCTTAAGTAGCAGAAAGAGCAGAAGAAAGTAAACCCACTCCTGCAAGCTGTTTTTATAGCAACATTATTCATAAGTGAGGGCAGACCCTTCATGACCTAAACACTCCCCAAAAGCCTTGCCTTCCAACATTGTTGCTTTGAAGATTAAGTTTCTAACACATGAGTTTTGGGGCCATAGCCAAACCATAGCAGTTGTCGTATTTGCAGGTTTTTCCCCCGTTTAATTTAAGTTCAGCTCTAAAGTACAGAGGCAGGGCTGATAGAAGAATGCAGTCAGAGTTTTCAGTTTATTCTGTATTATGAAGAACAAAGGGATCAGGGACGAGTGTATGCAAGACAGTGATAGAATCTGGCCTATCTCAGTAGAAAAGAGAGGCCTTGAAGCTTTGACAGGCATAATAATTAGTGGGATCAAAGGGCTGCTAGTCCAAGATGGGTAATTGAATTGTTTGAAGTATGTTATTAGAGAGATTGAAGAAAAAAAAAATGTAGTATTTGATAGTCTGACAGTAGGAGGTGATATGGTAGCTATCACTTTTGACAATTCTTATCATTATTCTTATTACCATTAGTAATGACAAGGCAGAGAGTTTTGGTGATAGTGTAACATCACTACAGACCTGCTCTTCTATCTCAAATCCCTGCTAAAGGGAGAACTATTGCAAGAATTAAATACATAATGCTTACTCAATCCTTGTATTTAAACGTGCTTATGGTCTATTTGCCTTTACAATTCCTCAATTCAGTTCTCATTTTGTGAAAGTGATCGCTGTTGGTAACAAAAACAGAAAGCCTTAGGGGAAGAAAATAATCTTTTTCATGCCTATTTAATTCTAAGCTCTATGTGTTTTTAAGAGGAATAAACCAATACACACAAACAGCTATATAAATTAATGAGCCCTGCTGATTCTGGTCTAAATACTTATAACTAAATACATATATTTTTATTCATAAAAATTTGCAAATAATTATACCCACAGACCCTTAAAAATAAATTGCTAAAATCTCAACATGAATATAATTTCCTCTTGACTTGCAACATTTAGTATAAAATATTTTTATATTTAAGCACGTATATATGCATACTTTTTTAAAAAGAAAGCATTCCAAAAGAAGATAAATCTGTTATGGATAGCACTTGGTATTTAATGAGGACATGGAGCAGAAACTGAAATAAAAACTGAATGAAATATGGAAGATAGACTCAATATAGACAATTAATTTTTCTGTTTTCTTTCATGATAAACAATTTAAGTGAACTTTTTCAGTGAAAGCCATATTAGTACAATGGACAGAATGAAATGGGTCTGGGATACAATTGTATATTCAACTATAGTTTTTTATGGGACAATTCCCCAAGCCTTAATTTTCTCATTTATAAAACAAGAATCTCTCTCTTTTTCCCTCACTCTCTCTCTCTCTGTGAAAGGGCTTAATATTTTATAGAAAACATACCTTTAGATACAATTTTATTTAATATTAAATAAGGGTTTACTAAGAGATTTAAAATATCCAATAATTGACTTTTTGACTGTTAATCTTAAACCACCTGTATTCTACTAAATCTCATTTTGCCTAGTCTCAATATTTGTAGTCTCAAGAAAGTGTATACTATTAAAATATAGCATATATGCAGAAAAGTAGAATGACAATATTAGATTAATTTTCTCATGATCAAATACTCTTGTATGCAATTAGAGCATAGATAAGCTATTCTCTTTGATAGACAACCAATGCAACATATTAGAATAACCACTATAATTATGAAGATTAATGTGTTTTCTAAAATTACGTGAATATAGTAAAGCAAACTATATGCAAACTTCTATGTCTGGCATTTTTGCCTCAACATTTTGCAAGTTTTATTCATGTTATTACATATAATTTAATTATATTTGCTTTTGAATCACATTATTTAATTGAATGCATATGGCAATTATTATTTTTGTTTTCTGATGTAAATGAACTCTTGCGGTTCGTTTCAAATGATTAGATATTACACATAGTGATGTACGGACATTCTCGTGTTTGTTTATTTATATACACACACAAGACCTTTGAACCATTGGCCTTTGAACAAAACGAGTTTGAACTGCACAGATGCACTTACACACAGATTTTCTTCTGCTTCTTCCACCCCTGAGACAGCAAGACAAACCCCTCATCCTGCTCCTGAGTCTACTCAATGTGAAGATAATAAGGATAAAGATATTTATGATGATTCACTTCCACTTAATGAATAGTAAATATATTTTCTGTATCTTATGATTATCTTAGTAAAATTTTATTTTTAAATAATACATATAACATGCAAAAAATTTGCAAATTGACTATGCTATCAGTAAGGATATATGCATATATAAATACAATATGTATATTATCTTCAGTATGCAAATATCCTTTTTCTTAGATCCTACCTAATTGCCATAAAAAGTGGTCAAAACAGTCTCTACTTCTATCACCAGCACATGTGAGTCTCAGTTGCTCTAGATTTTTACCAGCATTTGGGTGTGCAATTATTTTAAAAAGAGTACACTGAGGACTAATGATGTTGAAAATCTTTCATAGACTTGTTGCCTTTTAAAGCCTATTCCAAATTTTTCTTACTTTTTTTGTATTTATTTTATTATTGATTTTAGGAATTTTTATGAGCTTGAGATACAAATCTGTTGTATCAATATTTTTCTTGTGGTCTATGGTTAGAATTTTACTCTCTACATTGTGTCTTTTAATCAACAAATATTTTAATTTTTAAGGTACAATAGTTTTTTCCTTAGAGGTAGTAGATGTTAATGGCAGATTTAAGATTATATGAGCCTCTTCCAATCTCATTAATTATTTTCCTTTGTTTTGCTATAATAGCTTTATTATTTTATCTTTCACATTTCTATCTACTGTTTTAATCATCTCCCATTCATCTCTTTGTTGAAAGAGGCATTATGATCTGAGACTTATGGGGATCTGCAAACACTTGATACTCAACAATGAAATGATGAGATTGACAAAAATTTGCTAGTCACACATATGCACAGCATAGGGAGGAAGCCATACCATGCAGTTTCACATGGAGATTTTACCTGGAAACAAAATTAAAAACCAGGAGCTGTTGCATTATAATACAACAGCACATCAAAAAGCTTATCCATCACTATCAAGTAGGTTTCATCCCAGGGATGCAAGTCTAATTCAACATATGCAAATCGATAAATGTAACTATCTTATAAACAGACACAAAGACAAAAACCACATGATTATCTCAACTGATGCAGAGAAGACCTTCGACAAAATTCAACAGCCTTTTATGCTAAAAATTCTCAATAAACTAGGTATCAATGAAACCTATCTCAAAATAATAAAGCTGTTTATGACAAGCCCACAGCCAATATCATACTGAATGGGCAAAACCTGGAAGGATTCCCTTTGAAAACTGGCACTAGGCAAGGATGCCCTCTCTCACCACTCCTATTCAACATAGTATTGGAATTTCTAGCCAGAGCAATCAGGCAAGAAAAGGAAATAAAGAGTATTCAATTAGGAAAAGAGGAAGTCAAATTGTCTCTCTTTGCAGATGACATGATTATATATTTAGAAGACCCCATTGTCTCAGCCCAAAATCTCCTTAAGATAACAAGCAATTTTGAGCCAGGCGCAGTGGCTCATGCCTGTAATCCCAGCACTTTGGGAGGCCAAGGCAGGTGGATCACGAGGTCAAGAGATTGAGACTATCCTGGTCAACATGGTGAAATCCCGTCTCTACTAAAAATACAAAAAATTAGCTGGGCATGGTGGCGTGTGCCTGTAATCCCAGCTACTCAGGAGGCTGAGGCAGGAGAATTGCCTGAACCCAGGAGGCGGAAGTTGTGGTGATCCGTGATTGTGCCATTGCACTCCAGCCTGGGTAACAAGAGTGAAACTCCATCTCAAAAATAAATAAATAAATAAATAAAAAACATAATAAGCAACTTCAGCAAAGTCTCAGGATACAACATCAATGTGCAGTCATCACAAGCATTCCTATACACCAATAACAGACTTTAATAGAGAGTCCAATCAAGAATGAACTGTCATTTACAATTGCTACAAAGAGAATAAAATACCTAAGAATACAACTAACAAAGGAAGTGAAGGACCTCTTCAAGGAGAACTACAAACCACTGCTCAAGGAAGTAACAGAGGACACAAACAGATGGAAAATCATTCCACCCTCATGGTTAGAAAGAATCAATATTGTGAAAATGGGCATACTGCCCAAAGTAATTTGTAGATTAAATGCTTTCTCCATCAAGCTACCATTGACTTTCTTCATCTTAAACTTCATATGGAACCCAAAAAGAGCCTACAGAGCCAAGACAATCCTAAGCAAAAAAAAACAAACCTGGAGGCATCACACTACCTGATTCCACACTATACTATAGGCTACAGTAACCAAAACAGCATAATACTGATACCAAAACAGAGATATAGACCAATGTAACAGAACAGAGATCTCGGAAGTAACGCCACACACTACAACCACCTGATCTTTGACAAACCTGACAAAACAAGCAATGGGGAAAGAATTCTCTGTTTAATAAATGATGTTGGGAAAACTGGCTAACCACGTACAGAAAGCTGAAACTGGACTCATTCCCTACACCTTATACAAAAATTAACTCCAGTTGGATTAAAGATTTAAACGTAAGACCTAATACCATAAAAACCCTAGAAGAAAACATAGTCAATACCATTCAGGACACAGGCATAGGCAAGGACTTCATGACTAAAACACCAAAGCAATGACAACGAAAGCCAAAATAGACAAATGGGATCTAATTAAACTTAAGAGTTTCTGCACAGCAAAAGAAACAATCATTAGAGTGAACTGGCAACCAACCTGGGAAAATTTTTGCAATCTACCCATCTGACAAAGGGCTAATATCCAGAATCTACAAATAAGTAAAACAAATTTATGAGAAGAAAACAAAGAACCCCATCAAGAATGGACAAAGGATATGAACAGACACTTTTCAAAAGAAGAGATTTATACAGCCAACAAACATATGAAATAATGCTCATCATCACTGGTTGTTAGAGAAATGCAAATCGAAACCACAATGAGATAACATCTCATGCCACCCAGAATGGTGATTGTTAAAAAATCTGGAGACAACAGATGCTGGAGAGGATGTGGAGAAATAGGAATACTTTTACACTGTTGGTGGGAGTGTTAATTAGTGCAACCATTGTGAAAGACAGTGTGGCAATTTCTCAAGGACCTGGAAATAGAAATTCCATTTAACCCAGCAATCCCATTACTGGGTTATATTTACAATCCTTATACCCAAAGGATTGTAAATCATTCTATTATAAAAACACATGCACACATATGTTTATTGTGGCACTGTTTACAATAGCAAAGACTTAGAACTAACCCAAATGCCCATCAAGGATAGACTGGATAAAGAAAATGTGGCACATATACACCATGGAATACTATGCAGCCATAAAAAAGGATGAGTTCATGTCCTTTGCGGGGACATAGATGAAGCTGGAAACCATCATTCTCAGCCAACTGACAAAAGAACAGAAAACCAAACACCGCATGTTCTCACTCTTAAGTCAGTGTTGAACAATGAGAACACATGGATACAGGGAGGGGAACATCACACACTGGGGTCTGTTGGGGTGTGCGGGACTAGGGGAGCTAGTACGGGGGGTGGGGAGATTGGGGAGGAGTAACATTAGGAGAAATACTAATATAAGTGAAGGGGGGATGGAAACAGGAAACCACCATGGCATGTGTATACCTGTGTAACAATCCTGCAAGATCCGCACATGTGCCCCAGAACGTAAAGTACAATAAAATAAATAAATGAAAAAACAGGGGCTTTGAGAGGCAGTCTTAGTAGTCTCAAGAGGGTAGTTGTTTATTGATCCCATAGGAGAATGTGATTGGCTTGTTTTAAATGTGTTGTGGGCTTGTAGGGAGCTGAAATCTGCTACTCAAAGATAAGCAGGAACTGTGCCTTGTTCCCTTGATAAGAAAAGTTGTTTAGACTTTTTAAAGGCTCTTTGTAAGGGAGCAAGGAGGAGAAGGATCTTGTGGTTATTCGTTTGACCTCCAACTCCCAGGTTTTGACAGAGGTAAAGGTAGCACATAACAGTGGGACTTTCTTTTAGGCCTTACACCACAATGATCCAATTGGAACTAATTTTTTTATATGGAAACTTAACTGATCTAAACCTTCATTGAAAAAAAATACATATCTTCTGTATAGCCTTGTCACTTGTTTCATAAATCAGTTTGAATTATATGTAGATGTAAATTTCTGGAATGGATTATTTTTCTACATTTGACAATTTACATACTAATCCATAAAGTCTTAATTATTGCTTCAAAATAGATATTGATGTCTCACTAAATATAGATTTCCATTTTTCCAGCACCATTTTTGAAATGACTACATTCTCCTTTTAATTATTCTATCAAATTTGTCAAAAATAATTTGACCATATATGTATATTTTACCACATAAGTCTATTTCTGGACTTCCTATTCTGTCTCAAAGTTCTAATTGTTTTTCCTTCTGTTATAGCTATGCTTTCTTGATTACTATAGTTTATTTTCATGATAGGTAGTACAGGCAAGCAAACTATTTCAAAATTATTTGACTCTTCCATATCCTTTGAATTTCCAATTAAATTTTAAGTCTTCTTGTCATTTAAAATATTTCTAGAATATCTTTGGCATTGCATTGAATATATAAGGTGATTTAAGATGACTGATGTCTTAGCACCACAGTCTTTCAATTTATAAGCATAGAATTCCCTCTATTTATTTGGCACTTCCTTGAGAACTCTCCACAGGGTTCTGCAGTTAAATGCCATCTAGTTTATTCACTTAATTTCTAAGTATTATTGTCTTTATTATAAATACATCTTTCTCTTTAAATATATTTATTGCTATTATATAGGCATATAATTGTTTTTTCATTCACCTCATATTCTGCAACCTTGCTAAACTCAGCAATTTAATTCAATAACAATTTTGTAGATTTCTTAGGAATTTCTATATTAATAATTATGCCATATTAATAAAACATATTTTTTCTAATCTTTATTCTTTTTTTCCTTCCACATGTCACTGTCTAGATTTTTTTATTGGTGAGGATAGAAAGTAAGGCTTTATTCCATTCTTAGGGAAGAATCATTCAGTATTTTACCAATAAGTATGATATTAGCTGCAGCTCTCTTTTATTTTATTGAGGGGATTTCTTTATAATGCTGAATTACTGAGAAAGATTTTTTTTTAATCAGGACTTGATGTTGAGTTTCATCATTTTTTGTTTGCATAATAAAGAGAATATACTATTTTTATTATTTTGTGTTACTATAGCTGTAAATTAAATTGCTTGATTCTTTAAAATATTGGGGGTATTATAAAACATTGGAGTAAACCTAGCTCATGAGTTATTTTATATATATATATATGTGTGTGTGTGTGTGTGTGTGTGTGTGTGTGTGTGTGTGTGTATGTGTGTGTGTGTGTATTTGATAATGAACTACATATATTTTATAATAAACTATATCCATAGTCCTTCTATGCAAAATTCAGGAACATAAAAAATAAAGAGAAGGAAACTATGACTGGATTTGAATTATGTCGATTTACATGCCTGGTATTCTTAAACTTCCTAGAACCTCTCACCCGGCTGACATGAGAAAACCACACTTTTCACTGCGTGATTTTGTCAAGGTCTAACTTGAGGCACGATTCTCCAAAGATGATGTCTGTCTTTATCAATGTTCATCTTGCCTTTTATGTTTGACTTTAGCCGTCGGTTAAGTTTTAGCATATTCCAACTGAGTCCAGGCACTTGTTGGAAGTAGTTTATATATCCTGCAAAATGTTAGTAATGGTGAAAGTGCAATGGCAGGAACTAAGAAAACATGTGAAAGTGGATCTTGAGGATGTTGAGTCAAAAAAGACACACTATTAGCCTATATTAAAAAAGTTTTATTGGTTGAAAACGCTCCCTCATGGATTGGCTTAACATACTTCAAGGATATCTGAAACTGGTTGTACTATGCTACTAGGATGGCGTTTTGCTGCTTTACCTCAGGAAAGTATATGGCGTTGCCAGAACTGATATAGAGTATTGAGAAAAGGATTCAAAGACATAAGGTGAGAACAGATAAACTAGATTACAAACTAAGAAATCCTCCACCTGATTGCTTTCTGGAAGTGACCAGAGGACATTTACTATCTTAAGGGCATAAGGGATTCACTGATGAAGATTCGTAAGACAAAGTTTCTGGCACTTTTAAGAAACTCTGTGATGACTATCCTTATGCCAGTGTTGGCAATAGAGATGCTCCATTAAAACTGCACACCCCAATTTCATATGGGATTCTGGAGATCAAAAATAGCCAAAACTAGGTAGTGATGTGAACCAAGAAAAGCTAGACAGACAAGAAACAATGCAGGCAGCAATGCTACAGAAGCAATCGTGGTATCTTGATCTGCATGGGTCTGAAATTTTTGCTGATAAATAATAATGTTTCCAGGGATAAGATAAATTGAGTAGTTTGAGTATTGTGTTACTTGAAATTACTGTGTTGTAACCAGGAGCAATTGAAGTCTGGTGAGCCAAAGGCTAAAATCTTCCGCTACATTGGAATAATTACAATTTCTTGCCCAGTTTCCAGATCTATGTTCTCAGAATTATAACCCATGGATTAAAATAAAGTCGAACAGCTTTTCAGAGGAAAAGGCTTTTATTACAAATTATGCATATATGAGCAGTATTTCCCAAATTCTTCTTCATATGAATTTGTTATTTTCAAAAATATCCATATAATGGAGAAAAGAGAATAGCTAGATTGCTTGAGGGCTATTGAATACAGGGTCTGAGCTGATACTGAAATCAGGTATCATAATATCCCACCATTGGAATGAAATCTTATGGAGACAAGATGATAATGAAGTTTGGTCCCATGTTTATCTCATAATTGACCCAATATTATTACCTGACCCTAAATGTATAATTAAAATAATTATACATAGAAATTGATAAAGTCCTTACTTTGGGAGGGTTCAATATATGTACATTTCTGTTTTTTTTTTTTATGTTAGCTTTCACCATAGAGGGGCATTCAACAACAAGGTGACTAAGACAACTTGAAATGGGGATGTCATTCAACAAGTTTCTTTAGTGACCTGAGGGGCTTGCACAGTGGAGTCTTTATCAGAATGGTGTGGGCTTAGGAAATCTTACTCTGGGAAACCATATTTTATCAGAACATCATTAGAATCCAAAACTCAGGTAATATGTTTAAACATATTAAAGTTATCTTATTAAAATCATCATTAGTCAAAAAGCCAACACTTTCAAGCCTGAGTTCCAATAATTTCTGAAAGCTTATTATAATTGAGGTAGAGTAAGTTAACTTTATAACTAAATATTAATTAATTAATTAATTTTTTTGAATATGTAAATAATATATAATCTTGGGATAAAATAACTATCTTCCTGAGAGTATTTTTAAACCACATTGCCATCTGAGTAAGGTATTTTACTTGGTTAACTGCAACAGCTTCACCAGCTTTGTTACCCTATTTATTATCAGATTCTGAGACATGGTCTTAATGTAATTTATTTTTTAAGTGATTCCAAGAAACAGAAGCAAAAAACTGGGTAGCATGAAATGAGAAAGGAGCTAAGATAATTAATAAATGCATAATAAAGTTAGTCTTTGCTGTGGACAATTGGGTCTTGAATCAGGTGAAACTGAGGAGCTGTGTGGAAGAAACTTTGGAAATTTCAACTCCAGAGATGTTTCCAACATTTTCTGTTTTCAGTTGTTTAAAGACAGCTGTATATGGCGTTTAACCACATGTTTGCGCATGAGTCAAATTGGGTGAACAACTATCCACAAGTCCTGAGCAGAGAGATGAAGTTTTACTTAGGTGACACATTTTCTGCTTACACCCATGTGCAATTAATTGTAGCAGCAATGCTGTGAAGCAACAGGATATGAAACAAGACACAATAGGCATGCTATTCCGTAGTGTGTCTGTTGCACCATTCAGATCCCTTTCTGCCTTACATAGAGTCCTAACCATCACAGAACCATAAAAATCTGTGCAAGACTTAATACAGGAGAGATAGTATAACAGGATACAGTTTTTTATGCTACAATAGGTCAAAGTCAGTCATTGGTTTTTATCATTTTCCTTTACCTCCATCCAATCTTGTTTTCCTAACGATCAGTCAGCACTTCAACACATCTAGGTTTGTTGGCTGATGGAGTACTCCAGAGCTTACCACAGAGGGATTGGGAGTCATTACTTTACCCTTTCAAAGTCTGTGGTTGCTCTATTTATCTGTTTACAATAATCAGTAGGCATGACAACATCAAGAGATTATTCTTTTGGGTTCTAAGTGTGCTCTTTGTTGCTACTATGTTTGAGTTACCCTAGCTCTTTGTGTTAGTTACACCATCCATATCTTAACACATTTCATTGATTGTTAATCCATTGGCACATAATGTAGCTCAAGTGGCTACACGATGGTCAAAGCTGCAGGTTTGGTGAAACTCAAACTGTGTCCCCTTGTAAAAAATGACCTGTTCTAGGAACAAATGGTTCCAATTTAGCTTCAATTACCAGTGCAGGATGCATACATTAAGAATTGGGAGAAGGATGATGTGAAGTTTCTACCTGTTGCTTGTGTGATCCATATACTCTTATTTTTGGGACACAGTTCCATGTATAGATTGTTAGTACAATATAAATATTACATGTAAGTAAATAGTCCCTCAAATTTTAAGGGTTGTAGCAAATAAGTGCTTCCGTTGATTTCAAATAGAATATGTCATTGTTCTACTCATTTAGCTACTTTCAGTGATGTAGGATATGATAAGACAAATGGTCCCTAATGCCAAGTATGCATAGTTGTTTCTTCTCTGACAGAAAATGGTCTTTTTGACAGCAGCTAAATCACTTAAAATTCATGTTGTTGTATTGGGCATTTATAAGCCCTCAAAAGGTTGCACCAACAGACACACTGGAAGCAATGTAGACATACCCACATCAAGAGTAGGTATCAATTATCATAAGAAAAAAGTACTGATCCTTCATTGTGTTTGGCTGGAATTTGTTATATAAGGTAATGAAGACTGCTGGAATATTGAGTTTTCAGAAAAGACAATAGTGCCTTAGCTTTAGTAAGAAGACTTATCTTTAGGGCCAGTGCTTTAGGTCCAGGTTGAGAAACATGGCATTAGAGCGTTTATTTACTTCTTATTCTGAATTGATAATTATCAGTAAATGAGACATCCCATTTATAAGTAATTACATTTATGAGTTTATGAGGGCAAAGTAGTTCATGTACATTAAATTTTGTTTGTACATACACAAAATAAGACATTGTCATTTCAAGTAGAAAAATAAAAAACAAGTGAATTTTCCTAAAAGAGTAAGGAAAATAAAGTGTTCATTTTTAGGGTATAATTTTTTTTCTCATTTACTTGAACAGAAGAATTGAGTGAGAGTTTTATCTGCAAATGTAGAAATAAGTCTATTACCCTTTTTTTTTTTTTTGGTGTGTTTCAAAGAATCTGGACACGGGGTAAAATTACAGAGAAGGTTTTTCTTACTTCAGACATATAGAGACCATCAACTTCTAGGATATACAAAATTACAAAATGTCAAGGGGCAGTTGATCAAAACAAACTAAAATAAATTATGGAGAAGTATGTCTATAGACAGGTGGTGTACGGAAAAAAATGGTTCCAAATAGGAAAGAATGAAAAATCTTTTGTTCTCTGTCATGCCCTTCATATCAAATAAAATACCTTCATATGTTGACAAAGAGTGACTGATGAGTTCTGCTGCGGTGTACATGTCACTATCTAAGACTGTCAATCAGCGAATACTCATCAACTATCAGTAAAATTGTAAGTTCTGTACTCTACTGACCCTTCTTTTCCAAATATAGTGGTTTGTTTGTATCATTGATGTTTCCATGATAGCAAATTTGCTAAGTCTGAGAAAAATTATAGACTGTGATTATGTCTCCTCCTCTATTCTCCAAATCAGTCTTAGTTTTTGGATTCTTATTTTTTTTACTGCTTTAAACCAGAATAACGAATGTGTATTTTCAAGTATCTGAGCTACATACTAAGACATGCAGGGATTCCAATCGAATGCCTACTATGTATTAGATAATGTGCTAGGCTTCAGTGAACGGCATAAAGGTGCCACGTTCTGGAGTTTTAATATGGCTTATGTGACCAGTTACAGAAGTCAGACTAAAAATAAAAAATATATAAATTAAAGAATATCTGGAGTTGTTGGTATGACAGAGTTTCCATTTCAGATTATTAAGTCAGGGTAGGCCTTATTTGCAAGATCAAATTTGAGTGAATGTTCGAAGGAGTTATGAGATTACCTTTGTACAGGCAGAAGAACTCACTTGTAAAGAAGATTCTGAGGCAGAATCATGTCTGACATACTTGAGCAACCACAAGGAAGGCAGGAGATCAAAAGAGAGAGTAGAAGGACCTGAGTGAGGGTACAACAATAGAGGGGTAACATGAAAAATAAAAATTCAGTGGTTATATTTGTTTTCAAAGATCTGCTATTTTATATTTTCAAAGATTCATAATTTTATTACTAGAGACTTAACAATTCCTGCAATATATATTTAAGAAATATATTTAACGTTTTAAAATACAATTTTTCCCAAAGATATCTGATCCAATTCTGGGCATTCTGCTTTCCCTATATTATCTTATGACCTTTCCCTGTCTTTCTCTGGCTCTCCATACTCCTCTCTATTCCCACATCTCACTATTTTCTAAAGATAGTCTGGCCTCAGTCTTATTTCTAAGTCATTGTAGGTGAAATGTGTAGAGAGAAATTATATACCAGAAGTAAAGAAGGAAACAAGAAAAAATTGCTTGAAATATCTTCAGTACCTCAGTCTTTTCTTGAATTTTTGTCTAGAGTAGTAGATATTGAGAGAGTCTGGATCATTCATAGAAATTTTCTTGCTCATAGGAGGTTCACTATTCCTTGTGAATGAAAGAGAAACTCCCACAGATCTTTGTGAACTTGTAGGTTAACCTCATTCTCACTCTACAAAAATGTCTTAGAGGAGGTTATGCTCACGTGAGTTTTGAAGGGTCTCAGAAAATAGGGTTAAAAAATAAAATATGGAAAATATTTTAAGAACAAAAGAAAGTATATGTTTGCATTTGGGACTCTGAAGGTTTTTATTATTATGATTCATGTCTTATTAGAAAAGTAAGACATTATTGTAGCAATATTTACATCAATGTAAATTGTTTGTAAACTATTAAATGATTCAATCTCAAGCCATTACCATGGGATAACAAAATAAGGAATGGAATTAACAATGGAATGAATAGCAGGGTCATGAAGAGGCTTATCAAAACGCCATACATAAGGGGATGGTCGAATTTCTGGGAAACTCATGGGAAGGGGTCATGGGGAAATTAGCCTGTGCCTTCCTGCAGGTAAAGTCAGGAGTGTCTCCAAGATCACAGACAGTGAGAGAAGGGGCGCCCAAGCCTAGTTGCTGGAATGTGTTTTAAGTCTCAAAATACTAATATTAGTTTTTAAATTTCAAACTCTTTTGTCCAGATAGGGTAAAGGATCCCACAAAAGAGGATAGTGTGAGATTAGTTTTAATAGAGATTTCCAATTCTGGCTATGCAATTGCAACCACATAGGTGCCTTAAAATACGCAGATATATTTTATGTCCAGGAATAAGAATATGCATTTATTTAGGTGTCTATGAGATATTTTTTAAGCTCTCCAGGTGATTCTGTTATTCACCAAATGATGAAAACTACTGGTCTAGAGAGGAACATCAGGATCATATCTGATAAAACATGTGAAATTCAGAAATTGTGAACTTAACTAAAAGCTCTAGGGAGGGCTTGAAGAACTGCAGTGGATAAATTATTCTTATTCTGTTGTGAAGTTTGGATTTTAGACTATGTGCAAGGATATTCAGGAAAAATAATGAATGTCCTAAATTAGGCCCCTCTTGCAGTGGAAATGCAGAAGAGGAAGAAATGTGAGAGATACCTAGCAGCCAGGATGGATTTACCCAGAATCCCAGAGCTTGGCAATATGGTTAGTAAGCAATCCTTAATTCAAAGAGTATATAGCAATAGTCACTGCAAATGTAATTGTTAATAAAATGACCTGAAATCTTACACCTCATATGTAAAAGAAATTTCATAGAGCTTTCCTCAAATTTAACAGTAATCTGATTTTTTATATTACCAAGTTATCATGCTTAAAGAAATATTTATTAAAAATTAAATCAGTCATGCTAAAGTAAAGTAAAAATAATATTTTGTTTCAGCTACAAAATGCATGATAAATTATATAAAGGGCAAAAAAAGGACTGAAAATTTAAAATATATATTAAAAGCACATCATCCAGTTGTGTAAGTAAGTTAATTGAACAATAATTATTCTACCTTTCTGAATGTTGCAGAAGAAAACTTACTTTTTTGGAATTGCCATCTTTTTAAGTATTGTATTTGTGATTGCTTTTGTCTTTCTAAATAAGTATTCACTTTTATAACTAATTTTGTTTATTTATCTTTCTGAAAAAGAGCTTCTAAAAATGATATAAGTCCAGGCCTACCAACATTGGGGTATATCCCTACTGAGCAGGGAGAATCTATGGGGCAGACTGACCGGTAATGTATGGAGGCATAAGTCAAAATTCACCAGTTTGGTGACCTGAAATGATGATTCAGCTGATAATACCTGTGTCTATTTAGACACTCTGTGCCCAATTTTAAACTAATTAAAATAAAATTAGCTATACCTTTTATTCGTCTTAAACATACAAATCCTAGAAAGACAGAGAGTAGGCAAAGATACTGGATAACAGCAACAAAGTCTTCTAAAAGTTTCAATGCATAACTTTCATTGCTCTGGTCATGCGTTTACCCACAACCCTGATTGTCCTGACATTCCAGACTCTTCCAAAACGTCAGTCTGTCTAAGAGTAATTCAACAAAAGCCTTGTCATTTAAATCTGTATTTTGTAAGATGAAACCCAAAGGGAACTTTTACTGGAATTGGAAATTTAAAAGTATTGACACAATCTGGTTTAAAAAAAAAAAATTAATGCCTACAATGAGAAGCATTCCATACCTCTGGGCATTTTTTTCTGAATTTTTTCTCTCCTAAATTTAAGAAAGAAGCTCTTTTCCACCACTACATTAATAGATTCAAATACTCAATTTACTCAATTCACTTTAAATTTCCCCCCCTTTTTTTTTTGGTAATTTATTCATTGTTTGAGAAACCTAATTATTGAAAGCATTAGGCATGAAAGTTGGTTGACTCAAATTCTGCGTATTATGAATAAGGCATAGCATGGCTGTTAATGGCTACAGCTAGGAATAGCAATTTGAAAATCTGCTAATTAAAGATTTCATTTGCACTTCTCTAGAAATGAGTGTTTCCACTGTAAGTAATTATGTATTTCTGACTTGGAAATTAATGTGGAAAAACTAGATGGTCAACCCAAAATTGAACAATTAAACTTATTTACATATGAGATAGAAATGAAAATATAACAAATATAATCAGAATTGGTTGTGAATTGAAAATTATCATGCTGAATATCTATGTACTCAACCAGATATAAGCTATTTACCTATAGTGTTGTTTTGCCATGTAATAGTAAATAGTAGTAGTAAAGACGAATAGTTTATTGTTAGCTAAATTGTTACCAAAAACAAGGTTAGCATTAAGTATTTAATCTCTAAAATCTTAAACTATTTTAGAAATTACAGAATCTATAAACCTTCTAAGTTTATTCTTTTTTTAGATAAACGAACTTACTGAGATTTAACTTTGTGCTTAGACGATCGGATGGTCATTTTAGCTGAAAGAAATTTGTGAATGATGATGTTTAACCATCATACTTGGCCGGGCATGGTAGCTTACACCAGTAATTCCAGTACTTTGGAAGGCCTAGGTGGGGGGATCACCTGAGGTCAGGAGTTCAAGACCAGCCTGGCCAACATAGTGAAACCCCATCTCTACTAAAAATACAAAAATTAGTTAAGTATGGTGGTGGGTGGGTGCTTTTAATCCCAGCTACTAACGACTCAGAGACAGCAGAATCGCTTGAACTCAGGAGGTGGAAGTTGCAGTGAGCCAAGATCACAGCACTGTACTTCAGCCCAGGGCAACAAAGAGCAAAACTCCATCTCAAAAAAAGAAAAAAAAAAAAATCATACTGCAAGTTTGGAGTTGATTATATTAATACTATATATAGTAATATTTATTATAATATTTATTGTATTATATAATACATATATTATTTATTTTATTTATTATGTTATATGGTATTACATTACATTATATGTTAAGAAAGAAGTATACAGGGGCACATTTTTTATGCCAATAATGTTATGATTTAAGCTCTATTTCATCTTATTTTTTAAACTCTATTTTATCTTCTTTAATCAATTTTCCTTTCTATGTTTTTAGCAGTATTACCTATTAGAAGAATATACTTGGAATTTATTTTTTATTAGAAAAACATTAGAAAACCATTTTTTATTTTAATTTCCTACTGTAACTTAGTTAATATAAATATTAAATATTTGAATTTATATAAAACATGTTATATGTATGCTTTGTTTTTATCCAGACTTTCCAATCAATTTTTCAACTCCTCCTCCTTCTCCACCTCCTGTTTGTCTTTCTCCTTATTCTTCCTCTTCTTCCTCCTCCTCCGCCTTCTTCTTCTTTCTTTGTTCCTTTTAATTCTATTGATGGTGTTTACTTCCTTTTTTCTTCTTTCTATTGGTTCAAATAATATAGCATTAATAATAGTATTAATAATAGATAACAGGAGAACAGAGCACTATTCTAAGAAATTTTATTGATTACATAATTTCATTATTAGAATAACTGTTATATAAGCACAACTGCTGTTTTACCCTCATTTTGCAATGAGAAAACAAGCAGTTTACAGGGCTAAACTATTCCTACAAAGAAAGCTTCTCTATTCCTACCATAACAAACACCTCAAAAGGATCAAGCTAAATAGTGTAATTGCCTGCCCACCCTCCCTGCAAAAAGGTCTATCACACTTTCAAAAAATAAAATAGGCCGGGTGCGGTGGCTCAAGCCTGTAATCCCAGCACTTTGGGAGGCCGAGGCGGGTGGATCACGAGGTCACGAGATCGAGACCATCCTGGTCAACATGGTGAAACCCCGTCTCTATTAAAAATACAAAAAATTAGCTGGGCATGGTGGCGCGTGCCTGTAATCCCAGCTACCCAGGAGGCTGGAGAATTGCCTGAACCCAGGAGGCGGAGGTTGTGGTGAGCCGAGATTGCGCCATTGCACTCCAGCCTGGGTAACGAGAGCGAAACTCCATCTTAAAAAAATAAAATAAAATAAAATAAATAAAATAAAATATAAATATTAAGCAACATACAATTAACATTATCCATCCCTGGGCAAACACTACCAGATGTAAAAATAAGTCAATTAATTTGACCTATGGCCAGAAAAAAAAAAAGAAATTAGTCAACCGAAACCAATTTAACAATGGTAGAGATGACCAGATTGGCTGACAAAGAATTTAAGAATGCTGTCTTAAATATGCTCAAGTGTTTAAAGAGTATTGTTTTGGAGGTTTCAGGATACAGTACACATTTGCCATCCATTGATCTAGATTCCAGTGTTGTCCCCATTACTACAAAGACCTGTGAAATGCATTTTCAGCCTTTCTTTTTGATGCTACATATTATTCTAAGTTAAAAGGAGGTGAAAATATATGGCCCATGTGTCTGAGTATCTGATTCTCCTGAATCAAGATCTCATAAATCATTTCTGTCTTGGTGGTTTAGGATACCTTTAAGCACATACTGTCTGTTTTCTAGGGTCTTCACTGGTACATTGTCTTTAATTACCATGTCTGTCATTCCAGAAAGTAGAGAGCTAGCTTTGCATTTTAACAGACATATTTGATTTTATAAGGCTGGAAGTTACTAATTTAGCCACCCACAGCCACGAAATAAAAGAAACTTAGAATCCTTTAAATCTAATAATCTCTTCCATTCCAGTGTTTTATTATTACCTTGTTTTTTCACTCCATAAATTGATGTCAACGATTCTCTATATTTGCTTATACAATTATTCATAAACATAAGTAATTTGGTTGCCATTCTTTCTAGCATCTTATTCCACATTTATGGGTTTCATTGTTTTTTCTTAAGCACTTATCTTTTATTAAATTGAAGAATAATTGAAAACAGTAAAGTGCACAACTATAATATTTTTGTGTGCATATTAGTGATGTTTTTATATGTTTATGTGTCATTTCCCCAGACAGCATATAGGACCTTTCTTTATTTCATAAAGTGTCTTACTTTTTAAAATCTATCCTTCAGAGGGATCTACTATTTCTACTTTCCTCATCATTGGTTGATCAAAATAGTTCATATTGGTTGATAGTGTTGATCAATTCATTTATGTACCTTCTCCTGATTTTTTTGCCTGTCTTTCTATCATTGCCAAAAAGATATGTGCTAAAATTTTCAGCTCTGAATGTAGACTTGTCTGTTTCTCTTTTTAATTCTATCATTTCTATCATATATATTTCAAGATATATTTTTAGATAAATACTTATTTAGCATTGTTATATCATTCTATTTACTTCACTTTATTATGTTAATATTTAATTTTTTTCCGCATGGTTTCAAGATTCTTCTGTTTGTTTTAGTTTCAGGAATTGACTATGGTGTTTTAGCAATGCTTTGCCTCCTTTTCTTAGGTATAATTGTTTCATTTTGCTTGATATTTATCCTGCTTTTTTTTACTGAGCTTATGATATGTGTGGATAGATAACCTTCATAATTTTAAAAAATCTTAATAATTATCTTCAAATATTGATTCTGCTATGTCTCATTATCTCTCTTTTGAGACTTTCATCCATGTTTATTCAACACTATTGTGTTGTATGTTTTAATTATTATTTTTTTACTGTTCAGATTATCCCTCTCTTGAAGTTTACTAACCCAATCTTTTGCTGTGTCTAATTTACTATTGAATGCAATCAATTAGTTGAGAAGTAAAATTGCCATTTTTTGAATCACTAGAGAATCTCAAAAGTAAATTTCAACAAACAGGAGAAAGAATAACTACAATCAAAGTTATGCTAATTGAGATAATGCAAACTGAAGATCAGAGACAGAAATAATGAAGAAAAATAAAAAGAGCCCCAGGGAAATTTGGGATACCATTAAGTTCACCAATATATGCATAGAAAAGGACTAGATGAAGAGGAAAGAAAGGGAAGAAATATCTTTCAAAGAAGTGATGACCGAATGCTTCCCTATTTTATTAAAAAGCAATAATCTAACTATCTAGAATATTCAACAAACTATAAGACACAAAGAAATTCACAAACACACTCATGGTAGTAAAAATATTGAAAGTCAAAGATAAGGAGAAAGTCTTAAATGCAACAAGAAAACAATAACTTGTTTCTTACAAGCAAAGCTCAATAATATTAATAGCTTTTTTTTTCACTAGAAACATTGGAGGCAAGAAAGCAGTGGGATAACATGTTTTTATTGCTCATCTAAAAATAACTATTAATCAATAAGCCTATATAGTTATCTTTTTTAAAGTGAAAGTAAAGTCATGACTTTTCAAGATGAACAGAAATTGGTTATATCTTTTGCTAATAAGCCTGCCTTACAAAAAATACTAACAGATGTAACACAGGCTGAAAGCAAGAGATAATAAAAAAAAGCATTTGAAAAAAAGCATTGGTAAATAAAAATGTAATCACATAATTGTAAAAAGAAATTTTAATTCATTGTTCTCCTTGTTTTTCTCGATTTATTTAAAAAGAATTAAATACAATTATATGTATATAAATTCTTTTTGGGTCTATAGAAACAAAACATATGTGAAACATGTTTGCAATGACAGCACAGAAGAGGTAGTTGAAATGAACCAGGCTATATTTGACTAAGGAAATGACTAGAGATTAAAAAAAAAATGCATTTTTAAATGTGAAACAGTGATAAATGTTAAACATAAAATAATAGATGAAAGAGGGTAAAAACAATAAAGCTATATACATGGATAGGAAAAATCAACATGGTGAAAATGGCTATACTGCCCAAAGTAATTTATAAATTCAGTGCTATACCCATCGAGCCACCAGTGACTTTCTCCACAGAATTAGAAAAAACTACATTAAATTTCATATGAAACAAACAAACAAAAAAAAGAGCCTGTATAGCTGAGATAATACTAAGCAAAAGGAGCAAAGCTGGAGGCATCACGTTAGCCAATTACAAACTATAGTGCAAGGCTACTGTAACCAAAAGAGTATGATGCTCATCCCAAAACAGAAATATAGACCAATGGAATAGAGTGGAGGCCTCAGAAACAACACCACACATCTACAACCATCTGATCATTGATAAACCTGAAAAAAACAAGCAATAGGGAAAAGATTCCCTATTTAATAAATGGTGCTGGGAAAACTAGCTAGCAATATGCAGAAAACTGAAACTGGACTCTTTCCTTACACCTTATACAAAAATTAACTCAAGATAGATTAAAGACTTAAACGTAAGACTTAAAACCATAAAAGCCCCTAGAAAAATACCTAAGCAATACCATTTAGGACATAGGTATGGGAAAAGATTTTATGACTAAAACAGTAAAAGCAATGGCAACAAAAGCCTAAACAAATTTGATCTAATTAAACTGTAGAGCCTCTGCACAGCAAAAGAAACTATCATCAGAGTGAACAGGCAACCTATAGAATGGGAGAAAAATTTTGCAATCTAACCATGTGACGAAGGGCTAATAAACAAATTTACAAAAAGAAAACAAACAACACATCAAAAAGTGGGTGAAGGATATGAACAGACACTTATTAAAAGAAGACGTTTATGCAGCCAACAAACACAGGGTAAAAAGCTTATCATCACCGGTCTGTAGAGAAATGCAGATAAAAACCACAATGAGATACCATCCCATGCCAGTTAGAATGTCAATCATTAAAAAATCGGGAAACAACAGTTGAGGAAAAGTATGTGGAGAAATAGGAATGCTTTTAAACTGCTGGTGGGACAGTAAATTAGTTCAACCATTGTGGAAGACAGTGTGGCAATTCCTCAAGGATCTAGAAATAGAAATACCATTTGATCCAGCAATCCCACTTTTGGATATAAACCAAATAAGTATAGTAAAATATAATAATATAATTAATAAATATATTATAAAAGATATTGAAATCTGTATTAGAAAATAGCTGTTTTATAACAAAAAAACAGCGAAGTAAGAATAGTGGAAGGTAAATCATGTAGAAAGTAAGAGGTAGAATATCAGATGTAAATACTATATTAATAACACTAAAAATTTAAACTATATGAGTAGTAATATTACATATGAACAGAATAAATCATTCTACTATAAAGACACATGTACACACATATTTATTGTGCCACTGTTCACAACAGCAGACTTGGAACCAACCCAAATGCCCATCAATGACAGACTGGATAAAGAAAATGTTGCACATCTACACCATGGAATACTGTGCAACTATAAAAAAAAAGATTAGTTCATGTCCTTTGCAGGAACATGGATGAAGTTGGAAACCATCATTCTCACCAAACCAACACAAGGACAGAAAGCCAAACACTGCATGTTCTCACTCATAAGTGGGAGTTAAACAATGAGAACACATGGACACAAGGTGAGGAACATCACACACCAGGGTCTGTCAACAGGTATGGGGCTAGAGGAGGGAAAGCATTAGGAGAAATACCTAACATAGATGATGGGTTGATGGGTGCAGCAAATCACCATGGCACATGTATACTTATGTAACAAACCTGCACATTCTGCACATGTACCTCAGAATTTAAAGTTTAATTAAAAAAATAGAATAGAGCCATATAGTTATGTTTTCATACATAAATGAAACTAATATAAATATGAAGCTTATTTTGACAAATTAGTACGTATATAATTTAATTAATATAATTAATGTATAATTAATATAGTATAATAATCAATATAGTAAAATATAATAATATAATCAATAAATATAGTAAAAAAGATCTTAAAATCTGCATTAGAAAATAGTTGTTTTATAACAAAAAAAAGTAAAGGAAGCATAGCAGAAGGTAAATCATGTAGAAAGTAAAAGGTAGAATATCAGATGTAAATACAACTATATTAATAACACCAAATATTTAAGCTATATTAGTAGTAAATTACATATGAACAAAATAAATGATTCAATAAAAAGACAAAAATTGTCAGGTTGGATTTTTTTAAAAAACCATGCGATTCAACTGTATACTGTTTATAGGAGACACACTTAAATTCCAAGAAACAAGTACATGAATCGGAAAGACATATTATTGAAAATGTAAGCATAAGAAAGCTGGAGTAGCTATAGTACTCAGAACAAATAGACTTGCTATGGGCTGAATTATGTTCCACACCATGCCACACGCAAAAACTCACATTTTGAAGCCCCAAACCTAGCATTTTGCAATTACTATATTTGGAGGTAAGGCCTTTACAAAGATAAGGAAGGTTAAGTTAAAATTAGCCATTTTGTATGGTGCTAATTTAATCTGACTGGTGTCCTTATCAAAAGAGGAAAGTGTAAACACAGAGAAGCACCAAGGGTATACATAATCAGGGGAAAGACAATATGAGTACATAGCAAGAAAGGTTGGTACATGACCAACTCAAAGCCAAGGAAAGAGCCCTTAGGAGAGACACTAAAATTGCTAAGACCTTAATTTTGGACTTGTAGACTTTGTAACTGTCAGAAAATAAATATATATTTTTAAAGCCTCTTACTTTGGGGTATTTTTAGAGCATCCCTAAAAAAATGAATCTAAGACTTTAAAATGGAAATGTTATTAGAAATAAAGGGAACATTATATAAAGTTAAAATGATCAAGAAATCTGAAAGACCTAACAATTCTAAACATGCATGCATGTAACAACAGGGTACCAAAATATGTGACAAAAAAAAACTGGCAAAGGAGAAAAGAGACAATTCAAAAATAATAGTTGGAACTGTAATGCCCAACTTTCCATAATGAATGGAAAAGCTAGAACATTTAAAAATGAAATAGAAAACTTGAATAACACTATAAACCAATTAGACCTAACAGACATCTATAAAATGTCCCATCCCAAAACAGGCTCTACGTTATTTTTAAGTGCACATTCTCCAAGATAGACCATGTGTTGGATTACAAAACAAACTTCAATAAATTTAAGAGGATAGAGATACATAAAAGAGTGTCTTCTGACCATAGCGGAATTAAATTGAAAATGACAATTTTGTTTGTTTGTTTGTCTTCTTAATGTCTGATAACACGAGGTATTGGCAGGAATGTAGTGGAATGGAATAAATCAAGCTTCACAATCAGGAGTATTAATGATTCTAACTAAATGCATCAGTAGCAAAAAAATCACTTTTGAGAATTTACTCTAGCTAATACCCAATGCATGTGAATTTTTCATAAGACGGAAAAAATAAAAGTATCTTAATTTGCTAAATTTAGGGGACTGAAAAAATATGCTGATTTGTACACATCAGACAGAAATCCTATGGAGCAGCTAATAAATAAACTTTATATAAACATATCAACATAAGCAAATCCTACAACACTGAGAGAAAATGGCAATTTGCAAAAGAATATGTACAGTATCATACCATTTTTATTATTTCAACAGATGTGTGTTTACCTATCTATCTATACACACACACACACACACACACACACAAACACATACCATTATTAAGTTGAAATCATAGATGGCAATGATGGGCACAAAATTCTACTGGAAAAGTATGAAGATTGTGGTAATTAGCTGTATCAGATGTATGGAAAAAGAGACAACAAATATTATGCACATTTTTTTAAAGTTTTTTTTATTAATTGCATTTTAGGTTTTGGGGTACATGTGTAGAACATGCTAGATAGTTGCATAGGTACACACGTGGCAGTGTGATTTGCTGTCTTCCTCCGCTTCACCCATATCTGGCATTTCTCCCCATGCTATCCCTCCCCAACTCCCACCTCCACTGTCCCTCCCCTATTCCCCACAGTAGAACCCAGTGTGTAGGGCTCCCCTCCCTGTGTTTATGTGTTCTTATTGTTCATCACCCGCCTATGAGTGAGAACACGTGATATTTCATTTTCTGTTCTTGTGTCAGTTTGCTGAGAATGATGTTCTCCAGATTCATCCATGTCCTTACAAAGGACACGAAATCATCATTTTTGATGGCTGCATAATATTCTATGTTGTATATATGCCACATTTTGCCAGTCCAGTCTATCATCAATGGGCATTTGGGTTGGTTCCAGGTCTTTGCTATTGTAAACAGTGCTGCAATGAACATTCGTGTGCATGTGTCCTTATAATAGGACGATTTATAGTCCTTTGGATATATACCCAGTAATGGGATGGCTGGGTCAAATAGAATTTCTATTTCTAGGTCCTTGAGGAATTGACACACTGTTTCCCACAATGGTTGAACTAATTTACACTCCTACCATCAGTGTAAAAGTGTTCCTATTTCTCCACATCCTCTCCAGCATCTGCTGTCTCCAGATTTTTTAATAATCGCCATTCTAACTGGTATCTCAATGTAGTTTTGATTTGTATTTCTCTAATGATCAGTGATGATGAGCATTTTTTCATATGTTTGTTGGCCTCATGTATGTCTTCTTTTGTAAAGTGTCTGTTCATATCCTTTGCCCATTTTTGAATGGGCTTGTTTTATTTTTGTTTTGTTTTGTTTTTGTTTGTTTGTTTTTTGTTTTTTTTTTTTTCTGTAAATCTGTTTGAGTTTTTTGCAAATTCTGGATATCAGTCCTTTGTCAGATGGGTAAACTGCAAAAAATTTTTCCCATTCTGTTGGTTGCTGATTCCCTCTAATGAATGTTTCTTTTGCCGTGCAGAAGCTGTGGAGTTTGATTAGGTCCCATTTGCCTATTTTGGCTTTTGTTGCCAATGCTTTTGGTGTTTTGGTCATGAAGTCCTTGCCTACTCCTATGTCCTGAATCGTTTTGCCTAGATTTTCTTCTAGAGTTTTTATGGTGTTAGGTCTTATGTTTAAATTTTTAATCCATCTGGAGTTAATTTTAGTGTAAGGTGTCAGGAAGGGGTCCAGTTTCTGCTTTCTGCACATGCCTAGCCAGTTTTCACAACACCATTTATTAAACAGGGAATCCTTTCCCCATTGCTTGTTTTTGTCAGGTTTATTCAAGATTGTATGGTTGTAGATATGTTGTGTTGCTTCCAATGCCTCTGTTCTGTTCCATTGCTCTATACCTCTGTTTTGGTACCAGTACCATGCCCTTTTGATTACTGGAGCCTTGTAGTATAGTTTGAAGTCCGGTAGTGTGATGCCTCAGGCTGTGTTCTTTTTGCTTAGAATTGACTTGGCTATGCGGGCTCTCTTTTGGTTCCATATGAAGTTTAAGGTGTTTTTTCCAGTTCTGTAAAGAAGGTCATTGGTATCGTGTTGGGGATAGCGTTGAATCTGTAAATTACTTTGGGCAGTATGGCCATTTTCATGATATTGATTCTTTCTAACCATGAACCTGGACTGTTTCTCCATCTGTTTGTGTCCTCTCTTATTTCATTGAGCAGTGGTTTGTAGTTCTCCTTGAAGAGGTCCTCTACATAACTTGTTAGTTGTATTCCTAAGTATTTTATTCTTTTTGTAGCAATTATGAATGGCAGTTCATTCTTGATTTGTTTCTTTTTAAGTCTGTTATTGGTGTATAGGAATGCTTGTGAGTTTTGCACATTGATTTTGTATCCTGAGAATTTGCTGAAGTCACTTATCAGTTTCAGGAGTTTTTGGGCTGAGACGATGGGATCTTCTAGATATACTATCATGTCGTCTGCAAATAGAGACAATTTGGCTTCCTCCTCTCCTATTTGAATACCCTTTATTTCTTTTTCTTGCCTGATTGCTCTGGCTAGAACTTCCAGTACAATATTGATTAAGACTGGTGAGAGAGGGCGTCCTTGTCTAGTGCCAGATTTTAAAGGGAATGCTTCCAGTTTTTGCCCATTCAATATGATATTGGCTGTTGGTTTGTCATAAATAGCTTTTATTATTTTGAGATACGTTCCATCAATACCGAGTTTATTGAGGGTTTTTAGCATAAAGGGCTGTTGAATTTTGTCAAAGGCCTTCTCTGCATCAATTGAGATAATCATGTGGTTTTTGTTTTCGATTCTGTTTATGTGGTGAATTATGTTTATAGACTTGTGTATGTTGAACCAGCCTTGCATCCCCAGGATAAATCCTATTGATCATGGTGGATAAGCTTTTTGATGGGCTGTTGCAATCAGCTTGCCAGTATTTTATTGAAGACTTTTGCGTCTATGTTCATCATGGATATTGGCCTGAAGTTTTCTTTTCTTGTTGAGTCTCTGCCGGGTTTTGGTATCAACATGATGTTGGTCTCAAAAAATGATTTGAGAAGGATTCCGTCTTTTTGGATTATTTGGAATAGTTTCAGAAGAAATTGTAATAGTTCCTCTCTGTGTGTCTGGTAGAATTCGGCTGTGAACCCATCTGGACCTGGGCTTTTTTTGTGTAGTAGGCTCTTAATTGCTTCCTCAACTTCAGATTTTGTTATTGGTCTATTCATGGTTTTGACTTCTTCCTGGTTTAGTCTTGCGAGGACACAAGTGTCCAGGAATTTATCAATTTCTTCCAGGTTTACTAGTTTATGTGCATAGAGTTGTTTGTAACATTCTCTGATGATGGTTTGGATTTCTGTGGAATCTGTGGTGATATCCCCTTTATCATTTTTTATTGCATCTATTTGGTTATTCTCTCTTTTCTTTTTTATTAATCTGGCTAGTGGTCTGTCTATTTTGTTAATCTCTTAAAAAAACTAGCTCTTGGATTTATTGATTTTTTGAAGGGTTTTTTTGTGTCTCTATCTCCTTCAGTTCTCTCCGATCTTAGTTATTTCTTGTCTTCTGCTAGGTTTTAAGGTTTTTTTGATCTTGCTCCTCTAGCTCTTTCAATTTTGAGGATAGGGTGTCAATTTTGGATCTCTCCACTCTTCTTATGTGGGCCCTTATTGCTATATATTTTTCTCTAGAGACTGCTTTAAATGTATCTCAGAGATTCTGGTATGTTGTGTCTTCGTTTTCATTGGTTTTGAATAACTTCTTTATTTCTGCCTTCATTTAATTGTTTATCCAGTCAACATTCAAGAGCCAGTTGTTCAGTTTCCATGAAGCTGTGCAGTTCTGAGTTAATTTCTGAATCTGAGTTCTAGCTTGATTGCACTGTGGTCTGAGAGATTGTTTGTTATGATTTAGTTATTTTACATTTGCTGAGGAGTGATTTACTTCCAATTATGTGGTCAATTTTTGAATAGGTATAATGTGGTGCTGAGAAGAATGTATATTCTGTGGATTTGGGGTGGAGAGTCTGTAAATGTCTATCAGGTTTGCTTGTTCCAGGTCTGACTTCAAGTCCTGGATATCCTTGTTAATTTTCTGTCTGGTTGATCTGTCTAATATTGACAGTGGAGTGTTAAAGTCTCCCGCTATTATTATGTGGGAGTCTAAGTCTCTTTGTAAGTCATTAAGAACTTGTCTTATATATCTGGGTGCTCCTGTATTGGGTCCATATATATTTAGGCTTGTTAGCTCTTCTTGTTGTGTTGATCCATTTACCATTATGTAATGTCCTTCTTTGTCTCTTTTGATCTTTGTTGCTTTAAGTCTATTTTATCAGAGATGAGAATTGCAACTCCTGCTTTTTTTTTTTTTTTGCTCTTCATTTGCTTGGTAAATCTTCTTCCATCCCTTTATTTTGAGCCTTTGTGAATCTTTGCATGTGAGATGGGTTTCCTGGATACAGCACACTGCTGGGTTTTGACTTTTTATCCAATTTGCCAGTCTGTGTCTTTTGATTGGTGCATTTAGCCCATTTACATTTAGAGTTAATATTGTTATGTGTGAATTTGATACTGCCATTTTGATTCTACTCGCTGTTTTGCTCATTAGTTGATGCAGATTCTTCATTTTGTTGATGCTCTTTAGCATTTTGTATGTTTTTGAAGTGGCTGGTTTTCTACGTGTGGTGCCTCTTTCAGGAGCTCTTGTAAAGCAGGCCTGGTGGTGACAAAAATCTCTGAGTACTTGCTTGTTTGAAAAGGATTTTATTTTTCCTTCACTTATGAAGCTTAGTTTGGCTGGATATAAAATTCTGTGTTGAAAGTTCTTTTCTTTAAGGATGTTGAATATTGGCCCCCACTCTCTTCTGGCTTGTAGGGTTTCTGCTGAGGGATCTTCTGTGAGTCTGATGGGATTCCCTTTGTGGGTAATCTGACCTTTCTCTCTGGCTGCCCATAGCATTTTCTCCTTCATTTAAACCCTGGTGAAGCTGAGGTGTTCTCTGTGTTTCCTGCACTTGAATATTGGCCTGCCTTACCAGGTTGGAGAAGTTTTCCTGGATAATATCCTGAAGAGTATTTTTCAGCTTGGATTCATTCTCTTCATCACATTCAGGTACACCTATCAAACATAGATTAGGTCTCTTCACATAGTCCCACATTTCTTGGAGACTTTGTTCACTCCTTTTTGCACGTTTTTCTCTAATCTTGCCTTCTCGTTTTATTTCATTGAGTTAATCTTCAACCTCTGATATCCTTTCTTCTGCTTGGTCAATTTGGCTGTTGAAACTTGTGCATACGTCGTGAAGTTCTTGTGTTGTGTTTTTCAGCTCCATCAATTCATTGATATTCCTCTCTAAGTTGTCCATTCTTGTTATCATTTCATCAAATCTTTTTTCAAGGTGTTTAGTTTCTTTGCATTGCATTAGAACATGTTCTTTTAGCTCACAGAAGTTTCTCATTACCCACGTTCTGAAGTCTGATTCTGTCATTTCATCACACTCATTCTCTGTCCAGCTTCGTTCCCTTGCTGGTGAGGAGTTGTGATCCCTTGTAGGAGGCAAGGTGTTCTGGTTTTGGGTGTTTTTCTCCTTTTTGCACTTTTTTCTTCCCATCTTTGTGGATTTATCCACCTGCTGTCTGTGTAGTTGCTGATTTTCAGATTGGGTCTCTGAGTGGACATCCAGATTGTTGATGATGAACTTATTTCTGTTTCTTAGTTTTCCTTTTAACAGTCTGGCCTCTCTAATTTAGGACTGCTGAGGTCCACTCCAGGTCTTGCTTGCCTGGGTGTCACCTGCAGCAGCTGCAGAACAGTAAGGGTTGCTACCAGTTTCTTCTTCTGCTATCTTTGTCCCAGAATGATGCCCACCAAATGTCAGTCAGATCAATCCTTTGTGAGGTGACTCTTTGGATATATGGGGGTCAGGGAGCTGCTTGAGGAGACAGTCTGTTCTTTATAGGAGCTCAAGTGCTAAGCTGTGAACTCTGTTGTTCATTCAGAGCTGCTAGGCAGGTATGTTTAAGTCTGCTGCAGCAAAACTCATAAACCCCCTTTGTTTCCCCAGGTGTTCTGTCCCAGGGAGTTAGGGCTTTATTTATGAGTATCTGTTGCATTGCTGCCTTTTTTTTTTTTTTTTTTCAGGGCTGTCCTGCCCAGCAAGGAGTCAAGTTAGTCATTGCCTGCAGAGACTTTGCTGAGCTGCTGTGGGGTCCTCCCTGCTGCTGTGTGTATTTCCCTGCAGTCCTGTTATATGGGTGTGGTTAAAACTGCCTCAGCAATGTTGGCCTTCCTCTGTAATGGTGAACTCTCTCTGTCATGGTGGGTTGCCTCGGCAATGGCAGGCTGCATCAGCAGGGACAGACTACCTTCATAGGGGTGGAATGCTTCGGTAATGGTGGACACCCCTCCCCCACAGAGCTGGACCATCCCGGGTTTAGCTGTGCTTGCCTTGAAACTCTCAACCCCGAGTGTTTCCAATTGCTGGTATTTTTTGTTTGTTTGTTTTTGTGGGCATGGGACCCATCGAGCCTGATCACCTGGCTCCCTGCCTCAGAGCGCTTTTTTTAAAAAAGTTGAATGGTTGACTCTCTCCCAGGTGTTCCAGTAGCCTGCTGAAAGGGTGCCAGGATCTGTGTGATTTACTGTGCAGTGACTCACTGCACCAGCTGAAACAACATCTCTGCCTGGGGATCTCCTGGCCTGGCTTTATGTTTCAGTCCCATTTAATCAGATGAATGGGCTAATATGCCTTCCTGGATCTCCGATTGCCAGTTTAACAGGGCAACCAGACCAGTGTATTTTGTATGGAGAGCCACTGCACTGTGGTGCCAGCCGAAACAGCCGCGCTGGCGACCCGTGGGGCTCCTCCACCTGGGAATCTCCTGGTCTGTGGGCAATAAAGATCCATCTGGAAATGCAACATCCACTCACCCTCTGCACTTTCACCGGGAGCTGCAATCCTGAGCTGCTCCTACAGTGCCATCTTGAATCTTCTCCACATATGTTAAGAAAATATGTATTTTTCAAAATATTAAATTTAGATCTTTGAAGCTAACAATATATTTTATATCTTCCTGTTTTTTAATATATTGGAAATGTTTTCTTACAAAAGGAGAAGGATTTTCAGTTGGAAGGATATCTATATATTAAATTTGTTTGACATTTTCCAGTTTTCTTGAAGAGGTAAATCTGATTTTAAAAGAATGCTAAGAGGTCATGATACCATAAAATGTGCTTGTATATGGAATTTTAAGACATTTTAGCAATTATAGAAAACATAATATCATTGATTAACTGAAATCTGGAACACTCAGTGATTCAAATGTAATTTTTTTTCAAAACTGAAATATCTTTTAGTCTAAAATTTGTATTACATCTTAAGATTTCAGTAGCCTATTAAAAAGGTTAATAAAGAGACAAGCTTTTCTATTTATTACTTAATTAACTTTAAGGTGCTTTAATTTTAAGTTGTTGTAATGTGAGCATCATATCAATATATAATGTATTTTCTACTACTACTGTATTTGAATCAAATAATAATAGATAATGTTGACAAGTGATACTTGCTTCAGTGCATAAATCACCCTTTGTCCTGTTACTGATAATTTATTAATAATTAGAATTGCAGAATATGAAATGATATAGGTTCTTATTTATAAAAGACACTGTGCTAAATTCAAAAAGAATTTATACACATAAAACTATGATAAGTGTAGTTATAACTCTTAAGTCCTATGTTAAGTGCATGTAGATAATGGCAACATGGCATGTTAAACAAATATTTGAAGGAAAAAAAGATGCCATTTATCAAATAAAAAAAGTCAGAAAGATTTGCTTATTCATATGAAAAGAAAAATTAGTATAAAAGACTATATAAAAGATAAACAAGCTGAAAATTAAGCCACAGAATGAGGGTAAATATTTTCAACACACTGTTTTTATAATGGCCACCACTGTCTATTCCTCAGTCCTGTAGTAAACAACCTCATGGATGGGGGCTGACAATTCCAGTGTGGCTTGCTGGTGCTAGGGTAGATGTAGGTACAGGGTACTTTAAAAATTAGAGTAGTGTGCTTTGACAATTGTTTTTGATTGCTAAGTTTCTGGCACAGAGACTGGCCACTGTTTCAAGACTTCAGGCTGGGCTGGGCATGGTGGCTCAAGCCTGTAATCCCAGCACTTTGGGAGGCCAAGGCAGGTGATCACCTGAGGTCAAGAGATCGAGACCAGCCTGGCCTACCTGGTGAAACCTCACCTTACTAAAAATACAAAAATTTTCCAGGCGTGGTGGCATGCACCTGTAATCCCAGCTACTCAGGAGGCTGAGGCAGGAGAATTGCTTGAACCTGGGGAGCAGAGGTTGCAGTGAACTGGAGTCTTGCCATTGCACTCCAGTCTGGGTGACAGAGTTAGACTCTGTCTCCACAAAAAAGGAAACCCAATAGAAAAACATGTGCAAAGGATGTGAAGGCATCTAGTTAAAACAATAACAAACAAAGCAACAGTTAACAAACACTCTTTGTCCAATAAAAATTGATAAAATTTATATTTCGACAGATGAGAAAAATGCCATTTCACAGCTATGAGAATGGCCTTATGCTGTGTTTCTAACACATGAGACTTCTCTTCTAAAATAAAAAACAAAATACAGTTACAAAGACTCTCTGATAGACCTGAGGCTCCTCTCAGCTGTCTTCTCTACCAGGCCACAACCTTGACCTATGGAAACCATGGACTGTTAGTACAAATTATTTGCCCCACACTATCCCATTAAAAAACATGAACATTTTTTCTAACAACTCAGTGCTGCACCCCCAGGATGACAACTGCAGCCTCTGTAAGTTTCTGCCTTGGAAAACTCAAGTCTGCCAGAAAAATACGTTATTTGTTACAGCCAACATTTGGAAACAGGGCCCCAATATCCTGCCCTCTGAGGAGGGTAGGAGCCTAATTTCACTTAGAGCCAGTTAACAAACCCAGATGGGTTTCACTAGGACTCATACTCTCTTTTGGATTTTTGTAAATGCCTGCTTCCCTGACTGCACAGTTCCTACTTCCAACTCCCTCTTACCTTGGAAGTACCCAATTGCCTCTAAAAACATAGAAGTTTAATTCAGTTCACAATACATCATCTTCCCTATTGCAACCGTTTATTACTGATTAAAATCTGCCCTTACCACTTTAGTGTCCAATTTTGTTTATCTTTGACAATGGCAAAGAGATTTTTATGTTGTTTTGATGTTTAAACTTGACCTTTACAGCCTCTTGCCTCCTGGAATGTGACAAAATGGTTGAAGGAATTGGAGTCGTGCTGGATCCACAAGGGTGAAAATCACTTGCTAAGGATAGCATTGAAGGAAGAAATAAATAGCTTGGATCTTTGATAATATCCTCAAGTAATGACCCATGAGTAGTATTGGACTAGCTACTTTTAGATTTGTTACATAATAATAATAACCATTTATTTGAGATGAATTTCCATATTTACAATGAAAAATGATGTTACCAAATGTACTTTATCATGCAACTTAACTATTAGATCATGTTGAAAAGATTTCTATAAAAGTGAGGGATGGGAACAAATTTTATTTAATAGTGTCCCCTCAGTTCTAAAATTCTACTACCCATACAAATATTCTGACTCTGAAGACTTCTGAAACTTTTCCCCAATATTAGACATTATACTGATGATTAAAACTCGGTAACTTGCTTGTGTCTTTTGAGAACCTTGCAAAGTTTTTTATATTTTTCAAGTAGACACTTTCATCTGCTAATACCTACCTATATCAAGTCAGAGCCATTAGAAATCTAAATATGTGTTTGACTTACCAGATTTGTATTTATCATTCCCATTACCTGTTAACTTAATTAACTTCCATTGAGTGTGACAATCTGTTAGAAATCTCACAAGTAGTTCTTCATATGCTGTAATTCCTAAGTTTACCTCAGGACATTTACACTTGAAAACAGACTCTCAGAAATAGACATAGACAGGGCATTTCCAGTAGTTCATGTGCATATTCAAACAAAAGTAGATTCTGGGGCCAGAATATATTTTAAAAATATTAATTAATGCATGTATATGCTTATTTTTGTCCTAGAAACTCCTTCTTTATTGACTCGGCACTTACTCCCAGCTTGATACTCTAAAGAAAATTTGAATGAGTCCAGCTTTGTAATAAATGTTTGGGATAATGCTGCAGATACATCAAGGTAGGAAATAAAGATACAACCCAAAATGCCCGAGAGGAGGAATGCAGAGGATGTAAAGTGAGTGGACATGTGGTGCAATTTAGAAAGAAGAGACCCTGAAAAGACAGATGTGGTTTCTAGTAGCCTTGGCAATTTAAAAATGATGGAACACTTCCTAGTATGAAATTCAAAACAGAATAACAACACTAATCCCTACAATAAATGAAGAACTTGAAAAAAAAGTTCCATGATTGCTATTTTAAAACTAGTCATTTATTTGCAATGTGAAAATCCAATTATTTCAAATTGATGTTAACTTATTTATCTATGGTCTTGCTTTATTTGATGGCATAAACACATGCCTCCTTCATGATATTTGTAAAAACATTTCGTGTCACTCCATAGATGGAGCTCAGTGCAAGGATGCTCAGGGAGGGAAAAGTGGAGTCTTGAATCATGGAATGCATAGCCAGGACTGGACAGCCCAGGAACTTGAACCCAGAATTGCCTGATTCTAATGTCCAGTTTTCTATACTCTTCAATACTTTTGTTGTCAAAGTAATTGCAACATCATAATTTTATAGTAAAGGCAAACTTGGAAATATGAGATACACATAATCCTCTTTTCAGAAAAGAACAAATGGAAAAAGCAGATGTTTTCCTTCCCAGCCTGAAACCAGATGGAAGAAAAGTCAGAGTGAAGAAATGTGAATGGTTTTAGCAAATGAAGAAAGGGGACAGAATCAACCCATGAGCTCCAAACTCCAAGAATTTTGTCCAATAATTATTTTCTAAAACATATTATACCTCAGGAAATATTGAAGCAAAATTTGCTTCATTTCAAAATCAAAATCTCTCCAGCTTATTATTTCCCAAAATATTTTTTATTGTAAACTCTATAAAAATATCACCCTGTGGCCAACATGATTAAAAATACTGCATGCTACACTACCCCATCCTACCTTATGAATTTCAAGTGAAATTACAAATACCAGGCACTGAGTTAACATAAAGTAAGGAAGCTTGTATACTTTAACATTCTTTAGGATGGCTACTAATATCCTGTAGACTAGTGTGTTATTGTAAAAAATTTGGGCGATATCACAGAAGCTTATTTTTCTCTTGTTATTTTTAGGTCTCTATGGGAGGATTAAATGCTACACAATAATTTAGAACAGACTCAACCTGAGTGATATGTTTTATATATCATGGGAATAGTTCACAAAATGTAATTGTGATGCAAATAAGAAATGTGTTTCTAAGTAAAAATACTGATGCTCAAACCAAATAAGAAAGAAAAACTAAAAATTGGAAATATTAAAATAAAATGGCTAAAAGTTAGTCTCCCATAATTGGAATTATTTTAAGAACAAAAAATGCTAGCATTCCATATTTAGCACATGCTCTAAAATAAATTTGCCTTGAGATTATCAGAATGGTTTGTATGGTAATATTCTTTTCCAGTGGTTCAAATTGTTCAGTGTAATTTATATTTCCCCTTGATAACTATTTGTGTAGTTGAATATTCATTAGCGGTAGATCACCTTTTTGCTGAATGTGAAAATGTAACCACCAATCACCATAGGTGTATTCACTCATTACATTGTGCTGAGTCAACTTACTGTTATCAAATATGACTAGTATAAATATTATTTTCAGTTAATGAATTTTCTTAGTACAGAAGTATACCTTGGAAGATTGTCAGTTATCAAAGACTCTGAACAAACTAAGAATCAAAGCAATCCATTTAAGAACATTGAACATTTCTTTTTGGATTCAAAAACTGATCCTAAACCACCTTTCAGTGACTTGGGGTTATCCTGTTAAGTAAGCGTTATGATTATATTGTCCATGCTTTAAATTCAATAATAATAAAAATTATATCTGATATCTAATTATGAAAAAACATAAATCCCTTCCATATCTCTTAAATTATATTCCTATTTTAATTTACTCCCTTTAGGTATAAGTTGTTCTCATTGGGGCCAATTTCTGATTCATTGGCTTTCATAATTAATACAAATAGTCTGCATATCATTAGATGCACAAATAACTGTGCCTTTTGAAAATTTCTTAATAAAATGAGAAGATATATAATTCACTAATTACACAGACAAAAATAGTAATGCCAAGAAAAATGTATCTTCATAAAAATAGAATAATATAATTGAGAAGACTTTAAGACAACCTGCTCAGGATTAAAGTTATAGTTGAAAAAATTAGCACTGCCGCTATCTAATTTTTAAATAATTATTTATTAAGGACTTGTCATATACCTTACTTATGCATGCAATCAATGAAAATTAATACTTTTACATAGGTAGTACAAGTCCCTGCTATGTGCAAATCACTGTGGTAGGTAATGGATGAAGAGATTGATACAAAGAAATAAAATGGTCATTGTCAATACCCTGAAAGCAAACACCAGTGGAAACTGAATATACACAAATATTGCCTAATAGAAAGCAGTAATTCGAAGTGGAATATAATAGTATGATAGTAAAAACAATCTATAACTATCTGTTTCTTTTTGTTGTTGTTGTTGTTAATCAATGAGAGCTTGTGATGTTACTCAGGTTGGCCTTGAACTCATGGTCTTGCCTCCTCGAGCGCCAGGACAACTGGCCGGAGCCACCGCGGCCCCCCAACTATCTGTTTCATATTTGTATATTAGATTTATTCTAGGAACATTACAGGCATTATTTTTTTTTTCCACAACACTGTGAGTTAGGCAAAATTATTATCTATTATTTTACATTACAGAAAAATGAGCCACAGAGAATTCATGTACCTATGGCGAAGGATGGGACCAGGCACATACAGCAAGAAGCAGAGGGCCAGAGCCTATACAACTGATTATCTGGTTATATTGTATTTGGAATTTGAACCGAGGAGGGTATTCTCTGAAAATAACAACTCCCTGGCTTTTAGAGTCTTCTTAAAAGGCTTTTATATTGGTGAATTTACAAAATGCCACAAGCTGTTTTGTAAACAGAAAAAGATTTTTGGTCAGCCGACCAGAATAGATCTGTTTTCTAGGGACATCTGAAATCTGTTTAGTTAATAAGCAGTGACATAAAGCCCCAAATTCCAATCATTTATACAGGGAGTATATGAAAATAACTAGTATATAATATTCTCTCTGCAGGTAGATCTCCATTGGAAGACAGATTAAAATCAGAAGATGGGTAAATTTGAGATAAGATTGAGAGATTATGATTGAGTGAGAACATGAACTCCATCATATTCATAATGGGAGTGAGGGATGCCATCATGGCATAATCTCCATATTATATATTCTTGTGAAAAGAATGCATGAGAGTCCCAGCGCGGTGGCTCATGTCTGTAATCCAGGAACTTTGGGAGGCTGAGGCAGGTGGATAGTCTGAGATCAGCAGTTCAAGACCAGCCTAGACAACATGGCGAAACCCTGTCTCTACTAAAAATACAACAATTAGCCAGATGTGGTGACAGGCGTCTATAATCCCAGCTACTCAGGAGGCTGAGGCAGGAAAATAGGGAGGCGGAGGTTGCAGTGAGCCGGGATTGTACCATTGCACTTCAGCCTGGGCGACAAGATAAGACTTCATCCGAAAAAAAAAAAAAAAAAAAAAAAAAAAAAAAAGAGCACTTGAATTAGTATGTATTTTACCTAAGGCATAGATCTCAGGGTAATGTCTTTCTTTATTTTTATTTTTTCAGATGGAGTTTCTCTTTTGTGGCCCAGGCTAGAGTGTAGTGGCACGATCTCAGCTCACTGCAAGCTCTGCCTCCTGTGTTCAAGGAATTTTTCTGCCTCAGGCTCCCGAGTAGCTGGGATTACAGGTACCTGCCACCATGCCCGGTTAATTTTTTTTTGTATGTTTAGTTGAGACGGGGTTTCCTCGTGTTGGGCAGGTTGTTCTCGAACTTCTGACCTCAGGTGATCCGCCCTCCTCCGCCTCCCAAAGTGTTGGGACTACAGGCGTGAGCCACCGTGCCCAGCCAGGAATATCTTAATAGATAATACTTCTCAAATATGTGTATGTGTAACTGAAAACTATATATTATATTTTCAGGAAAAAGTACAGAATGCACGAAAGCTTAAATATAAACATAAAAATAATAATCATATAACACATAGAGTATTATCTTTTATAATATGCATTTTCTGTTTACTCGTTTTAAAATGTCAAAATAAACATTTACTTATGTCAATAAAATGATCTTAAACATTCTCACTTTGTAAAGTTTCCTAATCAATAGGATGTTATCATTTAATTACATATTTGCTTGCTTTTGTGTTTAACTTTTTATTTTTATAAATGAATGTGGCACAAGTGCGATTTTATTTATTTTATTTTATTTTTTTAAACGGTATTTTTATTTATTTATTTATTCTAATTTTTATTCCATTTTAGGTTTTGGGGTACATGTGCAGAACGTGCAAGATAGTTTCATAGGTACATACATGGCAGTGTGTTTTGCTGCCTTCCTCCCCTTCACCTACATTTGGCATTTCTCCCCAGGCTATCCCTACCCTGCTCCCCCACTGCTGTCCCTCCCCTATTCCCCCCAATAGACCCCAGTGTGTAGTACCCCCCTCCCTGTGTCCATGTGTTCTCATTTTTTCTCACCTGCCTATGAGTGAGAATATGTAGTATTTCGTTTTCTGTTCTTGTGTCAGTTTAGTGAGAATGATGTTCTCCAGATTCATCCACGTCCTTGCAAAGGACACAAACTCATCATTTTTGATTGCTGCATAATATTCCATGGTGTATATGTGCCACATTTTCCCAGTCCAGTCTATCATCAATGGGCATTTGGGTTGGTTCCAGGTCTTTGCTATTGTAAACAGTGCTGCAATGAACATTCGTGTGCATGTGTCCTTATAGTAGAACATTTTATAGTCTTTTGAATATATACCCAGCAATGGGATTGCTGGGTCAAATGAAATTTCTATTTCTAGGTCCTTGAGGAATCGCCACACTGTCTTCCACAATGGTTGAACAAATTTACATTCTCACCAACAGTGTAAGAGTGTTCCTATTTCTCCGCATCCTCTCCAGCATCTGTTGTCTCCAGATTTTTTAATGATCACCTTTCTAACTGGCGTGAGATGGTATCTCAATGTGGTTTTGATTTGCATCTCTCTAATGACTAGTGATGATGAGCATTTTTTCATGTGTTTGTTGGCCTCATGTATGTCTTCTTTTGTAAAGTGTTTGTTCATATCCTTTGCCCATTTTTGAATGGGCTTGTTTTTTTTTTTTTTTTTCCTGAAAATCTGTTTGAGTTCTTTGTAAATTCTGGATATCAGCCCTTTGTCAGATGGGTAAACTGCAAAGATTTTTTCCCATTCTGTTGGTTGCCAATTCACTCTGGTGACTGTCTCTTTTGCTGTGCAAAAGCTGTGGAGTTTAATTAGGTCCCATTTGTCTATTTTGGATGAGTGCGATTTTATTACATGCATAGATTGTGTAGTGATGAGGTCAGCATGTTTAAGATACTCATCAGCTAAGTAACATATATGGTAGCTATTAGGTGATTTTTCATCATTCACCCCTTCCTACCTCCTCACTGTTTAATGTCTCTATTGTCTATCATTACACGTTCCATACTGCCAACATTATTAATTATGTTGTAGTAATTATTATTCTATCAATTTTAATTCAAATACCTGAATTTTTACTCGGGTTGTGATCTTAAGTGTGGGATCGATGGATGAAAATATATAAATACTGTGCTTTAAAACTTTTGTTATAATTTGACACTTTACACTGATTTTGGTTATTGTTACCTTATTAATAAAGAGCATATATAATTTAAGAAGAAAATTATTAATAAACCCAATGTTGACATCATTTGCATTTATTTAATTTCTAGTAAAGTGTATCTTTTTGTTTGTATGTTTGTGTTAGGCATTTAGCACATCTAGTTTTTGAAATGTATTTTCAAATGCTTTATTGAAATCAATGTATAAACTAGTTTTTTTTTAAGTTTTAGATTTTACTGTTTCAGATTGAAAAGCAATAGATTTTCTGATCTCTTAAGTCCCCAATTTCTGAACTTCCTCTTTTCTCTGTAATGCTTGCAAACAGTCAAATGCCATTTGTGAACTGGTCTACTTTTTTTTTTTTTTTTTTGGTCCATTGTAAAATGAAGTCAGCAGAAATCAACATGCATCACTAATCTTTGGTTTTCAACTTCTTCTAGACCTTAAAATGTATCCGGCTTATTGTTGGCTTTCTAAGTTACTGACGGCAACGTTATATTTAGCTACTGCTGAAAATGGATCATTTTTCTTCTACTTTCTCTAAACAGTTTCCTTGGTACCAAAAATTTGACTGCTAAGCTAATGCCACGTGTTTTCAAGTTTTTGCTATGGTACCAACCCTCTTCTAGGTGCCAAATTCTCTATTAATCAAAATAGGTTATGCTGAGTTTGCATTCCAACATTATCAGTATTTTAACATCATAAACACGTATTTCTAAGAAAAGCCTCTAACATGGAAGATAAAGACCAAAAACCAAACTGAAATACATCAAGGAAGAAAAAACATACTACACACAAAAAAAGAAGAAAGTCTCAAAAAGTAATCATTAAGGTAGTTAAAGAGATTTGACGGTATTACAACCATGAAGCAAGAATAAAAGGACATGAGTTTAAACATGAAAAAGGCCTAACCATTGAACTCTTTAAACATTAACCATTGGCTTTTTCTCAAATTAGTTTTTATCCATATTTTTCCAGCATATTGTTTACATTTCACTTTGTTATATGATAGAGATTAATATGCTTTCCAAAAGAAGTATAATCTAGTTAAGAAAACTTAACTGAGTAGAATTTCAGAAAGTTTGATTGAGCTTTATTTTAAAAAGAACTAAATTCTGTGGTACAGACCTTAAAGGAAATAGAATAATGGCAACAGAGAGATCAATATAGCTAGAAGCCTTTATGTATTAGATGGGAAATTACACATTTTGTATTTCACATATATGTATTGATTGGCAGCTAGACACTAGGCTATCTGAGACTGGAAATGCAAGGTGGAGGTGGAAAAAAAAAAACCCAGTAACTCTGGTCTCCAGTAATTTAGGTGATGAGAAAACATTTAAACAAATAAAAGTAGGTGCATGTGAGTTTGATGTACTTGGTGGCATTCTGGTTACTTGGGCTTTCAGTATGAGAACAATCTGATACAGTAAAAAGAGAAATAAGGGTAATTACTATTTGGTAAACAAACTAAGCCAAAGCATGGTTGCAGACATCAGTGTGATATGACTTTGAACAATGAGAAATCTCTAGGGAAAAAGTAGAGAACAGGAGACATCATATTAACTCTATTAAAAAAAAAAAAGACAACTTTTAAGGGCATTGACTATCAGGATAAGAATCTTAGGATTCATTCTATAAACATAGAGGACATCAAATGTTTTTGAACAATATGGAATTTAGAAATGGAAACACTGCTATACCAATTTAATCAATGGCAAGTTTTTAGTGAACAATGTTTTAAATAATAGATTTTTATTTTTAAATATACAAATACTGTTTAAATTTGCTTCGGATTATGTTTCTTTATAGACATAGGAAATATCTCTTTCCAACAAATGAATAGGTAAAAAAAAATAAGGAAAGGTAGTTTGACACAGTGAAAAGATCATGGTTTTATATATACTTTCTTTTTTTTATTTTTAGTATTTTATTTTGTTATTTTTTTTCTTAATTTTTTATTGCATTTTAGTTTTTGGGGTACATGTGCAGAACGTACAAGATAGTTGCAAAGGTACACACATGGCAGTGTGTTTTGCTGCCTTCCTCCCATTAACCCACATTTGGCATTTTTCCCCAGGCTATCCCTCCCCAGCTCCCCCCCCGCCACGGTCCCTCCCCTATTCCCCACAATAGACCCCAGTGTGTAGTATCCCCCTCCCTGTGTCCATGTGTTCTCATTTTTCTCACCCGCCTATGAGTGAGAATATGTGGTATTTCCTTTTCTGTTCTTGTGTCAGTTTGCTGAGAAGGATGTTCTCCAGATTCATCCATGTCCCTACAAAGGACATGAACTCATCGTTTTTGATTGCTGCATAATATTCCATGGTGTATATGTGCCACATTTTCCCAGTCCAGTCTATCATCGATGGGCATTTGGGTTGGTTTCAGATCTTTGCTATTGTAAACAGTGCTGCAATGAACATTCATGTGCATGTGTTCTTATAGTAGAATGATTTATAGTCCTTTGAATATATACCCAGTAATGGGATTTCTGGGTCAAATGGAATTTTTATTTCTAGGCCCTTGAGGAATTGCCACACTGTCTTCCACAGTGCTTGAACTAATTTACACTCCCACCAACAGTGAAAGAGTGTTCCTATTTCTCCACATCCTCTCCAGCATCTGTTGTCTCCAGATATTTTAATGATAGCCATTCTAACCTGCATGAGATGGTATCTCAATGTGGTTTTGATTTGCATCTCTCTAATGACCAGTGATGATGAGCATTTTTTTGTGTGTTTGTTGGCCTCATGTATGTCTTCTTTTGTAAAGTGTCTGTTCATGTCCTTTGCCCATTTTTGAATGGGCTTGTTTGTTTTTTTTTCCTGTAAATCTGTTTGAGTTCTTTGTAAATTCTGGATATCAGCCCTTTGTCAGTTGGGTAAACTGCAAAGATTTTTTCCCATTCTGATGGTTGCCAATTCACTCTAGTGACTGTTTCTTTTGCCATGCAGAAGCTGTGGAGTTTGATTAGGTCCCATTTGTCTATTTTGGCTTTTGTTGCCAATGCTTTTGGTGTTTTGGTCATGAAGTCCTTGCCTACTCCTATGTCCTGAATGGTTTTGCCTAGATTTTCTTCTAGGGTTTTTATGGTGCCAGGTCTTATGTTTAAGTCTTTAATCCATCTGGAGTTAATTTTAGTGTAAGGTGTCAGGAAGGGGTCCAGTTTCTGCTTTCTGCACATGGCTAGCCAGTTTTCCCAACACCATTTATTAAACAGGGAATCCTTTCTCCATTGCTTGTTTTTGTCTGGTTTATCAAAGATTATATGATTGTAGATATGTTGATTTGCCTCTGATGCCTCTGTTCTGTTCCATTGGTCTGTATCTCTGTTTTGGTACCAGTACCATGCTGTTTTGATTACTGTAACCTTGTAGTATAGTTTGAAGTCTGGTAGTGTGATGCCTCCTGCTGTGTTCTTTTTGCTTAGAATTGACTTGGCTATGCGGGCTCTCTTTTGGTTCCATATGAAGTTCATGGTGGTATTTTCCAGTTCTGTGAGGAAATTCAATGGTAGGTTGATGGGGATAGTGTTGATTCTGTAAATTACTTTGGGCAGTATAGCCATTTTCCCAATATTGATTCTTCCTAACCATAAACATGAAATGTTTCTTCATTTGTTTGTGTCCTCTCTTATTTCATTGAGCAGTGATTTGTAGTTTTCCTTGAAGAGGTTCCTTACATTCCTTGTAAGTTGTATTTCCAGGTATTTTATTCTCTTTGTAGCTATTGTGAATGGCAGTTCATTCTTGATTTGTTTCTCTTTAAGTCTGTTATTGGTGTATAAGAATGCTTGTGATTTTTGCACATTGATTTTATATCCTGAGACTTTGATGAAATTGCTTATCAGTTTCAGGAATTTTGGGGCTGAGGTGATGGGGTCTTCTAGGTATACTATCATGTTGTCTGCAAATAGAGACAATTTGGCTTCCTCCTTTCCTATTTGAATACCCTTTATTTCTTTTTCTTGCCTGATTGCTCTGGCTAGAACTTCCAGTACTATGCTGAATAGGAGTGGTGAGAGAGGGCATCCTTTTCTTGTGCCGGATTTCCAAGGGGATGCTTACAGTTTTTGCCCATTAAGGATGATATTGGCTTTTGATTTGTCATAAATAGCTTTTATTACTTTGAGATATGTTCCATCAATACGGAGTTTATTGAGAGTTTTTAGCATAAAGGGCTGTTGAATTTTTTCAAATGCCTTCTCTGCATCAATTGAGATAATCATGTGGTTTTTGTTTTTGCTTCTGTTTATGTGGTGAATTACATTTATAGACTTGCGTATGTTGAACCAGCCTTGCATCCCCAGGATGAATCCTACTTGATCATGATGGATAAGTTTTTTAATGTGCTGTTGCAATCGGTTTGCCAGTATTTTATTGAAGATTTTTGCATCTATGTTTATCATGAATATTGGCCTGAAGTTTTCTTTTCTTGTTGAGTCTCTGCCGGGTTTTGGTATCAGGATGATGTTGGTCTCATAAAATGATTTGGGAAGGGTTCCCTCTTTTTGGATTATTTGGAATAGTTTCAGAAGGAATGGTACCAGATCCTCTTCATGTGTCTGGTAGAACTTGGCTGTGAACCCATCTGGACCGGGGCTTTTTCTGTGTAGTAGGCTCTTAATTGCTGCCTCAACTTCAGACCTTGTTATTGGTCAATTCATAGTTTTGGCTTCCTCGTGGTTTAGCCTTGGGAGGACACAGGCATTTAGGAATTTATTCATTTCTTCCTGGTTTACTAGTTTATGTGCATAGAGTTGTTTGTAGTATTCTCTGATGATGGTTTGAAGTTCTGTGGAATCTGTGGTGATTTCCCGTTTATTGTTTTTTATTGCATCTATTTGGTTGTTCTCTCTTTTCTTTTTTATCAGTCTGGCTAATGGTCTATTTTGTTGGTCTTTTTGAAAAAACAGCTCTTGTATTTATTGATTTTTTGAAGGGTTTTTCTTGTCTCTATCTCCTTCAGTTCTTCTCTGATCTTAGTTATTTCTTGTCTTCAGCCAGGTTTTGAGTTTTTTTGATCTTGTTCCTCTAGCTTTTTCAATTTTGATGATAGGGTGTCAATTTTGGATCTCTCCACTCTTCTCATATGGGCACTTATTGCTATATATTTTCCTCTACAGACTGCTTTAAATGTGTCCCAGAGATTCTGGTATGTTGTGTCTTCATTCTCGCTGGTTTCAAAGAACTTCTTTATTTCTGCCTTCATTTCATTGCTTATCCAATCAACATTCAAGAGCCAGTTGTTCAGTTTCCATGAAGCTGTGTGGTTCTGAGTTAGTTTCTGAATTCTTAGTTCTAACTTGATTGCACTATGGTCTGAGAGACTGTTTGTTATAATTTCAGTTGTTTTACATTTGCTGAGGAGTGCTTTACTTCCAATTATGTGGTCAATTTTTGAGTAGGTGTGATGTGGTGCTGACAAGAATGTATATTCTGTGTATTTGGGGTGGAGAGTTCTATAAATGTCTATCAGGTTTGCTTGTTGTAGGTCTGAGTTCAAGCCCTGTATATTCTTGTTAATTTTCTGTCTGGTTGATATGTCTGATATTGACAGTGGAGTGTCAAAGTCTTCCACTATTATTGTGTGGGAGTCTAATTCTCTTTGTAAGTTGTTAAGAACTTGCTTTATATATCTGGGTGCTCCTGTATTGGGTCCATATATGTTTAGGATCATTAGCTCTTCTTATTGTATCAATCCTTTTACCATTATGTAATGACCTTCTTTGTCTCTTTTGATCTTTGTTGCTTTAAAGTCTATTTTATCAGAGATGAGAATTGCAACTCCTGCTTTTTTTTTTTTTTTGCTCTTCATTTGCTTGGTAAATCTTCCTCCATCCCTTTATTTTGAGCCTTTGTGAATCTTTGCATGTGAGATGGGTTTCCTGGATACAGCACACCAATGGGTTTTGGTTTTTTATCCAATTTGCCAGTCTGTGTTTTTTGATTTGTGCATTTAGCCCATCTACATTTAGGGTTAATATTGTTATCTGTGAGTTTGATACTGCCATTTTGATGCTAGCTGTCTGTTTTATCCCTTGGTTGATGCGGATTCTTCATTTTGTTGATGCTCTTAAGCATTTGGTATGTTTTTAGAATGGCTGGTGCTGGTAGTTCCTTTCTGTATGTAGTGCCTCTTTCAGGGGCTCTTGTAAAGCAGGCCTGGTGGTGACAAAATCTCTGAGTTCTTGCTCGTTGGCAAAAGATTTTATTCTTCCTTCACTTATGAAGCTCAGTTTGGCTGGATATGAAATTCTGGGTTGAAAGTTCTTTTCTTTAAGGATGTTGAATATTGGCCTCCACTCTCTTCTGGCTTGTAGAGTTTCTGCCGAGAGATCTGCTGTGAGTCTGATGGGCTTCCCTTTGTGGGTGATCCGACCCTTCTCTCTGGCTGCCCTTAGTATTTTCTCCTTCATTTCAACCCTGGTGAATTTGACGATTATGTGCCTTGGCGTTGCTCTTCTTACAGAATATCTTTGTGGTGTTCTCTGTATTTCCTGGAGTTGAGTATTGGCCTGCCTTGCTAGGCTGGGGAAATTTTCCTGGATAATATCCTGAAGAGTTTTTTCCAGCTTGGATTTATTCTCTTCGTCAAATTCTGGTACACCTATCAAACGTAGGTTAGGTCTCTTCACATAGTCCCACATTTCTTGGAGATTTTGTTCATTCCTCTTTGTGCTTTTTTCTGTAATCTTGGTTTCTCTTTTTATTTCAATGAGTTGATCTTCAACTTCTGATATGCTTTCTTCTGCTTGGTCAATTCGGCTGTTGAAACTTGTGCATGCTTCGCAAAGTTCTCGTCTTGTGTTTTTCAGCTCCTTCAATTCATTCATATTCCTCTCTAAGTTGTCCATTCTTGTTATCATTTCCTCGAATCTTTTTTCAAATCTTTTTTCAAGGTTCTTAGTTTCTTTGCATTGATTTAGAACATGTTCTTTTAGCTCACTGAAGTTTCTTATTATCCACCTTCTGAAGTCTGATTCCATCATTTTGTCACTGTCATTCTCCATCCAGCTTTGTTCCCTTGCTGTTGAGGAGTTTTGATTCTTTGTAGGAGGTGAGGTGTTTTGGTTTCAGGTGTTTTCCTCCTTTTTGCGCTGGTTTCTTCTCATCTTTGTGAATTTATCCACCTGTTGTCTTAGTAGTTGCTGACTTTTTGATTGGGTCTCTGAGTGGACGCCCAGATTGTTGATGATGAAGTATTTCTGTTACTTAGTTTTCCTTCTAACAGTTTAGCCCCTCTGCTTTATGAGTGCTGAGGTCCACTCCAGTCTCTGCTTGTCTGGGTTACACCTATAGCAGCTGCGGAACAGTGAGGGATGCTACCAGTTTCTTCTTCTGCTATCTTTGTCCCAGAATGATGCCCGCCAAATGTCAGTCTGATTAGTCCTTTTTTGAGGTGGCTCTTTGGATATACAGTGGTCAGGGAGCTGCTTGAGGAGATGGTCTGTACTTTATAGGAGCTCCAGTGCTGAGCTGTGAGCTCTGTTGTTCATTCAGTGTTGCTGGGTGGATGTGTCTGCTGCAACAGAATTTATAAAAGCACCCCCCCCCTTTTTTTTTTACCTCAGATGCTCTGTCTCAGGGAGTTGGGGTTTTCTTTATGAGTATCTGTTGCACTCCTGCCCAGCTAGGAGGCAGTCTATTCACTATTTACCTACCAGGGCTCCGCTCTGCTAGTGTGGGTCTTCCCTGCTGCCACGGGGCTCCATTCTACTGTGGTGTGCTCCGCCCTGTTGGTGGCTCTCTTTGTTATGGCTGGTTGCCTCGGCAATGGCAGGCTGCATCAGCAGTGGGCGGTACCTTAGTAGGGGTGGATTGCCTCTGTAGTGGCAACGCCCCTCCCTCACCGAGCTACACCATGCTGGGTTCAGCTGATCCTGCAGCAAAACTCTCAACGCCAAGTGCCTTGAATCGCTGCCCTGCTTGTCCCCGTGAGGGTGGGACCTGCCAAGCCCGATCACCTGGCTCCCTGCCTCAGAGTCCCTCCTCTCTCTCTCTCTTTCTTTCCAAATTGAATGGTTGACTCTCTCACAGGTGCCCCAGTCGCCTGCTGATTGGCCACTGGGATCCGTGCAATCTCCCGTGCGGTGGCCCACTGCACCAGCTCAAATCGCTCTTCCCAAGAATCTCCTGGTCTGGCTCAACATCCAAATCTCATTCAGTCAGATGGACATTGCAATCTGCCCTCCCAAATCTCAGATTGCTGGTTTAACAGGGCACCCAGACCAGTGAGCTTTGTCTGGGCTGCCGCTGCGCCACGGCACTGGCAAAAACGGCCATGCTAGCCAAAAGGGCTGTGCTGCTGTCCTGTGTCTCTCTTATGCCTCGGAATTTTCTCGTTCTGTGGGCAACAAAGGTCTGTCTGAAAATGTGGCTAGGACTCACCCTCTGCGCCTTCACTGAAAGCTGCAATCCTGAGTTGTTTCTATGGCACCATCTTGGAACCTCCTCGGTTTTATGTATACTTTCAATGCACATTCTATCAGCAGTTATGTTTGTGAGCCTTACAAATTATTAGTGTTCCCTATTCTGAAACTTTTGTTTATAAAATGTGAAAAAAAAAACCCTACTATTATGTTTGCTTTGAAAACTAAGCACAAATTGAATGACACATTACAATATTAGCAAAAACATATGCCTTTTTCTTTGAAGAAAGGTGACTTTCAAAAATAGCTCATCAATCAATTAGATGTGAGTCAATTTGCCAATTTGTATTTTCATGTTTATTTTCTTCTCATAGGTTTGATCTAATTGATTGAGCCATAGTTTTATTGGATTGCTAATTATAATGGTACAACTATCATAAGATGCAGTTATTAATTTATTTTTCATATTTTAAATGCAATTTGTATTTTGGAAATAATCTCATGGAATTATATAAAATGAAACTGTCAATTTTATAAATATCTTGTCAGTTAAACCTCTTATCAGGAAAGCAGTTTGGTGTAAATATTCTCAGATTAGTTTCCATGTAAACATAAATATCTACAGATTGTTTATGCAAATTTAATATTGTGTCACATATAATAATTGCACATAATAATAAGTCAAAATATTACAAAATAACATAAAGTAAAAGATTAAAAATAGTTTTCCTGCCAAAACTTCAATCACATTTATGTTTTAATTTTAAGCTTTATAGTTTTTAAGTCTTTTGACATTTACTTTATTAATTCTAATGTAACAAATTAATAAATATAGAGTTATTATTTTTGGAGCTAGATGTATGTGATTGCACCTATTAATAATGACTACTTTTTATTACTGTGTAGTACCCCATTATATAATTATACCAAAAAGTAAAATATACATTTTACTACTAACAGATGCTTATTTCCAGTTTGGAGCTATTATGCTACAAATATTTTGGAAGTTATTATCACTCATTTCTCTTGGTATATTTCTAGATATGAAATTGATAAGTCATAACATGTAATATGACAACCTTTAAAAACACAGCCAAATCATTTTCAGAATGATTGTACCAATTACTAAGAATTCTCACCAGACACTGATATTTTCTATTTTTTTAATCTTGACATTACCTTGCATTTATAAGTAATACTCTATGTTCTCATCACATATTTTGCTCAATTTTTGTTGTCACTTATATGGGTTTGTAGCAAATTTTATATGACATAGACAAGAATCTATTATCATGTATGTAAAATTAAGCATAGTTTCTCACTTTGTGATTTATATTTTTATTCTGTTTATATGTCAGTTGTTCAATAGATGTTTACAATTTTAATGAATTATATTATCTTTCATTTTTAGTGTTTTTTTTTTCACTTGAAATCTAAGATCATAAATTTATTTTATGTAGTGTACAGGTAATATGTTATATTCTTAGGCGTACAGAAGGATGCCTGCTTACGCAAACTGTATGAATGTCCAAGATACCTGAAAAACCGTAAGTCTGACCTCAAGGGTATGTACAATTAGGAAGTGATGGCTAATGCAGTGTTTTAAACTGCTTGAGTCTTGAAGAGGTGCTCTAACATATATGCAGTGTCCCCCAGAAAAGTGCAGGAAATTTGAGAAAATCAATATACAAGCATTGGCTGAGACTTCAATGGATGCACACTGCAGAGAATCCAGCTCTGCAATTAGTTCAGTAAAGTCATTAAGTAACACAACAAACAGACAGCAAAACCAACCACAGTCAACACCTAATGAGAAACAACCAACAACAAAGAATATTCAGAATGTAATTTCCAGAGCTGAGATATTCTATTTTCCTAAAATTTCCGTGATTTGACAAAAATTGTAACAAATGCAAATAAAAAGAAAAACATGGCCAAGGGAATATCAATCAATAGCCATTGTCCCTGAGATAGAAAAGATGTTGAGTTTAAGTAAAAAATACTTCAAATTACAGATTATAAATTTATTGAAAATAGTAAAGAAAACCAAGTCTAAAATCTTAAAGAAAAAAATGACAAAAAAAATGCCTCATCAAATATATAAAATAATATTAGAAGAGATAAAATTATAAAAGGACACAAGTGAAAAATGTGAAGTTGTAAGAAAGAAATTAGTAAAGAGGCTCATCAAAAGAATAAAGATAGCAGAACAAAGAAAGCATCAGCAGAACTGAAGACAGGTTAACCTAAATGAGCAAGACTGAGATACTGACAGAAAACAAATAGCAAAATGGCAGACATGAATTCTGCTTTATCCATAATTACAGAGAAATAAATAGATTAAATATATGATTAAAAAGCAGAATGGCACTATGCATTTAAAAACAAAACTTATCTGATTCAACTAATATTTCAGATTAGAAATCACAAATTCCAATAGTAAAATGTTAGAGAAAGATATATCATACAAATAGTAAATAAAGGAAACTGAAAGCTTAATTGATATAAGACAAAAGAAACTTTAAGACAAAAGTTATTGAGAGAGACAAAGAAGGGAATTTTATAATGATAAAATAATTCATGGGGAAAATTATAAACATATAGATTAAAAAAAAAAGAGCTCCAATATGCATTTTAAAAATAGCAGAATTCAAGATAAAGAAAAAGATAAACTATAATAGTTTCAGTCTTTAATTCCCTTATTTCAACAGTGGCTAGAACAACTACCCAGAAGATCAACAAGGAAATAGATTTAAACAATACTTTTAATCAATTGGAGCTCACTGAAATATATAGACTACTTCAACAGAAACAAATACACATTTTCCCAATCACACTTGGAATATTTATAAGGATAAACCATAAAGTAGGCCATTAAAAATAACCTCAATAAAATTAAATGGATTAATGTAACGGGAAGTATGTTGCACAACATAATTAATTAGAAAGTAAAAACAGAAAAAAGAATAGAAAATGTAATAACATATGTAAATATGTAGCTTATAGGTAAATAATCAGTGGGCCTAAAAATATTTAATAAAATAAATTAGAAAATAATAGAGATGAATGTAAATAAAAACAATAAATAAAATGTCTGAGATATAGCAGAGCAGTGCTTAGAAGGCATTTGTAGTGTGAATGATTATATTTAATAACAAAACAAAATCTCAAACAGTAACCTAATTTTTCCCCTTCTGAAACATAAATGATGACAAACTAAACACAAAGAAGCAGAAGGAAGTAAAAAATAAAGATTAGAATAGATGGAAGGATTAAAGATAGAAAAACAACAAAATCAGCAAATCAGTTGTTTCTTTAGCATAAATCATCATAATTGATTTGTAAATATATTGGCTAATAAAAAATGACTGAAACTATTAAAACCAAAAGTGCAAATGAAAGCATCATTGACATTATAGAAGTAGAAAGAATTATAAGAAAATACTATAAATTATGACAAACAACAAATAAAATATCCTAATTAAAAAATGTACTCATATCTATAACAATTTCAGTATTGTATTAGTTATTTGAAACCATCTTACAAAGAGCTCAGGCTCAGATAAGTTATACTGGTGAAACATTTAACAGTGAATTAATACCAGTCTTCCACAAACTCTTTTAAAAGAAGAAGATATGGTTTCAACAAATTATATGAAGCCAGTATTTTTCTGATACCAAAAGTTGCAAAGATATCACAGAAACAAAAAGCTACACATTAATATATCTTTATTATAGACATGAAAATTCTAAAAATATAAATACTGATCTAAGCAATATATAAAATTATATTATACACCATAACTAAGTAGAATTTATCCTATCAATATAAATTTTATTTAAAATCTGAAATGCATCTTGGATCAAAGATGGCCAAATAGAAACAGCTTTGGTCTGCAGTTACCAGCAAGATCAATGAAGAAGGCAGGTGATTTCTGCATTTCCAACTGAAGTATCCAGCTCATCTCACTGGGACTGGTTACAGAGTGAGTGAAGCCCACAGAGGGTGAACTGAAGCAGGGTGGGTCATTGCCTCACCTGGGAAGTGCAAGGAATCAGAAAACTCCCTCCCCTTGCCAAGGGAAGCCATGAGAGACTGTGCCTTGAGGGACAGTACACTCTGGACAAGATATGACACTTTTCCCATGGTCTTCATAATCTGCAGACCAAAAGAATTTGTTGGATGCCTATGCCATGTGGACCCTGTGTTTCAAGCACAAAACTGGGCTGCTGTTTGTGCAGACATCAACCTAGTTGCAGGAGGTTTTTTTCATTCCCCATTGGCACCTGGAACACCAGCAAAACAAAACCATTCACTCCTCTGGAAAGCGGGCTAAAGTCAGGGAGCCAAGTGGTCTAGGCTACCAGATTCCACCCCCATGGAGTCCAGCAAACTGAGATCCACTGGCTTAAAATTCTGAAGTCTGCAGACTAAAGTTGGCCTGGGATGCTGAAGTTTGGTGGAGGGGGGACATTCACCATTACTAAGGCTTGAGAAGGCTGTTTTTCCCTTGACAGTGTAAACAAAGCCACCAAGAATTTTGAACTGGGTAGAGCTCATCAGAGCTTTAGCCCATGTAGCCAGACTGCCTCTCTAGATTCCTCCTCTCTGGGCAGAGCACCTCTGGAAGAAAGGCAACAGCCCCACTCAGGGACTTATAGATAAAACTCCCATCAGACTGGGACAGAGCACCTGGTGGAAGGTACAGCTGTGGGCCTAGCTTCAGCACACTTAAACATTTCTGCCTGCTAGCTCTGAAGAGAGCAGAGGATCTCCCAGCACAGCACTTGAGCTCTGCTAAGGGACAGACAGCCTCCTCAAGTGGGTCCCTGACTCTTTGCCTACTGACTGGGAGACACCTCCCTAGGCAATCCCATTCAGGATATAGTCATGGGCAAAGACTTCATGACTAATAGACCAAAAGCAATGGCAACAAAAGCCAAAATACACAAATGGGATCTAATTAAACTAAAGAGCATCTGCACAGCAAAAGAAACTATCATCAGAGTGAACAGGCAACCTACAGAATGGAAGAAAATTTTTGCAATCCATCCATCTGAAAAAGGGCTAATATCCAGAATCTATAACTTCAACAAATTTACAAGAAAAAAAAAGTGGATAAAGGATATGAACAGACACTTTTCAAAAGAAATCATTTATGGGGCCAACAAACATGAAGAAAATTTCATCATCACTGTTCATTAGAGAAATGCAAATCAAAATCACAGTGAGATACCATCTCATGCCAGTTAGAATGGTGATTATTAAAAATGGCAGAAAACATTAGATGAGGGAGAGGATGTGGAGAAATAGGAAAGCTTTTACACTGTTGGTGGGAGTGTAAATTAGTTCGACCATTGTGGAAGACAGTGTGGTGATTCCTCCTCAAGGATCTAGAACCAGAAATACCATTTGACCCAGCAATCCCATTATTGGGTATATACCCAAAGGATTATTAATCATTCTACTCTAAAGACACATGCCCATGTACATTTATTGCAGCACTGTTCACAATAGCAAAGACTTTGAAGCAATCCAAATGCCCATCAGTGATAGACTGGATAAAGAAACTGTGGCACACATATACTATGGAATACTATGTAGCCCTAAAAAGGGATGAGTTCATGTCCTTTGCAGGGACATGGATGAAGCTGGAAACCATTATTCTCAGCAAACTAGCACATAAATAGAAATCCAAACACCACATGTTCTCACTCACAAGTGAGAGTTAAACGATGAGAACGCATGGATGCAGGGAGGGGAACATCACACATTGGGGCCTGTCAGGGAGTGGGAGGCTAGGGGAGGAATAGCATTAGCAGAAGTACCTAATATAGATGACAGGTTGATGGGTGCAGCCAACCACCATGGCACATGTATACCTATGTAACAAACCTGCACGTTTTGCACATGTATCCTAGAACTTGAAGTAGAATAAAAAATTAATTAATTTAAAAAATCTGAAATGCAATACACAAATTAAAAACATAAAGGGTAGAAACACCCTGATAACTTCAGTAAATACAGAAAAAAAACATGACAAAGTCTAAGGCATTTACAAGATAACAACACAAAACATGAGAAATAAATGGGAACTTCCTCAGTTTGCTAAAGAGTATCTACCAAATACCCACAGTTGACATCATACTTACTATTTTTTCACTAATACAAGAAATAAGAAAGATAAGGATGTGTACTCTTTCTCTTCCTAGTCACCATTATAATAGAGTTTCTAGCCAGGGTAATTAGACAAGAAGAAGACATTTAAAAAGCCATCCATATTGCGAAAGAAGAAATATACCTCTCTTTATATGCAGATGGCATGGTTTTGTGTATGGAAAATCATAAAGAAGTCACAAGAACTTATTAGAGTTAATAAGTTGTGCAAAAGATTGCAGAAAACAAGATCAATTTACAAAACCAATTGTTTTTCTACTCATTGGAAAGGTGTAATACAAAACTAGAGTTAGAAAACTATTCCATTTATAATGGCATTAAACAAAAAATACTTAGGAATAAATGTATCAAACATGCAAGACTTCTACACTAACATCTATAAAAGTATATAAAATAATTAAAGAAAATCTATACATATGAAAAGACATCCATATTTGTGAATTAGATTTAATATTGTTAATATGGCTACACTCAAGAAATTGATCAAAAGATTAAACAGAATCCCTATCAAAATTCTAGCTGACATTTTTTGGCAAAATATGTAAAGCTGATATTAAAATTTCTATGGAAGTGTAAAGAACCTATAACAGCAAAACAATCTTGTGAAAGAAGCACCAAGTTGTTAGGTTAACCGTTTTCAATTTCAAAACTTAACAGAAAGCAACATTAATTAAAACAATCTGGCACTGGCATAAACATAGGCATGTAGACCAATGAAACTAAATTTATTTCCCAAAAATAAATCCTTACAATTATGGTCAATTGACATTTGACAAGGGAAACTAAACATTCTATGAAAAAAAATAGTCTTTTCAAAAAATGTTGCTTGAAGTACTGGATATTCACATGCTTCATAATCTCATGAAGCTAGTCAGGTAAAGCCTTTGTAATTGCTACGGTAATATGCCTAAGTTAGATTTTCTCTGTATTTACTCTTTTGGTCGAGATACTTCTAAAACTACTGTCTTCATGACTTTCTATAGTATTGAGCATCTTCTGCATTATTTCTTCAATATTGCTAATGCTCCAAGTGTCTATTCTCTCCCTATGGGAATCCAGTTACACATAAGATAGATCTTTTATTACTTATGTTTCAGTTACACTGTTTGTTTTTCTCTGCTTCCATGTCTTTCATTTTTCTGTTTTAGAGTACATCAATTCTATATTGTTCTTAGAAAAACCTGTTAAAAACGAATAAGATTTTACCTTCCCATCCAATGATATTTTACATTCAGATATCTGAGCTTGAACTACTAGAATGTCAGTTTCATTCTTTTTATATAGATTCCAAAATTCTGTTCAAAGTCTCCAAGTTCTTACAGATTAAGCCCCAATTTTCTGATCAAATTGTCATATCATTTAACTCAGGATTATGCAGAATGACTAGCAAGTTAATACCTTTGAATACACTTTGGTCATTATTTGTCTTTATCCTCCACATTGTGTCAGTTATCATGATATTTACATTATTGTTATGCAATGTATCAGTGATTTTCTTTTTGGATTCTTTAATTATTTTGAAGAAATGCCTCTTTAATCTCAAAAGAAATAAAAATTACAGTTTCTTTCCTCTTCTGATCTCTGGTTGAGCATGTGTCTTCCATGTTAAATCATTCATTGCAGTTCATTGCCATGGCAACCATAATCACTGGAGGCTTATGCAACAGATCTTCCTAGATAAATGCTGGGTGAGAACAATGCCTGGTTCCACTAGGGATTCCAAGTTTGGAGACTGGAAATTTTGGGCTGGTAGAAGCTATCTTTCCTGCAATATTCTGGAAGTTTAATTGTAGAATGATACCAATGACAGAGGAGATTACAGCTAATAGAGGAAAAAATAAGGAGAACTGAAGATGTATTAAGTGTCCTTAGATTCAGCAGCTAATAAATATAAATTCACCCTTGGGCTTCCAAATTAATTGAGTCAACAGAGTCCTTATTTTCATGAATACACTTTGAGTTTTGATTGTGTTATATACACCTAAAGTGTTTGAATTAAAATAAATATGATTTGCTCTTATATTATTTAAATTGGGGTCCTAATATATATTGCATTATTATAATTAGATGCTACTCACTGCAGAACTAAGTAGTGAGACAGAATTCTGCACTTCTTTATCATACAGTCAGTGCTATTCAAAGGATATAGGAAAAGTGTTTACAACCAATATGTTGGATTTACATCACTATAAAGTGATCAAAATGATGTCACATTTTAATTTGCCTCATTGTTGGACCTTTATTTCTTTTACCTTTTTTCTATCAACAACAAATATCAAACCCTCACTGTTTTAGTCATTCTATTTTCTGTATGAATATGCATTCTCTTAGAAGATACTTTTTTCTCACCGTTCTCCCTCAGACTTTCCCTTTTAATAAGTTAATTATATTTTACATTGGTTGCATAGGTGTCATCCTAGGACTTCTGTTACTGACTTTCCTGCCTAAACTATTTTTTCTCGGATTTTGATTTGACTTTTTTTTTCAAGTGAGTGACAAATTAACTGAATTATTAAATAAACAATTAAAATGCAATTTAACATTTTATTTGCTAATATTTTATTTAATATGTTTACATAAATAATTATATGTAAACTTTACTTTTGAATTATTATTATCTAATTGTGATACATTTGTGTGTTTAGGAGCAACTGATTGCTCATTTCAAATAATCTATTCACAAAAATATGGGCTTCATCCTTTTGTTATTGGTCTTGGAAAATAGAGTGGTTATCCTATTACTTGGCTAAGCATATTTATTTACCAATACATGAAACTATCACAGATATATATACATATTTGTACATGTTTACATATTTTATATTTCTATGCTTTTTATCAATACCATAATCTACATATACTTATAGATTATATTTACTTTATATACCATCCTTTGGGAGGTAATTATTAAAGAAAACATCTGAATAGCAGGAAATGCATTTAGTGAACATTTGACTATTGCATGTCAGGTACTGTTCATGACATCAGGTTAAATTTGTTAACAGACATAAGTGCTTTCAGAAAGGATACTTTTACATAGTTGTTTATATAGTTAAGATGAACGGTTTTTTTTTATTTTAGAAACATTAGAAGGTTAAAAAAAAGTCTACTTACAATTTTTAGTAAATTTTCTGGAAATATTATAGAGTATTTTACTACTAAAAAAAAAGTTCCCGTTAAGGAGAATAGGGCCAGAGGATTGTGGAACAGATATGACTTGTTTATAGACTTAAGGGATTATTCTGTCTCTATCTATTCATAGCCTTAAGGAATTATTCTCATCTATCTAACTATCTATCTATCTATTATATATTTATCTATGTATCTATTATTTATTTATTCTACTTATGTATGTGTACATTATGTTATCCCAGTTAATTTTATGTGAACCTATTATAAACTATAAGGTAGGCATTATTATATTTTTACATATAAGGAAGTTACTTGAGATTTTATGCTTTATCCAGGTTATCCAGCTGGTGTCAACACTGTAATTTTTAATCAAGATCTCTGTGACTCCAGGTTTAGTTTTATGGCCTAGTATGTTACATGTAGATGAACTGAGTTAATATTGTATGAATGTTTGTTTTCTCCAAACTTATGTTAAAACTTAATTGCCATTGTAACCACAGTAAAAGGTGGGACTTTTAAGAGGTCTTGGGTCATAAGAGTTCAGCCCTCATGAATGTACGAAGCTATGAAGCTATTATCTTATGGTGGAACTGTGTTCTCTGCCTCTTGCTCATTCTCTTTTGCTCTATTTGCATCTCCACCCCACGACATCTTCAGCTATGTTATGACACAGCTAGAAGGCCTTAGCCAAAAGCTGGCACCTTGATGTTGTACTTTCTGGATTCCCGAACCGTGAACCAAACAATTTATGTTAAGTGTAAATTATGCAGCCAGTGGCATTCTATTATAGCAGCACAAAATTAACTAAAGCATAGGGGTTGAAATTATTTTGAATCAAGTTTGAAATTTGAAATCCAAGTTAAATATTTGAACTGATTATAACATAATCATGTTTCCTGCTTTCTGCTTATACCTAACTTAAAATATAAATAAACTTATTTTATTGCCCCTAATACAACTTTTTGCTTGTGTCCCATAGTTTTAAGATGCAGATTAAGTGAAAATATATTTTTAAAATGTACCGTATAATTTGTGTCCTCCCTCTCTATAATCTCATTTTTGTTATGCCCCCATTAGTACGCTAAGATCCAGCTACATTCAGATTTACTCTTCTTGAACTTTTCATGCTCCTTCCCCATTTTTAGAAGGTTGTATATGCAGTTCTTTTTGCATGAAACTCTGTTGTCTCACCTCTTCACCAAGCTAACCCTTAATTGACCATTGAGTCTCAACTCAACCACTGCCTACACAAATAATTTTTTCTAAATTTCTAAGGCCAGGTTGTGTATCCTCTATACATGTTTTTGTAGCACACTATACTTTCCTTTTTACTGAACTTATTACTCTGCACTGTGATTGCTAATTTAGTTTTTATCATATGCTTAATTTGAGATTCCAAATTAAGAAAAATCCTGTGCCTATCTTGTTCACAATTCATCTTATGTACTGAGTCTTGTATCTGGTTTCAACAGATATTTATTTAGTGGTAGAACTGTTCATTTGACACCACCAAATAATTTATTTTAAGAAAGGGCCATCTGAGGGCTAAGTTTCTGAGTGAAACAGATAATGGCAATAGATTCTACTCGAAAAGAATGATTTTGTCATAGACAACTTGCAGACAATTTTAATTGTAAGATTCTATAAATCCATAGTTTGGGTTTATTGTATTATGAAACAATTGATATTTCAAATAAATGATATTTATTTATGTCTCCCAGTAAATATTAAACATGCCAGGATATTGTGCTTTATGTGTATAAAACGTATTTCAACCGTACAACATAAGTCTGTAGGGTTTAGAAAGTAGAATATCTTAATTAATTTTACAATAAAATACTGAATCTGTTCCTTTCCTTTTTGTGTTGTGTAATCATAGAAACTTGTTGGTCTGAAGAGATACAACATGTAAATTATGGCAAAAGGATGTATATTTTAACAATTTTACCCCAAATAACATTAAGCTTGGATTATATCTCATTTAATTGAGTGTGGTTCTTGATTCTTCTGTTGGTGATTGACAACACAGAAAGAAGCTGGCTCACTTAGGACCACTTGTTGTGGTTGGATTAAGAAGAGTCAATTCTACAATGTGCATGTTTTCCAAAATATAAAATTATTTCTGTTCTGGGTCAACATATTCAGAACGCAAATGAATTTATGTCACATTTTCAATGAACAAGAGGAATTTTTCTAATTAACAGGATCACACAAGGAGTAGAAAAAAAATGGTAATGTAGTGTGTCACTAATCAAGTAATTTTTTTTTTTTTTTGAGACGGAGTTTCGCTCTTGTTACCCAGGCTGGAGTGCAATGGCGCGATCTCGGCTCACCGCAACCTCCGCCTCCTGGGTTCAGGGAATTCTCCTGCCTCAGCCTCCTGAGTAGCTGGGATTACAGGCATGCGCCACCGTGCCCAGCTAGTTTTTCGTATGTTTAGTAGAGACGGGGTTTCACCGTATTGACCAGGATGGTCTCGATCTCTTGACCTTGTGATCCACCCGCCTCGGCCTCCCAAAGTGCTGGGATTACAGGCTTGAGCCACCGAGCCCGGCCCATCAAATAATTTCAATACAAGAGGCTGAGTCATTGATTCTTATTCCTCTTTTGGCAGGTCTCCAACACTGATGAACTGCAGTGAACTAAAATTTTAATTTATAGCACCCATTCTACAATTCATAATTTTAATCTCTATTGGAGGAAATCTACTTGCCCAATTTTATGATCTATTTTTACTTTATAAGGTATATTAATGTTGTCATTACTATGTAAAACCTAAATGATGTAAGTCAATCTAATATACAATTACACTCAGAAGAAATTGTATTTTTTTTCTTTGTTAAGAGCATTTGTTTTAAAATAATCTAATAAGAAGTAAAATATGGTATTTATTGGGCAAAAGAAATATTATAGCAATAATATAAAATATTCTAGATTACTGGGAACATTTACTGATTTAGGGTACTGGGGTCACTTTTTAAACCTCTCTAGTAGTTAGCATCATAATCTACAGAATAGAAAAAATAATGAGAGTAACTTCTTAGGATTATAGTGAGAAGGGAAGGAGCTAAGTAGATAAGTACTTAATACAACGCTTTACACATGGTAAACTCCCAACACACGCTCTTTGTTGTAATTAAGATTAAACATTAAGATTGTGATTATTAATATTTGCACTTTTTCTTTCTCGATTGAATTTTCCATTTAGCAATTTTATTCTATTTTGTTAATAACAAGGTAATTGCACATATTCATGAATCAATGAGTTAACGTCTCTCAATATCTCAGAATCTAATCATGATTAATTGTATTGTCCAAAGGTAAGGATAATTCAAATGTCCCCTCCTTTGTTTTTTAACTTACATTTTTAACCACATCTCTGTAGTTTAGTCATCATTTATTTTGTTGTAATGGTGCCTTAACTTTATTTTCATCTCTGTTCTTTGCTAATTTAACTTAATCTATTACCACATAAGAAACCACTGAGTCCTATGTCACTTTTGGTGTTTTACTTTTCAAAAAATGTCATAATCATAGTTGTCTGGAAGGTGATGGAATTCTCCTTTCAGAAATATATCACGTAGGTATAGAAATCAAAGGAAAGGAAATATTAGAGAATAATAAATGGAAAAGTAGGAGAAGAATGACACACATACTTAAGAACTTTAAAATGTTTTGAAAGACTAGTTCAGTTCTTAAACCACTAGAACATAAAAATCATCTTTTTGTTTAAAAAAAAATGGTGATATTTGGTATCTTGATAAGTTTGAACTCTTATAACAAATACCCCAGACTGGGTGGCTTAAACAACAAATATTTATTTCTCATGGATTTGGAGGTTGGGATGTCAAAGATCAAGGTACAGCATATTCTGTGTCTGGCGAGAGGCTTCTTGCCAGATTCCAGATGGCTGTCTTCTTGTGTCTTCACATGATAAGAAGTGGAGATGGGAGGATGAAGGGCATCAGTATAGGGAGGGAAGGGACAGTCTTGTGTCTTTTCTTGTGAAAATGCTATTTCCATCATGAGGGCTACATTCTCAAGGAATCTCATCTAAATCTAATTACCTTTAGAAACCCCACCTCCTAGTATCATTACATTGAGGGTGGGGAGTCAACATAGGAGTGTTCCTGGGTACATACACTTTCAGTCCATAATATCTTTTCATTCCTGGGCCACTCCTTCCTTATACTAATAAACCATAATTTTCCAGTAGTGTCTGCAGAATTTTTTAATTATTGACTTTTGCATGCTATTCTTTGTTCTTGGAAGACTCCCCTCCTGCAATGACAGCACTAAAGGATGTCCCAGACTATGAGTTAGAAATATCCTCAGTTTTAGACCCAGTAGAGTTTGTTCAAAAATGTTATATGCCATGAAGCTACACATTTACAGTCAGTTGATTATTGACAATAATGCCAAAAACATATTGGGAAAATAACAGTCTCTTCAATAAATGTGCTGTGAAAACAGGGTATCCATACACATAAGAATGAAACTAGACCTCAATCTCTCACCATACACCAAAGTCAATTCAAAATAAATTCACAATTTAAATGTAGCAGTGAATACTCTGAAGCTATTACAGGAAACACAGGGGAAACACTTGAGGACATTGGTCTGGGGACAGATTTTCTGGCTAATATCTCAAAAGCACAGGCACCAAAAGCAAATGTAGAAAAATAGAATTGCGTCAAACTAAAAAGTCTCTGCGTGATAAAGGAAACAACCAACAGAGTGAAGAGATGAGCTACAAACTGGGATGAACTATTTGTGAACTATACATCCAACAGAAGGAATAATATCCAGAAAATATGATGAACTCAATTAAATAGCAAACAAACCAAATAATCCAATTGAAAAATGGGCACATAATCTGAATGAACATTTTTCAAAAAAAGGGATAAAAATGGCCAATAGGTATATTTTTAAAATACCCAACATTGAAAATTGGTTAGCCATGTGCAGAAAGCTGAAACTAAACCCCTTCTTTGCACCTTATACAAAAATTAACTCCAGATGGATTAAAGATTTAAACATAAGACCTCTCACCATAAAAATTCTAGAGTAAAACATAAGCAATACCATTTGGGACATAGGCATAGCCAAGGACTTCAGAAATAAAACACCAAAAGCAATGGCAACAAAAGCCAAATAGACAAATGGGATCTAGTTATACTTAAGAGCTTCTGCACAGCAAAAGAAACAATCATTTGAGTGAACAAGAAACCAACAGAATGGGAAAAAAATTTTGCCATCTACGTATCTGACAAAGGGCTAATATCCAGAATCTACAAACAACTAAAACAAATTTACAAGACAAAAACGAACAAGCCCATCGGAAAGCTGGCGAAGGATATGAACAGGCACTTTTAAAAGAAGACATTTATGTGGCCAACAAACATATCAAAAAATGCTCATCATCATTGGTCATTAGAGAAAGGCAAATCAAAACCACATTGAGATACCATCTCACACCAGTCAGAATGATGGTCCTTAAAAAAATCAGGAGACAACAGATGCTGGAGAAGATGTGGAGAAATAGGAACGCTTTTATACTGTTGGTGGGAATGTAAATTAGTGCAACCACTGTAGGAGACAGTGCAGCAATTCCTCAGGGACCTAGAAATAGAAATACCATTTGACCCAGCAATCCCATTGCTGGGTATATACCCAAAGGATTATAAATCATTCTATTATAAAGACACATGCACACACATGTTTATTGTGGCACTGTTTACAATAGCAAAGACTTGGAACCAACCCAAATGCCCATCAAGCATAAACTGGATAAAGAAAAGTGGCACATAGTATTCCATGCCACGGAATGCCATGCAGCCATAAAAAAAGATGAGTTCATGTCCTTTGCAGGGACATGGATGAATCTAGAAACCATCATTCTTAGCAAGCTGACACAAGAACAGAAAACCAAACACCATATGTTCTCACTCATAAGTGGCTGTCGAACAATGAAAACACATGGAAAGCGGGAGGCGATCATCACACATTGAGATCTGTTGGTGGGTGGGGAACTAGGGGAGGGATAGCAGAGGGGGGGGAGATTGGAGAGGGATAACACTAGGAGAAATACCTCATGTAGGTGATAGGGGGATGGAGGCAGCAAACCACCATAGTATATGTATACTTATGTAACAGTCCTACAAGATCTTCATACGTACCCCAACACTTAAAGTGTAATTAAAAAAAAAAATGCCCAACATCACTAATCATCAAAAAAATTCAGAGCAGAACCACCTTGAGATATCACCTCACCCCAGTTAAAATAGTTATTATTAAATAGACAAAAAGTAACAAATACTGGTGAGGAAAAGGAGAAAAGAGAGCTCTATGCACCATTGGTGGCAATGTAAATTAGCAGAGCCATTATGAAAGACAATACAAAGCATCCTCAAAAGATGAAAAAAATAGAAATACTACATTATCCAGCAATCTCACTACTGGGTATATATCAAAAAGACAGGAAGTAAGTGTGCCAAAGAGATATGTGCCCTCCCTTGTTTTTTGCAACACTATTCACAATAGCCAAGATATGAATTAAACTAAGTGTCCAACAACAAATGAATGAATATAGAAAATGAGATATACATACACAATGGTATATTATTTAGCCATCAAAAAGAATTAAATAATGTCATTTGTAGCAACATGGATGTGCCTGGAGTTCGTTATGTTAAGTGAAATGAGCCAGGCACAGAAAGAGAAATATCCTAAGTTCTCACTCATAATGAGAAATTAAAAAGTTGATCTCATAGAAGTAGAGAGCAGAATAGTGATTACTAGAGGCCAGGGAATGAAGAGAAGAAAGGGGATCAGTATTAATTGGTACAAAATTACAGTAAGACAGGAGGAATAAGTTCTAGTGTTCTGTAACACAGTTGAATAGCTGGAGTTGTATTATAACAGTTCATTTTCTTTCTACTGAATCATGTTCTCCTTAAAGATTTGCATCTTTGTTATCACTGTATCTCAAGACCCTGCTATTCTGCCCAATGTTTGGTAGTTGACCACTAAACATTTGTTGATAGAATAAACAGTCTTGCTGTAAGGCAGGGACACACACCCCACCAACACTATACATTATAAATATAAATTGGGGATTATTGGGCAAACGTTACAAACACAGTTATAGAACACAGCATACTATTCCCTGAGCGCTTAGCATGCAAATTTGTGTTTAGGTCAGGAATAAAGAATCTGGCATAACATGAAGTGAGTTTATTAGAGTAACATGTCTCCTTAAGATAACATATTTATATACAAAGGGAGAAGTGAATTTGCAGGCAATGTTGTAACATCTAGAACTCTGTTTGAGAAAGTAGCCTATTACAAAATAAAAGGCTTCTGGCATTAGCCTTTTTAGTGAACCAATTCTTATATTGACTTCAGCATAGTAACTCAGTGTTATGTTACCAAATGAGGGGAGGAACCGAATGCAAAACCAACCTTTGTTTCCTTCCCTCAAGAACATTCTTCATTTCAAGAATGCATCACTCCCTGTGTTTGATCACTCTCTGCTTTCTTATGGGTGTACAACCTTGAATTTGTTTAGACTGAGCTGTAGATAAATTATGTTTAAAGGATTAATTTAAAAAGTAATTAAGAAATAAGAGGAAGATAATTTTAAGTATTAAGTCTGGCAGTGAGAACTTCTCTGGAATATTTTAAAGCAGCACATGTAATTAGCTTCGTATGTATGGGTACCAATTTTGTTTTATTTTTTTCTTGCAAAAATATTGTGCTGTATATACACACACACACACACACATTTTTTTTCTCTCTTCATTCTTTATAATAGGAAATTCAAAAGATAAAAGTGGATAATTCCTATGAGAAGTAGTTTGGCTCAAAATATGCATTAGAAGAGAGACGAGCAGAAAAATTCTTTTGAGGTTTGTGAAATTTGTCTCAGCTCCTGAAATGGTCATGTGTGAGAATTAACTCTTGCCATTTGTATAAATTTATTAGTTATTCAGATGAGTGATAAATGAGGTTAATATGATATTAATGTCTCTCTCAAAGTTTTGAAAGATTCAGAAAGGAGAAATTTGTTTGCAAAGTATAAACTCATAAAGAAAAATAGAATAATTGAAGGATGAGAAGTCCTAGTACCTAATGTTAGTGTCCTTCCTTGTATTATAGATGTCAGTCTGTACATTTATCTCTCTAGGGCTGAAAAAACAGGAATATCTTTAAATTAAGATTCCTATATTCCATGGAAACTTAAAAATTTCTTAGCTTTAACTTTGTTAGGTTATCTGATGCACTACAAATTCTTTTTATTATGTTGTCAGTTTGTAGATAGAATGTGTGTGAGTTTCATCAAGTAGCTAGAGTTCTTCAGAACTTAAAACTTGATCAATGCATTAAAATAAATATATAAATTTAGGGGGCCCAAAGTGGCTCCGGCCGGATGTCGTGGCGCTTGCGAAGGCGAGCCCAAGAGTTCAAGGCCAACCAAGCTCAGCAACCTTACAAGCTCTCATTGATTGGCAAATAAATAAATAAATAAATAGATAAATAAATAAATAGATAAATAAATAAATAAATAAATAAATAAATTTAAAAGAAAATTAAACAATTTTCAAATTGGCAAAGCTGATTTTTGTATATGTTTATGTTCAGTCTTTTATATGTTAGTATCTTTATATAGAAAATGATTGGTAAAATATTATATATATATATTATTGCGTTTTAGGTTTGGGGGTACACGTGAAGAACATGCAAGATTGTTGCATAGGTACATAAATGGCAATGTATAAAGCTTATATAAATTTCTATATCATCACTTCAAAAACAGTAAAATGAGATCGATAACAACACTACAAGCCTAGAAAACCCATCTTAATGTTGATCAGGTTTATACCTGGGTTATGTGATTATGGACAATTTTAAAATTTGTTTTAATGTATCTATGCTGTATCCTCATATCTCCACTTTAACAATTTTAAAGTCTTTACAATTAGCTTCTATTATTTGGGATTCAGAAAATATCTTTTTAAAAACACAGCATATATCATGTATTATTTTTCAACTTGCTATTTTCCAATGAAGATAGGCCTACGTTATGTGAGTGAGAAATATGTGGGAGGAGATGCCATGTTTCTACCAATTTGATACTGAACCTCTGAGACTGGATGAGGTTGCTTACTTTTGCTGCCATGGAGACCCACTTAGTCACATGCATACAAAATGTGAATGTTGGAAAGATGCTGTGAGAAGACTCTTCTACATTCCCTTGACAAAATGCAGGACAAACAATGTTTGAAAAAAAATGTTTGAAGGCAAAATTGAAATCTAGTGAATGTGCTACTAACTACAAGTACCTTCTGCCTTCAAGTGGCAGGTTATCAAAGGCATCATAGGATCACGTAATGCTTTGCAAAGAGACCAACGATAAGGAAAAATGCAGAGCAAGAACTGAAAAAGAAGTTTGAGAAATGACTTCAATTTTAGCTGCAATAGAAGCAATAATGTATACTCATATTTCTATTATAATTTTTATTGTTATGTAATTAGTGTTGCTGCCAGTCAGCACTATTCAAAGGTAGAAGTGGATTTCTTTCCTATCGACAATGGTTTCCCTTTCTCTGTGTGTGCTGAAATATCTGCAGTGTTACTTGATGGGATGTTGTGGGGGGATAAAGGTAATCAGACAGTAATGTAAACATCTCGTTGTTGGGTTTTAGGTTGTTCACATACCTATGAATTTCCACGCATTCTTACTTCTATTTTAAAAATCTACTAAGAGTAATTGTTGTCATTTAATAGATGAGAAAAATGGACTTTAGCTAATTATTGGAAGAATTGAAATGCAAACATCAGTTGAAATACTAAAGACGTTTATGTTATATTTCACTAGGAGATTTGGTTGTCCATTTCCAAAATTTGATAGCCTAGATTTCTTTTATTAAATGAAATTATTTATATATACAATATAAAACAGAGAGAGGAAAAGTGTTTTAATAAACTAGGAAGTAGGGAACTGTGACTTCTTACTGCTCTTTGATTGCCCCCAAATGCATAGCACCATGCATCACTGGCAGTTGCCGCAGAGTGCAGTAAGAAAAATATGCCACTTAGTCACTTCTAAGATCATTTCCAAACATCTAATTTTGTAATTTTGCAATTCCTCTTCAGATTTAATTTAGAAAATATTTTTCCTTCACCACAATATACTAGCTAGATTAGTCTGTTTGGTCTTGCTCTAAAGAAATATGCAAGTATAGCTTTTTATAGCAATTCCCTTAACCAAAGTTTATTTTGCTCATGGTCTCTCATGTTGTACAAGCACTATAGCAGCAGCTTGCAGGAAGCTTGCAAGCATGGTGGAAGGTGGAGTAAAATAGGCATGAAGCAGTGAGAGAAAGGGAACGAGAGAGGGGAGGAGGGGCCAGGTTCTTTTTAACAACCGCAACACAAGAGAACTAATAATGCAATATTCCACCCATAACCTTGAGGAAGGTATCCAGCCACTCAAAACGGATCTTCCCCCTCCTACCCAAACACCTTCCACCAGGCCCCATATCCAACAGTAGGGATCAAATTTCAGCATGAAATTTGGAGGGAACAGATGTACAAACAATATCATTAGCATTTAATCTCTTTACTTAATCGTAGCAGTTTTGTGATTATTACATGAGATGATCTTTTAAAACATTTAATAACTTTGTTGCCACATACTAATAGTAAGCATTGAAAAAAACGGTTGATGTTAATATATTTAAGTCAAGTAAAATGCAGATTAAAATTAAGTAAGATAAAGAGGCCGTGTAAGAGTGAACTAAACTAAGAAAACACATTTTGAAAGATATTATCTAATAAATACATGAATAAACAAATATTCTATAGAATTTCACAAGAGAATGAAAGCAATTCAGACTTAGGTAATAAATGGTGCTATGAATAAACAGATTGGAAGTGGCCCATGGGTATATTGATGGGAAAAGAGAGAAAGTAGGCTTTCTATTATAAATATCATATTAAAAATATGTTGATATTACTGTATGTTAATTGAAAATAAATTTAGTCTCCAAATATGAAAATTGTAGAAATCCTCTGAAGATATTACCAATACCTATAGTCTCAGGAAATATTCCCTTTAACCTCACCACACTGTAATTGATACGAATTTCACATCTAGGCTCTACCTTTTTTTAGGAAATCAGAGAATCCCTTTTAACCTCAACTCCCATATCTGTAAAATGAATAGTGTCCACCTTATAGGGTTACTACAGAGATAAAATAAAATACCATAAGGAAAAATCAAGGCACACAGTTGATTGTCAGCAAAACAGGCAAGACTATTGGCCCAAAGGGAACTTCCTGCTCCATTCTCATGGTGGAGCTCATATTCAACGGCCAATAAAAGATAATTTCCTTTTTCCGCCCTAGCTTATTTTGGCAGAAACCTCACCACGTGAACAAAACAAGAACATGTGTGATGACTGAAATGTGACATCACCATTATCTTCTAATGTACTGTTAAAAAAAATGGGCTTTTTTTTTTTAACAGTAAAGAGAGAAAATAGAAAAAGGAAAAAAAAAAACAGGAGTTGTAACTTTCGTCTCTGACAAAATAGACTACAATAGTAACAAAGACTAAAAGAAACAAAGAGGGACATTACGTAATGATAAAAGGATCAATGCAACAACAGGAGTCTATGATCATAAATATATATGCACCCAATTTAGGGGCACCCAGATACATAAGACAAGTTTTCAATGACTTATAAAGAGACTTGGACTATCGCACAATAATAGCGGGAGACTTTGACACCACATTGTTAATATTCGACAGATCAACGAGATAAGAAAATTAACAGGGACATTTATGATGTGAACTCAGACCTGGAACAAGTAAACTCAGTGAATATTTATAGAATTCTTCACCCCAGGTCCACAGAACATGCATTTTTTTTTTTTTTTTTTTTTTTTTTTTAGTATCACATTACACCTATTTTGAAAGTGACCAAATAAATGGAAGCAAATCACTTTTCAGCACTTGCACAGCATTTCACAGGTTTAAATGAAATATTGGTTGGCTATTTGTTTGTTATTTTCTTCCCTTATTCCTTCCTGTCTCCACTGTTAAGCACAATTATCAGCATAAAAGAGGTTTTTAATACCTACTTTTAGATTGCACTCCAGCCTGGCAATAGAGCAAGACTCCTGTTCTCTCTCCCCATTTTCTCCTTCTCTTTCTTTCTTTCTTAAAAATAAATAAATAAATAAATAAATAAATAATAAAAATTTTAAAAATGGGCTTATCTGCAGTGCTATTGTTTCATCTTGAGGCAATATTTGCCTGACCAAGATTAGTTTAGTGAGAAAAGTTCATGTGCTGATGAGCTGCTAAGTCACATTTACTCTTTAGGATCCAGCACTATGAGAAATTTCCCCTCTCCCTGCAATTGTTTTCCCTCCTCATATCAGGGGCCTTTCTTATATCAGTGGCTCAATCACCCTGATGGTTTCCGAAACAAGATGGCACCTTTTCAACTTCTTGCTAAACTGTAAGAGTCCTAATTGATATTCTTAAATCAGTGTGTGGTTTATTGATGTAAAACTCTTTGATAGAGATTGACGATCACTGTTACTTGAAGTGTATTATTGCTTTTATTGGTTAAAATCACTGCTATAGACCTGCGGTATTCAGGTGAGACCCACACCTCTCAAATTTCAATTAGAAAAGAGGTAAGAAATTCATCAACAAAATTAGGTATCTAATTAGGTCTCTAAATTAGAATATTTTTCAAAGTTAAGTGAAAACTAAGAAAAGCAGAATTTTTCTTTACATTGAGAAGCATTATTTAAAGAGAAAAGTAAATTGTCTTTTTCTATTTTAGGAAAAGAAAATAGAATAAAGGTTTTTGAGTATTTTCCTCCACATGAGGTTATTACTTTGCTACTTTTAGAAAATTTGGAAAATAGCTGTTTCTATATTTCCCCTTTATTTTAGTCAATAATTCATCTTGAACATTTTTCTCAATAAACAATTTTCTACTATATTCCTTTGAATGGCTACCTGGTAGTTGTACAGAATACTTAGTTTAACCCATTAAGCATTTACATTGTTACAAAATTTTCACTGCAATGCATAGAAAATATCAGTGTAAAGAGAACATTATTACATCTTCATTAGCAAAGGACATCTCTCCTCATAGTCCTGGATTTCTGGTCTAGGATGATAGCATCAATATTAGGTGATTATCTATGTGGCATGATTTTGGGTCTGCTACTCCTTTTTCCACAATGCACTTTTTTCCACAATGCCAATTTTCCACAATGCATTCTTGAATATCACTCTATTAATATTTTATCGTTCTTATTAAAACTGAAATTCCTAGTGAAAGTAGTGCCAAGCTCTTGCATACTTACACAAATAATAAGATCTGAGGGGTGATATGGTTGTGGGAAGAGGGCTTGATAAAGACTTAATATCACAGTGGCTTGGAGGAGTACAGTAGCCAGAGGCATGTTTTCCCTGTTAGAGAATTTTGTTCAGTCAGTGGAGGGCGGCCTTATGAAGACCAGCCCAAGTACAGTGAACATTTCAAAGCCTATACAATGTCTTTTCATTTTCCTATGCATGAACGCCACATTCCACCTTGGTTCTGGAATTTTGGTTTGTGATCTCATACTCATTTTTTCATTGTGAGGCTGATATTTTGCTTCTGAACAAACTTAGCAAGAGTTTACAGACAATAATTTTTTTTAATTTATATGTTTTAATGATTGCCAAGTGGTATTAGAAAGAAGTCAGCTCTTTCTTTTCAGAGGAAAATGTAACACAGACATTTAACAAGATTTATCTTTGCATAAAATAATGAAATCTGGTTTTTTGGATTAGGAAATGTGATAACTCAGCCGAGCCCTGGCACAAGAGATGTTCCCCTGTTGAATCCCCTTCTGTTTTAGGCTGAAAAAGTAAAAGAATTGGAAAAGCATTGACATATTTAATGCATGTAAAACTGTAAAGATAATATATTTTTAATAAGCCTCTGTCTGCCCTGTCACTTTTTACAATGATTGTGCTATATTGCTTTCATTTCAAGGCAGAAATGAAGTAGAGAACTTATTGTGTTCAATTTGTTATACATGCATTTTTTTATTTTGCCAAGAATTTTTATAGATATTTAATTCAACAAGCATGAAAATAGTTCAGTGAGATAAAAATAGAAGGAAAATATAATTGGGCCATTGAATTCGATTCTAAAAATCAAATTTACCTTCAAAATAGTAGTAACTAAGCAGAACTGAGCTTTTAATTCATGAAACTGCCTCCATTAAAAATCTAGATTCGTAAACTCTAAATTACATTTGATAGGCAAAGTCTCTGTAAAAAGTTCAAATCCTTATAGCATGCTTGCTTTGTCATAGCAAATGATAATTAAAATTCTAAATAATTAAACTTCTTATTACTTAGTTTGTATTTTTCATATACTTTGTTAGATTTGGGTAACCTAACATGAAGCAAAAAAAAAAAAAAATAGAAGATTGGGATATAACGATACACAAAAGAATATCAAATCCATTTTGAAATTGGGACTAGAACTCTAAAACAATAATATCCAGGCTATAGAGAAATTCACAGTTTTTGAATCAAATCATAAATTTAACTCTGATATTTGGAAGGCCAAAGCAAAAATGGAAGCAGTGAGTTACACGATTCATAATGTCCAAAGAAAAATCATGAAAGCTTCTCAAGGAAACAGATGTTTTCTTGGCATTTAAATATGATGGGTTTTTTTCTTCTTTTTGGTCTTTCTATGGAAGACAGTAAATGAAACAAGGAATAATATGTTTCTGGCTTTCTGAAGAATTGGAATAAAATGTTTTGTGTGAATCCCCTAACATTCAAAATAAGCTAGAAGAGAGTTTCGTAGTACAAGTCAAGGAGAACCATTTGAGAGACCAACTGGTTTTTGCAGAGAATTGCTTCTACAGATTGGTTCAATAACACCCTGAAAATGCAAAAAAGCACCCATATCTTCTAACTATGTAAGTGAGCCTTACCTTGGGGAGAAAAATTGCTAAAACTTGGTACAAGCCACTACCATATTCGTAGCAAAACCCAGATCTGATACCAATCTCACAAGTCCATTGTTTTTATAACCCATAAATAATTTTGGTTTTGACCCAGGCTTGTTACACACAGATCAGAGAACCTAGGGTAAGTCATGATTTTTGAGAAATAATTCATGTAATACTAATTTTTAAATGTTAGAAATTGCTACAGAAGTAGTAGCACTTATTGGTCCCTCATATATGACTAATAATAGTTCCTGACATGAAAAAGAAGTGACTAGAGATAGCAGTTAAATGACTGAGAGGGAGCTATGTTGGTTTGGGTATATACTATTTTCAAAAGATATAACCAAGGTTGAACTATACATTTTCACTGGATGAAATTATCAAAGTTAGTGATATTTATAGCATATTATCACATGCTTGCTTATATCATTCTCTTCTCATATTGGTGTTATTCACTTAATAATTTCATGCACTGTCTTAGATTTGGCCTTTTGCTTTCTGTGTCTTAAATTTCTTAGCACATATTAGGCATTTACTATTGTTAAGAGACTGAGCAACTTAATACCTTGATCTGACTCATGTATTTCCTTATTTTTCTAGAAATTTTCCTTGTAATTGGTGGTGCACCATAAGAAATTGCCTTAGTCCTTCCTAGTCACATGAGGATTTTTATGTGAAATTTAGCCATATGGAACACTAAAAAGAAAATTAGTCTTTCTGCCCTTACAGAATGAGTTCATATTTAGCTTCTGTTCTGTAGACAGAAATTCAGTTTTATGAAGCAGTTAAAGGAGAAAGTGCATGGCGTGCTTTTTGCAGCACTTAGATGTTGATATATGACCTTTTTTCTTTTCCCAAGGCTAAGCAGAGAAAGCTACAGTAATATGACTTCTTAAATGTGAGTGAAACTCTCATTTGAAACCTTTCCACTACATAACTCCAGTCAATTGGTTTGATGGCTCAAATACACACAGGCTGTAGGTTAAAATAGGAAGAGAGGGCTAAAAACTCTTACAATAATGCTAAAGTTGAGGCAGAAGAGCACATAAGCAGGTTTGTATTTTAGAGTTCTCCTTATGCAACCTTCACACCAGTTAGTCCCATTATGCCTCCAATTATAATCAGACCCAAGAGCACTGGGCATCAGAAGAACTGACACTCTTCCTAGTCCATGATCCTGGAAAGTTTATATCATTGAGCCAGCTAGGGCTTACCTAGGATGTACACTGCCAATACCTATAGCCCCTTTAAAGAATAAAAGCTCTTTGTCATATTTTTGGCTCAGTGTTTGCAATAAATATACTTAATTCTTCACTACTTAAAATAGAAAACTTCCACTTCTGCGTCCAATAAAAGTCTCATAAATACACCAGTCTCTCTCTCTCTCTCTCTCTCTCTCTCTCTCTCTCTATATATATATATATATATATATATATGTATTTTTTATTTTACTTTCTATGTCAAATGGAAATAAGATTATGTACCTACTGTGTTCTATGAGCTGTGTTATATGTTAAAAAGTTATGTAACATGTTACATTTGATCACTTAGTTCCTTTGCATTTTACAAATACAAATCATTACATGTCTTTGTTGTTAAAATGGGTTGGTTTTCTTCTTTATTGTCACACAAGGTGGGACTTCCAGATAATTATCAAGGGATGATAGCTTAGTGTAAAAGTAAACACTTTTATATTCTCACTCTAATAGCTTCTTTTCTCCTTACAGGAAGAGAGGTAGATAATTGATGATAGTTATGTATCTCTTTGGACAAATATCCACTTGAAGTAAGATCACTGCTTAAAAAGGTAGTGCATGCCCATTATGTTTAACATAATTCTGTTTGAAGATGTCATTATTCTTAAAGCAGCCCATAGTAATACTCAAATTATAAGTAGAAAGGTATTAAGAAATGGGTTTTCCTTAAGGCATAGAGCCTTAAGTATAACTACCAACTGTATACCTGTTTATTTTCTTTACTCTACTCTGGTTCCCATATTTGTACTAAAATATTTTGTGAACAAGAGTGGGGAAATAACCATTTTCCAAACTCTTTTTTATATTTTTTAGCCAAATGAGCAGTGAGCAGTGAATGATGCTAAGAAAAAAAATAAAGAACTGGCCTCCAGAATGGCCATTGTAAATCAAATAGGTGTTATGGGATAATAGAATCTTAATCCAATTTCTTTTCTAATAAATGTCCCACATCCTAGACCCTGGCCCATCCACATTTTAAGAGAGATTAGAAGTATGGAAAGGAGAGTCTTGTGATTAACCTAAAAGTAGGTTGTATTGATTTGTAGTCAATACGATTCTAATAGATAATAACAAGCATCATATAAAGAGTGTTTGCTATGTTGAACCATCCTTGAATTCTAGGAATAAAACTCACTTGGTCATACTGTAAGATTATTTTTTGTGTCATTAAATTCCATTAGCTACTATTCTTTGGAATATTTTTCTGTCTATAGTCACCAGAGATACTGGCTGGCAGTTTTCTTTTATATTTGTCTGGTTTAGGTATCAGAGCAATGGTGATTTCATGAAGTGATTTGGAAGCATTTCCTCCTATTCAGTTTTTTGGAAGAGTTTGAAGAATATTATTTGCATTTCTTTTTAAATATTGGGGCTAATTCAGCAGTGAAACCATCTGAACTTGGGCTTTCTTTTATTTGGAGGTGTTTGATTTAATCTCTTTATTGTTGGTCTGTTTAGGCTTTCGTTTTCTTCATGGCTGTCTTCATAGGTTGTATGTTACTAGGAATTTCTTCATTTTTTCTAGTTCATCTAATATTTTTTGAAATTTCTTTATTCATAATAGTCCCAGATGATCCTTTGTATTTCTATGGTTTCAGCTTAGTGTCTCCTCTTTCATTTTTTCTTCTTTTTTTGAGTCTTCTGTCTTATTTTCTTACTGTAGTTAATGGCTTTCCAATTTTATTCATCTTTTCAAAACCAACTTTTAGTGCATTTGTGTGTGTGTGTGTGTGTGTGTGTTCTTTTTATTCTCTATTTTGGTTATTTCTACTATATTTTTACTACTTTTTTCTATCTGTTAATTTTCAGTTTAGTTTGTCTTATTTTTCTAGTTATTTGAGGTATAGAGCTAGATTTTTGAGATTTATTTTTCCTTTTTAACTTAGATTTATTATTATTCATTTCCCTCTCAGTACTGCTTTGGCAGCATCCTATTAATTATGGTATGCTGTATTTTAGTTTTGTTTGTCTGAAGGTGTTTTCTAATTTCACTTTTTAAAAAATTTTACTTTAAGTTCTGAGGTACATGCGCAGATACTGAAGAATTGTTACACAGGTATACACATAATACAGTGTATGTATGCCTCCATTTCCTATCACCTACGTTAGGTATTTCTCCTAATGTTATCCCTCCCCAATGTTCCTTCCTGCTGCTATCCCTTCCCTAGCCCCCCACACTTCAACAGACCCCAGTGTGTAATGGTCCCCTCCCTGAGTCCATGTGTTCTCACTGTTCAATACCTGCTTGTGAATGAGAACATGTGGTGTTTGGTTTTCCACTCTTGTGTCAGTTTGCTAAGAATGATAGTTCCAGATTCATCCATGTCCCTGGACACGAACTCATCCTTTTTTATGGCTGCATAGTATTCCATGGTGTATATGTGCCATATTTTCTTATCCAGTCTATCATTGATGAGCATTTGGATTGGTTCCAAATCTTTGCTATTGTAAACAGTGCCACAATAAACACATGTACATGTGCCTTTATGATAGAAGAATTACAATGTACTCCAGCAAATAAATACATTATAGCTCTCTATTATGGCATATTGTTTTAAGGCATCCCTTTGCTTATATTCTATCTCTTCCACAACTCTCTTTTATAAGCACATTTTTATACGCCTGCGTTTTTTGTAGATAAGCTTGAGAGCAGATATATATGTGGCTCTTCTTATGTATCATAATTATTTACATATTTTATACACTAATGAATGGCTTAATAGAATAAATAATTTTTAAAATTCTGGGTTACAAAAAATGACAAATCAAGTAACCAAAACAACCATTTAGTAGTTAAATACAAGGTATTAAATGATTTCTAAAATTACATAAAACTATTACTAGAAAAAGTATTAATCTAGGAAACATCTGAATTTTGCACAAATTGAGTTTGTAAACAAGATAAATAGTAAATGTATCATTTGGAGTATCAGGAAAATGAGAATTATATTTCCCAACTGTATGCTAAAAGTGGCTTTCTAAAATGAAGGATCCGTTTGTTCTCTGATCTTATAATCAGGTAACCAAGGAGTCTAGTTACATAGCACAGTGATGAAGAGTACAAGTTGTACAGCTGCATAGCAGGGGTTTGAATCCTGGATACAGTGTTCTGTAGATGTATGACCTTAGACAAATAACCTAAAGACTCTGTGCCACAATTCATTCATCTGGAAAACTGGGATGATAATAATACTTATTTCTTATAGAAGTTATAATGATTAAATAAATTAAAATTCCTAAAGCACTTAGAAGATTATTTGACATGCTTGAAGCATGTATATGAATGTTTACTAAAACAATATTTTGGAATCTCAGTTATTGGGATCTTATATTATTACAAATGCTTACTTACAAAATAACACGTTGACTCTTTTGCATTTTTATTGTAGTAAAATATACATAATATAAAATTACTATTTTAAGTGTCCAATTCAGTGTCATTAAGTACTTTCACAATATTCTGCAATTATTACCACTATGTATTTCTAGAATTTTTTTGTTTGTTTTGTAAATGGAGTTTTGCTCTAGGCTGGAATGCAATGGCACAATTTATCTCGGCTCACTGCAACTTCCACGTCCCAGGTTCAAGTGATTCTCCTACCTCAGCATTCTTTATAGGGAATATAGGTGCCTGCCACCATGCCTGGCTGTTTTTCTTTTTCTTTTTTCTTTTTAGTAGAGACAGCATTTCACCACGTTAAGTCAGTCTGGTCTTGAACTCTTGGCCTCAGGTGATCCTCCTGCCATGGCTTCCCAAAGTGCTGGTATCACAGACATCAGCCACCATCTTGGCCAATTTCTAGAATTTGTATCACCCCCAATAGATACTCTTCCATTTTTTTATTCCCATGTCCCATGTAAATTATCTTATAATTTTATCTCTATATGGTTGCCTATTCTAGATTCCTCATGTAAATGGATGCATACAATATTTTCTCTTTTGTGTTTGGCTTATTTCACTTAACATAATGTTTTGAAGTTTAATTCATGTTGTAGAATGTATCAGAATTTTGTTTTGGGGCTGAATAATATTTTATTATGAATATATATCACATTTTGTTTATCCAATCATCTCTTGATGAACATTTGGCAACCTTTGGCTGTTGTGAATAATGCTGATATGAATATGGGTGTACAAGTATCTGTTTGAGTCTGGATTTCAGTACTTTTGAATATATAATACAATAAACCCCTTCTATTTTAACCTTCTATTATTATTGTAATGTTCAGTCCATCATGACTGAATCCACCTCAGACAGGTTAAAGAAGACATACACAATTATTTTGCAAGTAAGATCTGTTCTTTTCCTGTTTGTGTGAGGAAACTAGGGTCCAAACGGTTGCTGCTCAAAAACAAGACTACTGCCCCATCAGGGATATCATGGCCACAAACATGAGAAAAATGTAAAATTTCCCACCAGAGGGGGAAAATACACTCTTTGTTTTTTTCTGCGATTTTATTCAAATTGGTGAATCTCAAATTTCTTGCAGTATATTATTAAGTTTAAATTATTAATGAAATAAGTATGATTTAATCACGTCTAATGCCTCAGACTTTACCTCTTTTTGTGTAACAATGTTGCGGATCCTTTTGCCACTTTCATTGGAATTAAATGAGAAAGAATACAGCCAGCAGTTTTGATTTGTCTCAAAATTTTATTGCTTGCATAATGGGGCCCACTTAGGAAATATTAATATGAAGTTATAAGCTAAGTCAACTTGTCCCATTAACAAATTAATCAAGTACTAAAAATGCCTTATAAAACAATCCTGCAATAATAAATAATGTGGTGAAACAATTTTTCCTAAAAAGCTGCCAGTCCTTTCACATTCAAGTCACTACGAATTTAAGAGCAAAAACTGATAATAAAAATCAACTTTTCTGCTCCATATGCACAAATAAGAACCTGCCAGATGTGAAATCTTATGACTTGATGAAATTGAGCTACCTCTCACCCTTAAAATCAATCCAGATTATGATCTGTATGTTCTTTTCTGCTGCTTTAAACATTTTTTGGTTAAGAATTTCATAACCCATTCCCGGGTGTCTTCTACTTCCCGCATTGCATTTGAGTCTCAGATTAGATTTCGTATTTATGAAAGACATTGAGTTGAAAGAGGTCAATCAGAATTCCTTATTGTGGAAGAATTATGAGCTGGAGTCAACATTAAGTTATCCACCTCTGACATTTTGGGAGATTGCTCTTATATCACACCTGAAAAAAGGGGCTGTAAACTGCATTTTACCAAGCTCCTCACATTACCTCATAAGAACCATCAGATTAAGATTCAATAAAGAAGGCCTCTAAAAGATGATATTAAGTTTGTCTGTGATAAATGTGTTCATGGGTAGCTTTAGTTGTTTCCTATTAGAAAAGTCAATGAAATTCAGTTTTTATCTAACTGTTGGATTTTATCTATCTCTAGGGAGCTTCATGTAATACATTTTGATCAATTGAATTCACCATTAAGTAGACCAAATATTGCTTAGGAACATAGGAATTCTCGGTCAAGTCTGTGTAGAAGTATCATGATCAGTTGACAAGTCTGGATGGAATCTCTTCCTCATCATCTTTCCCTGGTAACAAGACTTCTATATGGATTCTTCTGCTCTGTGAAAAGAGAACCTTTACAAATGACATTTAGAAAATATCGAGTATTATTTTATTGCCCATTTTGAATAGGAAATTCAATAGCTGTATACATATATATGTAATATATACATATATAAATTTTTGGTGTTTTTAACAGATTCTGCATTGAAGTAACATTCATGAAATTTGTTTCTTTAATAATATTTTAACTCAATTGTGAGAAAGAAACAACAGTTGTATTACAGAATAAGTAAAGAAATGCAATATTTCGTGAATGTTAAAAGAGTGAATGAATAGGTATTCAAAAATGAGACTTCTCCATACCATACAGCCAGAGAATGCTGTAAAAAGGAGCTACAATATAAAATGCATTGGAAAGAGAGGTTAAGGTTTAGTCAGATCTTAAGATGAGGGAAGAGCTTGCAGGTTAAGGAATGACACGGTCTTAAGGTAGAATGTGCATGGTGTTTTTCATAAATCAATGAAATGAGCAGTTCCCTTGAAGCAGATGTTTGACAGATGAAAGAAACAAATATAATATTGAAGGTAGGTAGAAACTGATCTATTACACAGAGTTTTTCCTATAGAATAATCCAATTCACTTTTCATTCAAAACCATGATTAAATGAACATAAACGTAGGCATTAACATAAGCTGGAATTACCACTTTAGAAGAAAAGGGACCTCAAATATTTTGAATCTACTTAGGTAAATAAATCCATCCAAATGAGTAGGGGTGTGTGTGTGTGTGTGTGTGTGTGTGTGTGTGTGTGTGTCTTTAAAGTTTTACTGTCCCATTATAATTTTTAAATATTATTGGGACTAGATTATTCTTAACACCTAACTTAGCAAAGTTGCAAAAATAGCATGAAATCATTTTCTTTAGATGAAATATTAAGGTTTTCTTTTCTTGAAGGTTAGGTTCCAAATCCCCTGGGGTTTATACTAAATTGAAAGTGAACTTACAAAATAAAGTTCATGCTCAGGTTCTTGCTTCAAGAAAAGAGCATCATCCATTAATAAGTAATACGCTCACATAACAAATGAGCTTCCAATATTATTAATTTTATAGTTTGGAGTAATGCGTGGAAATACCTCAGGACCTTACTCAAAGTTGTATGAACAATGAATTTGCATATGGTAAGTTCTGCTTTTCCAGTGTAAAAGTCTGCTTTCAAGCCAAGCTTTCTTCAGCTTTCAAGGAACTGTGAAACTACTTGGACTCTAAGGTGTTTATTATAGTTAGATAATGGAACGCAACTGGTGCCTAAACTCAGACTGCTGGCAGAAAACAAACAGCATCCATAATCTTCATGCTTGTTTTTTAAAGAAGGTAGTGCCTCAAGAAGGAGTTGCTCACCTGGAATGAAATCCACACCATGTTCAGGTGTCACTAGATTCTGCTGAAGGTCTCCATGGGTGGATTAAGAGTGAAGAACAGTCTGAGTAATTAGATACCAGAAAAATAAATAAAAGGAATTCATATCTGATAGAAGTAAAACTATCTCTCTTTTACAGATAACACAGTCTTGGTATATAGAAAATCCTACAGATCCACCAGAAATTTATTTGAACTTATAAATGAATTCAGCAAAGAAGTAGAATACAAGGTTAATATACAAAGATCAATTATTTCCCCTACATATACAGTGAAAAACTAGAAAATAGAATTATTAAAACAATTATATTTACCATATTATTAAGAATAATAAAATACTTAAGAATAAATTTAATACAAAAGCTCAAAAATTATACGCTGAAAGCTATAAAACTTTGTTGAAATAAAGTTTGTTGAAATAAATTAAGAAGAACTAAATAAATAGGAAACAGCTCATGATTATGGATAAGAATACTTAATATTGTTAAAATGACAATGGAATCCAAATTAATCTACAGAGTCAATGCAATCTCTAGCAGAATTTTGTTTGACCTTTTTTGGGAAATGATCAAAGTGATTCTAAAATGTCTATGTAATCACAAGGAACTCAGAATATATTCAGTAATCTTAAAAAGAAAAAAAAGTGGATTTATACTTCCCAATTTCAAAACTCACTACAAAGGGAAGGTAATTGAAATAGTATATAGTAACATTAGAATAAACATATAGATCAATAAATATTGGAGAGTATATAAATAAAGCTATGTGTCCCTTACCAACAGATTTTTGGTAAAGGTGCAAAAATCATTCAGGGAGAAAATAATCGTATTTTCAACGAACGGTACTATGACAAATAGAAATCCATAAAATAAAGCTTTCATCTATCTCACAACCTATGAAAATGGATAAAAAAATCTAAATAGAAGGCTAAAAACATAAAATGCTTACAAGACAAGTAAGAATAAATCTTAATCACCTTGGAACTGGTAATGAATTCTTAAATATAAGACCAAAAGTAGAGCAACAAATATCTAAATATATATATATATATATATATATATATATATATATATATATGGGTAACATAATGCCATATCTATACATATCTATATCTATATATCTATATCTATATATCTATACAGATATCTATATCTATAGATATATATCTATATAGATATCTATATCTACAGATAGATATCTATATCTATCATATATAGATATAGATATATAGATAGATATAGATAGATATATAGTGAGACAGAGCTCTGCAAAGTTCCTCTCTGTCACCCAGACTTGAGTTCAGTCGCAAGATCTCAGCTCACTGCAACCTCTGCCTCCGAGGTTCAAGCAATTCTCCTGCCTCAGCCTCCTGAGTAGCTGGGATTAGAGGCGCCCACCACCACGCCTGAATATAAATAAAATTTTAATAGTGTTGTTCAAAGTGCACTATCAGAAAATAAAAATACACCTCAGGATATAGGAGAAAATATCTGCAAATCATACATCATTCGTTTAATAAGGGCTTTATATCCAGAAAATACAAAGAACTCTTACAACTCAATAATACAAAGAAAATAATTCAATTAAAAAACTGACAATGAATTTGAATAGACATTTCTCAAAGAAAATAATTTAACTGGCTAATTAGTACATAAATGAGTGTTCATCATTGTTATTCATCCAGGAAATACTAATCAAAAGTACTAAGAAATACCACTTTATACCCACTAGAATAGCAAAAGCAAAATGAAACAAAACAAAATACCACTACCACCACCAACAACAAATAGAAAATAATAAACATTGTTGAGTATATACAAAAATTGAAACCTTCAAATACTACTGGTGGAAATATCAAACAGTGTGACCAGTTTGAAAAGCAGTCTGGCACCTCATTTAATTATTAAACATAGCATTATCATGACCCAGGATTCCCACTCCTTGTTATGTAAACAAGATAAATGAAAACCTGTATTCACATAAATTTTGCATAAATATTTATAGCACTGCTATTTATAATATTCAAAAGGAAGAAATATTCCAAGTGTCCATCAAGTGATGAATGAATAAACAAAGTGTGATATAAACATCCAATGGAATATTATCCATCAATATGAAGAAAGGAGTACTGATACATGTCTCACCACATGGATAATCCTTGAAGCAGTATGTTTAGTGAAAAAGCTGTTCGAAAAAAGATCTCATATTGTAAGATTTCATTTAGATTAAATGTCCAAATAGGGGAAGCTACGGAGACACAAAGTAGATAAGTGGTTTCCTAGGGCTGTGTTGGGTGAGCAACTACAGGGACGGCAGCTAAAGGGTAGAGGGTTTGTTTCTGAGACAAAGAAATGTTCTAAAATTGTAGTGAGGATTGCACTTATATGTGAATGTACTAAAAGCTATTTAATTGTGTAATGGTTGAATTTTATGGTATGTATGTGTGACATATGGATTTGTTTTTAATAAAGATTGAGGATAATATAACTTCTAGTTTTGCCGATCTTTCTGAGATTTCCTCTTTCACAATAAAGTTCAGTTCTTAACCCATACCTTGTAAGGTTGTGGAATCCATTTTGACCACTTGCAAATGGTCAAAATGCTGAAGGCTTCTTTTTTTTAATGCTAAAGTTATATTTATAGACTTCTAACCTACATTATTAGTGGTCTTTCAAAATATTAGAAAAAGACACACAATTCTATCTTTTTCTGCCTAAACCATTTATTTCTTACAGATAGATACATTACTTGATTGAAAGCAAATGCACAAAGACATACCCTTTATCCACCTCCATCCACAAAACCCAACATCCAGGTGTTAAACCCTACACAAATACAACAAAAGTTTATTCATTAAAAATGTATAAAAGCTGAAGCAAGCAGGGAAGCTAGGAGTTGTTAGCATCCAAGAGCTGTGTCTTCCATCTTGCACAGCTGAGGGGAAGCTTACTGACTGGCTCCCTAAATGTCCATTCTAAAATCGAAATTATTAATTGACAAGAACATAGAACTCTCACTCTGAATTTCGACTTTCCAAGTCTTCAAAGAGAACAGAAATTTATGAATTATCAGGCATTTGGTAAAGCATGCAGCATGAGAGATAGAAGGGGAAAGAAACAAATAGAAAATTTTGTCTGGAAGAAACAGAGATTTGGGAAGAAGAGAAATTAATGACAAAATAACATGAAACTATGCTTATCCTAAGTCTTATATATTAGTATAAAAAGTCTTTACATTTTCAATATTTATTATTTTAGTTATTTGATATATAAAGTACACTCTTCGCCTCTTTTAATCACACACACATGCCCATAAACATGTATTTTGTTACTTCCTGCAATCATCTTAGATCAAGGCCAGATGGGAATATATCAACACAGCTAGTTTGGAATATGTGACTGTGTGTTCTTTCCTTTCTCACTGAAAATAACACACTAATTATCTTACTAAAGATTACTGAATTACTTAGGGTCATTGGAGCACTTCTATTTTCTTCTAGAAACATTCGGCATTTGAACATTTAGTTCACACTGCATATTTTACATGCTGACAGAGAATCTGATACTGTTTAAATGTTTTGCACGTAGCTGTTTCTCTCAATAACACAATGACATATACTCTACCCACCATGCAGATGGGGCAACCAAAGCAAAGTAAGGACAAGTAATGTGACCTTAAGCAGAGCCAGATTTTAATCCCTAATATACTGGTGCCAGAGAGCTTGGTCTCTAGCTGCTTTAATGATCTGCCTCTAATGTAGAACCTAACACATGTAAAGGAGTTGACTCAAGATCTTTAGATAATCTGCATTGTTGTCTTTTACAAGAATGCCTAAATAACTATCAGAAGTATATTCAATTTCTAGGTTATGAATACATATTCTTGCTCCTAGGTGCATCTGTGAAATGGTTCAGATGTGTGTACCTGCCCAAATCTCATGTTGAATTGTAATCTTTGATGTTGGAGGTGGAGCCTGGTGGGTGGTTATTGGATCATGTGGGCAGTTTCTAATGACTTAGCACTATCTTCCTAGTGCTGCCTCATGACAGAATTCTCAGAAGGTTTAAAAGTGCGTGGCACCTTCCCCCTTACCTACTTCCTCCTGCTCCGGCCATGTAAGACATTCTTCCTTCTTGATCAGCCATGATTGAAAGTTTCCTGAGTCCTCCCCAGAAGCAACCATGCTTCCCATAGAGCCTGTGGAACCAGAGCCAATTAAACATTTTTTTCTTCTTTTTTTATAAATTACCCAGTCTCAGGTATTTCTTTATAGCAAAGTAAGAATGGACCTTCTAGCAATGTTACATGTTAGTGTTTATTTTTTTCTGAATAATTTTCGTTTTTCTTTCTTTTTTTTTTTTTTTTCTGAGATGGAGTTTCACTCTTGTTACCCAGGCTGGAGTGCAATGGCGCCATCTTGGCTCACAGCAACCTCCGCCTCCTGGGTTCAAGCAATTCTCCTACCTCAGCCTCCCAAGTAGCTGGGAATACAGGCACGCACCACCATGCCCAGCTAATTTTTGTATTTTTAGTAGAGACAGGGTTTCACCCTGTTGACCAGGATTGTCTCGATCTCTTGACCTCGTGATCCACCCGCCTCGGCCTCCCAAAGTGCTGGGATTATAGGCGTGAGCCACCGCACAGGGCCTTCTGAATAATTTTCTATAGAGAACATTTAATGACCTATGTAGCTTTGCTCTGTAAGGCAATAGAGCAGAGTATTGTGGTAACAGTCTGCAGAGTATATTAGCTTAGTTCATATCCTATGATCTTTTAATGCAAACTGTTACAATATGGGGAAAATCACATAAATTTCCTTATAAATCAGTTAAGTGAAGAAATGTCATTCAAATTTTAGGCCATTCATGGACTTTGTTGGTAATTAAATTATACAATTCATATGGAGCCATGAGAAAAAATGTCTGGCACATGATAAGCCTTCATTAAATACTAACTATATGTCCTACTATTTTTATTGTTATAGTTCCAAGAAGTATACTTTTAAGTAACTTTTGTAAAAGCTATATAAACAATTTGGATTTCAAGGACTGAGTGTTGGGGACAAGCCAGTTTGAATATCTGTTAGGCAGTCTGAATATATCTAATAGCAAAGACACCCATAGCAGATTTGCGTGGCTAACATCAGTCATGACTCCTATATACTGGTTTATTCCACGTGGCTAGGGGAGATCAGTTGTTCTTCTCTTCCCTGGGTGTTGGATATCACGACTAGATTCCCTGGCCCACATGATTCACTATGAATTACGCTTTCTTGTTACAGTGTACAATTCACCAGGAAACATTCACTTAATGTCAACCCCAATTGAGAAAGAGCATGGGAAGACTGCCTTGTGCTCTATTTTTTAAATCAAAATTTTTTATTTTGGCTTACATGAAGTTAAAAGAAATAATACAAAGAGAAACTTTGTACCCTTTGTTGAGTTTCTCCTCTTCCAAAACTATAGTACGGTACCAAAACCCAGATATCCACATTAATATAATTTAGATACTGAGTAGTTCCTCATCAAAAAATCCCTAGTGTTAGCCTTTCATAGGTGGACCCATTACCCACCCTGTCATTAATCCAAAGAAATAATAATCTGTTTACCACTTATATATTCATCTTAATAAGTGAATTATGCATGCATGAAATCATGCAGTACTTGACCTTTCAGGATTGCTTTTTATTTTTTAACTGAGGATAATCATAAAAGTTATTAAGTATATTGTTTATTCCTTTTGTTGTGGAACAATGGTATGGATATTCCATGGTTTGTTTAACCATTAATCCCCCTTTTTTTTTTTTTTATTTGAGACAGAGTCTTCTCTGTCAGCAGGCTGGAGTGCAGTGGTGCAATCTCGGCTCACTGCAACCTCCGCCTCCTAGATTCAAGCAATTATTCCGCCTCAGCCTCCCAAGTAGCTGGGACTATAGGTGCGGGCCACCACGCCAGGCTACTTTTTTTTTTTTTTTTTTTTTTTTTTTGTATTTTTAGTAGAGATGGAGTTTCACCGTATTGGCCAGGATGGTCCTGATCTCTTGATCTCGCGATCTGCCCCTCTAGGCCTTCCAAAGTGTTAGGATTACAGGAGTGAGCCACCTCTCCCGGCAACCATTAATCCTCTGAAAGACACCTGAGCTGTTTCCAAGTTTGGCTATTATGAAACAAATTGTATGAATATTCACGTAGAAGTGTTTGTGTACAAACAATTGTTTCCTTTGAAAGATATAACAAAGAGTAAAATTGATGGGTCATATGGTAGCTGCATATTTGGTAATTGAAGCAGTTAACAAGTTGTTTTACAGAGTGTCTGTATGACTTTATATATCCACCAACAATAAAAGAGATCCTGTTACTCCAGATTTATGTCCACATTTGGCATTGTCAATTTTTTGTTTTGTTTTGTTTTCTTTTAGTGTAGCCATCTTATTACGTGGATAGTGTTATCTTATTATCTCATTATTGTTTTAAATTGTAATTTCCTAACGATACATGATGCTAGGTTTCTTTTCATATCCTATTTGCCAATGGTGTATTTTTAGTGTAATACATACTCAGATATTTTTGTCATTTAAAAAAAAAATAGTTGTGTCTGGGTGTGGTGGCTCACACCTGTAATCCCAGTACTTTGGGAGGCCAAGGAGGGCAGATCTCAAGGTCAGGAATGCAAGACCAGCCTAACCAACATGGCGAAACACCCTCTCTACTGAAAATGCAAACATTAGCCATTAGTGTGGTGGTGCACACCTGTAATCCCAGCTACTCAGCAGGCTGAGGAAGGAGAATTGCTTGAACCTGGGAGGCGGAGGTTGCAGTGAACCAAGATTACACCACAGCATTCCATCCTGGGCCACAGGGCAAGACTCTGTCTCACAAAAAAAAAAAAAAAAAAAAAAAAAAAAATAGTTGTTAATTTTCTTGTTGTGAAGATTTAAGAGTTATTCATATTTTTTTGATAACAGTGCTTTATAAGGTAAATGTTATAAAATATTTCCTTAAGTCTGTGGTTTGATTTTCATTCTCTTAACAGTCACTTTCACAAAGCTATTTTAATTATAGCAAATCCAACTGGTTGATTTTCGTAGACTGTGCTTTCAGCATTGCCTAAAAACTCACCACCAAAATCAAAAATAAGATTTTCATTTACGTTAGACTATTGATGTTTTACAGTTTTGAATTTTAATTTAGGTCTGGGATTCATTGTGTGTTAACTGTGAGAGATGTAAGGTTTATGTCTGGATTCATTTTTTTTTTTTTTTTTTAATGTTGATGACAGTTGTTTCAATATCATTTGTAAAGAAGTTTACTCTTTCCACCTTAAATTGCCTTGGCTCCTTTGTCAAATATCAATTGATTGTCATTATGCAACTATAGTTGATTATTTCTGGGCTCTCCATTTTGCTGCATTGATTAGTTGTCTTTTATTTTGCCTTGATAATTGAAGATTTTTAGTAAGTCTGGAAGTTGAACAACGACTCTTTTTTTCTTCTTTTTCTCCTTCTCCATTTTTATGTTTTTCAGTATTATGTTGGTTATTCTCTGTCTTTTGCTTTTTCCCATAAACCTTACAAACACTTTGCCCATATATACAACATAAATTGTAATACATTTATTTGAGATTGCAATAAATCTATAGAAAACATCAGAAAGACTGACATCTTGACAGTATTGATCCTGCCTATCAATGTACAGGAAACCTTTACACTTATTTAGAAATAAATAAACAACATTTGTAGTTTTCCTTAAATAAATTTTAGACATATTTTGCTTAAGTATTTATCTTTTTTTGGTTGCCCTATAGTTTTCAGTGAACATTTACAACTAATCTAAGTCCACTTTCAAATACTGCTATAATAATACACAGGTAGTGCACTGACTTTATAAAAAGATATTCCTAATTCCTTCCTTCCTCCATTATAACACTCATACTATTAATTTTCATTTATTCATAAACTACACTCACCCAATACAGTCTTGCTATTACTGCTTTGAAAAAAAAAAATGTTATTGATTAGATCAGTTAAGAATAAGGATGAAAAAAAAGTACATGTTACCTCATTTTCTTTTTCTCTAATTCTTCCATAGACCCAGAAACCCATTTCTCTGGTATGTACTATTTTCTTTTTCTCTGAAGAATTACGTATAACATTTTTTTTAAAAAAAAAAAACAGGAAACTTCTCTCAGTTTTTGTCTAAATTTTTTATTTCTCCTTTACATTTTATGGATAGTTTCACTGGATATAAAATTCTGGGTTAGTGTTTTGTTTTTTATTGTTTTGTTTCTACACTTTAAATATTTTACTCTACTCTTGCTTATATGATTTCTGAAGATTAGTTTAATATAATGTTTATCTGCTTTCCTCTATAGGTAGTGACCCTAGCTAATTTCAACATTTTTTCTTTAGCTTTGATTTTCTGCTGTTTGAGTATGTTGTACTTGAGTTATGGATTTTTAAATATTTTTCTCAATTGCTGCTCTCTGAACTTCCTAGACCTATGGTTTGTTGTCTGTTTTCAATATTAGAAAATTATCTTTTATTATTACTTAAAATTATTTGTGTCTTTCCTCTTTTTTCTCTTTTATGTAGTCCCATTATATATATGTTACACCATTGAAATTTTTGAAAGCTTCTTGGACATTATATAAGTTTTTATTAATATTACATTATTTTATCTTTGCATTTCAGTCTGTAAATTTTCTATTGGCATATCTTCATGTTCACTGGTTCTCTTTTGGTGGCATCCAGTATACTGATGAGTCCCTCAAAAGCATTCTTTATTCCTATGAAAATGTTTTTGATTTTTAGCATTTCTTTTTTATTCTTTCTTAGAGTTTCTATCTTCTAAGAAGATAGAAACTTCTGTTCTTCTGTGTTGTCTACTTTCAAAAGTGGAACTCTCTAGCATATTAATCACAATTATTTTAAATTCTCAGTCTGATGTTTCCCAAATCTCTGTCATATCTGAATCTGGTTGTGATGCTTGCTTTACATATTTATATCATTGCCTTTTAGCATGCCTTATAACATTTTGTCAAAAATCAGACATGACATATCAAGTAATAGGATGAGGCAAATAGATCTTTCATATGAAGTTTTATTTAAACTGGAGAGAAGCTGGGCTGTACTTAATGTTTGTTATAGCTGTAGGTGTCAGAGGCATAAACTTCCTTTTGTTCATGTTGTTCGTTTTGGGTTTCCCTAGAAACTTCTACTTAAATAGTATATGTCTTTTGCAAATTTCTTCGTTTGACCAAACTATTATTATACTACATCAATATGGCTATGGTGATTAGATATTGGAGAGGGAAAGCATCTATAATATTTTGATTAAATATATATTATTTTAATAAGCCAAAGTCTATAGCTGTGACCTCCAGAATAGTATCTTAACCTTTTTCTGTCCCCTTAGTGGTTTTGATGAGACTTAGGGTTGGAGTGGTTAACTAACTTTCCTTCCCCTGGTTTAAATAAGGCTTTGCTAAAGTAGTTTCCCTTGATATCTAGCTTTTATTATGTAGAAAAGAATGCTCTTGGCAATTTTTAAAATAGTCGCTTTTTCTCTGTGTTTCAGAATGGTTACTTTCATTTATTTCTGCTCAAATTCAAATCACTAGAGATTATTCTCTTATCTTCATCAGAAAGCAGTGTAATTCCCGGAAGTAAAACCTATAAAACAGTCAGGATCCCTCTAAAATCAGGATGCCAGTGATTTTTAAGCTATTCCACATGCAGCCTTCAGCAATTTATTAAGAGCCATTAAAATGTTTTTACCATTTACTGACTCCAGCAGCTTTTGCTGAAGGTTAAGCTGTGATTCTCTGTATTCCCCTATCTTTCTATTTTTCTGGGGTGTGGGGGAGATAGTCTTTTTTTATATAAACTCAAAACTCTGATGGAGCTAAGAAAATTCATTTATTTTCAGTTTCTTTAGCTTTTGTTATTCTTGTGAGAGTAGGAGTGATAACTTTCAAGTTCTTTACTTATTGAAGCAGAACCTGGAACATTGTCACCATACACATACACACACACACACACACACACACACACACACACACACACTCAGTGCATATATATATATACACATTATATATTATCCATATATAACATTACATCATATATATGTGTGTGTTTGTGCGTGTGTGTGTGTGTGTGTGTGTGTGTGTGTATATATATATATATATATATATATATATATATATATATAATTTTAATCATTTATTATTGCTGTGTCTTAATATCTCCCTGGACTTTCAGTTTTCTTTTATATAATGGCTAATGGTGTTGAACATCTTTCTCTGTGCTTGCATACTATGTGTACATCTTCAGAGAATTGTGTATTCTTGTCATTTGCTCAATATCTGATTGGATTGCTGTTTTCTGTTTTTTTTTTTACAATTGCGTTTTAGGAAAGTTTGTATATTATAGATAGTATATCCTGTAGAAAATACAGTATGAAAATACACTTCCCAGTCATTGTTGTTAATCCTTTCCAACAGGCTTTTCAGAATAAAATTTTTTAATATTGAGGTTGAATTTTTCTATTTTTTAATGGATTTTGCTTTTAGTGACAAATATTATCTAACCATAGATATCAAAGGTTTTCTCATACTTTTAAATAAAACTATTATTATTTTATGTTTTACATAATTTATTTTTACTTAATTTTTATATAATAAAATGCTCTGGTTGAGGTTGATGTTTAGGCCTACAGAATTCCAATTACTATAGCACCATTAGTTAAACCATTTCTATTTCCTTTCCCGAATTTCTTTTGTTCTTTTCTGAAAAATTAAATCAGCATACGTGTGTAGAACTCCCTGTGTTCTTTGGCCCGCTATTCTGTTCTATTGATTTATGTGACTACCCTTCCCCTAAAGCCATACTGTCTTAATTTTTGTTGCCATCAAATGAGTTTTTATCCTGAATAAACTATTCTTTCAACTTTATTTTTCTTTGTTAATATTGTTTTAACAATTCTAAGGCCTTATCCTTACCATACAAAATTTAGAATATCTTCATCTGTGTATACAAAAAACAACCTTATTGAGGTTTTGATAGAAATTATCTTTAATCTACTGCTCAATATGGGTGGTCTCAAAGATTTTCTCATATTTTTAATAAAAGTATCATAGTTTTATGTTTTACATATAAGTGCATAACTTATTTTGACTTAATTTTTATATGGTATAAGGTTTAGGTTGATGTTTTTATATTTTAAGTCTTCCAATCTATGAACAAGTCAGACATCTCTGTCATAATCAATACCTTCATTGATTTCTTTTATTCATATATGTAATTTTCCACACATAGATGCTGTACATAATTTTATAAGCACATCTAAGTATTTTATTTACCTTTATCCAATTATAAGTGGTATTATGCTTTTATTTTGGTTTCTGTATGTTCACTGTTAGTATACAGAAATGCAAATGATTTTAGTATGTTGATCATGTATCTTGCAATTTGCTGACATCATTTGTTTGATTTAAAAGACTTATTTGTTTTTATATTTTCTTTCATTTAATAGATTTCTAGGAACTTTCTAGACAGACAGTCATGCTATTTCCCATAAAAGCAGTTGTATTATTTTCTTTCCCATCTGCATAGCTTCTTCTTTCTTTCTTCCCTCCCCTTACAAAACTTGGTAGAACTTCAAGTACATATTTCAATCACATTGGTGAGAGCAGATATTCTTGTCTTGTTTCTGATTAAGAAGGAAAACATTGGCTTTTCACTCTCATGTATACTGGCTACAGATTTTTCTTACTTGTTTGCTGTTTCTGTAACTGGTATTTATCAATTTGAAGACTTTCCCTTCTGTTGGTAAGAGCTTTTATCATGAATACGTATGGGATTTTAATAAAAAATATGGATCTTTCATTCTCAATTGATATGAGCACATTAATGTTTCCTCTTTAACTTGTTTATATGGTGGGTTACCTTGAATTTTAAATATTGAAACAGTTTTGCATACCTGGAATAAATATCACTTGGTCATGTAGTATAATGATTTATACACACACTTGGATTGAAATTGCTAATATGTTGTTGAAAATTTTTGCATCTAATTTTATAAAATATATGTGTTTATACTTTCCTTTTTTCATGCTATCTTTGACTGGTTTTAGTAAAAGAGTAATACTTACATATACAGAAAAGTTGAGACTTCCCCTCCTTTTTTATTCTTTGGAAGAAATTTTTTTAAATGAGAACTATAGGTTAGAGCCTGATAGATCACTGGCCTAAAGTTAAAGTGTTGCAAGACTGTGTTTCTTTCTGGAGGGTCTAGGGAATTATATGTTTCTATGCCCTTTTAAATTTCCACATGCCAACCACATTCTTTAGCTCATTCATTCTTCCCTTATCTTTAAAGCCAGCAACTTTTGGTTATGTTTTGTTTCATTTTTTTCAAACTTTCCCTTGTCTGTTTGCTTTCCTCTTCCCCTTTTAAGAAATTTCCTAATTACTTTGAGCTAATTTGTGTACTGTGGAATACACTTCAAGCTGGCATTGTTTCTGTTACACAATTCTCAAGAAATATGTGGGTCTCCACTTATGTCACTAAAATTCACTTTATTAGGTAAGAATCTTCTCCATGGAAATGTCTTCAAATTTTTAACCTCTGCCTATATGGCTGGGAGTATCCATGACTGACATATTTAATTTATTTGAAGAGACTTTTGAATGACTACATACACTGGTATTTTCATCTTTTCGAGGTATTATCAAAAGGTTCTCTAGCCTTATCCCAGGCTTTTTCTTAAAGCATGCTCTCTGATAGTAAATCTCTTAATTTTAATGCTTTCTGCAATTGGATAGGCTGAAAACTTTCCAGATCATGAATCTCTGGTTCTATTTTGCTTAGCAATTTGTATCACAATTTATCTTTCTTCTTACATTATATTATAATCATCAAGAAGTAACTAGGCTACAAGGATTTGCTGGAAAAATCTCAGCTGAATGTTCAATCTCACTCTTTTTACAAATCCAGCTTTACACATTTTTGCTAAACTTTCTGCCATTATATCACAGTCATATATTCTTCAATTTGCATTTTCTTTATTTTCTTCTGAGCTTTCACCAACAATGCCATTAATGTATCTCTTTCTACCAATAGTCTATTCATAATAATTTCAGTATTCTCTAAGAGAATATGCGTTCAAGGTTTTGTTTACTGAAACGTTATTCTTCTCTAATTTTTTTTTTTTGTAGTCCTCACAACAGAGCCTTTAACATCTATATTTCTACCAAACATCAGAAATGTCAGATTAGTTTAGGCTTTTTCTATCATGCTCCTGAACATTTTTCCAGCCTGTTTCTGTTGCCAAACCCCAAGGCCATTACCACATTTTTATGTATTTCTAACAGCAGTATTCTACTTCAATTAGAAACTATGTATTTGATTCTTATTGCTGCTGTTAACGAACTACCGTAAACTCAGTGACTAAAAGCAAAACAGTTGTATTAGGTCAGAATTCTGTAAGTCAGAAATTCGACTTTGGTTTCACAAGGCTAAAATCAAGGTGTTGCAAAGCTGTTTCTTGGAGGGGCTCTGGGAAAATCTGTTTTATTGCTCTTTTCAGTTTTTTGAGGCCACCCACATTTCTCGGCTCTTGCCCTTCTTCTTCCATTTTCAACAGCAACTAAGTCTTTGATACAACCGCAAATGGGAAGCAGCATTCTTGTAATCTGGTGTGACTTTTATAATGAGAATTTTATTCGTGTTTTATAATTTCAGTAGCTATAGAGATGGTAAATAAATATATAATATTATCCTCATGGTTTTCTAAAATTTCAATTTTCTTTTCAAGTTACCAACGTTGGAAAAATAAGCTTTATCAAAGTTCTTTCTATCCAGTTCCCATTTCCCATCCATGCTGTCTTTTCTCAGGGCATCTCTCAGTAGATCAGAGATAAAGCACAAGGCAAAAAGCTATATAAATCGCCCAGCTTACATTCTTTCTTCAAGTTTTCATTACCTGAAAATGATTACATTTTATTATAGAAACTATTGCAAGGATCTTTTAACTCACGGAGTTTTTTTTTTAACATATAAATAACTTGCCAATCAAATAAAAGAATAGAAACCACACATTACAGTAATAAATGAGAAACCTCCAGCTAGTCAATGAAAATATAACCTTTTCTGAAATAAAAGAAAAATGATAGACTATGGAATGCTATTATATTACAGATTATTAGAACAAGGATCAATAAAAAGAGTCAAAGAGTCTTGTTATAGTCATCAGAATTCTATGCTTTGATTTCTTTTCATTTTGACACTTTTCCAGTAAAATTGGAAAAGTTATCACAAAAATACATTCACAGAAATATACATTAGTCACATCATTATCTGTATAATGTGGCTTTCTATACATCATCTTCATCTCTTTGCCACTCCAAACTATTTTATGATTTATGAGGTCAGATTTTCACTCTAGGCAGACTAACTAAGATTAACTACTGGTGGGCTTTTAGTTAAATTTCTCATAAAATGTGTTAAAATTTACCCTATTTTTATTTCAGAAAATGCCCTCATCTAATTCTATCACCTGCCTTTCCATGTGGGGTACTAATAGTTTTATAGGGAGAGTGAAGCTCATGGGTTTTGAGCAACTTAAAGCTAACTCTAAGTGCAATTTACCAGCCTATGACTGTAGCACTGATCTTGTGTAAAATAAAAATGACAGTGGTGCCTTGCAGGGTTAGTGAGAGATTAAATGGTTCACATATGGGCATGTTTAAGTTGCCTTCCCATGGAACCTAGATTAGAGCAATATTAAAAAAATGTTAGTTTTTTTCTTCTTTCTACTCCTAACGTCCGACTCAAGATTTAGCTACTCCCAGTTGTAGTGAGTGGTTGACTATATTTCTCTTTTATTACTGTCTTATATAACAAGGTTTCAATGCCTATGTATTTATTGGTCACTGGATTATATATATTTTCTAGTTATTGTCTTGGTGTTTCTTGTTATGCACTGTTGTGCAATTTTTATAATCCAAATGTCCTTATACAGTAGTCCCTCTTTATCCACAATTTCACTTCATGTTTTCAGCTACCCACAGTCCACTGTGGTCTGAAAACATAAAATGGAAAATTCCAGAAATAAGCTATTCATAAGTTTTAAACTGTTAGCTGTTCTGAGTAGTGTGACAAGATCTCCCACGGTCTCACATCCTTCCACCCAGGACACAAATCATTCCTTTGTCTGGCATATCCAGTCTGTATGAGTTACCCACGTGTTACTAGCTTAGTAGCCCTCTCAGTTACTACATTGTCTTAGTACTGCAATGCTTGTGTTCAAGTAACACTTATTTTTACTGAATAAGGGCCCCAAAATACTAGGGTAGTAAAGCTGGCAATTCAGATATGCCAAAAATAAGCTGTGCAGTGCTTCCTTTAAGTGAAAAGGTAAAGGTGTAGATAAATTTTGCTTTTTTATTCTGTTAAAGAGGCATTTATTTATTTATTTATTTTGTGATTTTGCTCAGGTATTTTCTTTCTTTTTTTTAAATTATAATTTAAGTTTGCGGGTACATGTGCAGAACATGCAGTTTTGTTACATAGGTATACACGTGCCATGGTGGTTTGCTGCATCCATCACCCCATCATCTACATTAGGTATTTCTCCTAATGCTATTCCTCCCCTAGCCCTCCAATCCCCTGCTATTTCTCCCCTAGCCCCTAACCCCCTGACAAAAGTTTTTTTAAAAACCTTTTATGGGGCCCAAAGTGGCTCCGGCCGGATGTCGTGGCACTTGTGAAGGCGAGGCCAAGAGTTCAAGGCCAACCTCAGCAACCTTACAAACTCATTGATTGGCAAACAAACAAAAAAAAAACCTTTTATTTCAGTATTTTGTTATATATCCTATTTTATTATGAGATGTTGATCTGTCATTGTGCCTAATTTATAAACTCTTCAATAAATTTAATGTATGAATAGGAATGAATATAGTATATACAGGGATTGGTATTCCCTGTGGTTTTAGGCATCGCCACTGGGGTCTCATATCCTGTCCTCCATGCATAGAGGGACACTGTGTTACTTACATTGACCTGAGACAGAAAAGTGCTACATCAGATGGTTATGGGTTATGAAGAAAATTAACAAAATTAGAAAGCAACACATTTGGCCTCCATTATATGCTTTAAAAAGTTAACTAAGTAAAAAATAAACAAATAAGATATTCGTGGCCCTTCTTACTTGGTAAAATAAAAATTAATAGTATACCTCACTACTTACTTCCAATAGGCTGTTGGCACGAATTTATGACAAGAGACATAAATGAGCTGAGAGCAAATAGACAGCTTCCTTAGGGGCAGCAGTCAAAACACTCCTTCCTTCGTTGTAATTATTTGTTTTGTCTAAGATTCCAAGACATAAGATTTTGCTTCTTACTTTTAGAGACTTCCCAAATAAATATAACAACAGACATGATTTAAACTTAAAGTAAACATAGGCTGGTCAGGAAATCCCCTTTCAGCACTGTTCTTTTTTTTTTAAGATAGTTATTATTTTCCGAGTTATAAAAATGAGAGAACTGAGATTCAGAATAGTGAAATAAAATTGCAAAATCAAGGGCAAGAAAATGTGAGCACTAGGCTTTCCATCCAAATCCATTTAGTTCCAAAACCCATATCCTTCTCTCCATCGAATGCAGATTCTTCCCTGTGCATCCACCTTTTTCTCTTGGCTTTAGCCCCTTGTTTATGTCTCTCTGCTTAAAATGACCCTCCACCTAGATTGTTACTCTCTGCCACATATCTCAAATTTATGTAAATTTCTAGATTATTCCTCTCTAGGCTTGCCTTGTGCTTTTGCTGCCAGTGTTTCAGCTCATGAAGCAAGATCCCATGGGTAAAAAAACACAAAAAAACAAAAACATATTCTAAGAGAGCCATGGCAATGGGTGGTTGTAACAGCTCAAATATATAACCCCGTTGCTAGGGAATTGCTGTTTGACTGCCAGTCACACATTGCAACAGATTTTAGTTAAACCAAGCTCTGACATGATTGTAACAAAAACTAAATGAGGCCTGGGGCGTGGCTCAAGCCTGTAATTCCAGTACTTTGGGAGGCCGAGGCGGGTGGATCACGAGGTCAGGAGATCGAGACCATCCTGGTCAAAATGGTGAAACCCCGTCTCTACTAAAGATACAAAAAATTAGCTGGTCATGGTGGCGCGTGCCTGTAATCCCAGCTACTCAAGAGGCTGAGGCAGGAGAATTGCCTGAACCCAGGAGGCAGAGGTCGCGGTGAGCCTAGATGGCGCCATTGCACTCCAGCCTGGGTAACAAAAGTGAAACTCCGTCTCAGAAAAAACAAACAAACAAACAAACAAACAAACAAACAAACAAACAAACAAAAAAAAAACACTAAAACTAAATGAAACATCTGCCAAAACAGAAATTGTGTCAAATTCCTAAATAGGGAAGAACGTCTACAATGGGTGCCACATCTGAACAGTAGTAAAACGAGTTTCAGAAAAGTTTACAAAATTCTCAATGGATTGTTTTGTGTCATTGGATAATATTTTTCCCATTTATTTTAACTTTGTGTTGGAAATTATTTTTCAAATATACAAGAAAGAAGAAGATGGAGTATCAAAATATAGGATAAGATTAAATTCAATTTATTCATTGATTATGTAGTGTCATTCAAGAAGAAATGGAACCCAACTGTTTGGTATCTGACCACACACTCTGCATTAGTTAAGTTGTGTCTAGGTGGCTTCACACTTCCAGAATAAAAAAACTGAAGCTCACATACGTCCAAATAGCCTGCTGACTTACTGGATTTTTCCAATATTCTCTTAAAGTCTCTGATTGTATAGACACATCCCATGACAGCAATAGCCAAGTGGCTCTTAGTTGGCATTACTGAGCATTTCCCTCATGAATAGAGTGCATATACAACAGAATGGCAATAACATGTAATAGGAAATTCATAAGAAGTTTTTATTGCAATGAACATTACCCTTACAATAACTTTACTAACATGGTTGTATGATAGCCTTCAAAAATATAGGTGCAATTTGCAGACACAGCAACATCTATAAAGAAAAGAGGGCCCATCAGTTTTTATGTCTCTATGTTTAGGAGCAAAGACAACTTCCTCAGTGACTTTGATGTTGTGTCATGTTGAACCGGTTGGCCGTCTGAAGCTAAGCACTAATAAAGGGAATGGGATTATTGGGTTGTGTTACATTAATGATTTAAGAAGCAATGATGTGGGGAATCAGCCAGCGTGACCATCACAGGCATATTAAACTGCGGATCTCCTGTGTCTTGGGAATCCGCACTGGGAGGCTTAAGAAGTAGCAGCAGAGGACAATAGCTGAAGGCAGCAGAAATCTTTGACAAAACCAAGCATGACAACAAATGCTCTGAGCAAGAACTTTTCTTTTTCTAGGTTGATTTCCTAAGCAATTAATTAAGAAGGAAATTAGATCACTAGGGAATTCACCTTTAAAAAATGTATTTGTTTAGCATAATCTCATCTCTAACTTTCAGCAAGGTAATTAATTATCTATGCCTCAGTTTCCTTGTCTGAGAATGAGAGCTTTAATTGTTCCAACTATACCATAGTCATTTACACAAATTTATTAGTGACATGAGCCATTATTCTGAATTCAGTGAGTTTTTATCAAGGTCTTCCTATTTTCCTGACTTTAAAAATGAAGAAATGTCGACTATTTTTTGCATCATTATTATTATTATATTAGCATTATTTTTTATTGAATGTCATAATCAGTTCAGTTTTAAACACCAAAATGAAAATATAGACACAAATTATTTTTTATGCTCTTCAATTTGTATCTGGGTATATTTGAAAATTAAAAAATAATAATAATTTGGATTCCAAATAATATACCCCACCTTCAAGCAAAAAATAAGAGTGAAAGCAAGGGAAGAAAAACAAAACAAAACAAAAATTGAAGAAATCGAGCAAGACACTGCATTACAGTAAGCTTTAGTTTCTTCCTTTCTTATTTAACTTGACACAATTTCCTTTTGTACACAAGTCTGCTTTCTCAACTGCAAATTTCAAGGATCAGAAGCTAATGTTTACAACTCCTTTTTATGGACTCAAGAAGTTGCAAAGAGCATATTAAGTACTGAACTTCTAGGCAATTCATCACTGCTATTATTGTGGAGGCATTTCTGTTATTAGACAAGTTTAATAACTCATAAAATTTTTGTGTAGTTATATTCATTTGGATTATAGATATGTATACTCTGTTCAGCAAGACTAATGCTTGAAAGCTCTACAATTCTCACTGAACAATTATTTACCCACAGAAATAGTGAACACACTTCACTTTCTAACACAACCTTATCTGAATAGCTTTAGAATATAAACATAATATGCCAAGAGAAAGTTTACTATTGCACTATATATTGCAATCACATAACAAAATATACACTTGGAGAGAAATGAGAGAAACTGACTATAAAGAATTAGATCTTGCTTTTTTTCAGTAGATTCTATTGACACCCTTTTTGGGGTATTACTGAGTGTACCATGAGAAGTAAGTAATTCTGCATCTATCTTTTTAGAAGGTGGGTGGATATTGTTAATTCTCACCCCACTGAAAACCTCCAGACCGGTATCCAAACCTATAGTTTCCCATTACCAGGAAGAGTATTATCAATATATACATCATCATGTGAATAGCTTGCGGTGAGCTAAATACATAAGTCCATCTCCTTTCAAATATTAATCACTAAGAGATGTTGGTAATTTATTTCATGAAATATCTCAAACTTCTTCTCTTCATCTTCTCATTGTCATTGAATTACAGTCTCTCAGCATTCTCTCTACATCCAATATCCCTCCTCCCTAATTCATTCTGGTTTTCAGCAGATTAATCTTCGATTATCTATCATCACTATAGTCTTCTTCAGAGTCATCATTTACATTAAACATCCACTCTCTGCTTATTGTTATATGGGTGTTTTACATATGAGAATCCACCACACTAGCCAGAAATGACAGACGTTATTACCCCGTTTACCATACTATTAATTAAAAGGTCAGAGAAGGAGACCAACTTCCCCAACATCACACGATTAAAAGGTGGCCAAGTCAATATGAAAACCTAAATCAGTGTGAATCCCAAGTCTCAGTCTTAGCCATGACACCAAGAATAGCATGTGAAAATAAAAAAGAGGAACGTGTTTATTTTATGAAAGCTCTCATGGTTGAACACAGCCATAATATTTGCCTAACTTCCAAAAAGATTCGAATGTTCTTTTAAACAATTTCCCAAAGGGAGTAATTTTTATTAATAACCTTGTATTAGTCACAAATAATAAAGTGAAAAGAAGAAAACAGATGCTTTAGATTGGTGAGTATACTTTACACATATAAAAGTAGCATACAAGCATGTGTGCTCTGTGATTGTTCATTTTGTCTTTTCTTCTGGCACATGGTACAAGCATAATATATGCAAGTTCATTAAAATAAGTATTGGCAAATTCCCTAACCCGGATGATGAATGTTACTTTAGTATGACTTATAGATTTCAACTTCCAATGGCTCCTTTCATAGTCCATATTGATCAGTAATTCATATTGATCAGATATAAGAAAAGCAGTCTATGTTGGAATTATGATGTTCTCAGTTATCATTCCCCAAATTAAGTTATTTAGAGCATAAGCAAGAAAAGTTGCTCTATGTAGGAAAGGTTTGGTGATCAGATATGCTTTGCAAAAATTATCCCTATCTTGAAGATACAGAATAAATAATGGTGTACCATAGACTTTTTAAGATACTTACTTAATTTTTTAAAACTGTAGCTTCTAAAATATATTTGATCACAATTCTGTAGTTGCTGTTGATATTGTTTATTTTATTTTATTTTATCTTATTTTATTTTATTTTTAATATTGACCAGACTACTCTTGAACTCCTGACCTCAAGTGACCTGCCCACCTCGGCCTCCCAAAGTGCTGGGATTACAGGCATGAGCCACCATGCCTGGACAATATTTTTTTTTTCTCATGTGTCTTTAACATCTCATTATTTTTATTTTATAAAGTATAATTCTATGCATTCCTTTAATTATAAATGTCCTTCTCAAATGTGTGCTGTCTGTAGTGTACACATGTATGCATGTGTATGTAAATGTGTGTGTGAACAGATGTGTTTAGTCCTCTCAAGAAAAAAAAATAATATTTTAGTGTGAAATCTCTTCCTCATTTTTTAAAACTATCTTTTCCATATTCTCCTTGTAGCTTTCTTTATTCATCCAAAATAATGCATCCAAAAGGTTCTGGTGCTAAACTTTCTTTCTAACAAATCAGTTACTTCCACTTAATGTCACTGCTCCAATTAAAATTTTAAAATGCTGTTCACTGAAGTTCTTGATATGTCCATATCTGCTGGACTTTGAGACCCTCCATCAGCTTGCCCTACCTTATTTATAATCTTATTTCCCATTGATCTCCAATGTATGTACTCTATATTATATGGGTATGAGTGATTAAGTAGAACTATTTTTAAAATGAAAAGATAGTAGTCTTAAATAGAGGAGTTATAATATCCATGTTTCTACCCAATAAAAGTTATTGCTTCAGATTTCAAAGTAACACTTATCACCAAGAGTAGTAAAATAGTGTCTAGACACCCAGAACTGCAGAGAATACAGAAGGTAAAATAGGACAGAGATGAACTCCCATGAAAGCAGAGAGAAAATATTGTGTCAAGTTTACATGTAAAGGTCACCCAGAACTCTTCGAACTAACTCTACCTAACATGTTTAGTACTGAGTAGAGTCTGAGACTAAAAATTCCACTTTTTTTTTTTTTTATTTACTAGAAGAAACTGTGTTGGACAAATAAAACCAAAAAGTTTAAAAAAAAATTAAAAATGAAACTAGAACATAAATCTGTTGAGGAATGATCTCAAATGTTTTTCCTGGCTAGGCGTTTTTAACTAGTTTATTCATTGTAAGTTTAAATTCAGATTAAGCCATTCTTCCCAGTACCTAGTGTATATATACAACAGTCCTCCCTTATTTGCAGTTTCACTTCCCGTGATTTAAGTTACCCACAGTCAACCATGGTCTGAAAATGTTAAATGAAACATTTTAGATAAATCACAGTTTTGACTTGGCCACCATTCTAGGTAGTATAATGAAATATAATGCTATCCTACTCCGTATTACCCAGGTTGTGATCCTCCATTTGTCCAGTGTATCCATGCTGTATACAGCACTGCCCCTGAGTCACATAGAACCCATCTCAATGATCAGATCCACTGTCATAGTGTCATAATACTTGTGGCCACATCATCTTATTTACTTTATAATGGTCCCAAAGTGCAAGAGTACTGTTTGTAATTTGTAAATTAAACTTTATCATAGGCATGATATTGTTAAAATGTTATCTATGATAAAGATATTTTTAAGATATTGTTTAAAAAATACACAGTGCATGTATAAGCAACGGTCTTCAATTTTAAATGGAGTTATGTCCTTATAAACCTACCCGAGGTCTAAAATGTTGTATCCAAAATGCATCTAATGCTCAACATCACTAAATATTAGATAAATGCCAACAAAAACCACAGTGGGATATCATTCAACACTAGTCAGCATGCCTTTCATTAAAAAGTCAAAAAATAACAGATGAGGTTGTGAAGAAAAGGGAATGCTTACACATTGCTGGTGGGAATGTAAATTCGTTCAGCCATTGTGGAAAGCAGTGTGGCAATTCCTCAAAGAACTTAAAATAGAATTGCTGTTAACTCGGCAGTGCCATTATTTGGTATATACCCCCCAGATTTTAAATTAATCTAACATATAGACACTTGCACACATATATTTATCATAGCACTTTTCACAACAGGAAAGATATCTAATCAACCTAAATGCCCATCAACAGTAGACTGAATGAAGAAAGTATGGTACATACACATCATGGAATACTACACAACCATAAAAAATAACATGATCATATCCTTTTTAGCAACATGGATGGAACTTAAGGTCATTATCCTAAACAAACTAATACAGGAAGAGAAAACCAAATACCACACATTTTCACTTGTAAGTGAAAGCTAAACAATGAGAACACATGAACATAAAGAAGAAAACAGCAGACACCAGGTCCACTTGAGGGTGGTGGATGGGAGGAGGGGGAGGATAGAAAGAACTACCTCAGGAGTACTGTGCTTATTACCCTAGTGATGAAATAATCTGTCCACAAAATGCCTGTGACATGCAGTTTACCTATATAGCAAACCTCCACATATATCCCTGCACCTAAAATAAAAGAGTTAAAAATATTAAAAAATACATTTAATACTCTAGTAAACCCATTTGAAAGTTGTAAAATTATAGGTTAAACCATCATAACTTCAAATACTTCTAGATTTACAATGGGATTGCATCTCAAAAAACCCATCCTACAGTTGAAAAATTGTAAGTTAAATCGTCATTAGATGGGGACCGTTTTTATAGGGTTCGGTAGTGTTTGTGGTTGTAGGCATCCACTGGGGACTTGGGACATATGCCCTGAAGATAGGGGGAATTACCATATGTGTGTTTGTGTATTCATTCTAACATTTTACTTGAAATGTATAAAAATGTCCTAATTTATATACATTTACACACACAAACAGTATGGTGCAGTCATTTTTAATACATAGCTTTACCACTTGTATTAGTCAGGGTTCTCCAGAGAGAGAGAGAGAGACAGAGAGAGAGAGAGAGAGAGAGAGAGAGAGAGAGAGAGAGAGAGAGAGAGCACGAACTGAAGCAGCATGCTTGAGACCCAAGAAGAGTCAATGTTTCAGTCCAAGTCTTAAGACTGAAAAGTCCGCAGCCCAGCTCAAGACAATCACGCAGGAAGAGTTCCTTCTTAATGTAGCCTTTTGTTGTATTCATGCAGTCTGTTGATTGGATGAGCCTACCTATACTGAGAGCAGTGTACTTTATTCAGTCTGTGCATTGATGTGTTAATCTCACGCAGAAGCACTGTCAGACACACCCAGAATATACGGTCATGAGTTGGGTCACCCTGTAGCCCAGTCAAATTGGTACCTAAAGTGAACCAGAACATCACCTTTGTAAAATTTAGAGTAAAATAACTCTTTGTTATAAACAGGTTACTGGGTGCAACACTTTTGAATAGGGAAGGTAGAATTCTTAGGGCAATGTTAGGCAAGCAGCATCCTTGTAGAATGTCACTGATACCACTGGGTGGTCCCCAGAATACTGTAAAGGTGAGTCCAAGAGGAGAAAGGAGAGGCAAGAATTCCATTCTCCTCCACTTACCATCCCTGACTCTGAGAACAGGGACTGAGTACAGTGCTTTCCTTGGCATATGCTTCCTAAATAAATGAATGTCTCAACCATTAAGTGAATAAATAAATGGTGGTAAAATTAAATGAGTATATGTATAAAGTAAGAAGTTATGACTATCAAATTGGCCAAACACCTTTCATTTCTTCACTGTTCTACCTTCCTGTGTTTTTTGTTGAGCTTATGGGTGAACTTAAATTACCCTAACAAGATAATTGAATATTTATTCTTTTTAAATATTTCCATTATAACTTCAGTGAGATTAATTATATACCTGTATTTGATGCCATATTACTAATTTTTATTTTGAGAAATTTATTAGGGTCACACTAGTGCAAGTAAATTATTCACTGGCTGATGTAAATTTCAAGTTAAAACATTAGTTATTATGCATGTTAAAATTATGAATAATATTCACAGGTAGACTTACTTCTTTCAAGGGTTATTCTTAGTTTGCTTCTTTCAAGTCTTGGTTTGATAAAATGGTAATGAGGCATTTGACAGGCAAAATGAATGTTTGCCACGATGTAATACTTAAAGCAATTACCCAAAATTAGTCACTGTTCCATTTTCTCCTCAAAGGTCCAGGAAGACTTTCCTAGCTGTCTGGTTCTTGTCACTCTGTGTTCCATGAAAGTTGGTTTATTTTAAAATACCTGTATCACTAATTCTATAGCTCACATGTATAGCTCTATATTACTAATAAATCAGTGTCTTCTTTTCATCTTTTAAAGAAAGAAATTAATCATCTTGTAAAATATATATTTTAGATGCTATAACATCATCAGTAATTATAATAGCATAAATACTAATTATGTTACATAATAGCACCTACAAGGCACTCATCTCTTTTCTGTATTCAAGGAGTACTATGGCAAAATGGAATTCTAACACTAATGGCATCAGCTATCAGACCAGCATCTTATGGCTTCTTAATTTATCTAGTCATAGATAATGTAAGGTAAGATTCTTAATGGATAGAAAACAATTGTACTATTACATCTCAATATATTTGTAAGTTCCTTAGAGGAAAATGTTCCCATGAGGAAATGAGGAAATACTAAATCACATTCCCAAGTAGAAGCTTTTCCTTAAAATAGGTTCTTTTTTTTTTTTTTTTTGAGGCAGAGTTTTGCTCTTGTTACCCAAGCTGGAGTGCAATGGCGCGATCTCGGCTCACTGCAACCTCTGCCTCTTGGGTTCAGGCAATTCTCCTGCCTCAGCCTCCTGAGTAGCTGGGATTACAGGCACGCGCCACCATGCCCAGCTAATTTTTTTGTATTTTTAGTAGAGACGGGGTTTCATTATGTTGACTAGGAAGGCCTCAATCTCTTGACCTCGTGATCCACCTGCCTCAGCCTCCCAAAGTGCTGGGATTACAGGCGTGAGCCACCACGCCCGGCCTAAAATAGGTTCTTATGCTATTGTATCCAAAGGTGCAGCTTGTCACATGCTGCTAATCTGAGTCCTAAGGGAGAAAAAGTTTATATTTGGGAGTGTGTATATGCACAGCCAGGAGGCAAGGAGGCTACATATCCTCCTGCTCACCATGTAGTTTGGAAACTGAGCATTTCAAAACTTTGATGAGGAAGGATGACTTACTGCCATGGTATCACTGGGGTAAGGAAAATGGAATTGTGTACAGCAAATTCTGCATTTAGATGGAGTGGGAACATCTTTCTGACTCTGCAATATCTAAGTGGCATATGTCTGAGATTTTGCCACGGATCATCTTCCACTTATGCCAGGCTCAGTGGGTGGAGCTTGGGGTTGATAGTGCTGAAAGTTTGGAGACTTAGTTGAGCAATTAATGAGAAATCACATGAAGAAAAATCCATATCTCGAAGTCTTGACGTTAAAACAGCTGGGCAGTCAGGACCATGAGGTAGGAATAGCAAAGGTCCTGGCATACACCAGGGAGTAAAACAGAGACGTCAGCTATTTTCAAATAGCAACACAGAAGATGCTATCATGGGGCCCGAAGCACTTTTTAATTTACTTGGGGTGTACTCAGCTGCTTATTTTTATCTTTTTATGCAATAATACCCAGTTACCTTGAAAACACAGGGATTTAAATGTCTAGGGAGAGAATTCCTAACAACAAGAGATTTAATAAATCCCACAAATACATTAAAAAAAGAAAAACAATTGTGGTGAGACATGGAAAGATGGCATGAGAAATACACAATGAAACATAAACTAGTCAAATGAATTGCACATAAATAAGTTTCTGTATTACAAACCTATACTTAAATATAATAAAATTTACATATGATTCTGTAAATAAAAATATTTCAACTTAACCAAGAAACCTGGTAACAAACATGGCCATTGGGTATGTGTGTATAACAAAGGACTTTTGGAAAACAGAAAACTGAGGTTTATATGTGGGTAAGCTTGTTAGTATGTATGGGACATAGTCTATGCACCAAAGTGGTGCATTCACCACTCTAATTCACTACTCTAAACCAGTATTATAGTGTTACCTTTTTTACTTTATTAAAAGCAGTCTTAGAGAGCTTTATTCCACAAATCATTAAGACCCAATAATGGGGCCCAAGGTGTCTCTGGCTGGATGTCGTGGCGCTTGCGAAGGTGAGGCCAAGAGTTCAAGGCCAACCAACCTCAGCAACCTTACAAGCTCTCAATGATTGGCAAAAAAAAAAAAAAAAAAAAAAAACAAAACAAAAACAAAACAAAAAAAAAAAACCCACTAATGAATCATCTTTGATTCTATTAAATCTAATAAAAATAAATAAGCAGCAAATTGTGAGGGTGATTTGAAAGATGCCATGAAGCAACCCCTGTTCAAACTGTTGTTTTAGTGCCTGATTTAAAAACATTGATTTATGCCTTGAATATGTTTTTAAATTAATAAGAGACCAACCATTACACATTACCAATTTTGAGAGCATAATACTGAAAACAACAGGAGCCCAAAAGCAGAAGGCACAAGCAAGAGAGTTCAGATTAGATAAAAAAGAAGTCCGAGTGACTGCAAAAGGAATGTTCACAAATGTTTAAATTGGTGTCGGGCCTGACTCTTAGGCACAGCTGATTAGGTATAAAACTAGGAGGGGTAGATGATGGGACAGGGGAGCGTATTACTCTTGTTCTTTTGAATAACCTTGGCTGATTTCCTATCTCCAGTCCTGAGAGTGTGGCTCATGGATTTGACATGTAATTATATTATATTTAACTCCTTTAAGGTGCTGATTTTTAAATTATCTCCCCACATTGATCTTGCTGTCATTTGGTTTTTAAAAATTGTCATTTGCAAAGCAAGAAATGAACAAGTTCAGCTTTGGGACTTTTTTGCCATTTTAATGAAGCTTGACCTAAATTTGAATTACAATTTTTTTCTTTATCAAACTGATTTTCAAATGTATTATTCTTCATTATATTTGATGATGCCTAAAAATGTAATGACCCAATATTATGTGAAACCCATTATATCAGAGTTTAGTGATGACTTTCAGAATGTGTTTAATTCAAAAACCCATAGGAAAGCTAGTTTTTAAATAATTTGTATTTCTTCTTTTTTCTTCCTACATTACTTAAAAGAAAACAGATTTTGTTGTCTTATTGTTGTTGTTCCTGTTCCTACTGACCAGATCAAAGGTTCATTATATTTTTAATAAACTTTTAAAATAGTTTCATATTTGTTTTATAAGCAAATAAAACACTATCTTGGTAAATTGTAACAGTAAACTACCACTTTTTATATCATGTCTATCATTCTTAGCATAAAGCATTAGAAAGAAGAGTAATTTGGGGAATGAAAGACAGTATTTTAAATTCCAGATCTACCACTTTCTTGTACTTAGACAAATTATTTAACTTAAAAATCATTTTACTAAAAGAGTTTTGATTTTGATGTATAAAATAAAAAACAGAACATCTATCTTCCAAGGTTGTTGTGAGGATTAAATGAGATTATATATAAAGAATCTGATAGATATATGCTAATTGCCAATAAACATATTAACAATTATGCAAATTCATTGGTGATCATGGAAAAGCATACTAAATACAAATTAAAAACAAATGTCACAGGGTAGTACAAATAAAGAAACTGTACAAATGAATGAAGAATGTCAGCCTGTGACTAATAAGAAGAGAGAAACCACAAAACAATTTAAAAAATAAAATATTAAAATGAAAAATTTTAAATATAACAGTGAATTGGAGGAATGCAATATGATCTAATAAGAAGTAAAGAGAACTTTTAGTCACTACCTGTAGGGCTGAGAGAATGAAGCCATGTTAGAACCACCTCCCAAGGGTAAACAGGCCTTGTTGTGTAGGAGATGGTAGATCATAGCCTCTGAATGCAGATAAGTCACTGTGGTGCCACGCGTGAACTTTCTTAAAATCTGCAATTCAGGACTTGATAGGAATCTGCCTTCTAATTAGTAAGTTAAAAATTGTACTTACAAAAGAGACACCTGGAAATGGGGAGGTGTCAGGAATCAGCAAGCCGCATGTGTGTTTGTTGACTTCCATGAACTTCTGGGTAATGAAGAAGCTCTGTGTGCTGGAGAAACCAAGAAACAAAACCCTTTATTCTCACAATGTCTCTCAAGCAACCTCTATTGATAAAGTTAAGCACTGTGTCAACTGACGAAGAAAAATAGTAAAGGGCCCATATCTATTTTCACAGATCAGAAAAAAAGGATGAATATAAAACCAAAGGTAAGGAATTAATAACTGGAAGATGAATAATATCACATTTAGTAAAATAATAAGATAATTAATGATATGTTACAGATAAATAACTATAGTCAGTTTCATTTATATAAATGTGAATAGCCAAAAGAATAAAACGAATATATCCATATGTGGTAAAAATGTGAAAAGGAAAGACAGACACAAAATTTTAGTCTCTAAGAGAGAAAGGATATAAGTGAAGACATATAATCTCTAAGGGTCTTCCAAGTTATTAATCACACTTTTTCCCTTAAGTTAGCTGGTAGATGAAGAAGCATTCACATTTTTATGATTCTTCAAAACTATATAACTATATAGATGAGTGTATATATATACAAATAAACTTATATGACTTTAAGTTATATAAATATATTTGATAGTTTTGTAACTATCCATGTATTTTGTATACATATTTTAAAACACATTTATATATTATGTTTTATATGCATCTAGTGTGTAGTTATTATTCAATAACATGCTCACCACATTATAGGACCTTGATAACCACTTTATCTTTTCTCTTTCTATATTGCTCACTGACTTAAGGCCTTTCCTAGGAACACAGACAAGTACAACCTGTGTATTAGGTATGCTGGGCACATGGATAGACTGAAGCCTTATCTACATGGTCACATCATGATAATCTCCTTTATCATCACTGTGACAATCACCTTTGTTAACTTGTATTCTATTAGCCATTTGGTGACATATTATGTGCTATATATTGTCTCAGAAAGTTCATGTTTACAATAAATTCAATATGCAAAATAAAATATGGTAGCAATAGATTTCATTTTATAGGTATAGAAATTGAATAACTGAGGTAAAAACGAAACCACTCCACACTAGTGTTAATCAATATTCAGAACCATTTGTTTAATTAAAAAAAAGCCTAGTTAATAAAACTCCTGTGCTTTTTAAATTCCTCTTACTATGGTTATGCTAATTTTTAGGATTTGGTCAAGTTAAAATTACCAACAGGTCTTTTCTGTGGTTTCCATCCCTCTTTTTCCTCTTGTCTTGGACTTCCACAGTAGCTATTTCCCATACCACACAATATAACCCCAATCCTCATGTGTGAGTAACATTCAACTCTGCTTTGATATTAGAAACTCAAATAAGAAATATGACTGCCTTTTATAGTCACTATTATCTGTACCTCATTTAAACTAGGCTGCTCTAGTACCTTTTAATTATTAATAGCAAGATAGGATGGTATTGATTTCTTCATTGAAGAAGTAGGATAAATCTCTTTTTATCTACTTAGCTTCCAGATAAACAGAAACATATAATACTTAGAAGACCACGATAATGGAAGAAGAAATACCAACAAATAAAAGGTTCCAGCAAAAATTAGGAGACCAGAAACTACATGGGGATATGGTACCTCTGTAGTGGAAGTTGCCTCATAAGAGAACATAAAAGAATTGGTGATGAGAAGTGAATGGATTCGACTTGTAGAACCCAAGGGAGTCAGAAGACATATTGGCAGAAATCAAGAGGTCATAAGGAAACCATAAATCACAGTATACATTTAGGTGAATATAGTTTGAAAGTGGATATATGAGAAATTTTGACTTTTCTGTTAACCTTCTCCTTGAAAAAGGCACCCAAACATACGTACCTACCTTCAGAGCAGAAACCCAAATAAATATTTCCTAGAAAAAGTGACTTGTGGTATTGTGGATTCAGGACACCTGGTAATAGTGAAGGGCAGAAGTGAGATGTGGAACTTAAATATGAAAGTGAATTGGAGTTCACTCTATGGTAACACAGAGTTACCATATGCTTAAGTAATTCCACTTCTAAGTATATACTTAAAAGAATTCAAAACACAGGTTTAAAAACGAGCTTATACATGAATGTTCATAACATCATTATTTATTATAGTTGAAAATTGGAAACAAACCAATGTCCATCAAATGAAAAATGAATAAATAAAATTTCAATGTACGATGAAATATTATTCAGCCATGTAATGAAATGCTAATGTATGATATAACATGATTGAATCTTGTAAACAATATGGTAAGTGAAAGAAATAAAGGCATGGAGAACCACAGGATGTATAATTTTATTTCAATAAAATGTCTGAATAGACAAATCCATAGGGACAGAAAATGGATTAGTAACTTCCAGGGGTTAAGCCCAAAAAAAATTTGGAATGATTTCTCAGAAGTATAGAATTGGTTGTTGGGATGGAAATGTTCTGGAATTACATTGTTGTGATGACAGCACAACATTCTGAACATACTAAAACTCACCAAAAGAATTATTAAATCATTTTTATAAAAATCGTATTATCAGTTACTAATATTAACAGTAATGTTGTAAATAATTATTTCTTATTTATTATGTTACTATGTTATTTTATCTTGATTTTATTTTAGGTTTTGTCTTAAAAAGTACAAAAATGAAAAGACAAAAGGAAGGAAAATTCATATCCACTATCAATCTCTGCCTTGCTGCTTTACATTATCTTTGTATTTTTATTTTGATGATTTTTAATGTATCTAGGTGTGGATTTCTTAGAGTTGACATATTTAGAGTTTGTTGAGCTTCTTGGATTTCTAGAATAATATTTTTTGTCAATTATGAGACGTTTCCAGCCATTTGTTCTTCACATATACTCCCAGCACATTTCTCTCTCTTTTCTCCTGTGACTACAATTATATCTAAGTTGATACTTTCCATGGCTTCCCATAAGTCTCTAAAGATTTTTAATTTATTTCATTTTTTTCTTTCTCTTCATTTGATTGCATAATTTCAATTAACCTATCTTTATGTTTGATGATATCTTCTTCCACCTGCTTACATCTGCAATTGATCCCCTCTGATAGTATTTTATTATTTTGGATATTATACCTGTCGATTCCAGAGCTTCTATCTGATACCGTTGTCCTTTGTTATACATGGGAGATTGGTTCCAGGATCCTCTGAGTATACTAAAATCCATACATACTGTGGAAACTGTGTATACACAAAGTCAGCCTTCCATAAAAATGAGTTTTTGCATCCCATAATTACTGTAGTTTCAATCTGCATTACATTGAAAAAAATCTCATATACGTAGACCTGCACAGTTCAAAATCATGTTGTTCAAAAGTCAACTTGTATATATACTCTATATTATTATCATAGACAATGATCTTATTCTTTCCTTTAGCTTTAGTTTTTTGAACATGTTTAAAATAGTTCTCCTTAGAAAGTTCAGCATCTGTTCTTTGGGGAAAGTTTCTTTTGGTTACTTTATCTCTGCTTATGCTTCAGTTCTTGGCAATTCTCTCATTTTTTTCATGGATGATAAAGTTTTAAGAGGTCTTTATATCACCATATTTGCTGGCATCATCTAACACTTTCTTATGCATGCAATGTAATAGAAACCATTATTCCTATTTTTACATTTAAATTTTATTTATTTAATTCTCATTTCTACAATCAGACACTGAATTTCATGTGTACAGAGACCTTGTATTTTGTGCCCAGTAATTAGCATCATGTCTAGACCCTTTTACTGATTATTTTTGTGTTATCTTCACTGAAAAAATGACAGAAATTAATTGCATAGAAAGTAAAACTATTATTTTCCCAGTATGTCATCATATATATAATTTTGAATTTGTTTAGAAATTTTAATATACATACAGATATACATACATGTCTATGTTTGAGAAAATTTTGGATACGTGAATGGATCTGTCAGTCTTATTGTATTTCAATTTCATTTTGTCTTACTCATTATTTTCTTCTCAATAGAAACCATTCACTTCTTACATTGTAAAGTTTAAGATCATTCCATGTAAACAAACATGTCAAATGTGTACATAAACAAATATGTAAACAAAATAACTCATCTTTTATAATCTCTGTGTTTTTAATAAGGTGAGTCATGCTTACATTGTTCTCTTACATGCTTACATTTGTCAAAGTTTAGTTAATAATCATAAGACCCTTTATTTCTCAGTCTATTTGTCTGTACTTTTTAATTTCAGACTATTGCCATTAGTTTACGCAACAAACATATATTCAGTATTGACTGTATGCCAGACCCTGTGGTAGACGCTATACAAACAGGGCAATCAGGAAATGATGGTTCTGCCTTCATAAAGCTTAATTTCTAGAGGAAGGACAATAAGCAAATAAACCAATACAGCATGAATAAATAGTTTCAGAGTCATAAGTTCTTGGCAGAAATACAGACTAGGATAAAGATGAGAGAGTGATGTGAGAGAGGCTACTTTAGATAAGATAGTCAGGAAAGATCTCTCTGAGAAAGTAAACATTTGAAAAGAGACCTTAGTTAAGTGAAGTTTAAAGCTATGAAATATTCTTGAGTGACTTTATGCCAAGTCAGAACTCCAAATACAGAGAAGATTCTCTGATTAGATGATCCAGTGTGGTTTTGGCTGTAGGCAAAATATCCAACTAAAAAGTCCTTAGAAAGCTAAGATGTTTGTTATGTCTCATCCAAATAGTTCAGAGTACAATGGTTCCAGAACTGTCTTATCTCCCAAAATACCCTCATAAACTGAAGGCCTTTGCATCTTTTAGAATCTGTCATTGTGGATGGATAGTGTGTCTTCCTTAGGATGCCAGCATGGTGGCTGCATCTCCAGACAAAGCATATAGGTACACCAGATCTAGCAAACAACAGAGGCATTGCTTCCCATAACTTTTGCTTTTCAGGAAAGGAAGGCCTTTCAGACTTCCAATTGCAAATTTCCTCTTATAACCTGTTGGCCAGGACTAGAACCCAGGACTTTTCCTTAGATGAGAAGGAGGTGGCTGTGTTATTAATTATCTGATATGTTTAATATGTTTAGCCCTTTTAGTAGCAAATGGACTCTACAAGCCGCTAAGAAGTTTGTGAGTGTGTGCATGTGTGTTTTCATGTTTGTGTGTGTGTGTGTGTATAACTACTTGGTAACCAGCAACAATGTCAGTCACAATGAAATATATGCATGTATTCCTAGAGTTCTAGAAAATTATAGATGGTTTCTAGAAAACCTTAGAAACCATCTATAATTAACCTTAGAAATCCTATAGTCCTCATTTAGCAGCTTAAAAACCAAGACTTACATTGAATAAATGGCTTGACTGAGAAAATTAAGGACTCTTAAGTGAAAATGACTTCCACTGAACCCTCTTGTTTCCAGGAGTTAAAATTAAAAAAACTAAAAGTAAGGCTATAACTTGAGAGCAAATTTCCCCCGAAGGGCAAGAAAGTACTTGTTTACATTATTCTATTATTACAAATTACATGACTATCTCAATTGTCAACAATAATTTCTAAAGCTGATAATAGGCCAGGCAAGGTGGCTCATTCTTGTAATCCCAGCACTTTGGGAGGCCAAGGAAGGCTGATCACTTGAGGTCAGGAGTTCAAGACCAGCTTGGCCAACATGGTGAAAACCAGTACCTACTAAAAATATAAAAATTAGCTGGGTGTGGTGGCACATACCTGTAATCCCAGCTACTGAGGAGGCTGAGGTAGGAGAAGCACTTGAACCTGGGAGCTGGAGGTTGCAGTGAGCTGAGATCACACAACTGCACTCCATCCTGGGCAACAGAGCAAGACTCCATCTCAAAATAAATAAATAAGTAAAATAAAATAAAGCTGCTAATAAATAAGTAAAATAAATAACAAGTAAAATTTTGATAATGAAAACCTATGCAGGTGTTATTTTTAATCTTCCAGTTTCATCTTAATATAACTCGTTAGTATATAAGGTTCAGTAAATAATACTAAATAGAAATAATAATAATAAAATAAGTCCTATGGAGATCCAGAGTGGAATTTTGGTAGCTTACCATCAAAAGGGACTAATACAAAATATTCACGGACCAATTACAAAGAGTTTTATTTCATTTATGTGCAATGTGATTTAAATATTTTAAAAGTATACATTTAGGCCAATATTCATGTTTCAAATGTCTGGATGTCTGGAATCATATTAATCTAACATTACCCAAACAATGAAAGCATTAATGCAAAAGTACATAAATAAGGAGACATTAAGTGATCATTTTAGTATGGGATGAGTAGTACAATAATGGTTTTGCATGAGCATCTGAGAGTCTCTCTGTATTTCTGGTATGAAGGAAAATATATTACCTTCTGGTAATCAGGTGTAAGCAGTAAGGTCTTGATGAGACATTTTCACAGAGAGACTAAAGATGAAAACTGAACATTTTAGGTTAGACTTTTAGGTAAATGTTTAATCTATTTTTAATGTGGATCACACCTATAATGCATTGCTGGCTTTCTAAAATAACTCACTCTCTACAAAAACATTTTTTTCTGTAGTTACAAGCATCTATGCTTAAAGATAAAAAAAACCTGTCTTAGACTTATCTTTTTTAGGTTCTTTGCTTAACTAAATATGCAGAAAGACAGGCAACAATAAATTTATTTCTTCATTCCACCATTTCAACATGCATCACTTTTTCAATCATACTTTTAGCATTCACTCCCATCTAAGTGCACGAGGATATTTTGTTTGGGGATATAGACATTGGGGGGAAAAATAAAACCAAAGAAAAAACAGTCCATGCCTTCACCTAGCTCATAATCACTGAAATCTTTTCTTGTGCCTTAATGGGCACTGGAATCAGCGTGGCAGCAGAGAGCAGGGCAGTGTCTCAGGTGAAAATTAAACAAAGCTTCCTGGAGAAAGTGATATCTGAATGTGAGTAAAGCTTAGCTAAGTGTGAGGCAGACAGGAAGTAGGGAAGACTCCTGGTGAGGAGAGAAGCAGACATATAACAGTTTCTTGCACGTGGAGAAGAGTAAATGATCTCACTGGCCCATCAACTGCACCTCCTCAAACCTGGACACACACAGAACCCCTTTTAGACAACAGTTTACAGTCAAAAATTGAAACTGTCATTCTAAATTATAAATTACATTATAAATACCAGTCCATGCTAAATGATCCAAAAATACCATCTATGTGGGGGATTAGAGTGGAAAACAAAACATGAGCATATGATGGAAAGTCCATCTGACCAAAGTCCTCAAAGAGATGCTCTGCTCTCCAGAGCCTGCACACACTATTTGTCTCCAGGCAAATAGTGACTAAACTGCCTCCTAACTGGGCAGGACAGTGCAACAGATACTCATAAAGAAAGTCCTATCTCCCCGAGACAGAGCATCTGAGGGAAAAAGGGGTTTTATGAGTTCTGCTGCAGCAGACTTAAAGGTACCTGCTTAGCAGCCCTGAATGAACAACAGAGCTCACAGCTCAGCACTTGAGCTCCTATAAAGTACAGGCCGTCTCCTCAAGCAGATCCCTGAGCCCTGTATACCCAAAGAGTCACCTCAAAAAGGACTGATCAGACTATTTGGTGTGCATCATTCTGGGACAAAGATAGCAGAAGAAGAAACTGGTAGCATCCCTCACTGTTCTGCAGCTGCTACACGTGTACCCCAGGCAAGCAGGGCCTGGAGTGGACCTCAGCAGTCTTACAGCAGAGGGGCTGGACTGTTAGAACGAGAACTAAGAAGCAGAAATACTTCATCAAAAACAATCTGGGTGTCTACTCAGAGACCCAATCAAAAAATCAGCAACTACTCAGATGACAGGTGGATAAATCCAGAAAGATGGGAAGAAACCAGTGCAAAAAGAAGAAAAACATCTGAAACCAGAACACCTTGCCTCCTACAAAGGACCAAAACTCCTCACCAGCAAGGGAACAAAGCTGGTTGGAGAATGAGTGTGATGAAATGACAGAATCAGACTTCAGAAGGTGGGTAATGAGAAATTTCCGTGAGCTAAAAGAACATGTTCTAAATCAATGCAAAGAAACTAAGAACCTTAAAGAAAGATTTGAAAAAAAAAATTGAGGAAATGATAACAAGAATGGACAACTTAGAGAGGAATATGAATGAATTGAAGGAGCTGAAAAACACAACATGAGAACTTCACAAAGCATGGGCAGGTTTCAACAGCTGAATTGACCAAGCAGAAGAAAGGATATCAGAAGTCGAAGATCACCTCAATGAAATAACATGAGAAGCCAAGATTAGAGAAAAAGGCACAAAAAGGAATGAACAAAATCTACAAGAAATGTGAGACTATGTGAAGAGACCTAATATAAGTTTGATAGGTGTATCAGAATGTGACAAAAAGAATGAATCCAAGCTGGAAAATACTCTTCAGGATATTGTCCAGAAAAATTTTCCCAACTTAGCAAGGCAGGTCAATATCCAAGTCCAGAAAATACAGAGAACACCACAAAGATATTATGCAAGAAGAGCAACCCCAAGGCACATAATCGTCAGATTCACCAGGGTTGAAATGAAGGAGAAAATGATAAGGGCAGCCAAAGAGAAAGGTATGGTCACCCACAAAGGGAAGCCCATCAGACTCACAGCACATCTCTCAGCAGAAACTCTACAAGCCAGAAGAGAGTGGGGGCCAATATTCAACATCCTTAAAGAAAAGAACTGTCAACCCAGAATTTCATATCCAGCCAAACTGAGCTTCATAAGTGAAGGAAAAATAAAATCCTTCATGAACAAGCAAGTACTCAGAGATTTTGTCACCACTAGGCCTGCTTTACAAGAGCTCCTGAAAGAGGCACTACACATAGAAAGGAACAACCAGTACCAGCCATTCCAAAAACATACCAAATGCTAAAGAGCATCAACAAAATGAAGAATCTGCATCAACTAATGGGCAAAACAGCCAGCTAGCATCAAAATGGCAGTATCAAATTCACACATAACAATATTAACCCTAAATGTAAATGGGCTAAATGCACCAATCAAAAGACACAGACTGGCAAATTGGATAAAAACCCAAAACCCATTGGTGTGCTGTATCCAGGAAACCCACCTCACATGCAAGGATACACAAGAGCTCAAAATAAAGGGATGGAGAAAAACTTACCAAGAAAATGGAGAGCAAAAAAAGCAGGAGTTGCAATTCTCGTCTCCGATAAAATAGACTTATAGCAACAAAGATCAAGAGAGACAAAGAAGGACATACATAATGGTAAAAGGATCGATACAACAAGAAGAGCTAACGATCCCAAATATATATGGACCCAATACAGGAGCACCCAGATATATAAGGCAAGTTCTTAACTACTTACAAAGAGACTTAGACTCCCACACAATAATAGTGGAAGACTTTAACACTCCACTGTCAATATGAGACAGATCAATCATACAGAAAATTAACAAGGATACCCAGGGCTTGAACTCAGACCTGGAACAAGCTAACCTGATAGACATTTACAGAACTCTCCACCCCAAAACCACAGTATATACATTCTTCTCAGCACCTCATCACCACTACTCTAAAATTGACCACATAATTGGAAGTAAAGCACTTCTCAGCAAATGCAAAACAACTGAAATCATAACAAACAGTCTCTCAGACCATAGTGCAATCAAGTTAGGTCTCAGAATTTAGAAACTAACTCAGAACTGCACAGCTCCATGGAAACTGAACAACTGGCTCTTGAATGTTGATTGAATAAACAATGAAATGAAGGCAGAAATAAAGAAGTTCTTCAAAACAAACGAGAATGAAGACACAACATACCAGAATCTCTGGGACACATTTAAAGCAGTCTGTAGAGGAAAATATATAGCAATAAGTACCCACATGGAAGAGTGGAGAGATCCAAAATTGACACCTTATCATCCAAATTGAAAGAGCTAGAGGAGCAAGATAAAAAAAAAAAAAAAAAAAAAACTCAAAACCTATCAGAAGACAAGAAATAACTAAGATCAGAGCAGAACTGAAGGAGATAGAGACAAGAAAAACCCTTCAGAAAATCAACAAATCCTAGAGATAGTTTTTTGAAAAGATCAACAAAATAGACCGACCACTAACCAGACTGATAAAAAAGAAAAGAGACAACAACCAAATAGACACAATAAAAAACGATAAAGGGGAAATCACCACAGATTCCACAGAAATTCAAACCATCATCAGAGAATACTACGAACAACTCTATGCACATAAACTAGTAAACCAGGAAGAAATGGATAAATTCCTGGACACCTGTGTCCTCCCAAGCCTAAACCAGGAGGAAGCCAAAACTATGAATAGACCAATAACAAGGTCTTAAGTCGAGGCAGCAATTAAGAGCCTACCACACAAAAAAAGCCCAGATCCAGATGGGTTCACATCCGAATTCTACCAGACACACAAAGAGGAGCTGGTACCATTCCTTCTGAAACTATTCCAAATAATCCAAAAAGAGGGAATCATTCCCCATTCATTTTATGAGACCAACATTATCCTGATACCAAAACCCGGCAGAGACTCAACAAGAAAAGAAAACTTCAGGCCAATATCCATGATGAACATAGATGCAACAATCTTCAATAAAATACTGGTAGGCCTATTGCAACAGCACATCAAAAAGCTTATCAATCATGATCAAGTAGGATTCATCCCGGGAATGCAAGGCTGGTTCAACCTACACAGGTCTATAAATGTAATTCACCACATAAAGAGAACCAAAAACAAAAACCACATGATTATCTCAGTTGACGCAGAGAAGGCCTTTGACAAAATTTAATAGCCCTTTATGCTAAAAACCCTCAATAAATTTGGTATTGATGGAATGTATCTCAAAATAATAAAAGCTATTTATGACAAATCAACAGCCAATATCATACTGAATGGGAAAAAACTGGAAGTATTCTTTTTGAAATCTGGCACTAGACAAGGATGCCCCCTCATCACTCCTATTTAATATAGTACTAGAAGTTCTAGCCAGAGCAATCAGGCAAGAAAAATAAATAAAGGGTATTCAAATAGGAAAGGAGGAGGCCAAATTGTCTCTATTTGCAGATGACATGATAGTATATCTAGAAGACTCCATCGTCTCAGCCCAAAAACTCCTGAAACTGATAAGCAACTTCAGCAAAGTCTCAGGATATAATATCAATGTGCAAAAATCACAAGCATTCCTATACACCAATAACAAACTTAAAGAGAGCCAAATCAAGAATGAACTGCCATTCACAATTGCTACAAAGAGAATAAAATACCAAGGAACACAACTTAAAGGAACATAAGGGAGCTCTTCAAGGAAAACTACAAACCACTGCTCAACAAAATAAGAGAGGACACAAACAGATGTAGAAACATTCCATGTTCATGGTTAGGAAGAATCAACATTGTGAAAATGGCTATACTGCCCAAAGTAATTTACAGAATCAACACTATTCCCATCAAGCTACCAATGACTTTCTTCACAGAACTGGAAAAAACCACCAGGAACTTCATATGGAACCAAAAGAGAGCCCACATAGCCAAGTCAATTATAAGCAAAAAGAACACAGCAGGAGGCATCACACTACCAGACTTCAAAGTATACTACAAGGCTACAGTAATCAAAACAGCATAATACTGGTACCAAAACAGAGATATAGACCAATGGAACAGAACTGAGGCATCGGAGGCAACACAGCATGTCTCCAACCATACAATCTTTGATAAACGTGACAAAAACAAGCAATGGGGAAAGAACTCCCTGTTTAATAAATGATGTTGGGAAAACTGGTTAGCCGTGTGCAGAAAGCAGAAACTGGACCCCTTCCTGACACCTTACACTAAAATTAACTCCAGATGGATTAAAGACTTCAACATAAGACTTGGCACCATAAAAACCCTAGAAGAAAATCTAGGCAAAACCAGTCAGGACATAGGAGTAGGCAAGGACTTTATGACCAAAACATCAAAAGCATTGGCAACAAAAGCCAAAATAGACAAATGGGACCTAATCAAACTCCACAGCTTCTGCACGGCAAAAGAAACAGTCACTAGAGTGAATCGGCAACCAACAGAATGGAAAAAAAGTTTTGCAGTTTACCCATCTGACAAAGGGCTGATATCTAGAATTTACAAAGAACTAAAACAGATTTACAGGAATAAAACAAACAAGCCCATTCAAAAATGGGCAAAGGATATGAACAGACACTTTACAAAAGAAGACATACATGAGGCCAACAAACATATGAAAAAATGCTCATCATCACTGGTCATTAGAGAGATGCAAATCAAAACCACATTTAGATACCATCTCACACCAGTTAGAATGGCAATCATTAAAAAATCTGGAGACAACAGATGCTGGAGAGGATGTGGAGAAATAGGAACACTTTTATACTGTTGGTGGGAGTGTAAATTAATTCCCAACCATTGTGGAAGACAGTGTGGTGATTCCGCAAGGCCTTAGAAATAGAAATTCCATTTGACCCAGCGATCCCATTACTGAGTAGATATCCAAAGGATATATATTGCAGCAATCAAAAATGATGGTTTCGTGTCCTTTGTAGGGACATGGATGAATCTGGAGAACATCATTCTCAGCAAGCTGACACAAGAACAGAAAAGGAAACACCGTATATTCTCACTCATAGGTGGGTGATGAACAATGAGAACACATGGACACAGGGAAGGGAGTACTACACACTGGGGTCTATTGGGGGAATAGGGGAGGGACAGCAGGGGGAGGAGATGGGGAGGGATAGCATGGGGAGAAATGCCAAATGTGGGTGAAGGGGCAGAAGGCAGCAAAACACACTGCTATGTGTGTACCTATGCAACTATCTTGCATGTTCTGCACATGTACCCCAAAACCTAAAATGCAATAAAAAATAAAAAAGAGTGTATCATTGTAACTGGCTTGTAGCACTGAATACTCTTTTCTTTCTTAGATTTATAGAAATCTAGGAACCTAATAAAAATGAACCTACAGTGACATAGTATTTAATTCATGCAGCAGCTAGCGATTTTGTTTTTTGAAGAGGAACTCCTTAAGTAGATATGCTATCATTTCACATTGGTCAGTGGCTATCCCAGCATTAACTCAACTGTTTCCATATTGTCCATCTGGAGTGTCCAGCAGGTTTCTTTTGGCAGAAAGTGAGAAGTCTCAGGTGCTGACTTTAGTGGAGCATCTGTCAAGCTACCCTTGAGCAAAGCAGATCCAAACCTATGTGGTCACCACAACTGCAGTTGAAATAAGAGGAACAAGACCTAATGTACTCCAAAAGTATTAGTGAAGATTACAGATAATAGGATCTGCAACAGCAGAGAGGCATACAGCAGAGTCATCACACCTGGAATGTTGTGTGCCAGGTTCCCAGAGCCACGTGTGGATGCCTGCCAGTTTTGCTCTCTAGGGTGACTCTGGTCGACCACTGGTTGGTGCAGATTCTAAAGGCATCCTTGCTAAAGGTTCCTTGCTGGTATTGAAAGCTGGAGAAATGAACGTGCTCTTCTAAACAAGCCTAGTATCTACACTCAAGTGACACACTTTGGAGACTGGATCATATCAAAAACTGGTCTCTAGTGCAGAAGTTTCCTGTAGATTAAAGCCCAAAGGTTATATGCTTGTTAAATGTTTGTAGTTCCCAAACAATATATAACTTAGATGTCACCTCTCCTGATGCACATTTAATGTTGCATTTAAACACATACTGCTTTAGAATTATGAAAAGTGTTTATTAGAATTTGAAAAGTTTAATGAAACTAATGGACTAAGACAGAATTTTCTCTTTTACCTATTCAGATTGGTGGTAATTATATGAGTAAACATGGATTACAGTTTATTAGGGAAGTTTTCTCTACTAATTTGCAGAACCAGAACTCTTGAAGAATCACAGAGTAGGTATTAGCAGCATACTCCCTTCTGAGTCATCCCTTGCTGACAAGCTCATGGATTCCACAATATCAACGTAGTAGTAGGTTGTAGTCTAGTGAGTTGCAATAATATTGTCTATGAAAATTACTCAGAATAATGTATCTACCTGTTTTTTTCTGGTTCTTGTGCTAACACTAATCCCTTATCTATTTATGACTTCCTCACCTCGAGTGACACAGAACATGATAAACCCCTCAGGTACATGGAATAGGTCACAATGCTTGCTGATTTGTTCTCATTCTCCTTCAAGCATGAAAGTGAAGTCAGAAAATGGTTCTCAAATATGCACACACTTAATAGTAAAATAATCTTTAGACACATGGGCTATGTTTCAGTAAGTGGCTTGAATAGACCATACAAATATTACCATAGTGCATTCTTCCACACTATTAAAATTTCTCAATCATACAAATTACCAACCAGAATAAATAATAGAAAATTCTGCTTTTACTTGGAGGGAACGTGTTCTCTTTCTGGGTCCACAAAAGGGCATACTTCCAAGGGCAAGAACTTCCCAGCACCATGCTGCCCTCTCATACCTTTCTTTTTCTTTTCTTTTTTTTTTTTTTTTTTTGTTTATTGCATTTTAGGTTTTGGGGTACATGTGCAGAACATGCAAGATAGTTGCATAGGTACACACATAGCAGTGTGTTCTGCTGCCTTCCTCCCCTTCACCCACATTTGGCATTTCTCTCCAGGCTATCCCTCCTCAGCTCCCCCCTGCCACTGTCCCTCCCCTATTCCCCCTCAATAGACCCCAGTGTGTAGTACTCCCTTCCCTGTGTCCATGTGTTCTCATTATTCATCACCTGCTATGAGTGAGAATATGCCATATTTCATTTTCAGTTCTTGTGTCAGTTTGCTGAGAATGATGTTCTCCAGATTCATCCATGTCCCTACAAAGGACATGAACTCATCATTTTTTATGGCTGCAATATATTCCATGGTGTATATGTGCCACATTTTCCCAGTCCAGTCTATCATCGATGGGTATTTGGGTTGGTTCCAGGTCTTTTCTATTGTAAACAGTGCTGCAATTAACATTCGTGTGCATGTGTCCTTATAGTAGAACGATTTATAGACCTTTGGATATATACCCAGTAATGGGATTGCTGGATCAAATGGAATTTCTGTTTCTAAGGCCTTGAGGAATCACCACACTGTCTTCCACAATGGTTGGGAATTAATTTACACTCCCACCAACAGTATAAAAGTGTTCCTATTTCTCCACATCCTCTCCAGCATCTGTTGTCTCCAGATTTTTTAATGATTGCCATTCTAACTGGTGTGAGATGGTATCTCAATGTGGTTTTGATTTGCATCTCTCTAATGACCAGTGATGATGAGCATTTTTTCATATGTTTGTTGGCCTCATGTATGTCTTCTTTTGTAAAGTGTCTGCTCATATCCTTTGCCCATTTTTGAATGGGCTTGTTTGTTTTATTCCTGTAAATCTGTTTTAGTTCTTTGTAAATTCTAGATATCAGCCCTTTGTCAGATGGGTAAACTGCAAAATTTTTTTCCCATTCTGTTGGTTGCCGATTCACTCTAGTGACTGTTTCTTTTGCCGTGCAGAAGCTGTGGAGTTTGATTGGGTCCCATTTGTCTATTTTGGCTTTTGTTGCCAATGCTTTTGATGTTTTGGTCATAAAGTCCTTGCCTACTTCTATGTCCTGACTGGTTTTGCCTAGATTTTCTTCTAGGGTTTTTATGGTGCCAAGTCTTATGTTTAAGTCTTTATTCCATCTGAAGTTAATTTTAGTGTAAGGTGTCAGGAAGGGGTCCAGTTTCTGCTTTCTGCACATGGCTAACCAGTTTTCCCAACACCGTTTATTAAACAGGGAGTCCTTTCCCCATTGCTTGTTTTTGTCACGTTTATCAAAGATTGTATGGTTGGAGACATGCTGTGTTGCCTCCGATGCCTCAGTTCTGTTCCATTGGTCTATAGCTCTGTTTTTGGTACAAAAGAGCACCATGCTGTTTTGATTACTCTAGCCTTGTAGTATAGTTTGAAGTCCGGTAGTGTGATGGGTCCCACTGTGTTTTTTTTTTTTTTTTTTTTTTTTTTTTGCTTATAATTGACTTGGTTATGCAGGCTCTCTTTTGGTTCCATATGAAGTTCCTGGTGGTTTTTTCCAGTTCTGTGAAGAAAGTCATTGATAGCTTGATGGGGATAGCGTTGATTCTGTAAATTACTTTTGGCAGTATAGCCATTTTCACAATGTTGATTCTTCCTAACCATGAACATGGAATGTTTCTCCAACTGTTTGTGTCCTCTCTTATTTTGTTGAGCAGTGGTTTGTAGTTTTCCTTGAAGAGGTCCCTTATGGTCCTTGTAAGTTGTATTCCTAGGTATTTTATTCTCTTTGTAGCAATTGTGAATGGCAGTTCATTCTTGATTCGGCTCTCTTTAAGTCTGTTATTGGTGTATAGGAATGCTTGTGATTTTTGCACATTGATATTATATCCTGAAAATTTGCTGAAGTTGCTTATCAGTTTCAGGAGTTTTTGGGCTGAGACGATAAGGTCTTCTAGATATACTATCATTTCATCTGCAAATAGAGACAATTTGGCTTCCTCCTTTCCTATTTGAATACCCTTTATTTATTTTTCTGCTCTGGCTAGAACTTCTAGTACTATATTGAATAGGAGTGGTGAGAGAGGGCATCCTTGTCTAGTGCCGAATTTCAAAGGGAATGCTTCCAGTTTTTGCCCTTCAGTATGATATTGGCTGTTGGTTTGTCATAAATAGCTTTGATTACTTTGAGATATGTTCCATCAATATCGAGTTTATTGAGGGTTTTTAGCATAAAGGGCTGTTGAATTTTGTCAAATGCCTTCTCTGCTTCAATTGAGATAATCATGTGGTTTTTGTTTTTGGTTCTGTTTATGTGGTGAATTATGTTTATAGACTTGTGTATGTTAAACCAGCCTTACATCCCTGAGATGAATCCTCCCATGCCTTTCTATCCAGGAGATTTAATGTTTCTGTTTTAATTTTCATAGGCAGAGAAAAGGGTCAAAAGTCAATAACTGTAATAGAAGTTTAAGAGAACTCTTTTCATTGGCCAGGGAACTTGGAGAAGGTGGGAATTCCCCCCAGGTTAAGAATCTCTGTTTTCCTCATAGGGCAGATATCCCCTCTGGGGTCCCCTTCCACACACTCTCTCTCGTGGAAGCTTTCTCTCTTCCTCTCCTTTTTCTCTTTGTCTACCTTAATAAATCATTTTCTGCAAACACTGTTTGGGGTCTGGTATTTACTTTATGAGCCCACCTGCTGTGGTCCTCTCCCCCATTCTTCAGAGAGTGGGAGATGAAGAGCCTGGAGCACACTGGGGAGTGATCTGAGCACTCCCCTGAACCCCCAAACCCACACATTACAGCTTCACTCTCCTTTTTCCCACACAGAAATCCTAGCTGAAGGTACAGATGTCTAAAAATGCACTGTTATGCCAAATTAGCAAGTCAGTTGTCATTTACCTCAATATTATTCCATCAGGGTGCTTTCTCAGATAGTAGTCCACCAGGGTCTCTTCAGTAATTTATCCTCTTCTTTTTCATTGCTGACAGTTCTACATCTACCACTAATTGCCTTCATTTTGATATAAAATTTTTCATAAATCCCCTCAAAATTGCATTAATAGCAGATAATATTTACTGAGTCTTTACTATGTGCCAGGAACACTTCACATGTGTTATTACATTGAAATTTCCCTTCAATGCTGTGAGGATGGTCACCTTGGGGAAACTGAGGTAGAGAAGTCAAGTAACTTGCAAAAACCAGATAATTTATAATGAACTGAGCTAGGATCCATAATCAGACAATTGGATTCCAGAGATCACAGAGTTAGTAACTATACTATGGTGTGTGACAAAATTATAACCAAAGCTCTATCTTCTATAGTCTTCTAAAATGTAATATTTGTCATAAACTTCATGAATGAATAAATACAGTAGCTTTTTAAATTACTCTTAAAATATTTGACATAGTGTTTTACATTTATGATACTTTTTGATGTTTAACTTTTTATTTTTGATGTTTTAGAAATTGAGCATAAACAAAATAAAACTATATGCATAATGCCCAGGAAAAAGAAAAAAAAAGAAGACAAACCTAAGACTGGGTAATTTTTAAATGAAAAGAGGTTTAATGGACTCACAGTTCCACGTGGCTGGGGAGGCCTCACAATTATGGCAGAAGGTGAAAGGCAAGTCATTGCAGCAGGCAAGAGAAAATAGGAGCAAAGTGAAAGGGTTTTCCCTTTATAAAACCATCAGATCTCCTGAGACTTGTTCACTACCATGTGAATAGTATGGGGGAAACTGCCCACATGATTCAATTATCTCCCACCTGGTCACTCTCACAACACTTGAGAATTATGGGAGCAACAATTCAAGATGAGATTTGGTTGGGGTCACAGTCAAACCCTATCACCCCTCTTTTTCTTCCTCCCATTGCCCCTTCTCTTCTGACTCCTCCCACTCTTCCTTTCCTCCTCCTCGCTCTCCTTTTTCTTCCAAATGGATTTGGCAGTGCAGTGGTAAGTTTTCAAACAAAACAGAATTGCGATCATGGGAAGTCTTATCCAAAATATTTTGCCACCCAGATACCTTCTACTGCCAATAAGTTGTAAGTTCTAGAAAAAGCAAAAATTGAGCGGCAAGGTAGATGAGTCTGGAAAATGACATAAAATCAAGGAATGAAGACACGATTATGGTATCAAAACCAATAATAAAAATATGGAGTCTTTTCAGATTATAAAATAATGTATCTTTTTCACAAAGTATAGTAGCAAAGTCAAGAAAGTAAATATGGATAGGTATACACTCATACTAACAACAATTCCAAATATAATTGATTGGTCCAAATCCTAGCAGGTTTTCTTCTATATATAGTTTTTCATTGAATTCATGATATACATTAATTCAGTGCCTTGCTTTATGAGTGAATCAATACAAGTAAAGCACATAGCACAATTCCTAGAACATGTAAGTGCTATACAACTGTTTCCTCTGACTAGTATTTATGTTGGGCCGAGCTCTGACTTTACATAAAATCGCTCATTTGACCCTCACAAGAATCATTTAAAGTAGGCTCTATGATTGTCCCATTTTTGAAATGATGAAACTGAAGTGCAGAGAAATTGACTTCCCTAATGACAAACGATGGACTTGTGATGGAATCAGAACATCAAGCCTGCAGTGAGTTTCCACATGTGAAGTTCTTAACCTCTGCATTATTTTGGGAGATTGCAGCAAATGACAGAGACACCAAAGCTGTGGTTACCATTGATTTTTCCTTTCTATTGTTCTAAACTCTTCTTTGTGTTGCAGCAGGTCAGTTTTCTCCAGGCAGCTATTATTCTACTTTGGATGTGACTTGGTGAGACTGCCAATGTAGATGTCATTAGGTAAGAGTAGAGTGGGCATCCACAAGTTACTAAATTGTCATGGGTTTGGTCTTTCCATCAGGTGATGTAGGGGGTTCCATCAACAGATGTGGCACAGGAGAGACTTCCTTCATCACATGTTTTTCACTAGTGTCAGGGGAATGAGAGCTTTTATTTAACTATCACATAATAAACCCTTCAAGAGTTTCCAGGTTGTTTACAGTTTGTCAGACACTGAATATGCTTTATGTATTTGATCTGAAATAAAATTCAGAGTTCTGTAATGCAGAGTTCCTCATGCTAATTTCACAGAGGAGGAAATGGAGGCCCTTAGAGGGTAACATGCTCAAATATGGGTTGAAAGCAAATGAAAGAGTCAAAATTTAAAGGATATATGTCTTTTGTCATTCTGTTCTACTACCCTGCCCACCATTCATGATATGAGAACAATTCTGCCCTGGGTATCAAAGTGGAAACAGAGCCACAAACTTTGTGATTCCTGCTGTCACCAAATGAAAAGAGACAAGAAAGCCTACACCCATGAAATTGCAAATGGTATAAAGTATCTGGAGTATAAATACTAAACACATTATACAAAGAGAAGATACAGAGTTAAGAGGATTGTAGAGTTGCTAAGGTTTGTCCTCTAGCTGCAACATTTATTGCTTTTTTTTTAATAACTGAAGAATCTTACCAGCAAACCACTTTAGCACGTTAGAAAGTATGTTCACCTGCTTTAATTCATCCAGCACATGGGTTTGCCACGGGTGAATCCTAGACCAGCAGCAAGGGTGGCACTTAAGAACACTTTATAGGCTGGGCGCGGTGGCTCAAGCCTGTAATCCCAGCACTTTGGGAGGCCGAGGCGGGTGGATCACGAGGTCAAGAGATCGAGACCATCCTGGTCAACATGGTGAGACCCCGTCTCTACTAAAAAAAATACAAAAAATTAGCTGGGCACGGTGGCGCGTGCCTGTAATCCCAGCTACTCAGAGGCTGAGGCAGGAGAATTGCCTGAGCCCAGGAGGCGGAGGTTGCGGTGAGCCAAGATCGTGCCATTGCACTCCAGCCTGGGTAACAAGAGCGAAACTCCGTCTCAAAAAAAAAAAAAAAAAAAAGAACACTTTATAAATGGAAATGTTCGGACCCCACCACAGATCTATTGAGTGAAGACCTCTAGAGTGAGGCTCAGATCTTGTCACATTTTCATAATTTACTACTCTTTGTCCAACCCAGTATGTAAGCTTTCAGCCCTAATTACTTCTGCAAGTCTTTGTTTTTCTGGTGGGGGTTCCCATGCCTGTGTAAAAATCACTATATCAAATCTGTACCCTTTTACCTTGTTAAAAAATCATCTCCCCAGCTGATTCTGATGCATGTTCATATTTGAGAACTGCTGGTTGAATTAAGAAGACTGTGAACCTTTTCTGTAAAAAGCTAGAGACAAAATAGTTTAGTCCTCAGGAGCCATGTGGCCATGTGGTCTTGTCCCAACTACTCAGCTCTGCTGTAGCTGTGTGACAGCAGCCATAGTAAGTACATACATGAATGATCATGGCCTTTCACATTAAACTTTCTTCAGGGACACTGAGATTTACATTTCAAATAAGTTTCATGTGTCACAATGTACTATTCTTCTTTTGATTTCTTTCAACTATTAATAAGTATAAGAAGCATATTTTAGCTTTTGGGTTGTGCCGAAACAGGTGGCGACTGAGTATGGCCTCATCATTTGCCAACTCTGTTATAGTGTCTAGAAACAGCAAGGTCTTTTATTCCAGCAGGATTTTGATTGCATATCTCAGCTCTGCCATGCACATATTAGCTCTGCACCTTGGAAACCTGTCTGATTAAAAATGTCAAGCCTAGTCACATCACCTATAAAATGGAGTTAATAATATTTTCTCATAGACATTTTTGAGACATATATGTCGAAACAAAACAATAATCCTCGCACACATTAGGTGCTCAGTACATGTGAGTTCTCTACAATGTTTTCATAATCTTTCCTTTTGCAAGTAAAATGCTATAAACATAAAGTATGTTCTTATGACATGACATTTGCCCAGAAAAATAGTGACTCTTGAAATATGTTCTCCCTGACAAGGGATCTCAGAAGAACTTCCCTGCAGAGGCAGAACTCCACCTTCCCTCAGCAGCCTGTGGACTGATCCAAAGTTTAGAGGACTAGATACCCATGCTAAACCTAGATGTCAGACTACAGCCTCTTTAATGGTGACTAGGAAAATAACAAGATAGTTTCAATTAGAAAACAGAAGGATTAAAGCCATTTTTCCCTTCCTTCAAACCACAACATCTCCAAGCAAACATGTCTGCATTTTGGAATGGATAACTGTGGATACTTTTCACACCTGCAAATAGAGTTAGGTAGGTGTGAGCTGGTCACCTGTGCCGAAGGTAAAGAATTTGCACCCAGTGGAGCAGCTGGGCACACAGAAGTGCCCACTGTCTATGTGTTGTTTGATTGGCCACTTATTTTGCAAAGAAAATATCCTGATGAGTTGCTAATTATAACAAGTTTAGCCCTTGGCAAAACTGAATATAGTGGAATGTATCTTCCATACTCCCATCCATGCAGTATGTATGCCACCTGTTTTAAGCAACCTCTGTTGCATCCAGAGTAGAAACAAAAATGAGTTCTTTGAGGCTATTTATTCATTTTGCAGCTTGACACCATTTCTATTACTAGTTTACCAAGGGAGGTTTTGTAAACAATATACTATGCTAAGAGCAGAGGCTAATATCAGACACTACATATTTGCTGTGACCTTAAACAAATAATGATCTGACATTTTCTTCATTTTTAAAAGTAGTAAGACTAAGGCTCAGAGGAGTGAAGTGAAATGGTACTGGAACGTGTTTGAGAAGAGGTGCAGCCAGACTTTGGTGCTGGAGCTGGCTCCCAGGGCTCCCGGAAAACACATTTCCCAAATCCACCTTCTGTGCAGGCACATTGGAAGCTTGAAATCAGCCACATGGGAATACTTACATACAAACACAGAGGATTTCTCCATCAGGGCTTTTTTAAGAAAAATGATTGACTGGTTGATTGGTTGGTTGGTTGATTGAGAACTAATTCTTAAACGCTTATTAGCACACCACTGTCTCCTTTCAAACGCATCCCAGGTGATTCCCAGCACTGTACTCCTCCATGTGGAAAGAAGAGTTTTTGCCTGACATTCGAGGCTTTAACCAGAAGTTAGAGGGGAGATATGTTCAGGAAAAGGGGCTTTACTGGCATTATGGTGTTGTTGCACTTTTGGGCTCCATTTAATAATAAAGCTCAACACTTAAAGAGGATGATGCGGTGGCTCATGCCTATAATCCAAGCACTTTGAGAGACGGAGATGGGTGGATCACGAGGTCAAGAGATTGAGACCATCCTGGTCAACATGGTGAAACCCCGTCTTTACTAAAAATAAAAAAATTAGCTGGGCATGGTGGCACGTGCCTGTAATCCCAGCTACTCAGGAGGCTGAGGCAGGAGAATTGCCTGAACTCAGGAGGCGGAGGTTGCAGTGAGCCGAGATCGCGCCACTTCACTCCAGCTTGGGTAACAAGAGCGAAACTCCCTCTCAAAAAAAAAAAAAAAAAAAAGAGGATGATGAAGATACAACAAAGTTGGAGACAAAGTTAACAAAGGCTGCTTGTTCATAAAGTTGGAGCACATATTAATTCATACACCTTGTTTGAGCAGAAGCTTGATGGTATGGGAAAGGAGACAGATTTATTGAATAAAAAGGAAAATGTATTGAGAAAATCTCCAATTGGCAAGAATTCTATTAAGGCAGAATTTTAGGAAGTGGGAGAGACCTTCTCATTTTACAGATACATTTGGTGGTCCTTGCTTGGCTGGAGGGCCACAAGGGAAGAATTTGAGGACATTTTCAAAGATAAAGGCTCATGTAAATTTAGGGGAGGAGATTTTTTCTGAGGTCTTTTTTGTGGTCAAAGTATCATAATGGTGCTAATGGCATTTAGCTGCCATAGAAGGAATTCTCAGAGAAAATAATCTTTTGTAATAAATGTCAGATAATTTATTAAGCTAAATAGGCTATACACTTGGATAAAAATAACTGGCAAGGTCTTCTTGGAATCCTAGCAAATTTTTGTGGATTTAAGTTAACCAGACTGGATACGAGCATGCTTTCATAAAAATCAAAATCTTATAATTATGGAAACTTTGGATCAATATTGGTGTACATTAAAGTTATGTTCACTAATTTACACACTCTATTCGCTAACTCTGTACAGAAGCAGGGCAAATATTTTCACTTTGTAAATAAATTATTAATGCTTAAATAATAATTTGATATCACTTTGCCAAATATTTAGAATAATCCAGAGCATTTAAAAGGATTTTCTGAGCAGAAGATTTGTGGCTCAGTTTGAATATCTCGGTGATAGAAAGCTCACTACTTCTGGAAACAAAGTATATTATTTTTCTTTTCCAGCTCTACTGAGGTATAATTGGCAATCTTCAACATGCATGACATGGTTATATGTGTGTGTATATATGTGTGTGTGTGTGTGTACTTGTAATGATTACAGTAAATTAATCAACACATTTATCACATTTATCCTTTGTGTGTGTGTGCATGTGTGTGTGTTAGATTCTTGCAATTTCCTATTTTAGAAATTTTCAAATGAACAATATAGTATTTTTTACTATAGTGATCATGCTATACAGTAAATGCCAGAACTTATTCACCTTTAAATGAAAGTTTGTAGTTTTTGCTAACTTCTCCACATGACCCACCCCCTGGAACTCACTATTTTTCTTTCAAAGCAAAACAGTTTGGGTGTTACAGAATCCTTCCTACATTTCAACTAAGATCTCCCTCTGTTTCTTCAATCCATTGTCTACTTGTCAGCCCCTAGAACAACATAGCTTCTTTCTCATAGTCAGCCTTCAGTGCACGTGGGCAGGGAGCTATTGATTTCCTCCAGCTCCTCTGTGTAATAAGCACTCTCAGCTCTTCCAGTGCCCAAATTAAAACCTGCATTAGGAGACTTCTTAGACTTCACTGTGACCTCCAGGTGGAGCAACAATATGTTAACATTTCTCTGAATAAGAGGACGCAATACTACAGTGTGGACTGGGCAATACTGAAGATAGTGAGAAAGATATGCTTATGGTATTTTAAAATTGTTAATATTAATCATCAAGAAAATGGAAATACTCGAAGTTGACATCTGTTACTCAACACTTCTACTGTAAGCAAGCATAAATACCAAGTCAGATGGCTGCCTCGGCCACAAATTTGTTTTCTTTCCCATTTTTCTGTAATGGCATTAGAGAGTTCAAAATTATATGACCTGAATATCTAAAAGAGAAACTGAAATTAATTTATTCTTACCTTTTTCCTGAATTTTAGAACATCTCATTTTCTAAATCATAAGTCTGACTCACTAAAAATTTGAATCACCATATGATCTCAATAATCCCATTCTGGGCATATATCTCAAAGAACTGAAAGCAAGGTGTTAAAGAGACATGTATACACCCATGTTCATAGGAACACTATTATTCACTAAAAATTAAAAGCCAATTTTCCAAGATGGTGAGGTAGGAACAACTCAGGATTACAGCTCTCAGTGAAGGCGCAGAGGGTGAGTTGTAGCCGCATTTTCAGACGGACCTTTGTTGCTCACAGAATAGGGAAATTCCCAGGTGTAGGAGAGACACGGGACACCAGCACAGCCCTTTCAGCTTGTGCTGCCATTTTGGCCAGCGCAGCGGCAGCCTGCACAAAACTCACTGGTCTGGGTGCCCTGTTAAAACAGCAATCTGAGATTTGGAAGGGCAGATTAACATACCCATCTGATTAAACGGGACTTGGACAGTGAGCCAGACCAGGAGATTCCCAAGAAGCGTGATTTGAGCCAGTGCAGTGGGCCGCGGCACAGGAAACCACACAGATCCCGGTGCCCTAGCAGCAGGCGACCAAAACACCTATGAGAGAGTCAACCGATCAACTTACAAAAAACAAGAGAGAGAGAGACAGAGATAAAGGACTCTGAGGCAGGGAGCCAGGTGATCAGGCTCAGTGGGTCCCACCCCCACAGGGACAAACAAAATGGTGATTCAAAACGCTTGTGGTTGAGAGTTTTACTGCAGGCTCAGATGAATCCAGGATGGTGCAGCTCGGTGGGGGAGGGGCATCCACCACTACAGACGCATACCACCCCTACTGAGGAACATGCCCATTACAGAAGCAGCCTGTTGTTGCTGAGGCAACCCACCATAACAGAGAGACTCCACCAACAGGGCAGAGCCCAGCACGGTAGTGTGGAGCCCTGCAGCAGCTGGGCAGACCCCACAATAGCAGAGTGGAGGCTTGGCAGGCAAATAGTGACTAGACTGCCTCCTAGCTGGGCAGGACAGTGCAACGAATACTCATAAAGCAAGCCCTAACTCCCTTAGACAGAGAATCAGAGGGGAAAAAATGGGGGGTTATAAGTTCTGCTGCAGCAGACCTAAACAAACCCACCCAACAACCTGAATGAACAATGGAGCTCACAGCTAAGCACTGAAGCTCCTATAAAGTACAGGCCATCTCCTCAAGCAGCTCCCTGACCCCTGTATATCCAAAGAGTCACCTCAAAAAAGGACTAATTTGACTGACATTTGGTGGGCATCATTCTGGGACAAAGATAGCAGAAGAAGAAACTGGTAGCATCCCTCACTGTTCCGCAGCTGCTGCAGGTGTACCCCAGACAAGCAGGACCTGGAGTGGACCTCGGCAGTCGTACAGCAGAGGGGCTAGACTGTTAGAAGGAAAACTAAGTAACAGAAATACTTCATCATCAACAATCTGGGTGTCCACTCAGAGACCCAATAGAAAAATCAGCAACTACTAAGATGACAGGTGGATAAATCGACAATGATGGGAAGAAACCAGCACAAAAAGGAGAAAAACATCCAAAACCAAAACACCTCACCTCCTACAAAAGACCAAAACTCCTCACCAGCAAGGGAACAAAGCGGGACAGAGAATGAGTGTGACGAAATGATGGAATCAGACTTCAGAAGGTGGATAATGAGAAACTTCAGTGAGGTAAAGGAACATGTTCTAAATCAATGCAAAGAAACTAAGAACCTTGAAAAAAGATTAGAAAAAAGATTCGAGGAAATGATAAAAAGAATGGACAACTTAGAGAGGAATATGAATGAATTGAAGGAGCTAAAAAACACAACACGAGAACTTTGCGAAGCATGCGCAGGTTTCAACAGATGAATTGACCAAGCAGAAGAAAGGATATCAGAAGTTGAATATCAACTCAAGGAAATAAAAAGAGAAACCAAGACTAGAGAAAAAAGCACAAAAAGGAATCAACAAAATCTCCAAGAAATGTGGAACTATGTGAAGAGACCTAACCTACGTTTGATAGGTGTACCAGAATGTGACAAAGAGAATGAATCCAAGCTGGAAAACACTCTTCAGAATATTATCCAGGAAAATTTCACCAACCTAGCAAGGCAGGCCAATACTCAACTCCAGAAAATACAGAGAACACCACAAAGATATTCCTCAAGAAGAGCAACCCCAAGGCACATAATCGTCAAATTCGCCAGGGTTGAAATGGAGAAAATACTAAGGGCAGCCAGAGAGAAGGGTCGGATCACCCACAAAGGGAAGCCCATCAGACTCACAGCACATCTCTCAGCAGAAACTCTACAAGCCAGAAGAGAGTGGGGGCCAATATTCAACATTCTTAAAGAAAAGAACTTTCAATCCAGAATTTCATATCCAGCCAAACTGAGCTTCATAAGTGAAGGAAGAATAAAATCGTTTGCTAACAAGCAAATACTCAGAGATTTTGTCACCACCAGGCCTGCTTTACAAAAACTCCTGAAAGAGGCACTACACATAGAAAGGAACAACCAGTACCAGCCATTCTAAAAACATACCAAATGCTAAAGAGCATCAACAAAATGAAGAATCTGCATCAACCAATGGGCAAAACAGCCATCTAGCATCAAAATGGCAGTACCAAATACACACATAACAATATTAACCCTAAATGTAAATGGGCTAAATGCACCAATCAAAAGACACAGACTGGCAAATTGGATAAAAAACCAAAACCCATCAGTGTGCTGTATCCAGGAAACCCATCTCACATGCAAGGATACACAAAGGCTCAAAATAAAGGGATGGAGGAAGATTTACCAAGCAAATGAAAAGCAAAAAAAAAAAAAAAGCAGGAGTTGCAATTCTTGTCTCTGATAAAATAGACTTTAAAGCAACAAAGATCAAAAGAGACAAAGAAGGTCATTACATAATGGTAAAAGGATCGATACAACAAGAAGAGCTAATGATCCTAAATATATGTGGACCCAATACAGGAGCACCCAGATATATAAGGCAAGTTCTTAACTACTTACAAAGAGACTTAGACTCCCACACAATAACAGTGGGAGATGTTAACACTCCACTGTCAATATCAGACAGATCAATCAGACAGAAAAATAACAAGGATATCCAGGGCTTGAACTCAGACCTGGAACAAGCAAACCTGATAGACATTTACAGAACTCTCCACCCCAAATCCACACAATATACATTCTTCTCAGCACCACATCACACCTACTCCAAAACTGACCACATAATTGGAAGTAAAGCACTCCTCAGCAAATGCAAAACAACTGAAATCATAACAAACAGTCTCTCAGACCATAGTGCAATCACGTTAGAACTCAGAATTCAGAAACTAACTCAGAACCACACAGCTTCATGGAAACTGAACAACTGGCTCTTGAACGTTGATTAGATAAACAATGAAATGAAGGCAGAAATAAAGAAGTTCTTCAAAACCAACAAGAACAAAGACACAACATACCAGAATCTCTGGGACACATTTAAAGCAGTCTCCAGAGGAAAATATATAGCAATAAGTGCCCACATGAGAAGAGTGGAGAGATCCAAAATTGACACCCTATTGTCCAAATTGAAAGAGCTAGAGGAGCAAGATCAAAAAAGCTCAAAACCTGGCAGAAGACAAGAAATAACTAAGATCAGAGCAGAACTGAAGGAGATAGAGAGACAAAAAACCCTTCAAAAAATCAATAAATCCAAGAACTGGTTTTTTGAAAAGATCAACAAAATAGACCACTAGCCCGACTGATAAAAAAGAAAAGAGAGAACAACCAAACAGATGCAATAAAAAACGATAAAGGGGAAATCATCACAGATTCCACAGAAATTCAAACCATTATCAGAGAATACTACAAACAACTCTCTGCACATAAACCAGTAAACCAGGAAGAAATGGATAAATTTCTGGACACCTGTGTCCTCCCAAGCCTAAACCAGGAGGAAGCCAAAATGATTAATAGACCAATAACAAGGTCTGAAGTTGAGGCAGCAATTAAGAGCCCAACACACAAAAAAAGCCGCGGTCCAGATGGGTTTACAGCCAAATTCTACCAGACACACAAAGAAGAGCTGGTACCATTCCTTCTGAAACTATTCCAAATAATTCAAAAAGAGGGAACCCTTCCCAAATCATTTTATGAAACCAACATCATCCTGATACCAAAACCCGGCAGAGATTCAACAAGAAAAAAATACTTCAGGCCAATATCCATGATGAACACAGATGCAAAAATCTTCAATAAAATACTGGCAAACCTATTGCAATAGCACATTAAAAAGCTTATTCATCATGATCAAGTAGGATTCATCCCAGGGATGCAAGGCTCGTTCAACATATGCAAGTCTATAAACGTAATTCACCACATAAACAGAACCAAAAACAAAAACCACATGATTATCTCAATTGATGCAGAGAAGGCACTTGACAAAATTCAACAGCCCTTTATGCTAAAATCTCTCAGTAAACTTTTGATGGAACATATCTCAAAGTAATAAAAGCTATTTACGACAAACCAACAGTCAATATCATACTTAATGGGCAAAAACTGGAAGCATTCCCTGTGAATTCCGGCACTAGACAAGGATGCCCTCTCTCACCACTCCTATTCAACATAGTATTGGAAGTTCTAGCCAGAGCAATAAGGCAAGAAAAAGAAATAAAGGGTATTCAAATAGGAAAGGTGGAAGCCAAATTGTCTCTATTTGCAAATGACATGATAGTATACCTAGAAGACCCCATCACTTCAGCCCCAAAATGCCTGAAACTGATAAGCAAATTCAGCAAAGTCTCAGGATATAATATCAATGTGCAAAAATCACAAGCATTCCTATACATCAATAACAGGCTTAAAGAGAGACAAATCAAGAATAAACTGCCATTCACAATTGCTACAAAGAGAATAAAATACCTAGGAATACAACTTACAAGGAATTTAAGGGTCCTCTTCAAGGAACACTACAAACCACTGCTCAACGAATTAAGAGAGGACACAAACAGATGGAGAAACATTCCATATTCATGGTTAAAAAGAATCAATATCGTGAAAATGGCTATACTGTCCAAAGTAATTTACAGAATCAATGCTATCCCGATCAAGCTACCATTGACTTTCTTCACAGAACTGGAAGAAACCACGATGAACTTCATATGGAACCAAAAGAAAGCCTGCATAGCTAAGTCAATTCTAAGCAAAAAGAACACAGCGGGAGGCATAACACTACCAGACTTCAAACTATACTACAAGGCTACAGTAATCAAAACAGCATGGTACTGGTACCAAAACAGAGATATAGACCAATGGAACAGAACTGAGGCATCGGAGGAAACACAACATATCTACAACTATATAACCTTTGATTAACCAGACAAAAACAAGCAATGGGGAAAGGATTCCCTGTTTAATAAATGGTGTTGGGAAAACTGGCTAGCCATGTGCAGAAAGCAGAAACTGGACCCCTTCCTGACACCTTACACTAAAATTAACTCCAGATGGATTAAAGACTTCAACATAAGACCTGGCACCATAAAAACCCTAGAAGAAAATCTAGGCAAAACCATTCAGGACATAGGAGTAGGCAAGGACTTCATGACCAAAACACCAAAAGCATTGGCAACAAAAGCCAAAATAGACAATTGGGACCTAGTCAAACTCCTCAGCTTTTGCACCGGAAAAAAAAAACAGTCACTAGAGTGAATCAGCAACCAACAGAATGGGAAAAAATTTTTGCAGTTTACCCATCTGACAAAGGGCTGATATCCAGAATTTATACAGAACTCAAACAGATTCACAGGAAAAAACAAACAAACAAACAAGCCCATTCAAAAATAGGCAAAGGATATGAACAGACACTTTAGAAAAGAAGACATACATGAGGCCAACAAACACATGAAAAATGCTCATCATCACTGGTCATTAGAGAGATGCAAATCAAAACCACATTGAGATACCATCTCATGCCAGTTAGAATGGTGATCATTAAAAAATCTGGAGACAACAGATGCTGGAGAGGATACGGAGAAATAGGAACACTCTCACACTGTTGGTGGGAGTGTAAATTAGTTCAACCATTGTGGAAGACAGTGTGGCGATTCCTCAAGAACCTAGAAATAGAAATTCCATTTGACCCAGCAATCCCATTACTGGGTATATATCCAAAGGACTATAAATAGTTCTACTATAAGGACACATGCACAGGAATGTTCATTGTAGCACTGTTTACAATAGCAAAGACCTGGAACCAACCCAAATGCCCATTGATGATAGACTGGACTGGGAAAATGTGGCACATATACACCATGGAATATTATGCAGCAAAAAAAAATGATGAGTTTTTGTCCTTTGTATAGACATGGATGAATCTGGAGAACATCATTCTCGGCAAACTGACACAATAACAGAAAATGAAATACCACATATTCTCACTCATAGGTGGGTGAGAAAAATGAGAACCCATGGACACAGGGAGTGGGGTACTACATACTGGGGTCTATTGGGGGAATAGGGGAGGGACAGTGGGAGGGAAGCTGGGGAGGGATAGCCTGGGGAGAAATGCCAAATGTGGGTGAAGGGGAGGAAGGCAGCAAAACACACTGCCATGTGTGTACCTATGCAACTATCTTGCACGTTCTTCACATGTACCCCAAAACCTAAAATGCAATAAAAATTAAAAAAAATTAAAAGCCAATGAAGTGTCCATGGATGGATAGATGAACAGACAAGATGTGATCTATACATACAATTGAATATTATTCAGCTTTAAAAAGAAAGCAAATAAAGACATATACTACAACATGAGTGAACGTGGTAGATAGTATGACAAGTGACATAAGCTAGTCACAAAAGGAAAAATACCATATGTTTCCACTCATATGACATACTTAACATAGTGAAATTCATGGAAACAAGGTAGTCTGGTGATTGTCAGGGGCTAGGGGAGAGAGAACAATGGAGAATTTTTAAACAGCTGCAGAGGTTCAGTTTTGTAAGACGAAAAGAGTTCCGGAGAGGGACTGTGATGGCAGTTGCACCACAGTGTGAATGTACTGTGTCTTGTATATGTTACTACAATTTCTAAAATGTGTCAAAGACACTTTTTAATGGGAGGACGCTTAATGCAAATTATTTGAACATGTAGGATCCCTATCTTAGCTCTACCTGGACTCCTCCCTCTGGATTATGCTAATGGATTATTTGACTCCACCATTAACAAAGCTGCCTGTAACTGGTGCCTCTCCAATGGCACTACTTTGTCTGTGCCTTTCAGTATCTCTACCCTTATGAACTATACAGTATGGCATAAGGGCTTCTTGGTGGCTTTGATCTCCTTTGAGCAGAGAGTTAAAATACTTGCAGACCAGGTTTAAAAATCAAACAAAAAGTTACTTCCTGATTTTGAAACCACATGCTAGTTTTGAAGAAAAGTAGTACGACCTTTATTTATTCATTATTTTATTCACTTTGACATAGATTGTCTTTTCTTCAATAATTCAACCTGATAATTTATTTAAATAATATAATTCAGATATTGAAACACTAAACCAAAAAATCTTTCAGAGTTAAAGCCATGAGCAAGTACAATTCTTTTTACAGAGAGAAATATTCATTGAATATTTATATCCTTGTATTCTTGTTTAAAATTTGTAGGTATATTTTGTATATATTGAAATGTTAGATATTTGTCAGTGGAGAATGCTGTGTAAAGGATAGTAAATACAAATCAAGTTCTATTAATCCCCCCAAATTTAAAATTATAAGTATTTGCTTTCATTTATAATATATATTAAGTCCAATTCCATCAATAAAATACTAAATGTAAATTGCTTTCCAATTTGCTAATTTTACAACAAGTTTTAAGTTACTAAATGAAGACAATCTCTTTTTCTCTAAATAACAAATAATATAATTAAATAAAATTAACAAAATAGCATACAAAGATACAATATGTATCTTGATAAGATTTTAAATAACATTTTGTATAATATTTTCACTTTGTAACGTACTTACTTTGTATATTGTTTTCTGCCTATTTTGTATAAATATTTTATTGCTTTGTTAATTACAGTATGCTTCATGATTTCTAAACACAGGCATTAATTAATTCTCTATGAACTCAAACATTGTGTCGAGTATTAAAGATTGCTGAGGCATTCTCTATCTTATGATAAGGGCTATATTATAAAAAAAATTATGAAAAAACAAAGATAATTTACTATTTATTTACTCATATTTGACTTACTTTCTGTATAGCAATCCTCACCAAGTACTTTGTGGTCTTTTAGGTGGTGTTTTTGAAAGTCAGCATGTTGTACTTCAAAAAGTTGCAAGTTTGTTTAGGAGAGAAAATACATATTTTTGTCTTTGTTGGCCATATTGTCTGTGTTTCAATTACTAAATTCTGCCACTGTGTCATGAAGGAAGTAATGAACAATACATAAATGCATGAAAGTGGCTGTGTTGAATGAAATTTTATTTATGAAAATGGAAGTTTATATTTTATATAATTTTTGTGTATCCTAAATATTATTCTTTTTATTTTTTTCAACCATAAAAAACTCTTTATTCAAAAATAGGCTAGATTGCATGATGGCATTAAGAGCAATGATAACAGTGACAAGATTTTTTTGGTGGGTAGCATAATGTTCTCATTAATCAACTAGGGTCCTTTTTATGTTTACAGCCAGTGTTCTCACAAAAACTCAGAACACAACAGCCATAAGTACTCCCATGATATTTAGCGGTCCTTAAGATCACATGACTTTAAGTGTCCAGAGGACATCCTGTAGTCAAGAGAGGAAGATACAATGTCTTCACCTTCTTGGAGGCTCCTATTTCCTATATGACAGACATGTGATACCTGACTCATGAAAGTAAGAATCAAAATTGCATATAGATAGATAAATAGATAAATAATTAATTAGAGAGAGATTTAGAGAGATTGATGGGGAGGGAGAGCCTGGGCAAGCCTGGCATGTAAACACCTACTGATAAACAATACTAGCGGTAATATAATTAATAGTTATGACTAAGAATAAAATAATATGGTATTATTTTTGTATATATAGTAGGTAGGGAGCCCTGAGGAAGCAGTCCCAACTTGGAAACCATCCTTCAAAATTATTATACTAGACACTATGTAGATGGGTCCAGCCAATTTATGTCTGCAAGGGTTTTCCAGAGTCATCTATAAAAGGCTTTTTTCCTAATCAAAGAAAAACTATAGAAATGCATATTTTTTACAAGACCATGATCCAGGAGTAGGGGGTGTCAGAGTCGTTGGGGATGATGGGTAAAAAAAACCGTGGACTACTGTGAGCACAGTGAATCTATGACCCAGACTGTTCTCTGGTTTATCTTTTGTACGTGTTTTTGAATGCAAGACTCGTGGAATTAAAACAACATTCCTCTTGCATCTCTATAAGATTAAAGAGAACATAGATTAGAACTCTTTCCTAGCCTATTCGCCAAAACGTTTCCTGTTTTCCTTGTTTCCAGTAAGTGAAAACATGAGGAAGGCAAGATGATGTTGAAAGCAAGCCAAATCAGAGCAATGATCTGTAGACATTGTGATGGGGCATCAGGAGCATCTTGGTAAGTTTGGACATTCTGCTCTTCATCCCAAGTGTTATCAGCAACAGGAAATCTCACAATATCTTATTAGCAGATACAAGAAAGAAAATGGCAGCCACCATTGAGCAGCAGCCATAAAAACACCACATAAGAAAATAGTCTATGTCTGAGAATCCCCAGAGCTCTTGAACTATTTCAGAAGTCTAGAGCCCATCTCCATGTTCGGTGAGGCAGTTTTTATTGGGAGCCAATTTTTAACACCACAACATAGGAAAACATAAATTATAGACATGCGGAATTGTGGATGTTTTGACCAATATATTACAGAACAGAACTAAACTCAAGACAAATAATGTTATTTTTCCAATGTTGTAGAAATAATTAGACTCAAACTGAAGTGACAAAAAAAAAAAAAAAAAAAAAACCCTGAGTGAATGGTCCTTCTCTCTTCTTTCTATTCCCAATATATTTGTTATTAAAATTTTGTTTCATGTATTCTGTCTTAATTTTAGTACTGATTTTAGTACTAAAATGTATTGTGTCTTAATTTTAGTACTTCATTTTAGTACTCTCTTCTCAGTTTCTCAATTCTATTATAAACAATCATACAGGAAAGTTGAATAAATCAGCCTAAATAAAAATAATAAGATAAGGTTTATTTTATTTTTCACTGTTAAGAAATAAAATAAAATAATTAAAAAAAAAAAAAACTTGGGTTACTTAAAGCAGGACTGGAAAAGAGATTAATTAACATGGAGCCTGATAATAGCTGTTTTTCTTTTGGCATTTAACATAAAACTGAAGGCCATAAACTTATATAATGGAAGAAAGGATTCTTCCTCATGATAAATGACAATATGCTATAGAAAAATAATATCATGATGTTATGTTGTTGTGTTTGTTTTGTAATACCTGGATAGTTTCTGAATAAAGGAAAAACATCTCCAGTCTAGTAATTTCTTAATGATTGTCTTTTAGCCTTCCAATGACCAAACAGAGAACTAGGACCACATGGCTCATGAGAGAAAATAACTAATAACCTTTGTAAATTGCTAATTTCCTCCTTTAAATTTAAGCAAATCAATGTTAGTATTTTTCATCTTGGAAAATAGAGCAAGCCTTAGTTTATCTCATTGGTAAACTCTATATAGACAGATTTAGGAATAATCCAGCCTACACTATAGTGAGACAGCCAGATATAAAGGGGTCTCTGGAGAAACTTAGATCAGCCGGCACATTGGGAAGAGTGTGTACTGGGGTGGAGACTTGGGAAGTTAGCATCCTTTGCAGGGGGAGGACCCTGGCCTCTCCTGCTCTGGGGGTAACCAGGGATTCAATCTGTGAGGCAGGAAGGCTACTTGAAGGACTCTGGCTTTGCTGAGATTCCATTTTCCTTTGTTTTTCTTTTAACCTTTTCACCCAAAAAGCCCCGTTGTTCTCACCCTTCAAAGTGTCTGCGAGCCTAATCTTTCATGGCTGTGTAATAAAAACCATGCTGGTGGCTGAACTAGAAAGAGAGTCCTGCAACACTAGTATTCAGTCTTTCAAAATATTTCATACTTAATCTATTTGGTCTACAATAGAGATCCCAAAGCAGTCTTCAAAGTCTCATCTCTTTAGACTCAGTTTAGAGGAATGATGTTTTAAAACATTTTAGTTAATTAATTATGAAGATAGATAGTGTTTAAAGATGTACAATACAGTAATATAAGAGATATTCACATTAAAAATTTGTGAAACTAGAGTATCAAATACTACAAAAGCACTTTGGAAACATTTTCCTTGCCATAGAACTTATTATTTAGAAATTATTATTAGAACATTATTATTTAAAACTTACACATTTTGATAATAGGCATATCAAATAAAATGTAAAGGAAATGTTAACTTTTATTAAACTTTTATTAAAGGGCTCTTAAGATCTATTCACCTTGTGCTTCAGTACAATTAAATGTAATTTGTGGATTGAATCATTCTTCTTAGAAAAATAGGAAAAGCATGAATCCCTTTTAAAAATGTGATGACTATTTTCTTCTAAATAGTTAAGTCATAATAGGAGAAATGTCCTGATACAATTAAAAAAAAACAATACTAAGAACTAAGAAAATTGTATTTTCATTGTAGTCTGTTGTGGGGAGCAAGGGAGAAACAGCGGGCAGATGGGGAGGTCTGGGAGGGATAACGTGGGAAGAAATGCCAGATGTAGGTGACGGGGGATGGAGGGAGCAAACCACATTGTCATGTGTGTTCCTATGCAACAGTCCTTCATGATCTGCACATATACCCCAGAACCTAACGTAGAATGAAAAAAGAAAGAAAGACAGAAAGAAAGAAAAAAAAGAAAGAAAGAAAGAAGAAAGAAAGAAAGAAAGAAAAGAAAGAAAGAAAGAAAGAAAGAAAGAAACTAAGAAAATTGACTTTAATTTTGAAGGATCTACTTATGCCAAGATTGATACAAATCAGATGTTGAAATTAACTGACAAATAATTGAAAGAAGATATCATAAAAGAGTTTCAACAATGATTACAAATTATGTAGAAACTAATGAAAAACATTAAATATCCATAAAGAAAGAAAAGTATAAAAAAAGATTCAAATGGAAATTATAGAATTGAAAATAGAACAACAAAATATTCCTAGAACCAATACAAGACTTCAGCAAGATGTCAGGATACAGGATAGAAGATTACATTTAAAAATTTAATTTCTATATGCTAAAAATGAGCATGCAGAAACAAAAATTTTAAAACACTGTAACATTTATAATTGGCAAAAAGTGCACTAGTTAGGCATACAATTAAGCATGCATAACAGAATGATAATGAAAGAAATCAAATAAAACTTAATTTAAAAATACGATAAGGACACATGCACATGAATGTTCATTGCAGCACTGTTTACAATAGCAAAGATCTGGAACCAACCCAAATGCCCATCGATGATAGACTGGACTGGGAAAATGTGGCACATATACACCATGGAATATTATGCAGCAATCAAAAATGATGAGTTTGTGTCCTTTGTAGGGACATGGATGAATCTGGAGAACATCATTCTCAGCAAACTGACACAAGAACAGAAAAAGAAATACCGCATATACTCACTCATAGGTGGGTGAGAAAAATGAGAACACATGGACACAGAGAGGCGGTCTACTATACACTGGGGACTGTTGGGGGAAATGGGGGAGGGACAGCGGGGGGGGGCTGGGGGGGATAGCCTGGGGATGAATACCAAGTGTGGGTGAGGGGGAGGAAGGCAGCAAAACACATTGCCATGTGTGTACCTATGCAACTATCTTGCACGTTCTGCACATGTACCCCAAAACCTATAATGCAATAAAAATTAAAAAAAAAAAATACCATGTTTATAGACTGAAGAATCAACATAAAAAATATTCTAACTCGGCACAAATACATTTTAAACCACTTTTACCAAAATTCCAACAACAATTTTTGTAGACATAGGCAAGTTCATTCAAAAACTAACATGAAAAAGCACAAATCTTAGAACAGTGCAAGCAATCTTATAAAGAATCAAGTAAGAAGAATTATTTTACCTACTATTAAAGTTTACTATCTAGCTACAGTCATCAAGATATTGTAGAATTGGAGGAAGGAGAGACAGAGATCAATTAAGTGTAAGAGAGGACCTAGAAATAAAACTGTATCTACATTTATATATACAGATATACATATTCCCAGTTGATATTTGACAAAAAAGAAAAAGCAATTTGATGGAGGAAAAATGGGCTTTCAACAAATGGAACAATTCGAAATTCATAAATCACACAAAAAAAACCCACTCAACCAAAACCCCAGGTAGCTCATGTACTTAACAGTAAAATGTAAAAGTATAATATTTTAGAAAAAGAAATAAAATAAATTTTTAGAATCTAGGGCAGGGAAAGAGTTATTGGACTTAATACCAAAGCATAATCCTTAAAATGGAATATTGGTAAATTGGAACTCATTCAAATTAAGGGGGAAATAAAGCAAAACATTCTCTGGCTATGGCAAAGCCTATGCGAAGAGGCTAAAAAGATCATTCTAGACCATACAGATTGGAAAAAAATTGCAAATCAAATTTCTAACAAAGCATTATTACCTATAATAAGAGCTCTTAACAGGACAGTAATAAAACCAACCAATTAGAAAGTGAGCAAAATATATAAACAAACTTTTCCATGAAAGGAACTTACAAATGTCAAATAGACACCAGAAATTGTTCAGTTAGACATCAAACCACAATGAGATATCACAGGACACTAATCAAAATGGCTGATGTAAAATTGAAAACAAAGCATGACAACAGATGCTGGAAGGGATGCTTATAACTAGATCGTTCACAATATCAGTGAAATTGTAAAATGGTATAGCCACTCTGGAAAACTGCATGACAATTTCTCCTAAACTAAATATGTTATTATTATATGATCCAGAAATTGTACTTAAGGATATTTATCCAAGAGAAATGCAAACTCATGCTCATACAAAAACCTGTCTCTGAATGTACATGAATGTTATTTCCATAGTAGTCCAAAGGTAAAATAATCCACTTAATCATTCAAGAGATAAATAAAGTGTGGTACAACCTTATAATGGAATAAGACTTAGTGATACAAGTGACAGAACTATGCACAAATTCTCAACTTATGTGAATCTACAGAAATTATGCGGAGGTTTGCTTAAGCCAATTTTAAAAGGCTACATAACAGGTAGGTTGTGGGGATTGTGGTCAAAATGGAGGTATGTAGTTATAATACAGTAATGTGAGAATCCTTGTGAAAACAGAATTTTTTGTACATTGTGCAGTAGATACATTAACCTACAAACAAGATGAAAATCAAGAAAACTACACACAAACACAAACACACATGCATGCAGTGAGTACAAGGAAAACTGAGGAAATTTGAAAGAGATAGATGGATTGTACTAACATTACCAACCTGACTGCGATATTGTACTATAGTTTTACATGATGTTACTATATTGCGCATTGGAAGAAGCTGCTTAAAAGGCACACAAGATCCTTCAGTGTTATTGCTAACAAGCACATGAAAATCTATAATTAACTCACTTAAAATTTCTATTTATAAAAGTATATATTTCAGAAAAAAACAAAGTAAATTCTTTTTCTTTGCAGTTCTGATGCATTTAGAAATAAGATTGACACCTTACACCGTGTAATCAAAGGAAAAAAAAAAATTAAGTGTGGTCAATATTAAAAAATCAGATGATTAGAAAACCCCTACTCAAATGTATATACCTCATTGCTCAAATGAATAATAATAATGGTTGCTTACAATAAGGAAGTAATTGTCTTATTTTTCTTTACGATAGTGAATTGGTATAGGTAGCTCTACCAGTACCATCATTTTACAAATAAGAGAAAAGAAATAAGGATAGATTAAGTAGTTTCCCTGTGATAAAAACAAACTGAAAAAAAAAAACCCTAAAAAACCATTAAGCTTATGTATTTAAAAGTGGGATAAGTAAAAATACAATAATTCTCTACAACTGAAGCAGTCTCATAGCTATCACTTGAAACAGTGCCTTTTAAGAAGTAATCGTGATTTAACATTGTGCCTAATTCTGCAACTCAACCATTCTCAGAGGATAACTTAAACATTAGGGTTTTTTGTGTGTGTGTTGGTGGTAGTAGTGGGTTGTTTAACTTCTATTTTAAGAACAAAGTTACATGTGCATGTTTGTGATATAAACTGGTGTCATGAAGGTTGTATTACAGATTATTACGTCACTCAAATATTAAACCTGGTACCTATTGGTTATTTTTCCTGATCCTTCCCTACGCTAGCTCTCCATCCTCCAACAGACCCTGCTGTGTTATTCCTCTCTGTGTGTTTATGTGTTCCCTTCTAAGTGGGAACATGTAATGTTTGGTGCTTTTGTTCTTACATTAGTTTGCTAAGGATAATGGCCTCCACTTCTATCCATGTCCCTACAAAGGACATGATCTCATTCGTTTTTTATAGCTGCATAGCATTTCATGTGGTATATGTACCATATGTATTTTATCCAGGCTATCACCAATGGACATTTGGGTTGATTAGATGTCTTTGTTGTTATGAATAGTTCTGCAGTGAACATATATGTGCATGTGTCTTTATAATTGAACAATTTATATTTCTTTGAATATATGTTGGGATTTGCTCAGAGTGGTTGGCAAAATATTAAGAGAAATATTAGGGAAAGTTATAAGATCATAGTCTCAAACCTTTTGAAAGGTTTGAGCATTAGAGCATTAAGTCATAGGTCATAGGGTGAAGATTAGGAATAATAAAAGCTTCCCCAGCTAAGTCTGTTTACCCCACATTCCTGTGTCTCTACTCTGTTTACTTATGTAAACTCTGTGCTGGAGGGGAGGTTGAAGGTGGATTACCTATTAAGGGTGTTTATTCTGGGCCCAGGAACCAAAACCTTTTATCATTCATAAAACCACTGTTTTAACCATGTTAATTATCTACAAGTGTGTTGATTTAGAACCTCTGTTATTAAATCTATACTGAATAAATATGAGGAGGAACAGGCAGTAGTAATTGGTTAGCTGCAATCGCCCTCTCAGAGCAGCTGACAACTATCCCTAGCCCACTCAAATCACTGTACTGGGTGTGTGAGTGTATTTTATTCATACGTCACTGAGTCAGGGTCTGCAGGACAGACCTCCACAGGTGCTGATCAACTTCTTAGGTGGTGACCCCAACATGATCAACCCCACGGCTGGTGCCCCAGTGTGAGGAGATCCTACCGATATAATGTCACAGCAGACATGTGAACATGGAGTGAACCAATGTGATCATCACTGTGAAGAAGGAATGGTGGACCCCTGAAAATGAAAGAAGAAAATCACAAGTCATGTCAAGTAGTCAGTAAGTCATTCGTACCTGCTGGGGATTGCCGAGTTCAGGGAGGGATTATTTCAAGCTAGGGATTCATCACGGATAGCAGTTGTCAGCACAGCAGAAACAGTATCAGGCTCAATTGAAGCAATTAATGCAAACCGTTGTTTCCCAAAGCCCATGGTTCCCATTAGAGAGTACGCTGGACGTAAAGCTCTGGGAAAGAGTAGGGAGACTCATGCACAAAGGCATCCAGTGAATAAAAAAGACAAAAGAGATGCTACAGCTATAGGTCCTTGTCTTAAGCAAGCAGCATTACAGAAGGAACTCTTAGCCTACCTAGTAAATGATGATCGGCAAAGCAGTCAGATGTATATTTATTTATAAAAGGATAAGAAAAAAGGCATTACAGGCCGGAGCCACGAAGCCAAGCAAAAGAAAAAAAAAGGGGGGAAAAGCCTTTGGTAGGAAACCTCTACCCAAGTCTGCAACCACCTGGGCATGGGGAGCAAGCAGCACAAGGGGAAAGCAATGAGCAGCACCTGGGCAGGGCCATCACAGCTGCCATCTGGAACCTGCACCACTGTGATGGCTCTGCGGATGACCCACAGTAAAATTTTGTGTGTTCTTTGTAGACAAGCAACGTCCCAACTTGTAATTCTCTGCTAAATTCAAGTTAACCTTAAATTTCTGTTAATAGCCATTGTTCTTTCTCTCTTACCATTAACGTGGCTCTATTAAAATGCAACTTAAGTAAAACAGTAACCTCTGAAAGGAGAGAGATTATTACAGAAGGTCCACGAATTAAAGAGCAATTAAAGGCTAAGCATGTAAAACCACACATTACACTTTAAAAGAGCACTTTAAACCAAATTAAATAATATTCATTGAATTTAGAAGTAAAAATGTTATCCCCATTCTCGGAAAGTGAAAGAAATGTGTATGTAAGTGTAGTAGACACATATGCATAAATGACTGTCTTGCCTCACTGATTAAAGATAGTCTGTCCTGCTAATAAGTCACTGTTTTCAGAACTGTTTGACAGTTTAAAGTCCATAAACTTGGTTAGCTTGAAAACTCTTTTGCAGGATTTAAGCTATTCTACCTGTGGCTTTAAACACATAATTAAAGTATATTCTTTGAGTCTCTGTTTCCAGAGATATTTTCAGATTTCCTCTTAAAACTTCATGTTACCAATTTCAACTTGCCATCTTAATGAATTACACAGTGAGTTGCTAGGTTGCAATCCTGATATCATCAAGATTCCTTTAAGGAAACAGCAATTCAAAGCAGTATTACACTCCTCCATACCTAATGCTTTAACACTGTTTACTGATGGATCAGGTAAACAAGGAAAAGCTGCAGTCTGGTAGAGACCACATAATTCAATCACTCTATTTGGATTTACCAGCACTCAGAGAGTGGGAGCCCTGATTCTAGCACTAGCAACTTTTTCCACTCAGCCCATAAATATTGTAAGTGACCTGGCATACTCAGTTTATCTACTTTAAAATCTAGAACCAACTTTAATTAAGTCTAATCTTTAGTTCACAGCTCACTGCCTGGCCCATTAGCTTATGGTAATGAACAAGCAGACTTACAAGTGATGACATCACTGCTTGACCAAAACAGACAGAAGCAGAAAGATTAGAAAGAAAAATAGAAAGAAAGAATAAGTAGAAAAAAAAGACTAGAAGAGATAGCAATCAGAGAGAGATACGGAAAGGTGAGACTAAAGAAAGAAATAGTGTAGAAAGAAAAGAGAGTCAAAGAGAGGGAGACAGAGACAAGGAGGCAAAGAGAAAGAGAGGCATAGAAAGCAGGACAAAGCAGAGTCACTCCAGATAACTCGTTTATTTATTTATTATTATTATTTTTTTTTTGGAGGCAGAGTTTCGCTTTTGTTATCCAGGCTGGAGTGCAATGGCACAATCTCAACTCGCCACAACCTCCACCTCCTGGGTTCAGGCAATTCTCCTGCCTCAGCCTCCCGAGTAGCTGGGATTACAGGCACGCGCCACCATGCTCAGCTAATTTTTTTGTATTTTTAGTAGAGACGGGGTTTCACCATGTTGACCAGGATGGTCTCCATCTCTTGACCTCGTGATCCACCTGCCTTGGCCTCCCAAAGTTCCGGGACTACAGGCGTGAGCCACTGCGCCTGGCCTCGTTTATTTTTTATTCTTTCACTCTGCTTGCAACCTGTACCTGCTACACTCTATCAAGCCCATCTTCTAAACCACATTTTTCTGCCCTGTTACTCAAACTAACACCCTTTCCACAACTTCTAACAATGCAACAGCTTGATTAAAAAAGAAATTAACAAACCCCCAGTGAAGTTCCTCAGTAAATTGAGATGCCAAGTAACACTACAAGTCAGACACAAAAGATTTAGAGTTACACTTAGAGTCTTTCATTCCAACAGCAATTAAGCTGTGACTAGGAGTCACTTTCTTACTAGAAAAGAATGTTGCTAATTGTACTCATAACTGTCTTATGTTATCTGTTAATTATAGGATATAAAGCCAGAATAAGAATGATGACCACCTCTCCTGACAGACCCATGGCTGAAAGCATCTGTGGCCATCTATGGAGTCTAATATTAATAACAGCAAAAGGGGGAAATGTTGAGATTCACTCAGGGTGATTGGCAAAATATTAAGAGAAATATTAGGGAAAGTTAAAAGATTATAGTCTCAGACCTTTTGGAAGGCCAAAAGTTTTCTTTAACTTATGAACAGGCTGAAGGCAGCCAGTTTCTACATTAGAGACTTAGGCCATAGGTTAATGAAAAGGTCATAAAAGCTTCCCCAGTTAAGTCTGTTTACCCCACATTCCTGTGTCTCTACTGTTTACTCATGTAAACTTCGTGCTGATGGTCCTCTTGGTGGGGAGGTTGAAGGGGGATTACATGTTAATGGATGTTTGTTCTGGGCCTAGGAACCAAAACCTTTTATCATTCATAAAACCACTCTTTTAACCATGTTAATTATCCACAAGTGTGTTGATTTAGAACCTCTGTTACTAAATCTATACTGAATAAATGTGAGGAGGAACAGGCAATGGTCATCAGTTAGCTGCAGTCGCCCTCTGAGAGCAGCTGATGACCATCTAGCCCACTCAAATCATTATACTGGGTATATGAGTGTATTTCATTCATCCGTCACTGAGTCGGTATCTGGAGGACAGAACTTCTTAGGTACTGATCAATGTCTGAGGTATACACCATGTAATGAGATTGCTGGATCGAAAGGTCGTTCTGTTAAACATTAGTTTTCATCTCTCTTTAGAAAGATATGGTATATCCTCAACATTCAATATCAATTTCAAAGCATGATGATCTTGTTTTCACAGGAAGAATTATAAACAAGACAGTGTGTTATCCAATCCATAGAATGTAAATATTCGGCAACTAAAATACTTGCAATGTTTTATTATATCCTCTTTATGCAGAAAACTGGACAGCTTGAAATCACATCTTAATTTTCTTTCTCTTTCTTTCTCTGCCACATCCGGTTGCCACCTCTCAAGTTATGAGAAAATCTAATTGGACCACAGGGGCATGGCTATCTCCCACTCCGTTTTCACCCTCTTCACTTCCTCTTTTACTTTTCCTCTGGTTCCTGTATACCTGAAGTGGCAGCCAGCCAGAAAATACCATCCTGAAGGACAGTTGAGGGAGCATGCAAATGAAGAGAGAGGTACAGAAGGTTAGAAAGAGGAGGGAAAAGTAGAAACTTGAGAAGAGGGGAGTGGTCACTGGGTTCTCCCCTAACCCAAGGCAAGCTGTTGGATCATTTTCCTACTATCAATATCAAGGGGAGGTGACTAGCATTATTTGCTTTGCATTTCTTTGTCATATTGTGGTTCAAGACAATTTATTAGCTATAGAAATCCACATCAAATACAAGTTGATAAAAATCAATAGGTGATTTTAAGAGCATTGGAATGATGTCATGAACAAATGGCACTGCAACTTATACAAGTTAATATACACTTATACTTTTTTTTTTTTTTTTTTTTTGAGATGGAGTTTCGCTCTTGTTACCCAGGCTGGAGTGCAATGGCACGATCTCGGCTCACCGCAACCTCCGCCTCCTGGGTTCAGGCAATTCTCCTGCCTCAGCCTCCTGAGTAGCTAGGATTACAGGCACATGCCACCATGCCCAGCTAATTTTTGTATTCTTAGTAGAGATGGGATTTTACCATGTTGACCAGGATGGTCTCGATCTCTTGACCTCATGATCCACTTACACGTTTTATTATCTGATTTGTTTATAGAAAAATTCGAGAAAATTATTTAACAGATTTTAAAACTGTATGTAGAGTTATATGTTAATTATTTTACCATACTGATTGTTTAATTGCTTGGATGTCACCCCTGAGTTTTCTTTAATGTTAAAACATTGACATAATTGTTAGGATTTGAATGGTAAGTAGGAGAAATAATTGTTTATCACCATCAACTCTATTGTCTAGTATGATTTAAGCTCCTTGCATTATTCAGGCATTTAGCAAGAACCTAAAGGGAATCAGAGCAAAAATAAATACACTCTGGGTAAATTAGACAAAAAGCTGAGGGGTACCATGAGGAGGGGAAGGCCAGCACTGATGGTCCTGTGGGAGCAAGTGTTTAGGAGGCATAACTTAGACCTAGAGAGCAGAAAGGCGCAGGAGAAGAGGTGCCAAGGAAAAAACAATCAGACACCAAAGCCTCACTAAACCTATTCCACAGTGTTCCTGGATAAATTTTATTTTGGCTTAGTTGTATGGTCTAAGTTTTGTGTTCCTATTCAAAACTATTCCACCGACGGAAGAAAAGGCGGAAATAATAATGGGAAACATCAGTTTAGCTGGGCTTTGTGCCAGGCTTGTGTTGAGCAAGAGAGCTAATACTCCTTCAATGTAGGGAAACTGAGGTTAGGCATAAACATAAGCATGTGTGTGCATGTGTATATGCCTTTGCACACACAGAAGGGTAGTTAGACAGATACAGATAGATTTGTTAACATTAAAACCAAACTCTAAAGTTTCTTAAAGAGGTTTAATCTGAGCCAGTGTGAATGACCATGGCTTGGGAAGCTTAGTTTCAAGGAGTCCTGAGAAAGTGCACCCAGGATGGTCAGAAAACAGTTTGGTTTTATACATTTCAGGGAGCCAGAGGTTATGGACAAGTCGTACATCAATTCATGAAGGCTACACATTGGTTTGGCCTGAAAAGGTAGGTTATCTTGAAGCAGGGCTTTCAAATTATAGGTGGATTCAGAGATTCTTTGCTTTGCAGTTCTTTAAAGGAGTAAGGCTATGTCTAAAACTAAGAGTCTACAGAAATGAACGTTTTAAATTAAGGCTGCTATGTAGCACAATTGACGGCCTGAAGGAGTGAATTAACTCTTTCCTTGGATGGCCTAGGATCTAGTTTATAATTCTCCTTGCTATTGCCGAAAAAGTCTGTTTTGTCAGTCTTACAATCTTTATTTTAACATGAACACTAGTCAGTTGCTGTGTCTAAACCCCAAAAAGAAGGAGGTAGAATGAGGCATGTCTCACCAAACTTCGCACCATGGCCAGAAACTCAGTTTTTAAGGTTTCTCTGGAGTCTCCTTGGCCAAGAGGGTGTCCATGCAGTTAGTGCGGAGCTTAGAATTTTATGTTTAGTTCACAGATGTATATATACATAGATAGAGATATAGGTACATGTAGATATCCTAACAGTGATAAAGCTTGTGGAAATAAAGCACAGTGAAGTACTGAAGTTTACTTTAAGAAGACTTAATCTGGCATACAGTGATGGAACTTGCCTGTGGGCAATTCTCACACAATGCTTTCTTAGCTCTTTGTTTCTCACCTTCATTATTCCCTCAACCCCTATTAGAAAAAGTACAACCCATTGTCTGATTCTCACTAAAATTTTAAGGCTATCCCTAATTTTTAGTGACACACTTAAATTAAGCATATAAAGTATCGAATATCAGTGGTAATTTTTTGACAAAGTGACAAATTTTAAAGGCAGCAACACAAAAACAAAATTCAGAACAGCAAAGGTACTAAAAACTCTTTATTCTGAGTGACGGAATATACAAATGGTCAGACTTGGTGTCAGAATAGAGCTGTGACCCATAACCTGACACAAGCAGCCCAGGAAATGAATCTATCTACAGTAACCAGCCCAGAAAGCCAGTCTACTCTCTTTAAGCTAGACTTGCAGGAAATCAGACCAGTATCTCTAATAATCAAGGAAGGCAACAGTATCCCCTGTAACAATCAGACAAAATGGCCAGAAATGGATTAATAACTTACAGCTTCCCCAAATTTTTCGGTTTCCAATGTACGGCTGATCACAAAAAGCAATAGATGCACTCCTAATCAATCACAGGGGATGGCTGGATTCTACTTAGCCCACCTACAGAGTCCCCAGGTAGCAGCCTCCATCAGGGCACACTGGAAGCCTTTCCTTATTTCTACTGCAAGGCTTTCTCCCTCTTCTGCCTGACTTTGACTCTGGGAAACAGTTGACTCTGTTTTTGATGACAAGTCTTTGCTCATTATCATTTGGTTGGTCTTCATTTTCAGAATTTTTTTTAACATAAAAGGACAATGTGTGTAAGTATGCAGAAAGACATGATTATTGATGTCCAGCTCCATCTATATATGAAAGATACAAGGAAAAAGAAAACCTTAAGTATTTTCTAAAAGTGTCCACAAATTAGTTTTAGGACTTCTGGTCATGTGCAGGGCTCATAGCAGTTACATCGCTAGGTATGGACAAAGCTTTGCTGCAACATCCTGTGCTCCCATGGATATTAAAGTGCTACGTAACATGGAAATCATTCCAAACTTTTACATACTTCGCTGCCTGAAAGATACATATTTTCCTATAGTAAGAATATAGGGCATATTTTCTGGCCCTTGAGAACATGACAGTGATCCCTTCCTCCTTGGGAATGTTGTCATACTTCATGAGACCTCATATGTGAGTTACTGACCTCAACTACTGGATTTCAAAATACTTATCCATCTGATTCTGAGAGTTTAACAGCTACTTTGAGGGCTTACACTGCCACTTAGACTGTGGCAGGCTATACTCACTGTCACAGATCTCCACTGTGCTGCACATCATCTCTTCTGAGAAGCCACTTGTAAGAGAACTATACTTCAAGAGTCAATTAGACTCTTCTTTCCACCGAGGCCTACTTCCATCCTAATTGAGCAGCTAGACTGTTTTGGAACTCATTCCCTATCCAGTTAATGCACCTCGTTTGCAGAGTGTATTCCCTGTGGGATTTGCTCATGTTATTCTCTCCCCTTTAAGCGTTATGAACCTAAGAAAAAAAATTATCTTTTCATGGCAGTATGCCATGTGAGTTGTAAAATCATACTTTGATCATCTCCTTATTATAATCATGCACAACACAGGCTGTGGTTAGTATTTCCCAAGGAAGACTGTGGGTGCAGTGTCAATGTTTCCATCCCATGAGCTCCAAGATGCTTATGTATTGCCATTCATTCCCACATATTTCTTCAAAACGCAGGTATCAAGTGTTCTCTTTGGATGCAGCAACAGCTCATAACAAATGAGATAGACATAAAGAAAATAAAGTTTAACTGCTTAGCTGCATACATAGCTCCAGCTCTTTGGAATTGGAAGCATCCTGAATTGAGAGTTCACAGTCTAGAATTTCAATCCTACTATTACATTAACTTTTGAACTTAAATAATTTTCTGGGCTCTGTTTGGTACAGATTTCCCCCGAACTACTCAGTTGCAAGCCTTGGGAAGCCACCTGTATATACCCAAAGGTCTCTGTAAGTTCAGCTTCATTCTCCTGTTCAAAAGAGTCTTCCATCATGTTGCATTTGGATGAGGTGATTTCAGAAAAGTCAGGAACACTGAAATTCAAGACAATTTAAAGACAGAAAGGAATGACAAGTTTTATTCTATGACAATATGAGAGGAGAGGGTTACAGGTAAATGGTTTAGATGACTTGGATGAACTGCCTCCAGTCCAACAAGACCTTAGAGACGCAGGCCTTTAAGAGAAAGTAGTGCTGCAGATTCCTGAAAGGAGGAAACTCTAGGGTCTGAAGTGTTTACTTTTTGGAATGAATTAAAAAGAGTTATAAGAAAAACATATTTCCCTTACTTAGAAATAAACTCAGCTCATCTGCAGTAAGTAGCTAAAATACAGCATTCTAATGGTGCCTCTGATGCTTACTAGCTCATTGGCCTGAAAAAAATTAAATGACTTTTATTGTACTTAAAATAAACAATTGTTTGATACACTAGAAAGATCAGAGAAGTCAGACGACAGAAAATTTAGACCTAATTTGTCAGTCCAAGACTGCACATTAAAGGGCATCTTATTTAAAATCTATGCTATGTTTTGTCATTTGCAAATGAAAGGTAACATCTTCCAAAGCCGTGAGGAGTAGTGGCAGTAAGAGTTAAACAAGGCATAAAGTGCAGCACCCTCAAGGCTGGTGGGTAAGAGTAGATAAGGTGATTGTCATTTAAACCGTCATGAAGGGCTGTGGCTGTTCAGGTCACTCAGGGCTCTAGACCTAGTATTCCATGTTACTTCATGGGGAATATTTTGGGTTTATCATGTGGAAAGAGAAATGGTCTATATAGGATATGGTGAATACTTGAGCAAAAACAGATGATCTAACCTTAATCTAAGGAACACATAACCTGATGTTCTATTGATCGTGGGAAGAAAAATAAATTTACTTAAATAGGAATATGTATATCTATAAAACATCAATATCTATGGTATGAACTGTAGGACATTGCTAGGATATTAGAGAAAACTAGGGGCGGTTGAGAAAACCTCATAGAAGACTATCATTTTTAGGTTATTTTTTCATTCTTCAGCTAGACCTAAAACTTCCATAAAATAAATATATTCATATTTTCTTAATAAAACATAAAATATACATGTTAATTATCAGCCTTTCAACATACTCCACTTTTCAACAATTTTGAATTAACATTTATACTGAAAATTTCAATCTTTATGGATGTTCAACAGTTTCTAGAGCAGGATTGTTCATAGACAATGGATCCATTAGGCAGCAGGAATAAAGAGAGATAGTTTTGGAAACTCATTAAAAAAGGCATTGATGCTTACCCTGTGAATTGCTTAATTGTCTAATTGAAACACCACTATTACAAAAATAAATAAATATATAATTGCCTCTCTTGCCACATTTAGGTTGCATTTGGTGAACTTACAGGCAGGATAGTTTGAGAATGAGGATTTAATTTTGGCTCTACCTCTTACTTGCTAAAGAGCAAGTTATTTGACTTTTCCATGTTTGGAATTTTATCTGTAACTTGGGGAAGACAACACATCAAGGGATTTGTGTGTGTGTGTGTGTGTGTGTGTTTTAATAAGCATTTTTCCTCTTTCATGGAAGTATAAGCAGCAGTAAACTAACTTTCCAAAGTTAGATCTCATTGGCCCATTTAGTCAACAAGTGAGCACCAATTTCACACCAGATTATGTGTGGGGAGTTGAAGTTTGAAGATGAGATCAATGCAGTCCTGCTCTTAGGCAATGCCTGGCATGCTTGTTTTATAAAGTTGAATCATCCACAGGCAGGACACATAAATATCCCTCTTCTGTCATTATTTTATATCTGTGCCCTGGACATTCAAGTTGAGTAAATGAAGCCAATTTGGGAATAGTGTAATTTATATCTTCTGTATCTTCTCTCTCTCAGTTTCTTGTTTGCCTGTCCACCATAGTCTGGGATGTTCTTTGATGACTGAACTTTTCTTAAATACCCTTTGGTGGTGATGGTGAATGTTGGTGAAAGTGGGGGTGTTGGTGGTGCTGGTAATAACACTACTTCTGGTGGGCAGCACGTTGCTCATATGTTTCTTGTAACCACCTAGGAGATATGTACTAACATCAACCCCATTTTACATATGAGACACCCAAGCCAAATCACACAACTGGTTAATGCAAGAGTTCAAATTCAAATTCACCAGACCAGCATCAGAGCCCACACTAAACCAAGGTTACACGAAGTGTGGATCAGCAACAAGGAATCATCCGGGAGACTGATGGGAAGATAAATTCAGGAGTCCCAATCCAACCTATGTAATAAGAAGTATCACTGAGAATGCTGCCCAGAAAACAGAAATGTTAACAAGATCACCAGGTGATTCCCAAGCATGTGAAAGCCCATAGATACCTCCCTAAACCATCACATGGACCTTCTTATCAGTTGCTAAGTCAGCTTTGATTCCAGGTCCCGGTGACTCTGGCCTTGCTCCTCCAAGTTTAGCCTGCAAGCAGTGTGTTCATCACCTTTCAGCAGGGCACTAGGACTTGGTCTGGGCTTCAGAGCTGGCAAAGTGAGGGATGCTAATCTACCTGTGCTTCTCGAACTCAGAAACTTTTATAATGATTACTTAATATATTTTACTTGGTTGATTTTATATTTTGTGCAGAGTAAAATAATTAATCAAATTGTAAATTTACAATGGTATTACGGATTCTCAATATGCAGTGATTATTATTTGTAATTGAGTTTAGGAAGAGAGAGAAGGCATAACATGGAAACATCCTCTCTTCATTATTCTGAATCTCTGTTCTAAGAGTTCCTCTTCGTATTTGGTTCCCTCTTCATAATCCCTGGGATAATAGACTCATTGACAGTTGTGCTCATGTGACATTTAAACATGTACTGCCTTAGATTTACTTTTATGTGTGCTTTGCTGTTCTAGACTGTAATTCCTTTGAGATCTCTTTAAGAATTAAAACAGTAGCTTCCCAATGGTTTGCATGAGTAGATATAAATAATAAATGCGAAAAAGTTATGAAAACATGCCTTATATTTGGCATTAAAATGATGCTTTTTTAATACTCCCTTCTCTGTTTCCATGATGAGAGGATGAATGAATCAGGCAGAAGGAAACTGACTATAGGCCACTGAGTAGTAGTAAACTAGAAAGGTCTATGGGAAGCTGAACTCTCTTTCTCATAAATGAACAGAGCCTATTAAATATGACAAAGCCATTTCAAATACGTTTATAAAACTTCTAAGAGGGTGAAGTTGTGGCACATCTATCTTCATTTCTAATATGGGGCATGTTTTCTCAGCAATGGTCGAATAACTCAACATGTGATGTTAGCAATTTTTATTCTCAGTGTAGTAGAAAACATTACCGTGAAACCCCAAGGAAACATGAGGTTCTTAGCTGAGTGGAAGCACTTTGGAGAATCCTTCTGACAATAGTTTATGTCTCTTGTTATTTAACTGAGAATTATTAGAATCTGTAGAGTTGATTGCTTAATATCATTTTAGAAATTAACTATTCTATCAAGAACTAAGAAACAGAATAATACCCATACTACTGAAAAAAAATGCATTATATTATATGAACATTTGATATAAAAGTCACAAAATATGTAGTTATTTATAACTAGAATTACTAGACGTCAAAAGCAGAAGAACATATAGGAAGGAGTCAGTCTAATTATATTGTATTAGAATTAGGCAAACCAGATTAAAGAGCTGATTGAACACGACCAGCAATTTGTTCATGGTTTGATCAGTTCCCTACTCTGTCATAAAGATGGGATACAGAGAGGAATTAGAAGAATTGTCTTAAATGGGAATCACTATCAAGCTCTGATTTGGAGATGCAAATTTCTGAGTCATAGGCATATCAATGACCTTTAAAGTAATAACACTATTATAATGCTGCTGGTGGTGGTAGTGTTTGTTGTTGAAAAATTCTACTTATGAACTTGAGTCCATATATGAATTAAAGCCATATATAGAATTTTAAGAAAAAAGAAAATTCTATGACCACTTTTTAATAAAACTTATTATGCTCCTAAATATATTAAACATATCTAGGACAGTAAAGACTGTGTTTAGGAAGCCATAGCAATAGGAATACAGATGTTGCTTAGAAATACCTGAGGACAGAGCTCAGTTCCCACATCCTGGGTGGGTGGATGAGCCTGTGTTGCAGGGCGTGACTGACTGTGTGGCTCATTGGCTGCCTGCTTTCTGAATGAGCTGCTTCAACTCTCCCATTTCCACTTTGGCTAAAAGTTTGTAAGTCTGGCTTTCCCACTCTCCCATCAGAGCCATAGATGTGGTAGCATCGTTTGATGTGATTTCATTCACAGTGTAAAATGAGAGTAGAATCAAAGCTAACACCTAAACACATGTCAGTGTCTAAGGAGTGGAAAGCAAGAGCTTAAGTAAATATAAATTTTCTGATTATCAGTCCTTTTCTGCCTCTACTGTATCATGCTAGCTGAAGTATGTGAGGAATTATAATCTGTAATTATATACTAGTTTATACTTTTATAGTTGCATAAATAATTGTTTTATGTTAATTAACCAGGACCACATATTTGATATGCCCTATACTACATAACACAATTCTTCAGGTCTTCAGTAAATGCTTGATGTTTGGTTTATTTTAACATTTTCTTCTTTACATGAATGGTTAAGAAAAGTCTTATTAAAAAGGTCAAGTTAGTTACCATAGCTAAACTTTGAATTCTTGGAAGAATTGCAGTCTGCTGGAATATCTTAATGACTTTCAGAAAAGTTCCTTAACTTTAAGCCTCCTGTAATTGACATATCAATAACAGAATATACATAATTTTTATAATTTACCCAATTATAAATCTCTGAAGTTGGATGGAGGCAAGGCTCAATCATCCCAATTAACTAGTAAAGATAGGCTGATAATTTTAATCTTTTGAGGAAAATAAATTTGCCATTGTTCAACATATGTATCTAGCTATACAACTATAATTTCACATTTCATTCAAGAATGAATTCAGTCTTTCAGGGCTGAGGAGACAGTGCTCAAAAAGTCATTTAATATATAAAGGTCACTGGCTTCTAACATGAAGTGTGAAAATTAACTTGTAACTCTGACCTCTGGTAACTCAAGATGGATCAAATAGATATTAAGCTGAAAATAGGAAAGTTGTCTCTTTTAAAGTAAAATTTTTTCATATTACTTGAATATGCTTAATAAATTTATCCTTTATTTTTATGTAATTCATAAAATTACTTATTTTTTTCTTAAAAAACAGAAAGATCCAAAATGTTCAGATTATGGAATTTGATTTTAGATTAATCTAGGCTCTAGTACAGGTTATGACACATGGCATTAAATGTCTATGTTCATGATTTATAGTTTCTATATATTGACTCACCTATGCAATGTAAAAGATGAGTAGCATGTAACATTAGGAGTTTCTGCAAAGATTAGGGATTGTGAATACTGAGTATTATAGAAATTGGCATATGGTAAGAATATGACAAATGGATAATACTGTTTTAGTTTTCATTCCTCTATTTTTATTGCCTTTATTAAACATTTATCAATTAGCCATATTTATGGATAGCAATGATTGAAGAAATGAAAGATGGGTACAGAGTTTTGGACCTGTTATTATTGGAACTACAAAAATAAACTATTCAATTTAGACAGTGATGGGTACTGAGCTTGTCAGCTTGCTTTTTCTTTTTTCAGACTTTGCAAAGTACAGTGGTCAGATGTCTCCTACCACAATGGTTAAGAGCACAGCTTTTCTGCCAGGCAGACATAGATCTGGCCCAGCTCTCTTGTTTTCTTGTGTGGTAGGGTACATTTGCCAAACAAATCACTATACCAAAAAACTGAAGAAGTCTAAATAGATGAGTGTATTGCATTCATGTTGATATCATAGTTGTGACGTTGTTTTGAAGATGATACCATTGGGGGAAACTGGATAAAGGACTCCTTTATGTTATTTCTTACAACTGCAGAAAGTATACAATTATTTCAATAACAAAAATCATATGAAAAAATATCTAAATCGCTATATCTAGACATATAAGTTCTTCCAGAAACTTATCACTCCCCACCAGGAGGCAGAATCTATTTTCTCTCTCTTGGAATGAGCTTCATAGTTGACATTCAGAAATCCTGAAGAAAGGCAGTGCTCCTATTTACGTATAAAAATACCTACAAAAGTACCTGACTTTTACTAGGTGTATGTGCCAGAAGCAGCTCTAAGTACTTTGTAGGCATGGACTTGTGTTTAATTTGAACAACACTATGAGACATGTAAATAATACTAGTATCTCCAATTAACATTAGGTAGCTGAGATCTAGAGAGTTTATATATCTGCCTGAAATCCTAAAGCTACAGATTTTTCTTTCCTTCTTCAAAGTGGATATTTTATCATTTCCTAAATGTGTCTGGGTAGAGTTATATCCTTCTTCCCTCAAGACTACCAAATGAGCCGGTCCTTGATGAGTTTCATTTTCAAAGACTAATCAATCCAGGTTTTGTGTAGTCATTTCATCCTCAATTTATCTTTGCAAGACTTTTGATATGGGGAGTTAAAGAACTTTATACAAATATCACTTGCTATGTCTCAATGAGTTTCTCAATAGCAATACATAAATGCCCAATAATGTGTGCTGTATGTAACATCACTTAAGAAGAAGTTGATAAGGATGGCATATGAGACATATGTACTGGTCCAGTTACACAGAGAAAAAGTAACTGAGTCTTGCAACCAAGATAATGTCTTTTGAACAGAATTATCTTGCTTTGATGCATAGCTCTGCCACTTTCTAGCTCTGTGACCTATTTAGTTCTCCATCTTTGTACATAAAGTTTCAGTACAGATCCTGGATGCATAGTTGACACTAGAAAAGTCATCTATTACTACTATTATTGTAAATTTAATTAATACTCAGTGTCATCTCTCACTGAGTTTACTGTCAAGCAGGAAAAAGTCAGTTTACACAAAGCCATAGTCATGCACGGCCCTGATCCTCATGTAAGAAGGACTTACTGCCCAGAAGCATCCAGTATAAGCCCAGACAACCTCCTGCTATCAGCTCCATTAGGGTCTGCTTCAGCTGCAGAGTCCCTTCCTAGGACAGTCAGCATCCAGAAACTGACAGAGGCAGGGTATCAGCCTGCTACTTCAGACCAATGCAAGACAACTCTGAAGAGGAAATCCTTGCTCCTGAGAACCCACTCTTCACTGGGTGGGCATCATAATATGACAATTTCTGTCCAACCCTGCTGCCACTCCATTTCTTAAGACCATCTGTTTAAACATATATTTGATAATCAGGTCCTGCTGTCACAATCTGGTCACAATGTACTCTTCATAAAATATTTTAAAGAATAAAATACAGCATAGATTCCCAAGAATACACAAACCCACACACATACACATATGGCATTTAGGCACATTGTAATTAAAAAGAAAATGACAAGTAAACAATCATGTGCTCACCACCTTCAAGAACGTTGCCCAAACTCCTGAAATCTGCTGTGTATCTGTAACTTACAGAGCCTCTTGCTTGCTCCTTCAAATTGTCTTAGACCTTTTGTTAATTAGCCTTCCATGTTACTATTAAAATTTTCCTCTTTTTAATGGATAATACTGTATATATAATTGTATAATTTGCTTTTTTCTCACTCAACATTATGTACATGGATTTATCTATGTTGCCACATGCAGTTTAGTAAATTCTTTATCTCTACTGTATAGAGTTATATACATATCATAAATTATCTATACATTCTAATGCTGATGACAATTTGGATAATCTTTTTTAAAAAATTATGAACAGTGCTACTATGAATATATCTACATATACCTCCCAGTATATAAATACAAGACTTTCTCTAAGATATGCAAAAGTAGTGAAATGCTGCATATTTATTTAACAAGGTAATATAAAACTATTTGTATGATCAAGTTTGATTTTACTCTGTGGGTGTCCTTTGTGTCTGCATTTCTAGACATTTTTTACAAAGCAGGATAGCTTTCGTTAGTAACTAAACCTATCCTCTGGCCAATTCTGCAGCCCCCAGTCCTAAGTCTGGGAATTTCAGACTGTTAACTTTACTGGTTACTGGTCCAAGGACAAATATTTCCACAATTGTGTTTCTCAGAGTTTAACCCCAAGACAAAATCATTCCCTGCTGCTTGCTTGCTTGCTAATCCAGATCAGCTTCTAATAACATCCTCTGATATTCGCAACTGGATGCTGGGAAACCCCATCTTGGCTCCAGTCACCTAAGATCTAGCATCTTTGCTACTGGCAGCCATAATCCCCAAATGTCATATGCCTGCAGGGTCAACTTTCATTTGCCTGTTTGCTTGTTTGTTTTGCTTTGAATGGTCACTGTAGAAGTCTCCTAATTTACATGAGTCCAGTAGTTTCTTACAAGTATGTGATATCTGGGTTTGCTTGTTGTGAGGCAGGATATTTTTTTTAGAGTCTCTAGTTACAAACCCACCATAATCAGATGCTGTCTGTTTAGAACTTTTACATTTATGTCTACAAGTATGCTCATATTAGATATATTTTTTCATTTTCCCAGTGTCCTTTTCCGGTTTTGGTATCAAAATTATAAAATAAATTGGGAGTGATTTTTTTTTAAATAATAGGAAAGATTGAACAAGTGTTATTTAACTACCTAGCAAAAATTTTCTACTAGTTACTATGTACAACTGATTATATGTCTTTAATGTTCATAGGATTTTAAAATGTTTTGTATTTCTTCTTGAATCAAATCTATGTTTTCTCTAAGAATTTATCTGTTTCAGCTAAGATTTCAAATACCGTGGTATAAAGATGCACACGTTCAATATTTAGTGAGCAGCCTCATTGTGTCAGACCCCATTCTAAGTGCATGGACTAGGAGATTCCTTCGTTCATGGCTCATATGTTCCAGTCATCACTAGAATATTAAACATTCCTTCACTTTACTAACAATAAGCCTGAAAACGCATATCATTAGGCAATCTATAGTTTATTTATTATTTATTTATTTTTTAAATTTTTAATTTTTTATTGTGTTTTAGGTTTTGGGGTACATGTGCAGAACATGCAAGATAGTTGCATAGGTACACACATGGCAGTGTGTTTTGCTGCATTCCTCCCCTTCACCCACATATGGCATTTCTCCCCATGCTGTTCCTTCCCAGCTCCCCCCCTGCTGTCCCTCCCCTATTCCCCCAATAGACCCCAGTGTATAGTGCTCCCCTCCCTGTGTCCATGTGTTCTCATTGTTCATCACCCGCCTATGAGTGAGAATATGCGGTGTTTCTTTTTCTGTTCTTGTGTCAGTTTGCTGAGAATGCTGTTCTCCAGATCCATCCATGTCCCTACAAAGGACACAAAATCATCATTTTTGATTGCTGCATAATATTCCATGATGTATATGTGCCACATTTTCCCAGACCAGTCTATTATTGATGGGCATTTCGGTTGGTTCCAGGTCTTTGCTTTTGTAAACAGTGCTGCAATGAACATTTGTGTGCCTGTGTCCTTATAGTAGAACGATTTATAGACCTTTGAATATATACCCAGTAATGGGATTGCTGGGTCAAATGGAATTTCCATTTCTAGGTCCTTAAGGACTCGCCACACTGTCTTCCACAATGGTTGAACTAATTTATACTCCCACCAGCAGTGTAAAAGTGTTCCTATTTCTCCACATCCTCTCCAGCATCTGTTGTCTCCAGATATTTTAATGATCGCCATTCTAAATGGCATGAGATGGTATCTCAATGTGGTTTTGATTTGCATCTCTCTAATGACCAGTGATGATGAGCATTTTTTCATATGTTTGTTGGCCTCATGTATGTCTTCTTTTGTAAAGTGTCTGTTCATATCCTTTGTCCGTTTTTGGATGGGCCTGTTTGTTTTTTTTCTGTAAATCTGTTTGAGTTCTTTGTAAATTCTGGATATCAGCCCTTTGTCAGATGGGTAAACTGCAAAGATTTTTTCCCATTCTGTTGGTTGCCGATTCACTCTAGTGACTGTTTCTTTTGCCATGCAGAAGCTGTGGAGTTTGATTAGGTCCCATTTGTCTATTTTGGCTTTTGTTGCCAATGCTTTTGGTGTTTTGGTCATGAAGTCCTTGCCTACTCCTATGTCATGACTGGTTTTGCCCAGATTTTCTTCTAGGGCTTTTATGGTGCCAGGTCTTATGTTTAAGTCTTTAATCCATCTGGAGTAGGATTTTAGTGTAAGGTGTCAGGAAGGGGTCCAGTTTCTGCTTTCTGCACATGGCTAGCCAGTTTTCCCAACACCATTTATTAAACAGAAAGTCCTTTCCCCATTGCTTGTTTTTGTCGGGTTTATCAAAGATTGTATGGTTGTAGATATGCTGTGTTGCCTCTGATGCCTCTGTTCTGTTCCATTGGTCTATATCTCTGTTTTGGTACCAGTACCATGCTGTTTTGATTACTGTAGCCTTGTAGTATAGTTTAAAGTCCGGTAGTGTGATGCCTCCTGCTGTGTTCTTTTTGCTTAGGATTGACTTGGCTATGCGGCTCTCTTTTGGTTCTATATAAAGTTCAAGGTGGTTTTTTCCCGTTCTGTGAAGAAAGTCAATGGTAGCTTGATGGGGATAGCGTTGATTTTGTAAATTACTTTGGGCAGTATAGCCATTTTCACGATATTGATTTTTCCTAACCATGAACATGGAATGTTTCTCCATCTGTTTGTGTCCTCTCTTATTTTGTTGAGCAGTGGTTTATAGTTTTCATTGAAGAGGTCCCTTACGTTCCTTGTAAGTTGTATTCCTAGGTATTTTATTCTCTTTGTAGCAATTGTGAATGGCAGTTCGTTCTTGTAATCTATAGTTTAAATTTTTTTTTGGTTTTACAATTTTCCATCTCTTTACTAATAGAAATTTTTCCAATCCTTTCAGTTTTTGTGGAGTTCATGAATACCAAATCCATACCCAACCATTTGGCTGTCACTAGTCTTTATTATTCAGTGCCTGTATGTTTACTGCATTTGGGCACATCAGGGAGCTTTGGCAGCTTTTCTTTAAGATAAGAGAACATTCTCTAACCACAGGTATAACTTTTGCTCATTTATTTTCTCACTTTGATAATATATGCCTGAATACCAGTATTTTTGCAGTATATCAGTTACTTTAAATAATTTACATTTATTATGATTACTGATCATAAGTAGATTTCTTAAAGTATGAATTTAATGACACTGAAGATGTATCTACTTATTGCTTGTTGTTCACTGAATGGTTTAGTCAGCATTGTACCAGAAAACAATTCAAACAAAATATATACAGTATTATACAAACTAGGTTTAAATATCAGCCTTTCATTCACAAGATGGGCCGAGTTTTATATTATTCATCAATAAAATATTGAACACTTTTATTTTGTTTGCAATTATTTTATTTAGATAATTATAAATGATTTTAGCCAGAATCCTGGCCTGCGAAATACACTGCTGTTTACATAATAAATGCAAAAGTAGGATATTAATAAATATTTCCATTTATTTCAGTAAATCCTCAGACTCTTTTTCTTCCCTTGTTGCTTATCTCCTTGAGTTTACATCCTCACTGGTTGTCTGAAATCTTTACAGTCTACAGTGGCAACTAGAGATGGGGAAAGCAACTCAATGGCATACTGAGAGCTGAGTTCCTATGAATGGCAAGGAATAAAGGAGGACTCAGGTACAGAGCAAGCTTGTTCAGTTCGGAAGATTCAATTATAACCCATTCTTTTAGCAGATTAAAATGGTGTGCTCCTGCCTTTTAAAGTAAATCTATCCTATTAAATTTAGTTACTTACTAGCTCTTAAAAATGTGCATGAAAAGGAAAATTGGTTTTATTTAATCTCTCAGTATTGGTTTGCTTTACAAAAAAGAAAACATATTTTTAAAATATTTTAAATCTATTTTTACCACCAAATGCTGGAGATAAAAACAAATCTATTTATTTCTACCAATATTAAGTAATAAAAACATATGAATCCAGATTCTTTAGATTGGTTTTAAACTAGCAATAAATAAGCACAAGCTTAAACTGGAAATATATAAAGACAAGCAGGTGACCCAGGAAATATTCCGATATTATCTCTGTGTTAAAACACATTATCCAGCAATCCCTGTTATAAACACATTATCTACTGATTGATAAATAGTGGGTCATATCCTTCCTGTATGAGTTGTCTGAACTTCCTCCATATGACTTCAGAAGAACTGAGTTAGACCAACTGCTACATTTTTCAGCTGTAGCTCACAGGAGGAGTTTCTATTCCTTCCCTGAATTCTTAGATAATGGAGCAAATTAACCAGCGATATGATGCACAATTGTCCAAATACTAAAAAAAAAAGTAAGTTCTACAAATTCTTATTCAAAGGTCATTGAAAATATGTAATATTGGCTCATTTATAAGTAACAGCTGGTCGACTCAAAGTTGCTCAAAAAAGTGCATTAAGTTTATCCTTTCAGTGTCAAGTATAAAATTCCACTGGTGCAGCTCATCCTGATAACATGCTTGGCCCCATCTTGTTATGTATTTCAGCCCACAGGACTCAGGAAATCTGACTGGTGGGCATAGCAATAAATAGCAATGGTTGAACTCTAACATATATTTAGAACTGACTATATGCAAACAATTGTCAACAATTGTTTAAAAATTTATTATATACACTTAATCTTCATAATTCAAACAAGGTATGGATGCTCTTTCATATTTGAAGAAAATTCTAGTTTTAGAAAGTTAATTTATGGAACATCAAATAGACAGTTAAGAATACAGATAAGAATTACCACCAGGCCTATACAATTACCAATCCATTATGTTCTTCATGCCAACACTGCATATTCACTGTGGTGTTTCCACCATGTTTTTCTAATGCCTACTAACCACATTTTAGGAGTTCTAAGAGAAATTGTGTGTGTGTGTGTTTATTGAAGATCATGAAGAAAATGTAAGAGAATGGTAGCTAAGTTCCAGAAAAGGCATAGAAGAAAGGAACTTAAGAAAGATTTGAATGTAAGTTATATTTCTACATCTACCTGACTTTCCTTGTTGAGGAAACTTGCAAAAATTTTCTCGTTCCCTGCCTCAGTTCATTCATCATGCAGAATAAATAGTTAGCAATCTCTGTCCTGCATTTCCCACAGGATTTCAGATCAAATAAATAAACTCAGAGTCTACGTTTCAGATTCAGCAAATGTGAAATCACCAGCAAGGTGAAATAGTGAACCCAGGACACCAGCAATGTGCCATCTGGTTATGTTGGATTATGAAACCATTCATGTTATTCAATCATTCAGTTCTTTCAATCGACACTTTTGTTCCTAGCGCCAGCCAAAATTATACAGGATCCTGCCCTCATGCGAGTTACAGCTCAATACTCTCCAAGACATTATTTAAGTAATTGTATACGTACATGAAAAATAAAAGTAGAAATAAGTTCTATAATAAAGAGATGAGATAGTCTCGCTGGATGAGAGGAGATGGGAGGAGTTCTCTGTAGAAGTCTTCCCTGTGGTAAAATAAAATATGGTAATTCTAAGAATTCTATTAAAAGACCAGGAGTGCTCAAGTATATATGAGTGTGTGTGTCGGGGGGTGCATTTTTAGGGCAAGAGGAAGATGGTGTGGTAGGTAGAGGTGTGTTTGTGTATGTGTGTATGTGTGATGTGCATGTGTTTTAGGGCAAGAAAAAGATGAAGTGGTAGGTATGGGTGTGTGTGTGTGTGTGTGTGTGTGTGTGTGTGTGGTGTGGTGGGCATGTGTTTTAGGGCAAGAGGAAGATGGTGTGGTAGGTAGAGGTGTGTTTACGTGTGTGGGTGTGTGTATGTATGATGTGCATGTGTTTTAGGGCAAAATAAAGATGAAGTGGTAGGTAGGGCTGTGTGTGTGTGTGTGTGTGCATGTGTGTGTGCAGTGTGCATGTGTTTTAGGGCAAAAGAAAGATGGAGTGGTAGGTAGAAGCTAGATTATGTAGAGCTTGGTCTGCCATTGTAAATATTTGGAAATTTTCATAACATTGCTTTATGACTGGTAAGGCTGTAACATTGCCATTTAAAAACATCTATCTTGCTCCAGTATAGAGAATAAATTGGAGTTCGGGAGGAGCAAAATTAGAGATTGACCATCAACTAAATTGGTCAACTCTCTAACTGGAAGCTCTACTTCATCCAAAACACACTGTAATTACAGTAATATTGCAATTACAAAAGAAGGATTGCTGTATTCTTAGCTATGGGTCAATATCTGCAGAATAAGCTTTTTTGATTTCATTGTGTTTATGGTACTTTTAAATGCCTCTTTAAAAAAATGGAGTAATGCTTTTTCATCACTGTTTGGTTCTAGAATAGTCCTAAAAGGATTTCAAGGTTTTGGTTTCAGAAAATTTATTTCTAACATTTTCCACCTTTGCTATTGTGAATAACAGAAGTAGATACAAATTTCACTTGTCCCTCATGTGTCTAATCCTAGGATCTCTGGGAAGGGCACTGCATGGCAGGCAATAGGGTTCATTGAAATCTCCAATTCTGCTTTTCAGCTTTTCTTTCTTTTACCTCAACATGCCTCTTTTGTCTAACACACAATGACTGAAAAAAGGCTGTGCCTCTATATAAACATATTTAAGAAAGATTCGAGAGTACATGCTCATTTTTAATTTTAAGACATTCCAGATGTTTTCCTTTAGTGCAGCAGTCCCCAACCTTTTTGGCACCAGGAACTGATTTCACGGAAGACAATTTTTCCACAGACTGTGGTGAGGGATGGCTTGGGTGGTGAATCAAGTACATTGTATTTATTATGCACTTTATTTCTGTTATTGTTACATTATAACATATAATAAAATAAATTACACAATTTGTCACAATGTAGAATCAGTGGGATCCCTGAGCTTGTTTTCCTGCAACTAAAGGGTCTCATCTGGGGGTGATGGGAGACAGGGACAGATGTCGGGCATTAGATTCTCATAAGGGGCATGCAACCTAGATCCCTCTCATGCAGAGTTCACAATAGGGTTCACACTTCTATGGGAATCTAATTCCTCCACTGATCTGACAATAGACAGAGCTCAGGCGGTAATATAAGTGACAGGGAGCAGCTATAAATACAGATGAAGCTTTACCGCTCACCCACTGCTGACCTTCTTCTGTGTGGCCCAGTTCCTAACAGGCCACAAACCGGCACCAGTTCATGGTCCAGGGTTGCAGACCCCTGCTGTAGTGAGTAGGCAGCATAAGTGAATGTGTTCAAGGGAAAGAGAGTTGCAAAATGTGAGAACATATGTGTTGGAGATGGGACAGGGGAAGAATCTTTGGAGACTAGGTACCACAGATACCTTCTTTATCTGGCAGGGAACATCCATTTCCAGCCTCTCATTTCCAGATACCCTTTCCCTCATGCATGTCCTGTTCTGTTCCACTGAGACCATGTTGAGGTTCTGTCAGCGGAGTTCAACTCTGTATACAATGGCTGAAACGTGGACTATCTGGAATCACCATAGTCTACCAAGGTTATAACCTTTGAGTAGACATTCACCAGCCACATTAGCTTAACAAAATCGGGCACTCCACGGAAACCCAGATTTTGCAGCCCAGTTGCTCATGTAATTCCATATGGATTGCAGACCGAGAAGCATCTGTCTCATTCATTGTTTAGATTTAGTTTCCTACAGTACCTAGCACGGTTATAGACATATTAGAGCCATGTCACATACTAGTGTATGAATATATAAAATAAATACACTTTTGCTAAATAAACAATTTAAAGAAATAGACTGACACATGAAGCAGAAGTTTTACATTTGCCACATGGAGAGCTGAGAACTCAAAACACATTTAGTAATCATAAGAAAGATAGGTTGTCTATCATGTTGAAAGAAAACTGAGGTGAACTTTTGCCTCATTTAAGAAAAAATTAGTTCCTATGTTTCTTTCTGTGTCATTCATTGATGGTAAGTGCAAAGGCATATTAAAAGTTGGAAAATTAAATCAAGCAGTTGTTTGTCTGCCAAGTGTGGAAAGTATTGTTTGCTTGACTTGTTTCACAAAATTGAGTAGTTCAAGAGTTGGCAACTTTTTCTTAAAAGGCCAGATGGTAATATTTTAGGCTTTGAGGGCCATATTTTCTTTGTCACAACTACCCAATACTCCCATCGTAGTGTGAAAATAGTCATAGACAATATGCAAATGAATGTGGCTGTGTTTCAGTCAAATTTTAGTTTACAACAACAGGCTGCTCTCACAGTGGCCATAGCTGACCTCTCAACGAGTTCAGTTGTAACAAAATCAACCCATAAAATGTTTAATTAGCGTTTATTGTGTTATATAAAGAGTAAAACACACATTTTAGTTATAAAAGCATATTTTAAACTACTATATAGACTTGATTAAATGCCAGTTACAGAGGGTCCATGCTAAGGTTTGAATCTTAGTGGGAGGATGATAAGGAATCCTGACTCAGGAGGTGGAGACATCCAAGTGTTTGCGAGTGCTTTGAGTCCACCTAAGGAAAAAAGCATTTAAAATATCAAGTCTAGTCCTTAAAGTCAGAGCCATGAATCACCAAATGTCTTGAGATGGGAATATAGTCAAATAGATACCGAGAGAGCTGGTCAGGGTGAAAAGAGGTAGGTGTAGATCTCCTGCCATGCTCAGCTCTCAGCTCCCCATCCTGCGTCTTTACCTGTGGTCACAAATATGGAACAGGTTTTGGGAAGACAATTGGAAAAAAAGAACAAGTTCATCAGATGAAAGATTTATGTGTACTTCCTGTTTTCTCAGTCTTTCCTAGTTCAGCTTGCAGCATATACCACAGAAGTTTTCCAGGACGCAATCTCTACCATCAAGATGCTTGAAGTCTGCTTTGTAAAATATCTCTAATAAATATGAACTAGTCGAACACATAGTACCCTATCTTGGATAATCCAGAACGATGCCCTACAAGAGTGTTTCTCAAATGGTAAAGCACATACAAATTACCTGGGAATCTTGTTCCAGTGCAGATTATGTATTGATCAGACTGGACTGGGGCCTGAAATATTACATCTTTATCAAGCTTTCATGTGATGATGATTCTCTTAGTGTACGAACTACACATGAGTTTCAAGTCTCTGCAATTTTAAAAGACATCAACAAGGGCTGTGTGGTCAAGAATTCTGGAGTAAGTGAGAATGGAGTTATGCCAGAAAACAGAGATTCATATTCAAATGCCTTACAACAGACATGTGGTATAAATGGGTGTATCAGGATAGATGCAAGATAATAGGAAGTGATCTGACACTGAGCTGACTCTGGTATCCACTGTTGATCAGTTAGGTGTTCAGGTAATCAATTAGAAGAAGGAGCCAAGAAACTGAAAATAAGAATGAGACTTTACTTACCTATTTAACAATGCAAGCAAAAGGGAAAAAAGAAGTACAGGTCCTCAGTGTTTCATTTTTCTCCATGGAAGGACACTGGGCAAAGGCCAGGTGGATCAGCACAGACAAGAGGAATAATTTCACTGCTAAAGAGCAAGAGGCTCCTGCCTCTTTACAGACACATAAGCAGCAGGTAGAGAGAAGGGAAGGACTAAGAAGGGAAAGGTACTAAGTCACAATAGAGAAAGTGTCTCAGCTGAGGCCCCCATCATAAGGAGGCCTTCGCATGGAGGTGCCTGGGCTAGGAATGCAGATATGCATGTACGATGAACAGCCTTGGAGCTGCTGAGCCTGAGCTCTGGAATATAATTTCTGGTAGGAAGCTACAAAGCATCATCTATAAATTCTGGTGTGAGGAGGGCAGATTCTCCCAGTGAGGCCCTCCTGATGAAGCCTTGTAATTTGCCTATGATTGAGACTGGGGAAGAACTCCTTACCTATGTCATATCTCCAAGTAGCAGTACTGTTCAATTTCACCAATTGTTGCCAAGAAGGAATTAGATCTTCCATTTTTTCAAGAGATGCCAAGAAGTTACGTTTATTTGTGAAATTCTTTGATTTTCAAATATTGACAACTATTTCTTAAGACGATTAGCCTTACTTTCTAACACTTTGAACTCAAAACATGTTTTTTGTTATCCTGATTCAGCCTGAGGGCCACCAGTTTGCAACCTCTGCTTGAAAGGAGAGTAGGACTTGGCTGGAAGACAGAGATATGAAGAGAACATAGAGTGAGAAAGAAAAAAAATGTCCATCCTTTGGGAAGAGCTCTTTGTAGCATGAAAACAGGCCAATTCCCTTTTATTTATTTTATCTCCTCATTGATTCCATATGAGTGTCTGGACCTTCTCAAAGCTACCATGTTTTTCACAGCTGAATAGGGGATTTGTCCTCAGGCACAGAATTTCTGGGCTAGTTCTTGTTAAATTGTCACAGATTTCATAGTTATAATTCATCACACTCAAGCACCCATGGAAACAATTGTCCACAGCATGAACTCAGAGATCCAAAGTAAAAATATTTTTCTCTGCCATAATAAACATCTCCTTGTGGAGTTGAAGATTAAAGGGAGACATTTATTTTACTGGGCTATTGACTTTACTATGGGGTACCTGAAATTCCCAGGGTGACTCACAAAGGAAGTGACAGTGATACGTTTGTGTCTTTCTAAATATGTACCATTGTGAGTGTCAAGCTGCAAAGATAAATCTTTCTGAGGAATAATAGGAGACTTTCTGCTCTGGAAATGAATGGGCCCTGGATGGCTATTTCCCAGGCTCCAAATATAAGGGCAGTTTTTGTCTCCCCATTGCTTCTCCGGCATACAGATGCGCCAATGCCTCTGCTGTACTGCTGTTACTCGCTTTCCTCCCGCAGTCGCATTGACCACCAGAGCTCAGGCTCATCACCGCATTCAGCAATCATAGCATCCGCTTTCAAATTGGTCTCTGTCTTTAATGTCTCCCAATTCAAATTAATTTTGCACGTTATTTGTGCAAAGCATTGAAACTTTAGGACTATAGAGACAATGGCTGTAGCCTCTGTGAGCACAGAAACAAAGGTTTTAATAAAGACAGAACAGAAAAATTATTGACAAATGTTATAGTAGTGCTTTTTGTAAGATAGCTGATCAGAGTAGAGCGAAGAAGGAAGTAATCAGCTCTTAGTGGGAGGTAGTGTAGCAAGAAAAGAGGCATCAGAGCACCTCTGCTTGCATTGGATAAGTTGAATTGCACCAAATGGGCAGGATAGGAGACGGACGGTATTCTATGCAGATTAAGGAGTAAGTGCAGAGCACTGAGGCAGAAAGACTACAGCACACTTTACAACCATAAATACACCATGAAATACTATGCAGCCATAAAAACTATGAGTTTGTGTCCTTTGTAGGGACATGGATGAATCTGGAAACCACCATTCTCAGCAATCTGACAAAAGAACAGAAAACCAAATACTACATGTTCTCACTCATAGACAGATGTTGAACAGTGAAAACACATGGGCAAGGAGAGGGGAACATCACAAACTGGGGTCTATTGGGGGTTGCGGGCTAGGGGAGGGACAAGGGTGCAGGGAAGTTGGGGAGGGATAACATTGGGAGAAATGCCTGATGTAGGTGATCAGGGGATGGAGACAGCAAACCACCAGGGCATGTGTGTACCTATGCAACAATACTGCAAGATCTGCACATGTACCCCAGAACTTAAAAGTACAAGTAAAACAATGCTGAGGGTATGAGGAGTGTGTGTGTGTGTGTGTCTCTCTCTCTCTGTGTGCGTGTGTGTGTGTGTGTGTGTGTGTGTGTGTGTGTATGAGACAGAGAGAAAAGGAGGTGCCAGAGAACCAATTCATGGCAGTTTCTGGAGGCCTTGTGACAAAGTTTGAATTAGATCCTGAAAAGTTTGGTGAGTTATATAGGTTATAAGTACCAAGATGGGCAAAGTTATTAATTAAATTATTAGTTCTCTTTTCTTTATTTTTCTTAGAGCACTAGATAGTATGCTGAAGACAGTCACTAAGGAAGTATAAAGTCCAGGAAGAAATGTTCCAAATATCAACCACACAGACCAACACCTGCTCTTGGCCTTGGGGATACAAAGAAGACAGTATGGCAAAATTGACAAGACAGACAGAAAATAGATGAGCAATGCTGTGTGAGGGACACAGTGATCGAAATGTCAGCATCTAATAGAGGCTAGCAGGAAGGTGTTGTCAAGTCTATCTTGTCTGGGCATAGAGATCTAGAGTGGATTCTTAGGAGTATAAGTTTTTTAATTAACTAAAATATTAAGCAATTTTCTTATGTGATGTACACCTCATTTTTTACAACAATGGTCTATTATCTTTACTGATAACTGATTAAAAGTCTAACTACTCTGCTGGCTACATTGGTTGGTTTGGTTGTTTCACAATAATAAAAAAATAAGTGTAGAATCCCCAGCTTTTAAAATGTTAAGAAAAGTATCCTGGGACTTTTAAATGATGGAAACACATCTTGTTTTCACATTCTGCACTTGGCCAACTCCATGAAATAACGCTATCAAATAAATAACAATTCAGTCAACAGAAAAATTTTTAAAAGTTTTAGTTACATGGAGAGTTAAAACCTCTTCAGTTATTTTAAACAAAGCTTACTATGTGAATAAATTGCTTTCATACTCTCAAAGTGCATAATTAAGGACTGAAGACCATAGCACAAAGGCTTAAATTATTCAGGAAAGATTCTTGGAAATGTTTACAAATGAATTACCTGCTCTGTGAATCAGTTATACAATACCAAATTTATTGATGCCCCTATTAATACAACCTGTGCCTGATACAAACAAAAAAAATCTTCATATTTTTACAACACAGTGTCCTTCAATTCCACTTGGCCAACATTCAAACCTATGCTCAGCATGTTGGATTCATGACGTAGCATCACAGTTGAAAGACATCTCAGTTAAGTTATGTGCATCGGCCATAGCCAGAATAAGGGGGACGTCTGCTCTGATCTCCAATGTGGATTTAATAAAATAACTAAGCCTCATGTTTTCCACGTGGTTGATACCTGCTACATTATTTTAATCACTATGTTCTCATCTTGCTACCTCCTAGGGAAGAATTGGCAACTTCTTCCTGTTCTCCAAATGGAGACATAGAATTTGCACACAAAATTTATAAAGAAAAATAGTATGTTCTCAATTATATTGGTAATTTATATCTGGGAAAGAAGAAACATATTATCATATATTTAAAATATCTTCTTGAGTACAATTGTTTAATGTTTTTAAATACTAGCATATTATCTTCTATTTTATGCAAATATTCACTTTTTGTTTTAAAATGTGAATTTGCTGCCAAACTTGTGTTCCCACTGTTCCTCAGTTAAAACCCAAAATGTTTACAACAGTATACAAAGCTCTCTATTCCTCCCTATACTCATTACCACTCTAATATTTTACGTTCTAGAGTCATGATTTTTTATGCTCCAGCCCTACTAAACTTCCTTCAATTCAATAAGCTGTCACCCGATAGGGTCTGCCCATACACTGTTCACTCTGCCTGAAAATTATCCCTGTTCATGGCACACTGTCATGTGCACCCATGAATTTTTCACATATCACATCAAACTTTACTTTCTCAAGGCAGCCTTCAATAGTCTGGAAAGGAAAGCAGGGTCCTGATGAATTAACGTAAGAGGCTTAGATTTTACTCTCAGGCATTTGCATCCCTTGGGAAAAGTTCCTGTGACTGAATGTCAGGACAGCTCCTATAGTGCCCAACAGTGCACAAGTTGAGGAGAGATGGAACCAAGTTCAAATCCATCCTGTGCTCTCTAGTATTAGTAGGCTGCAAGAAATTCATAAACTCTCTTAAAAGCCCTTTCAGAACCTCTATCCAATAACCTATTGTTATTACCATTTATAATAATTATTATTATTTTAAGAACACAAGAGGTATAGATGAGGTTTAGGGGTCAGGGAGACCAGAGGAGGAAAAATTAAGATATTTACGATTAGCTAAAAGGAATTTGTGTGTTTATTTTAGGTGCTTAAGCCTCCTGGTAACTTTTTGTTAATATCGTTTCTAGGGAAAGGATGGCACAAGTTGTTACCCCTCATTTCTTTACCCTGCGTAGCTATTTATTTGAGCTGGCAACACTGAAAGGGCAAGGGCCAATAATTTAGATTCCCTATTATCTTATTTGAAAAAGCAGTTCTTCTAAAACTCAGTGTGTGTTAGAATCATGAGAGTGTCTGGTTCAGTAAATTTAGGGCTTCAAAAATGCCTATGTTGTCAGGCCCTCCAACTTTTACATACACTGTAATTCCAGAAATTGTCAGTCCTGTGCTGGAGGAAAATATGTTCATAAATAAAGAACAGTGTAGATCTCTTTCTCATTGAAGAATGAAGGCAAGAGATGGGTTGTCAGAAGGCCGTGGTCCATTTCACAGCTAAGAAAAATAAATTCAAGAACACATCAGGGATTTGCTTAGGTTTACATATCATGTAAGCATTAGAACCATGCCCAGGCCGCCTGTCTCTTACCTCCCATCTGGTTCTCTTTCTATTTTACCACTTTTCCTAATTGTCTGAAGACAATTATTTATGTGCCCATAGGGCTCATTACCACATCCTGACCTAGGAGAATGACACAGGTCTCTAGCATCACTGAGGGCATATTTAGAAGAACACCCTAGAGACAGCTCAGCTAAGGTTAGAAATGTTTGTAAGAAAGGGAGTGCATCCTACGGACAAAGAAACACACTAAAAATCAAGTATCCATGCTTTCCTATGCTAGGAGGAGAAAATTCAACGTCTAATACAGATTCAACAGTTGCTTTATTTTATAGAGAAGGAAGAAAATTTGCGTGCCTTCCCATTGTCTGTTTTTGGGGTCATACACTGAAAACTCCCAGAAACTCTTGCTTAAGTCACTTTCAATGTCTTCCATAGTCAACCTGGGGCATTTTGACGGTGTACATTGAACCAGGGAGAAAGGATCATCTAAAAAGAAGCCTCCATGGTATTGTTGCCAGGCTGTATTGCAGTATTCATGGCAGAGTTTGTATGAACATCTGATTACATGCTGCAAAAGCCACAGTGCTTCCCTGACTCCCTTGTGTGTTTTCAAAATATTTCTTCAGCCTCATACAACAAGCCAGTTACCATCGCTCACAGCTAAATTGGTCATATACTTGACCTTCACCATGTTCCAAGGCTGCCTAGATACTTTCCACAACATTCTTGTATACATACTACATTACTGTGAAAAGACGAGGCCAATTTCTTACCACATAATCACATAATTTAATACTTCCACTAAGAGAAAATATCGATTCTCTGCCTACCATGTATAAGGTTCTGGGGAAAGTGTTTTATATACATTTCTTCCTTTAATTATCACAGAGCTTCCTGGGGTATCATTTCCTCCATTTTAAGAGGATCACACTAAATCACAGAGAGGGAAAAAAAGTGAACTAACTGTAAGATTCACAACCAGCAGTTGAAGTTAATACACTTTGCCTTGTTGGATGTTAACATGAATGAAACCATGAAGAAGAGATGCATATCTTTTTTTTTTTTTAATTTTTATTGCATTATAGGTTTTGGGGTACATGTGCAGAACGTGCAAGATAGTTGCATAGGTACACACATGGCAGTGTGTTTTGCTGCCTTCCTCCCCTTCACCCACACTTGGTATTCATCCCCTATCTTAAAGCTGGCTCTTGCCAAATTTGGAAAGTAAGCAGAGGACTTGGTAGATGGGATCACTTGAGTACTAGAGTACAGTATTTATCAAGACCTGACTGGATTTATTTGAAGAGTTGTTGGTTAAGTCACGGCCATCCCCTGATCTAAAACAAGATGATCAGATCTGGTTGAGATATCAATAATCAGGAAAACAGAAACCTTAGGCAAAGTTAGTTTTGAAACAAAATATCGAAAGTCGTTTCCTGTGATTCCAGCACTTTGGGAGACTGAGGACGGTGGATATCAATAAACAAGACCTGAGGTCAGTAGTTTGAGAACAGCTTGGCCAACATGAGGAAACCCTGTCTCTATTTAAACTACAGAAATTAGCCAGGTGTGGTGGCACGTGCCTGTAGTCCCAGCTACTCGGGAGGCTGAGTCAGGAGAATTGCTTAAACCTGGGAGGCAGAGGTTGCAGTGAGCTCAGACTGCCACTGCACTCCAGCCTGGGCAACAGAGCAAAATTCTGTCTAAAAAAAAGAAACATTTTATTTTCTCTCTTCTTATTCCTCCCTAACATTTTCATTATATTTTCCTTTAGAAACAATATAATTACTAAACAGCAATACTTGGAAGATGTGTACATAAAAGTATAGCATCAGTAGTCATGGGCCTTGCTGTTGTTAAGATGTTACTATTGATATGTGTACATTGGCTTGTTCTAGAAATACAACAAAACAGAAAACTATTTCACAAATGATTATTTATTGTTGCTTGAGCTTTGCCCTAGCTATTAGATATGTGCAAATAAATTATATTAATGTTCTATGATACTATTTTATCTGAATTATTGCGTAGTTATGTTGATTCAGGTATTACATCAATATGAAAACTTTTATATTGTCAGTGGTTTTGGAGTGTACAGTCAAGTTTTAATATTCAACACAATATTCAACACAATATTAAAACTTGACTGTACACTCCAAAACCACTGACAATATAAAAGTTTTCTTGCTTTTCAAAGCACCAGATATGAGTATTTTAAAAGGTTTATTTCCATTATGTATATAACCCTGCTTATATTTGGAAGTTTCAAATTATAGGTGTAGTGGAAGATATTTTTTATTACTCTGTGCTTTGAGGATTCTGAATATTGTAATATACCCTATTAGAATCGATGTATCATTACATATTATAGATAAACTCATATACCACTAATGTGAGAGGAGTTATAAAATTGAAATAGAATAACAATTTTTTTCTGGTTTCCCTTGTGCTTTATGCACTTCATTTACTAAAAAACATAAAATGGTCAGTAAAATATTTACTAGGACTTTGAAAGTCTCTAAAGGCATAAACTGAATTTGGCAATATCTCTAGTTTTGTATAAAGTACCTTGCTTCACAATGTAACAGTCTGGACTTTAACTTTTTTTTTAAATTTGAGAATGTGTGACTTTTGAGGCCATTCTACCTCAGTTCAGCAGTAAAGACTATTCCCATTATTTATTTAAACTGGTAAAATTTTCTGTATGGTTCACTAATAAATATTACAGGATATATAACAGCTGTGCAATTATTTCATATAAAAGTTTATAATACTTTACATATTTGGCCAGAACGAAGACAATGTTCTATATATTTCTTAGAAAGCAGGCCTTTATAATTTGAGAAGTTTCCAATATTTTTCCAGTATTAGTAACCTCTCCTTTGTGCCATTATTGTATCTTCCTCTTTCATATTTTATTGATTCTCCCTCCCCCACAATAGCCCAGGTTCACTTGTACTCCCCATTCCTCTGCCTGTTGTGTTGGGGGATACATGACACATTGCTTAACAGAATGAGGATGCAAGCCTTTAACTATGTCCTGGCTTTCAGAAGGAATAATTAAAAGGTGTTAGAAGAATAGTGCCATTCAATAGCAAGTAACACATTTTCAATCAACTGGTTTTCTGGAACCATTTGGAAAATGACTGAGCAGCACTAGAAAGTCTTTTTAATACTTTCTGCTCATCTTACAGGTATGGCTGTCTACCCCACCAAAGGTAAAAGGCTAGTCCCAAAAGCTAATGGTTTGACATGTGGCTCATTTTATTTCTAATATCTAATATGTATTCATTTGATTTTATTTGTTAAACTAAAGTAATCTGTGTTCATTGAATTTTTTTAGATCGATGTTGTCAAGGTAAAATCTTTCTATTTTTCCCATTATTTCTATGCCCTAAAGAAATCATCATAAACTTATAAATGGAAATGCGAGGTTAAGTTATATTTTGTTTTTTTTAAACAAAATTTTAACATGGTATTTAACCCAATTCTTGAGGAAAGCTCGATTAGTAATACTTAGTTATTAACAATGTACTTGTATGGTCTTTTTTTAATGTATCATTTTATTTTGTCTTATTATATGAACCAAGCTTTTCAGAAACGATAACTTTTTTCACTTATTTTGATGTTTTTTTTTTTTTTTTCCAAGAAATATGGCAATTTAGCCCCTAGCGTGGACCAGCTCCACCAGTTAGTTTTCTTTTTTTTTTTTTTTTTTTTTTTTTTTTTTTTTTTTTTTAATTTTTATTGCATTATAGGTTTGGGGGTACATGTGCAGAACGAGCAAGATAGTTGCATAGGTACACACATGGCAGTGTGCTTTGCTGCTTTCCTCCCCTTCACCCACACCAGTTAGTTTTCTTAATCTCTTCCAGGAATTCCTGTGAGATCGCTTCTAGTAAATGGCAGTTACTAGGACGTGCACTGCTTCGACTGAGTTATGTAATGCAGAACTCATGGAAATTTTTATTCATATCATTGTTTAGTGGCATATTTTCACATTAAGAGATAAGAAAAAGACAAAATGATCTTGTTAAATAATGATATTTCAAACATATTCTTCAGGAACAAGTTCATTCCTACAGGATGTTTCATGTAATCAAACCATTTCCTCAAGCTTCTCTAATTTCCTAAAACAAAAATGGCAAAAGACAAAGAAGAGAATTGGTGTGGGAACTCCAGCAGTATAAGAAGCTCTCCTCTTACTTCACTGATCTCATTTCCCTTTTACTCCATAGGATAGTTGCATGTTCTGAATATTCGATGCTCCTCTAATCTTTGAAGTTTTTTGCATATGTGGCTTTGTCTAGAATACCCTTCTACAGTCTACTGTCCAATTCCTGTACACATCATAGCTTTCCTTCAAAACTAATGTGAGTTTTACATCATTTGGGAAAATATATTTGATTCCTACTCTCTGGCTTCTAATCAAAATAAGGTACCTCTCTTTTTTGTCATCATGGCTTCTTGTATTACATTAAGAATAATATTTATAATACTGTAAATAGGACCTACTTTGTCTATTTACTTTTGTTTCTTTGCTAGACTATACGTTCCGTGAGATAGTAAAGCTGTTATTCACATATCTATCTCCAATTTCTTGAGCGTATTTGCTGAATCAAAAATTACATTGACATATACGTAAATTAATTATAATCCATAATTTGTTTTTATTTGGATGTACTCAACCTAAAATTGACATTCCTTTGTAATCAGAATAGATCCTGAGTAAAACGGGAGACTTTTCTCAGGATCCTCACTTACTTGGATCCTGAGATAATATATATTAAGATCATGAGTTATTATCTAATTTCTTATTCTCTGGTATACCTCTCTGTACTAATTTTTAGGGAAAAAATAATTAGATAGGCTGGCAAGAAAAAACAGGTATATTGACAGAAAAAAAATGTTGCAACAATTATTATGGTAGAACTGTTACATAAACAGAATTTCATTTGGCACTTTTTTAAGCTAAAATCTGTTGAAAGAGCATTATTCAAGAGTCAGAGACAGGAAAATTCAAGTAGTCAACACACTCAACTGGCAGCTATTGTAACACCAAAGTAAATTCCACATAAACCTTCCTGATATATACTTTCAACTTTGTTCTGTAGGTCTTTATGTCTGTTACCTATTGACACATTTTTTTTTTTTATCAATAGAGTTTATTGTTGTAATCAAAAGTTACAAAAAAAAAAAAAAATAAAGTGACATTTCGTTTGAGATAACCATAGTAGTTTTTTTGTTTGGTAGTTTTGTGGGGTAAATTCTTTGTCACTGGCTGTAACTGATATTTTGTTTATATAAGTCAAGAGATTTTTCAGGTCTGATTGCTCTGTCGTTCTCCCCAGAAGTGGTACCTACTCATCACCACCAATTCCTTGCCCTTCTTTGTTCTTCTGATTCCAAGACTTGAACCCAAGGCTCGCCCACTGCCCCAATTTTGTTTTTGCATATCTGCAGTCTGAGGTCAGCTTTCTCCTCTCACTGGTTTGCTGTGACTCAGGCCCCAGGCCCCCATCTCCCATTCTGGGCTGCTGCACAGTTCTACATGGCTGTTTCAGCTTCTAGTTTCTCGGCTACAGAGGAAGCTGTCTCCATGCACTTCATTTCCATGCCTGTAAGCTTTCAGGCTGTTGTTTCCACCTAGGCAATGCCCTTCCCTGAGGGCCCAGCTCACCCACCCCCATCCTTCGTTCTCAGAGCTGTGCTTTAGTCCCCTGAACAAGGAGAAAGCCTGGATACTGAGAGGTCCCCTGAATACTATCCAGCCAGTCTGGGGGTATCAGGACACAGTTTCATGAAAAACCAAGCCCTGACCAAGTTTTGTTGGAACACTGTATACCCATTTATTTACAGATAGCTATGGCATCATTTGCACCACAGAATCAAGCAACCTATTGACACATTAATGCTGTTTAACAAACCATCCCAGATAACCTAGCTGTAAAAATATATAAGCACTGATTTAGTTCATTGAAGTGGGAGTTGTCTAGGATGGACAGGGCTCATCCATCCTTACTGAATCAGCTGCAGATGATGAGACATCTCTACTGATTCTGCCTGGGCTCTTTTCCATGTTCGGAGGCTAGTTGGCTGATAGGTGTTCTAGGAAGCCTGTGCTAGGAAAAATTTAAAAAGTTAGATTCTGCCTCATGTGTCTCATCCCACAGTCAGCTAGCTCAGGTGTGTTCTCATGGCAAAGACACAGGAGCAAAAAGAAGCAGAAGTATGTCAACATTTCCACAGTTCTCTTTAGTCATAACTGCTAAAATCTTATTGTGCCCAAAGCAAGGCACATGGCTGAAATCAGAAACATGTGGCAATATTGTGACTACAAAGTTGTACTGCAAACATGTGGCCACAGGGAAGGATGAAGACTCAGAGCTATTAGTGTCATCAATATACTATGGTTTGCCTTACATGTGTGATTATTCACTCCCTCATATGCACCATATGCTCACTCTTATCCCAGAATCCCTACATCTCATCTAATCACATCACTTTATGGCCAAGATTTCCTCATCCACAAAAGCATTAGTCAGGCTTTTCCAGCCCACAGCCCACAGGCTGCATGGGGCACAGGATAGCATTGAATGCCTCCCAACACAAGTTAATAAGCTTTCTTAAAACATTATGAGATGTATGCACAAACATACATTTTTATTTTGGCTCATCAGCTATTGTTAGCCTTAATTTTTATGTGTGACTCAAGAAAATAATTCTTCCAATATGGCTCAGGGAACCCAAAAGATTGGACACCCCTGGTAGATGACGATCCCCTTGATTTAGAGACCATGAGCAAAAAGACAAGCAGTCTCCATCACCCCTGACTCCATTAACACACACGCTTACTTGAACATGCTCTAAAACATTGGTCAAACAGAGACAGGATGATTGCAGTAAGCACTCACATTACCCAAAAGAGAAAGAAAGGGAGCCAAAGGGAAGTTGCTGCTTATAATTTTGAAATCCTGCTGAGCAAATGTAGCCAAGTTGTTCCACTCTGGATAGGGTTTTCTTGATCCAGTACCACTTTGGTTCCCTGACTGTGGCTCACAGTTTATTGTTTCCCATGCTCATTGGCTTTACCTTTAAGACATCCTTCTTTGTGCATATTAAGTAATAAATTATTGCCCCTGCTGAATCCATATGTTATAACAGATATAAGCCTCCGTGTGATGACATTTAAAAGTGAGGACTTTGAGAGGTAATTATGCATAGAAGACATCACGAGGGCAGGGTCACCATAGCAGAGTTAATGTTTTACAAAAAGAGAAAGAACTGAGCTCTCACACACACACTATGTGAAGATATAGATAGAAAGTAGCCATCTGCAAGCTTCAAAGAAAGCCCTCACCAGGAAGTGAATCCGCCTTTGTATTGATCCTGGATTTCCTGGCCTTTGGAACTGTGATGAATAAACTCCTGGTGTTTAAGTCATCCAGTCTGTGGTATTTTGTTAACGAAGTCTAGGCAGGCTAACGTAATTTGTTAGCTTCTATGACATCTAAGGAGAAAACGGGAAAATACACTCTTTGAAAAGAACTCTCAGCCCGCTTTCTAACAGAATACAGTTATTGAGACCCGAGAGTCCTTTTCACATTTAGAATATTCTTTGCCTATTTAGGTCCAAGCTGGAGGTACTCTTACTGATTCAGGAACATTGTATGTTTCTTATGAAATTGAGTGGATTTTATGTGAATGGGCAAAAAAGCCACTTCCATGCTTGTTTTCTATATAGGTCTTTCTCACTTGTTTTCTTCATTGCTCTTTTAGGCACGCCAAGTTTTTGTGGGATAATGTCCTTAGATTCCTAGAATCACTTACTTCCAAAGGAAAGAGCCAATAGACATCACTTCAGTTCCATACAGGGTCTTAATGAGGATGTCACAGTCCCACTCTTGATTTTGTTGGTCCTGGAGGCATCTTTCTTTCAGACTCTTTTGCCATTTTTCAGTTTTTCACTAAGTGAAAAGGAGAAGGATTATTTTTTCATCACAGGAAATGTTAGCCCTTATATATTTTATCTAATTTCTATTAGCAAATTGCCATGATTTTCTGAGTTCATCTCTTTCTTTTTTACTTTCTCTTTTTCTTTCTTTGTGAGACAGAGAAACATTCTGTCGCCCCAGGCTGGAATGTAGTGGTGTGATCTCAGCTCACTGCAACCTCTGCCTCCCGGGTTCAAGCAGTTCTCCTGTCTCAGCTTCCTGAGTGGCTGGGACTACAGGTGCCCCCCACCACACCCAGCCAATTTTTGTGTTTTTAGTAGAGATAGAGTTTCACCATATTGGTCAGGCTGGTCTCGAACTCCTGACCTCAGGTGATCCACCTGCCTCGGTCTCCTCCCAAAGTGCTGGGATTACAGGTGTGAGCCACCGTGCCTGGCCATGTTAATCTCTTTCTTAAAGGATCTTGTCTCATACACAGCTAGTAAAAGTTAGATGCATTTTATTTTATTTATTTGTTTTTGTTTGTTTGTTTGTTTGTTTGAGATGGAGTTTCTCTCTTGTTGCCTAGGCTGGATTACAATAGTGCAATCTCAGCTCATGGCAACCTCCACCTCCTGGGTTCAAGTGACTCTCCTGCCTAAGCCTCCCGAGTAGCTGGGAATACAGGCATGCACCACCACACCCAGCTAATTTTTGTATTTTTAGTAGGGACGGGTTTTTGCCATGTTGGCCAGGCTGGTCTCAAACTCCTGACCTCAGGTGATCCACCTGCCTTGGCCTCCCAAAATTCTGGGATTAGAGGCGTGAGACACTGCACCTGGTCTTAGATGCATTTTCTGCACTGCCTTGGGAATATTCTTTGACAAATCTAAAAATGCTGTGGTTATGTTTTTATCTTCTATTATCATCAGCAAAAGCGCTGCCAAATATATCTCCACCACATAACATGGGTCACTGTATTTCCAGTCGGTTACATGTTTCCTCAGCACTCTTAAACTATTATAAGAACTTCCTCACCAACTGGTTCCAAATAATGCCAGTTATTCTGGGTTTTCACAGTGGCAACATCTCACTTTTCTCATCAGTGTCTACATTACGTATCTACTGCCACAATATTACTGCCTACCAGCAATCCTAAAACTCAATGCTATAAAATGAAAGTAAATTTTTGAGTCATTAAGTTCTGAAAGTTCTTTTTAGCTCACATGTCTAGTGCTTCATTCTTTGTGCTTTTTGGTTGTTTTTTGGTCTTGGCTGGGTTATTTTATGCATCTAGGCAGATTTGCTAATCTTGGCTGGGCTTTCCCATATAGGTGGAGATCAGTTGATTATTGAATGATCTAGAATAGCTTCTGCTGGAATAAAGGAAGGGACTTAGCTCTGCTCCATACACCTTATTGTCCAGCAAGCTAGCGTAGGAATAGTCTCGTGGTGGTGGAAACAGAATAACAAGAGTAGAAAGAATCCAAGAAGTGTTTGCAAGCCTTGGCAGTGTCCATACTTTCAAGATTTCATTACTGAAAGTCAAAAGACTAAATTCAGAATAAGTCAGCAAGTAAATCGATTCTATCTCTTGATGAAAAGACCTCCAAAGTCACATTCCAAGCCAGGTAGATATATGATAAGGTAAAAATTTGAGTCACTAATGCATGATTACACTACAGCTTTAGTCTCCTAGAATTCGTTGATAAACCAGACTATTAGGGGGTGAAGATTTCTTTCTTAAAGCAAGCTCACTCACTTCACCTGTTAGAAAAGTCTAACTCAAAGTGATTTGAACATAAAGTAGACGTATTATCCAGTATTGATGGGAAGTTCTGGGGTAAGATAATCTTTAGAATTAACCTTAATGGTCATCAATCTCCTCAAGAATCTACTTTTGTTATTTTTTTTCTTCTGTATGTCTCTGCTCTGTTGGTTTCAGCCTAAAACCACTTGCCATGTTGGTCAGAGTAACAGAAACTTCTCTGACAACTAGCTAATAGGTTTCCCCAGTCACATGCAGGAAGAGCGAGAGAGAGTGCTTCCAAACAAGTTTCCAAGCAAGAGAATAGAATAAACTTAGCATGCTCTGATTTTGGTCCTATGTCCACTCCCTAATTGTAGCCAAGAACAGGTCTCAGTTATATCGTTTGTTGGAGAGCTTAGAGTGAAGTCAAAATTCTAAAAGTAGGGGTGAAGGAATATTTTCAGTAATCACATCGAAGAGATTCTTTTTACTCCAAAGCTTTAGAAGCACTAATTTTGTGAGCATGCTGGACTTCTTTTGGATTTCCACTGAATTTATTTTGGTTTTGCTCAAAAAAACTAAGGAACACACCTTAAACGATATAGAAGATGCCCTTCTTTCCTTATGTAGATGTAATATTCTTACTTTAGCTCATTAAAGTTTTTTGGTTTTTTATACTTCTTTAAAAATGTTGCTAAGAAAACATTTTTCTTCAATGTTGCCTTGCCATTTTTTTCCTAATCTATAATGCTTTTTACGGCCACGGAGAACAATTATAGTAAAATCCTTCTTACATTACAAATCATTTATGAAACCTGCTTAAGTACTGTCAAGTGCAGATTTATGGATTGCTAAGTCATTTGCTGTGGTTTCTGTAAAACTCAGGATAGATTTGACCATATCCGATGGTTACAGTATTTCAAACAGCAAATTGCTTTATATATTTTGTGTCAGGATAGCCTCACGTTTGTTAAACAACTTAAGAGTTTTGTTATTTTTATAACATCTGCATTTAGTTATATGTCACTCATTATGGTTCTGGATAAATCTGTCCATAACAATACTGAAAGATGTTTTGTATTTTTCGTGTATTTTGGGGCATATAATTTCCCTTTGTAAATATATTAATCACACATAAACATGCATACACTCAGAGCTATACATACCACTTGAAAAGGATCTTACAACACATAAGACAAATAGCCATCGACATCAAATGTCCTAGAAGAGCATGCTTTTTTCTTTCTTTCTTTCTTTCTTTTTTTTTTTTTTTTTTGAGTACCAGTAACTCTCACCTTTGTTATTTAACTTAAAAAAACTTTTTTTTTTTTCAGAAAGATCTCCCACTTGCTTTCCCTGCAATCTCATATATTTATTTCAATTTTGCAGATTAAAAAAATAAGAAGAGCTGGGGGTGGTGGCTCACGCCTTTAATCCCAGCACTTTGGGAGGCTGTGGCGGGCATATCATGAAGTCAAGAGATAAAGATGGTGAAACCCTGTGTCTACTAAAAATACAAAGATCAGCTGGGCATGGGGGTGTACACCTGTAATACCACCTATTCAGAAGGCTGAGGCAAGAGAATCTCTAGAACCCAGGAGTCAGAGGTTGCCGTGAGCTGAGATAGCACCACTGCACTCCAGCCTGGAGACAGAGCAAGACTCCCCCCAGCACACACACACACAAAAAAAGCTAAGAAGATAGGCACCTTCTCTGTATTTCCTTAGTTTTTACTTCATGTTCTGTTTGTTCCAGAATCCAGTACCTGGGCTCCTAGAATTCGAGTCCTTAGGTTCATCTAGACTTGCATCAATTTCTCAGGTTGTCCTTGTTTTTGATGGCCTTTCTCATATTTCAGCAATGCTGGTCAGATATTTTGAAGAATATTCTTTGACTGAGATTTCTCTTATATTTTTCTTATGATTACTGAGGCTACAGGTTAATGGGAGGGAGACCCAGAAATTGCCATTCTATTCACAAGATGTAAATTAACACATATCATATGTTAAGCTAAATGTGAGTTCATGTTACTCTCCCTGACTTTTATCCAGTATATATGGTTCACTGTAGCCTTCTCCATTTGCTTATGTGTAACCTCCCACTCCAACAGGGAAAAACCAGGCTCCCACTACCTGCCATCCATTTACCTATTCAGTTGCAGTATAAATGCACCCTGATTTCAGAATTGTTAACTGGTGCCCTCATAGGAAACAGCTTTATCTTCATAGTGCTTATGAGTACTTCCTCTTGTCTTTAGTGTTAGTGTCCAGTCTTTTCCAAAGTTACATTAGTTACCTCCTTTTTTCTCAGCCTCTTTAGTGAAGCATGACATTCATTTGTAATAGAGTTAGACTCTTTTGTCAAAGTCCGCATTTCATCCTAGGATCCTCCAATTTCCTAAATTATGTTTTAAATTTGTATACATTATGGGCCACTGTTCTATGAGGTTGCCAGGGTTTGACAAAAGCATAATATCATGTATATGCTACAATAATACCATAGAAAATTATTTGGCAGACCTAAAATATCCTCTCTGTTTTACCTATTCAAGCATCCCCAACGCCCTGGAAACCACTGATCTCCTTTTCATCTCTGTAGTTTTCCTCTTTTGTAACACCATGTAATGGACTCATACCGTGTGTAGCCTTTGCCACTTGGTTTCTCTCTCTTAGCAGTACGCCTTTACGATTTATCCATGCAGTTGCATGACTTACAGTTTATTCCTTTTTATATCTGAATAATATTTTACATTAACCCGGGTGTGCGACTCAGTTTATCCATTCAGCAGGTTGTTTCTCCTGCTGAAGCACCTCTCTGTTGCCTTCAGTTTTTGCAATTATAAATACAGTTTTCATAAACATTCATGAGCAGGGCTTATGTGGACATAAGTGTTCAAATGTTTTGGACAAGTACCTAGATGCATGATTGCTGGATTGTTTGGTAAGACATATTTAGCTTTATAAAAACGCTGCAAACTTGTCTTTGAACGTGGCTGGATCATTCTCCATTTCCGCAAGCATAAATGTAAGTTATTGCTATTCTGCCCCCTTACCAATACCATTGAAAGTGGTATTATCACTTTCAATTTGTTTTGGTTTGCTTTTGTTTTTGGTTTTTAGACATCTTACTGAGTGTAAAATGGTATTTCATTATTGATGTACTTGCATTTCAATAATGATGTATGATTTAAGCATCTTTTTTATATGCTTACTTGCCATCTCTATATTTTTTGTGAGATGCTTTTCAGTTTTTCTGCCCATTTCTAATTGTGTTGCTTTCTTATATTTGAATTTAAAGAATGCATTGTATTTTCTAGATACAAATCCTTTATCAGGTATGTAATTGGCAAGTGCTTTTTCCAAGTGTATAGGTATTTATTATTCTCTTAACAGAAACTTTTGTAGAACAAAATATTTAGTTTTAATAAAGGCCAACTTATCAAATTTTTCTTTCATTGATTTACTTTTAATAAGTAAAAATTTATTAGCAAACCCAAAGTCACACAAATTTTCGTGTTCATTTTCTTATAGAAATATTACATACATTTAGGTCTATGATCCATTTTAGTTTTCTTTGTGTAAATCATAAAGTTTCCATCTAGTTTTTTGTTTCTTTACATGTGGATGTCCAATTTTTACAGTATCATACATAGATTGTTGTTTTATCATTGATTTGCCTTTGTGCCTTTGTCAAAAATTGTTATATGATGTTAGTCGAATCCGTTTCTGGGTTTTCTGTTTCATTCCAGCAACCAACAAGTTTGTACTTATGACAAGACCATGGAATCTTGATGAAGCTGACTTCATAGTAAGTCCTAAAATCAGGCCGTGTGAGTATTCTAACATTGACATCCATTGCAGAATTGTGTTGGTTATTCCAGGTCTTTTGCCTTTCCATATCAAGTGTAGGCCCACTCTGTCAATATCTACAAGTAAGCTTGCTGAGATTATGATAAGGATGTGCTAGATCTTCAAATAAAGTTATGAAAAATTGGCATTTTAACAAAATCTTCTTCCAATAAATAAACATAGAATATCTGTCCATTTAATAAAATCATATATAACTGGTTTCACTGGTGTTTTGTCCTTTTCTCCATATATATCCGATACATAATTTATTACACTTACATGTAACTCTTTAATTTTTTAATGTTATGTAATTTTAACTAGTGTGTGTGTGTGTGTGTGTGTGTGTGTGTATTCCAGTTCTTTATTCTGATACATAGGAAAGTAACTAACTTTTGCATATTGATCTGAGTCTTAAGTCTTTGCTATAATCACTTATTAATTCCAGATTTTTATGCTTTTTAAATTTTATTTATTTTTTTTGGGGGGGTGGGGGAAGCAGACAAAGTTTCCCAGGCTGGAGTGATGTGGTTCAATCTTGGCTCAAGGGAGTATCCTGCCTCAGCCTCCTCAGAGCTAGTACTACAGAAGTGTGTCACCACGCCCGACTAGTTTTGTGTTTTTAGTAGAGATGGGGTTTTACCACATTGGCCAGGCTGGTCTTGAACTCCGTACCTCAAGTTATCTGCCTACCTCAGTCTCCCAAGGTGCTGGGATTATGTGAGCCACTGTGTGTTCAACTTTGAAACAGATTTTTGAGGGTCTTCTATATATATTTAATGCCATTTGCAAATAAAGAGTTCAACATCTTTTCCAATATACTTTTAACTTTCCTCCCTTCCTTCCCTCCATTCCTTCCTTCCTTCCTTCCTTCCTTCCTTCCTTCATTCCTACCTTCCTGCCTTCCTGCCTTTCCCTCTTGCCGCTGTCTCCTCCTCCTCCTCCTCCTCCTCCTCCTCCTCCTCCTCCTCCTCCTCTCTCTCTTCTTGTTTTACAAACACAGGTTGCTCTGTCACCCTTGTTGGGGTATAGTGGCATGATCATAGCTCACTGTAACTTCAACGTCCTGGGCTAAAGCAATTCATCTGCCTCAGCCTTGCAAGCAGCTAGGGCTACAGGTATACACAATTACGCCAGGATAATTTTAAAATTTGTATTCTTTTAGAGACAGCGTCTTACCATGTTCTCTGCCTGGTCTTGAACTCCTAGCCTCAAGCAATCCTCCTGTCTCAATCTCCTGATCTTTAATTTTTCTCATTTGCACTAGCAGTGACTTCCAAAACAAAAAACAAAACGACAACAACAAAAAAAAAAACGAACATATGTGGTGAGGGGAAAGGACCATCTCTGCATGTTTCTCAACTCAGGGGGAAACTGTTCTGTCTCTCACCGTAAAGTATGATATCAGCTAAAGTTTTCTCACATGTAACTTTATTATGTTAAAATTATGTCCCCCTTTATTCCTGGTTTTCTTAGAGGTTTTTCTTTTACTGTAAATAGGTGGTGAATTTTGTTAAGTGCTTTTATCCATCTATTAATATAATCATGTATTTTTTTCTTTCTTTAATTTTTGTATGCAGATATAATCCTTATATGACAAAATTTACTTGCTTAAATGTACAATTCAGTGTATTGTTTTCATTTTTACTATATTCATGGAAGTGTGCAAGATATTACTAATTCCAAAACATTTTCCTTATCCCCAGAGAAATCCCTTACCTATTAATTATTGCTCCAACCATCATTCTCAGCAAACTGACACAATCATAGAAAACCAAACACCACATGTTCTCACTCATAAGTGGGTGTGGAACCATGAGAACACAGGGACATGGGGAGGGCAACATCACACACCAGGGCCTGTGGCAGGGTGGGGGCTCAGGAAGGGATAGCAAGGGTGGGGGGATTGGGAGGGATGGCTTTAGGAGAAATACTTAATGTAGATGATGGCGTGATGGATGCAGCAAACCGCCATGGCATGTGTACACCTCTGCAAGAAACCTGCACATTCTGCACATGTATGTCAGAACTTAAAGTATAATAAATATTTTTTTAATTGCTCCATGCCCTCCTTCTCCCAGTTTCTAGTAATCACTAATATATATTCTGTTTCTATGGGTTTGTATATCCAAACATTTTGTATACATAAAATTGTAGAAAATGGGGTCTTTGTGTCTTGTTTCTTTCAATTAGATTAATGTCTGCAAGTTACATTCGTGAACTTACCCTCGAAGTACTTGTATTATGAGGGGGTGGTTTATACTCATCAGTTCAACAAGTCTATGTTCATCTTGGTTACCAGACACTCACTAATTTTAAAAATGCTATGAGTTCATTACTGGTTCCCTGAACCCATCAGATATTATTGATACATTACAGGATCACCCAGAGAAGCTAAATGCGATAATTAATGTCAGAAGACTAGAACAAGTACACAAAATTAGATGCACATTTTCAAAGCAGAATCATGATGATAAAACAACTGAGTCTGATGTTTGGGTTTGACTCTCAGACCAAGTATGTCCGATACATTGGTATTTGTCCCTATTTTCTGATACTTTATCAGTGTTTCCTTATTTAGAAAATTTCAGTCAAGTTCAGAAGGATGAAATAAAAACATAAAAAGCGTTTTGGCTAAAAAACAAAATTTTTCAAATGGCATCTAATCTAGGACACAGGTGTGATGACCAAGTTAGGGATCCCATTAGTGTCCCTACTGGAAACACACGTGTGTGACAAGTTGCTATAATATAGAAGACTCCATCTTGAAAGAAGAACAAAGCTATGTTACTCTGAAAATGTAAATTATATCATCTTTGGTCCATTGTTAAGCTGTTTATCTAGAATTCACTATTTCAAAACTTTTGACCAGCTTTTCCATTTACCTTTTTACATTGATATATATTCAAATAAGTAAACAAATATCCACAGTTTTTTAATGAAATTTTAATGTTTTAAACATCTTATTGACAATTCCAAGAAAGCAAGGTTTAATTCTGCAAATTCTCATGTTTAAAACTGAAAACACACAAATAAACAAATCTAAGGATTGGAAATCTTATCTAGAAGCTAGAAATTAGGATTTTAATCATTTTCATTCATAAAATGTTAACATTACAAGTGGGTTTCTTACACGGCCCACATACTGTGTTCTAAATCACAAGACTGAAATAATGTCCATGATTTTTTATTAGATTCTTCTGTCCTTGTATGTTCTGGGCACAACTCAATTTGCTTTCCAATAAAAGTTCATGTTTTGTTTACACACTCAGTCTGCTAGCATAAAAGTTGATGACCCTTTCAGAATGGATTGTGGTGTCAACTAATTTCAGTAAGTCTGTGAGCGGGGGTCTTTCCCACTGGCCTCATTGGCAGCTCAAAATGAATGAGACAGCTCAAACTAATGTTTGAAAACCCCAGATTATTTAAGCCTAAAATCTGACAGATTCTGTTTGTTATTGTCACTAACACTCCATTTAGACTCATCTAGGAAAGTTTTAAAAAAATACCAAAATGCAAAGCTTCTTTTTGTTCTGTACCTCCTAGGAACTCTGAAGTAGTCAGCACAGGCAACTGCACTCTGCTTCTTAAAGCATGTTTTGTTTTCCTTCTTGATTTTAATTTCAGAAGACATAAACAAGTAACAAGGACAATCTTTCTCTGTTTCATTCAATCACGCTTCCTACTCAAAACTAATTTTTTAATAAATGCCTCTTTGCTATGTTTTATTGTAAGAATGTAACACAGTCTACTCATTGGTGATCATTCAGTTTTGCCTTTCATGAATGATCCTACAACTTAATTGCAGGAGGCAACATATGCCTGTATTTCTGTTACATATGTACTTATAGGAGAAACTGAAGAAGTTCTTTACATATATTTGCTTTAATAAATACCAACAAAAATTTTTCAGTGTGTTTGCAGAACCACCTTTGCCAAAATTGTTAACAATGAGAAAATTATGACCGTGGAAAAGACCTGAACTAATCAACCCCCATCTTGTCTTTAACCCCCAAACTGCCCTTAATCATTCCTGGGCTTGTTCCAAAGGTAACTTCTGGAGATATTTACTTTATAGTTAAACAATAATAGCTCTTCTCCAGAACTAAACTGATCTTGTAAAGGTAATGAAAAAGCACCAGGCTAGGAGTATAAGGAGCATGAATTCTGCTAAAGTGTAGATCAAATTTATCCAAACTACAGCTCATGCGCCACAAATGGCCCAGGCCAGCTTTAAATATGGCCCAACACAAATTCACAAACTTTCTTTTTTTTTTTTTTTTTTTTTTTGAGACGGAGTTTCACTCTCGTTACCCAGTCTGGAGTGCAATGGTGCAATCTCGGCTTACCGCAACCTCCACCTCCTGGGTTCAGGCAATTCTCCTGCCTCAGCCTCCTGAGTAGCTGGGATTACAGGCACGCCACCGTGCCCAGCTAATTTTTTGTATTTTTAGTAGAGACAGGGTTTCACCATGTTGACCAGGATGGTCTCGATCTCTTGGCCTCGTGATCCACCCACCTCGGCCTCCCAAAGTTCTGGGATTACAGGCGTGAGCCACCGCACCCAGCCATCTTTCTTAAAACCTTATGAGATTTTTTTTTTTTTTGCAATTTTTTTTTTTTTTTTTTTAGCTCATCAGCTGTCATTAGTGTTAGTGTATTTTATATGTGGCCCAAAACAATTCTTCTTCTTCCAGTGTGGCCCTGGGAAGACAAAAGATTGGATACCCCTGGTGTAGATGCTAAGGTGTTAGGTGTAGGTGCTAAAGTGTAAGGTGTAAAGTGTAGATGCTAAGGTGTAAATGGATTATCAGCTACTATTCCAGATGACATAAGATATTCAACTTCCCCAGTTACCCTGCAGGTAACATCAGTATTTTAGAATTGAAGAATGGCCTTTTGTGATGTCTTTTCAGACTTTTGCATTTCTAACAACCTATGGCTTCCACCTGGACCCATCAACCTCTGCTGACTGGTCCTGTGGCTCCTGCCTGTAATTCACTCCCTAGCCCACCAAACTATCGTTGAAAAACTGTATCATTAAAGTTTTGGGGGAATTGATTTGAGTAATAACTGTGTCTCCCAAGGGGCATGGCTGGCCTCCTGTCACTTAAACTCTTTATTACAATGCCATCAGCTCAGTGAATTGGTTTTTTCTGTGCAGTGGGCAGATAGAACTCATTGGATGATTACACTTGTGCAAATTCACATTCTCAGCCTTGCATAAAAATTATATTTCTTCAGATAATTATTAAAATTTGTTATTATTAGTCTCTGTAATTTTAGCAATTCTGTTGCATAAATAGTGGTTTCTCATTATGATTCATTCGCAATTATCTGATGACAAGCTGTCTTCCTTCTCAAATGTGTTTGGCCGTTTGGGTCTTTTCTGAGGCCTGGATACAAGACTTTGCTCCTCTTTGGATTCTGCTGTTTGACTTCTGTGTGTAGATTTTAAAAGTACAGAAGAAAGGGAATGTTACTTATTTCTACAATTTGAAATTTGTAAGGCAAATGTTACTTTTTTTTGAAAGGGAATTTGAAACGCCTTTCTTTTGCATTTTTTTCTACATTCTCTGGAAACAATTGCGTTAATTTTATTTTCTACTTAAAATTTTGTGTCAGTTTGTCAGTGATGCTAGCTGGGCCAAGAATAATTTTGTGAAGCTTATTAACTAGGGATTTGATTTTTTTAACAACCATGACTATTCATATTTTTTGTGTTTTCTTGCATCATTGTCAGTGAACTTGGGTTTTGTAGAGATTTATAATTTTATTTAAATTTTCATTGCGATAATATTGTTGGTAATATCTGCTTCTCTCTTAACTATAAAAAGTAGAGCTAGTTCAATGTTTCATCTTGTATATTAGATATCCATGCCTAATTACTGTTTTTGTTATGCAAGTATATTCAACCAACCAAGAAGTTGGTTGGTTGGAAAGAATCAACTCTTCATTACACGGTATGTTACATTTGATTTTTATTTTACTGGTTTCTTCCCTTATCGTTTTTATTAGCACCAGTTTATTACTTTATAAATAAGTTTACTATTAATTTCTATGTTGCCATTATGGATAACTTGATTTTTTTATCTCATAATATTTTCTTCCTTTTTTAGATGGCAAAATTATTTTTTTTTAGTTTTTATTTTTTTTTTTTTAGTTTTTATTGCATTTTAGGTTTTGGGGTACATGTGCAGAACGTGCAAGATAGTTGCATAGGTACACACATGGCAGTGTGTTTTGCTGCCTTCCTCCCCTTCACCCACATTTGGCATTTCTCCCCAGGCTATCCCTCCCCTGCTCCCTCCCCCGCTGTCCCTCCCCTATTCCCCCCAACAGACCCTAATGTGTAGTACCCCCCTCCCTGTGTCCATGTGTTCTCATTTTTCTCACCCGCCTATGAATATTTTCATTTTAGGTATATGCCTTTAATTCAACACATTTCTTAATCTTAAACGTGACTTAAGCTGCACTGGATCTACTTTATTGTACATTTATTATCACTCAGCTGTAAATAGTTACTGATTTGTATTGAGGTTTTAACTTTACCCCATGGGTTATTTAGGAGAAGATTAATTAATGTTCATTGTTTGTATCCTCCATTGTTTCTCCTAAGTCAATTGCTAGCATTATTGGGTGCTTTTTGAGAATAATGTTTTAGTTTTGTTTGCTTTGCTCCAGTAGTCTTTTAAGGTTTTCTTCTTTATGTTTTAATAAGTTTTCCATAATGAATGTATGCAAATTCTTCTTTCTTTGTCTTGATCAATTTTGGAAAATGTCTATTTGTATTACTTCATGATTCTAGAAAATATCATAGGACACTATAATAAACTTGGGTAGGAAACAGTTTTGGACATGATAGATGTCTGGTTTTCTATCTTGTTTCAATCTGAATGCTGCAATTTGTTTTATCTTTCGGCTAACTGCTCCTCTCTTTAGTATTTTACAATCTGTTGTCCAAACTTATCGAGTGAGATATTTTTTGTTTTATTTCACCCTATGCTTCCTTCCTTCTTTGCCATCTACAGTACCAAAAAATCTAGAGAAGGCTTCTAATGACTTGAATCTCTTTAAAAATTCAGAACAAAGTTGCTGCTCACCTCTTTTGAGGTGCACTGTTTCCTTTGGGGAGTTGAAAGAGTCATGGGCAGATTCTTCTTAGGTATAAAGCTCTTTCTCCTCTATTGCATGACCTGACCTCTTTGGCGTTGGGGGTACCAGAGATGACCTTTACTGTGAGAGGATTTGACTTCGCATGTGTAATGGCAGATGAGAGCTACAAAGTTAGGGGTGGCTGAGTACAATTTACTGGAAGTGGTCTTAGCTGTTTTATCTTGTTCCTTCTCCTAGGAAGTTGTTGTTTAAGGATTCTAATTCTAGTTAAGAGACACATTATGAGAAAAGAAAAATTCAGCTGAGTTAAATGTAAAAGAGTTTAATTGAGCAATGAACAATTTGCAAATCGATCAGCCCTCAGAATCGCAGCAGATTCACAGAGACTCCAGCACAGCCATCTGGTGGAAGAAGATTTATAGACACACACACACACACACACACACACACACACACACACACACACAAAGGGAAATGACATACAGAAATTGGAAGTGAGGTACAGAATTGCTGAATTGGTTACAGTTCGGCATATGCCTTATTTGAACACTGTTTGAACACTCAGCATTGTATGAATGGTTGAAGTATGGATGCTGGTAGTAGTCAAGACTTAGCAATTGTTATGGGGCATACTACTAAGTTAGGATTTCAGTTTTGTCTGCCTATTAAGCTATGTTACATTTCATTCACAAGTACTCAAATATAGAGGTACAGAGTCCTTCTCAGGCCATAATCAGTTTACTTTAACAGTTGTAAAGTGTCTTCTCTCTTACTTTTTCTCTCAAAATTATATTGATTTGGCTTGTCTGTGCACATTTGCATAAAGAACTGAACTGTTGTTTTCATAGGTAAATGAGAGACTGAGTTTTCTCAGATCCAAAGAGAAGGGGCATTTGCTCTTCCTGCTGAAAGCCATCCATGGGTGACCAGGGGCCTTGTGAAAGTGTCTGGGGGTTGATACTGGCCCTATAGGGAAATCATCAACAAAATTAATTTTTAAAAAGGCTTAACTAGGAGACGCATATAAGGAGTGACCACCTTGAGTTTCCAGCCTTCTCAGAGGTCACAGACCTCTGGAGAGAGAAATTGACACGTACAGGAGGGTAGAAACGACTCACTGGTGACACACTGTGGAGTCCTGCCCACAAGCAGCACATATCAGTACACCACACAAAAAACTCCTTTTATAAAAAAGTGTGAAACTTTTTTCAATTTCCCTCCTTTTATTAATAAAAAAGGGAAATAAATATTATTTTAAAAGCGGGAAACAAATATTCAACGAATGATGAGAAATCAAGGAGAATGACCCTCTTTCGAGCACTTTGTAGGTTTCATGGCTTATCTAATTGCCAGAGTTTGTGCACATTTTCACTAAGAAAAAAGAGCCCTTGAAAAGGTCAACCTGCAAACTGTAGAGTTCCTAAGTTCTTTTTTTCTCCATTTTCTTTTCTATCTGATTTAAACCTGCTGTTATTTTTCTGTTACACTAAAAACCACTGTTTGGATCCAATAGGTTTTTTGTTGTTGTTGCTGTTTTGAAAGCTGGGGAATTTGTATTTATCTCATGGATAAAGTTCTAAAGTAAAAGCTATAGGATCTTTGTGTGTTTGTGTATGTGTGTGTGCATTTGTAATTCTATCTTTAATTAGCAATTAATTCCATTTTAATTTCCCTCTAGCACACCAGATTTTTTCTCTCTATACCATATGATGTAAATTTTGCTCTTTGATTTTCACCTGAGTTGTTTCCTTCAATATGCAAATTTAAGGCTATGTAAGTCTAAGATGGGGGAAAAAGGTCTTTATGAATCTGTAAGATGTGCTTCTATTGGCATGCCCAATAGGGAAATCAACAACAAAAATTATGTAGTTATGTGTTGTGTACGCAATGTTTCACAATTGAAAATACTTAAAAAGCTCTAATTAATTGGCTTAATAAAGACACTTGAATCAAATAACTTATCAGGTAAAAAGAAAAGACTAGTCAAATGCCCTTTCAAGTTTAACTTAAGTAGAATCTTTAATGAATAAGTTAGCTTTGAAATTATTGGTAAGGTAATATTAGAAATGCCTTAAGACTTACCAACATACATTTCTGTTTTCATGTATTAATCAAGTAATCTTATACTTATCTCTGCCAAATGCTATAAGATGTCAAAATTTGGCATGGGGTTACAAATCTATAAACTCAGCCCCAAACAGAATAATCTTTGTTTATGTAACTGTTAATAAATAAGAAATTGAAAGCGGTTTAATAAAAATAGCTACCTCTTGAATTTAGTAAGATGACCGTAACTTCTAATCTTGTGACTTTAGGCAGTCTAGTCCACAGGCAGTAAGATTTGTTTTAGGAAAGGACTGTTATCATCTTTGTTTCAAAGCTAAACTATAAACTAAATTCTACACAAAGTTACTCCAGTGTTTGCACAGGAATGAACCAGGACAGCCTTGAGGTTAGAAGCAAGATGGAGTCAGTTAGGTCAAATCTTTTCTACTGTCTCAGTTATAATTTTACAAATGTGTTTCCATAACTTTAAATGGTAACTATCACAGTTTTCATAAATAATCCAGGTAAATGATTCCAAAGAAGTTGTTATTGGGAAATCAAAGGAAAGGAAGATCCAATTAACACTGAGCAAAAGCTTGGATGTCTCAGATTAGATACACTTTTAAATGATGCTAACAATTTAGACTTTACTAGCTCATATAGGATTTTTATAAGACATTAAGCAGGGAACTAAAATGATAGAGACCAAAACTTTTGAGATTATTCTTTCAATACTAAGTATGTAAAACTATACTGTTTCAAATTATAAATACTAATCATAAAATTAGTAGAAGTAAAACTGTCACATTTTTGTCAAACATAAAGAGTTAAAATAGTGGTGTTTATGCCTTACAGAATTTTTAAACTTCTCATAACAGAATTGTCATATGTTTTGGAGAAAGTCTATCTAGCAATTACAGAATTTTTAAACTTCTCATAACAGAATTGTCATATGTTTTGGAGAAATTCTATCTAGCATTCTAACATATATTCTAGAAGATCATATCAATAGCTCTACAGTAAATCTTCTCATTATATTAATATTAAAATCACTTTATAACAATTACATAGAGTACATATAATCTAAAAAGATGCACATTTGGGACCACTACAATGCTTAAATAGTTAATTTAGTCCATTTTTAATTTCTATAAACAGAAGAGCTATGCTTAGCCATAGCGATACCAATTTACTCTTTGATTTTATGACTTGGATTATTTGTGAAATTGTTTTAAAACATACATACATCTCTACTGTAGAAAATACATATTAGAAGAATCAAACCCAAAAGTTTATAAGAACAACAATATTGCAACATTACCCATAATAAGCACTACTATGAACAATGTAATATTCCAGAAAGGAAATTAATGGGTTATGAATGCCCTTGGCTGGGGAGCAGAGGGGAATGCCGTGAGGAATGTGACACACAGATAGTAGTCCTGCTGTTTCAAACACACTGGAGAGAAGAGCTAAGAGTAGCATATATTTCACATTTAACTCTCACAATTACTTAAGTATTTATGTCTGCAATCCTTAAACATCTTTTCTACATAATGAAGTAAGCTGCTTTTGAAATAGTTGCCCTTGCTAAATACTCTCAGCCTCCTTTTTGGCATTTCCCATAATTCAGTGGCTAAAGGCAATGAAAATAAGAGCTTTCTTTCAATAGTCGAACTTTTCTTGTATTAACTAATCACTTAAAATGTATCAGAATCCTTTTTCAAATATCACTGAAACAGAGAATATTCTTTCTGCTTAAAAAGAATACATTTTTGTTTTGTGATGAGAAGGGTATGTCCAATAAAACAGTCAATTATTTCCCCTGACAACCAACCCCCTAAAAGTTCTAAAAGTAAGTAACTGAACAATTAATCTGCAAGATCAGAAAACAGACCTTTTTATATTTTTTAGACAAATAGATATTCTCCAAGTGAAGAAGTAGTATAGATTCAGATAATGTCCTTGTTTTTCTCTTTGAAAAACATGAACACAATTCAAACCAAAAGCAACAAATTTCAGTTCATTCAAAATGTAGTTTTGGGGGGTTAGAGGTAGGCATTGTATCATACATATTTGGTTCAAATAAGGCTTTCATGAGCAACTCTACAATTTCACAGACAAGCCTTATCTGAGAACATGTCACAGCATTATCTAAAACCAAAACCGTGAACAATCAAAACAAAATGCACAAAACAAACAAACAAGAAACAACATCATGGAATAGCTCCTCATGACAAGAGGTGGATCTCTGTATTTCAAGGCATTGTTTTTCAGTTCCATTCTTACAGGTATGCAGGGTTTAATCTCTACCTCCCAGTCCCCTGCTACTCTCACTAACTTTTGAGCATTGCTGGAAGTAGGTTTATTTAGCAGATTTCATGATGTACTGTTGCTCACTCTATTAGTGTGTCTGACATCAACACTTCACATTTCAGCATGGAAAGCCCAGAAGGCAAGCACACAATATTGACCGTGCTCTGATAATGGAGCTGAGTCCAGTGTCTTACTTTGTAGATAGTTTTTATAACCCAACCACAAAGTAAAAAACAAATTTTCTGGAAATATTCCATTTGAAATGTTAATATTTTTTAAATACAGTAACTCTTCCCGAGGACGAATGAGGGAATCTTTAAAAAGACATCCAAAGTAACTCAGCAGAAATGACTTACAAATAAAATCTTGTGGCAGAATTGAAATAATAAATGATTAGATTCTGAACAAGAATAATAATTTGAACTCCAGTCATTAACAACTAGTTTACTCCTATGTTTATGACAAGCATTGGCCAACTATAGTTCACAGGCTATCAATTCAGCTGTCGCTGTTTCTACAAATTTCAGTGAAACATCTCCATGTCCATTTATATATTGCATATGACTCTTTTTGTACATAAGAGCAGAATTGAGTCATTGCAACAGAGACTGTATGCCACACATACCTTAAAAATATTTAGTATCTGGGCTTGCACAGGAAAAAAAATTACCAATCCCTGACATGGCATTACCAACCTCACAGGGATCAAACATGAGAGGCATAAAAGCCAAATAGAGTCCACAGATGTATTTTGTTTCGCTGCACAATTTTATTATTACTTTATGTTTACTTTATATATATTTTTTACTGTTAGTTTTATTTGTGTGTCTTTACAAAGCATATATCTTTCAGTTCTCTAAGGTACTTAGCTCTTTCTCTTGTCTCAGATACACTTACTTCTTTCATTTACCTGCTTGCTTTAGGTCATTTACTTTAAGCATCTGTCTCATGACAGAATTTCAATTTGAAAACTTTTATGTAGAAAAAAAGTAACAAATGCGGCAGTGTATAAAGAAGTTAAATATATACTATGTTCATGTATACCATTTCGTTTGCAGCTTAAGAAATGAAATCTAGATGAAGTAAGATATTGATTTACCTTCTAATTACAGCTAAGCACTGATAAGACTAAATGCAATTTGGTTTAGTCAGTTCAACAAATACTAGGAATCTTCACTATTATATTTCTGTGTTCATTAGATATTATTTTCATAGAGACTGTCATTTACTTCCTATGTTTGTATACAATACTAGGCAGTGCCACAACATCAGCAGTTAAAGCCATCATTAGTCAACCGCATCTCTATTGCTAATATGTGACTACACTGCTAAAATTCTCACCTGCTGGCTAGTAAGAATGTGTCACGTGACATGGTTAGTCTGACCAAAGAAAACATGACCGATAACCAATATAAAGATACTTTCATAGTGCCAAAGAAATAATGTCCCCTAAGTTATGGACTGTACCTCTGCAAGGTCACTATTATTAGAAAACCACCACAGGCTTCACCAATAATGCTATGTTTCTTGCAATTTATGACACTCCAATTATGATAACAGTCACTCTTGCATTTCAAACCAATATCTTTCTTTCTCTTTATATATATACTTTTCTTTCTTTCTCTCTATTTTTATATATCTAACACATAATGTACAATATAATGTAACATGTAATATACTGTAGTACAACATATGATATATGGTATTCATATACTATAAGTGATATGTCAAGTTGCTAAGATTGTTGTTACCTCTGTGAGATAAAGGTAAACTCTTGAAAATTAAGAAAGAAAATTTCTCAGCAGATAAATATAAAACCAAATAAAATAGAAATTTTAGAACTGAAAAATCTAATTGAAAAAGAAACCACTAAATGTGTTTGATAGCAGAATGCAGATGACAGAAGAATAAGACAATGGATGTGGGTATAGAGCAACACACAGTGCTTAAAGCGAACAGAAGCAAAAGGCTGAAAAAGCCTCAGGGTTAGATGGAAAATGCTTAAAAGTCTCACATTGTCGTCATTGACGTCTAAAATAGAAGAGGAATAGATAGGTGCAGAAAAATATCAAAATAAATAATGGCTGAACTCTTCTCAAATGTGGTAAATGATACAAATTTGTAGATACAAGAGGCTCAGTAATAAAATAAATAGAATATAATAGAAAAACAATAATAGAAAGTAATGGAATAAAAGAAAAGAAAACCACAGTCAGACATATTGTAATCTGAATACTAAAAACCAAGGAAAGAAAGAAAGAAAAAAAAACCTTAAAACATACAGAGAAAAACAACATGGTACGTAGAAAGACGTTCTTTTTGTGGGGAAGGAGTCTTTCTCTGTTGCCAGAATGGAGTCCAGTGGCATGATCTCAGCTCACTGCCACCTCCGTTTCCCAGGTTCAAGCAATTCTCCTGCCTCATCCTCCCAAGTAGCTGGGACGATAGGCACATGCTACCATGCTCAACTAACTTTTGTACTTTTAGTAGAGATGGGGTTTCACCATGTTGGCCAGATGGTCTCAATCTCTTGACCTCATGACCTGCCTGCCTTGGCCTAATCATTTGCCGTTAATTTTCAGACATTGTGTCACATCCTGGGACTCCATACAGGAATAAAATCACTTCTTGGCTACAAATTTGGGATATTCTCCATTTTAGGAATTTGTCAGTTCAGAGCCTACAAGCAGCAGATTAAATTAAGTGTGTAAGAAGTTTAACATGGGAAGGTCTGTGAAGGATAAAGTGGGAGGGAGATGGTAAGGGCAGGTTGTGGGGACTTCAGACCAGATGCATGTCTGACATTGGTGAAAGGAAAGAGACATAAGGAGGACTGCACTGGAGAGCTTCAGATGCATCACAGCGCTGAAAGTTTTGGCCAGGCTGAGGATCAAATACCTATGCAAAGTTTGCCCCAAAGACTATCCCAGGTCAGGCAGAGATGATAGACAGCCTTATGATGCTACATCCTCAGATCCTTCACGGGGTTCACACGTCCCCTGGGACACTCCCATCATGGTCCATCATTATGGGAGTGACCCAGGGGACATACAAATTCTGTGAAGGATCTGAAGGTGTAGCATCATAAGGCTGTCTGTCAACTGTGCTCCCCAAAGCAGGTCCTCTTGATTGGAATCTTTAAAGGACATCCGAACAGCACAACTCCATGTTCACCACATGGATTTCCTTAAAACCCAAGCATTCTTGTTGAAGAAAATTGATTTCCTGTCATATGCCACATATCAAACATCAAAATGTGTCTCCATTGAGATCCAACTTTTTAAACTTCTTCATCATAAAATTCTTAAACAGGGAAAAAAGCCAAAAAGTAGAAGATAGCCATTATGAGAAGAAATGAACATTAGTAGACATTTCACCCTTCACTTATCATTGCTCTAAGAAACACCATAGGCAGAGAGACACACAAATAAACAGAATAGCCTTTCATCTTTCACGCTATCTCTCAATTCAGTTTATGTGCCTTTGCTACCCTAGCACTCACTTGGGCTTTTGATTTTTGTTTCTTATTCTAACTATAGTAATCTTTTCCATAACTGGCTGAAAAAGAAAGCCCATGTTGCATTTCTGATATAATAATTATATACATGAAAAGTCCTAGCAAACGGCTGCCCCACCAGAGATTAAATGTGTGCTAGAAAATAATTTTCTCAGAAAAATATCTTGGACTCACTGATACACCCCAAAGAGATGATATAGGTGAAGTAGCCAGCCACTGATTTCTGCCTTGTACTTCTAACTAATATATGGCACCTGCTACATGAGATTTCTCTCTCAACATGCCTCAGGTATCTCAGATTTAACGTTTCCAAAGTTAAAATTTCATTTCCTTTACCCCATTACCAAATATGTTTCTTCTACAGTCATCCTCATCTCATTAAATGACTTCTTCCTCCATACAATTGCCCAAGCCAGGATGCTGTGATTTATTTGCGATTCCAACATTTGCTCCCTTCTCAACATCTAATCAAATTTAATATCAAAACATCCTGACTCCTCTCCCAAGTTGCTAAAATACCTTCCAGTCCTCCAAATTAAAACTGAGCAGGCTGGTGTTCACAAAGGATGACAGAAGATAGAGGACAGGACACGGGCTGCAACTGCTGAGCTTGACCCAGACCTAGGACCGGTTTCACTTGTAGGGACATTTAGTCACCTTGATGCAGCTCAGATATTTGGCCTGAGAAACTCTATTTCTGCACCTTGTCCAAACCACTTCTTGTCTTACACCAAGGATACATATTGGTCACTTCATTGCTAAAATAACTTAAGTAGAATCATGGAGTCTTAGGGTTCTGGAGTTCAACGAGTTGTTCTCCAGCACCTCAGACTTATGTCTGAGAATAAAGAGAGCCTGAACTCAAAAGAAGTCTGTTGCTTGGGTTTGCTGCCATTACTCTGAGAATAATGCTGACGACTCAGCAACCCATACCAAGAAGATTAACAATTGCTGGGCTCTCCTTTTGGCTTTATCACTTCAGTCTGGTGTTCCCAAAACTAGCTTCTCATCTCTATCCCCAAGGCTGTCACAAGAACACATCTAGCTTAGGTAGATCATTAAATTAGAAACATGCTCAAGCCTTAAGGGCATCCAGTGGTAGACTCCAGAACCTTCTGCTGTAACTAGGTGAACCACTTGCCCTGGTTTGCCCAGGTGATTTGTATACGATATTCTGGGGTTATTTATTAATTTATTACCAAAAATATCTCACAAGTACCTGAAATTGAATAACAAATGATATGAAAGCACAAAGGATAGCTCTTACACACTGCTTCAACATTTGTAGTTGGAAGATGAACTCAGATACTGGGGTAGCACAACCAACTCTTTGAGAGATTACCCTAGTTAGCATTACACATACACAATCTTGGATATTGATCTCAATATCCAATAGCAGCCACCAGGTAAATTATTTAAATAATTTTACCACATTTAAATAATTTTATTTAAATGAAGTTACAAATGCATTTAATAAATTATTTTAATTCTGGCTTTATAATTCAAAGAGTAGTTACATTGTTGCAGTGTTAGCATCACCATCAATAACTACAGAAGAAGAAATAGTTATATGAACACATTGCCTTTGTATAGTGGATACTATATCAAGATTTTCGTATGAATTATGTCATTTAAAAAGTATGATTATTGTTAGCTAAGTGAAGTTGTTCCCTCTATCTTGGAAACAGATTATTGTGAGAGTTTTACATTTTAATGTGTTTATTTATAAGAAGAGATTATGCTACGGAAGCAATTACAGCTGTGTGTGTGTGTGTGTGTGTGTGTGTGTGTGTGTGTCAGAGAGAGAGAGAGAGAGAGAGAGAGAGAGAGAGAGAGAGAGAGATGTTTGCAAATGGAATGAGCTGAATCTGGGAAGCTATAATCTCTTTCTTCTGTCTGTGGGTTCTGGCACATAGATTAGTATTAAGTAACAGCTAAACATTGTTTTAGATACCATCAAGTCTGTAAACATGAGGTGTGCAAAGTTAACAAATCTCTAGGGGAGCAAACACTTGATCTTGGTCTCATTAGACACCTAATCAGATCAACTGAGATACCTGTTTTAGGTGGATTAATAATAATGCTTTACATTATTATTCAAAGCTACAGTTAGCATAGCATTTTAAGGATTGGGAGCATACATATATACATACATATATACATCTATAGGCATATACAGAGCTTTAATTCCACATTTGTGTGTAGAGACTTAGTTAAGGTATTTCAATTAAATTAAATTGCATGAATATCAGAAACTAAAAGATATGCATCTAGCATCTGCTAGTAAGTATAATAAAACAAAATTTCTAAGCACTTTGAAAGCATTACTGTAAGTAATCTGATGCCAGCTGATTCTAGCACTTAGTGACCAATAAGTGGGCCCAGAAAACCCTGTAAATAAGCCCTTAAATTTAGATGAAGCTTTTACCTTTCCAACATTCTTTTGAACACATTATTTTATTCTATCCATTAAATTCGCTTACAATGATTTGTGAGACTATTATCATTCCTATTTTACAGAGAAATCCAAAGAAAACCATTTTCTTAAATTTTGTGCAGAACCCCTAATTAATAAAGTATAATACTTTCTTTTTTTTTAATTTTTATTGCATTATAGGTTTTGGGGTACATGTGCAGAACGTGCAAGATAGTTGCATAGGTACACACATGGCAGTGTGTTTTGCTGCCTTCGTCCCCTTCACCCACACTTGGCATTTCTCCCCAGGCTTTCCCTCCCCAGGCCCCCACGCTGTCCCTCCCCCATTCCCCCAGTAGACCCCAGTGTGTAGTAGACCCCCTCCCTGTGTCCATGTGTTCTCATTTTTCTCACCCGCCTATGAGTGAGAATATGTGGTATTTCTTTTTCTGTTCCTGTGTCAGTTTGCTGAGAATGATGTTCTCCAGATTCATCCATGTCCTTACAAAGGACACAAACTCATCATTTTTGATTGCTGCATAATATTCCATGGTGTATATGTGCCAAATTTTCCCAGTCCAGTCTATCATCGATGGGCATTTGGGTTGGTTCCAGGTCTTTGCTATTGTAAACAGTGCTGCAATGAACATTCGTGTGCATGTGTCCTTATAGTAGAAAGATTTATAGTCCTTTGGATATATACCCAGTAATGGGATTGCTGGGTCAAATGGAATTTCTATTTCTAGGTCCTTGAGGAATCGCCACACTGTCTTCCACAATGGTTGAACTAATTTACACTCCCACCAACAGTGTAAGAGTGTTTCTATTTCTCAACATCCTCTCCAGTATCTGCTGTCTCCAGATTTTTTAATGATTGCCACTCTAACTGGCGTGAGATGGTATCTCAATGTGGTTTTGATTTGCATCTCTCTAATGACCAGTGATGATGAGCATTTTTTCATGTGTTTGTGGCCTCATGTATGTCTTCTTTTGTAAAGTGTCTGTTCATATCCTTTGCCCATTTTTGAATGGGCTTGTTTGTTTTTTTCCTGTAAATCTGTTTGAGTTTTTTGTAAATTCTGGATATCAGCCCTTTGTCAGATGCGTAAACTGCAAAGATTTTTTTCCCATTCTGTTGGTTGCCGATTCACTCTAGTGACTGTTTCTTTTGCTGTGCAGAAGCTGTGGAGTTTGATTAGGTCCAATTTGTCTATTTTGGCTTTTGTTTCCAATGCTTTTGGTGTTTTGTTTCCAATGCTTTGCCGTGCAGAAGCTGTGGAGTTTGATTAGGTCCAATTTGTCTATTTTGGCTTTTGTTTCCAATGCTTTTGGTGTTTGGTCTTGCCTACTCCTATGACCTGAATGGTTTTGCCTAGATTTTCTTCTAAGGTTTTTATGGTGCCAGGTCTTATGTTTAAGTCTTTAATCCATCTGGAGTTAATTTTAGTGTAAGGTGTCAGGAAGGGGTCCAGTTTCTGCTTTCTGCACATGGCTAGCCAGTTTTTCCAACACCATTTATTAAACAGGGAATCCTTTTCCCATTGCTTGTTTTTGTCAGGTTTATCAAAGATTATATGGTTGTAGATACGTTGTGTTGCCTCCGATGCCTCTGTTCTGTTCGATTGGTCTATATCTCTGTTTTGGTACCAGTATCATGCTGTTTTGATTACTGTAGCCTTGTAGTATAGTTTGAAGTCTGGTAGTGTGTGTTCTTTTTGCTTAGAATTGACTTGGCTATGCGGGTTCTCTTTTGGTTCCATATGAAGTTCATGGTGGTTTTTTCCAGTTCTGTGGTAGTTTGATGGGGATAGCATTGATTGTGTAAATTACTTTGGGCAGTATAGCCATTTTTACGATAGTGATTCTCATATATATTATTTCCATTATTTTAGAACTTGATTCAAATAGGAACTTTTTCATATGTAATTTTATTTGGAGTCTCACTGCAGGTAAGTGGAAAGCAAAGGTGTTCTGTAAAGGGTGAGGGTGGGAAGGTCCCTCCAAGCCCCATTCTTGTGCCCCTCTCCTTGTTGTAGCTCATAACCCTGAGGCTTCTCTGGGGAACACCAAGAACAGACATCCTATAAATATTTTTTAAAAATATGTCTTTATATTTTAGCAACCTAAGAAAGAGTTTTTGTGATAGCAATACTCTTGTTTAAAAGCAGTAGTTCAAATATGGCATACAGACTTGAGCCTTGGGGTTATGATCTTTGTTATTACTCTTCCACAGTTTGAGAAGTTAAAAAAATTGTGTTTCCCCATGATTAGGAGACAGGAAATCTGAAAAGAGCAGACCTCTATTTCTGCAGGACTATATGGCACTCATTTGGACACACGGTAGCACTGTCTACCGCTCTCTTGTGTCCATCAGAGATCTCCGGTAGGCAGCTGAGTCCCACTTTGGTTGGAGCAAAAGATCTTTCCTTACTTTGCTGCTTGGCTTTCTACCTGCTAGAGTGTAGTCTGCTTTTATGAGTGAGAATAAGGTATCTTGAGATATTAAATAGAGGGCTGGTCCATTGGGGATGAGTCTTGGATAGCAGAAGAGCCTGGTTCTCTTCTGCCATATTGAATAAATGGTCTGGCCACTGTTGCCCAGTGCCCTCAACAAACAGTATCCAGAATGAAGACTAGATCTTAAGCTTCATGACACTCACTGGAACTGCTAATAAACAGAACCTTCACAAGCATCGTCTGCAATATTGATTAGGGTGGCGTTCCTGTTCTCCCTCATCCCCTTCCTGTCCCCTTGTATGGAGACAGAGGATGATATAAAACCTACCCTCTAGCTGTGCATTCAAATTATCATCAATTATTTAGACCAAAAACTTTTAAAGATTATGTTGAAGAATGCCTCCTTTACTTCCTGTTTTTACCTTGGCCTCTTCTTCCCAAATCAGTGACTTGTTTTAATCCAGCTTTCTGGGATGGTAAAAAAGAAGAACCATCAAGTACATGGAAAGGGATTTTAGGAGTGAGATAGCACATAGATTAATACTATGACATGTTATTTTGCCAAATATCTATCTATTACCTATCTCCACCTACCTACCCACCTACCTATCTACCTATTATCTATGTGTATCTATCTATGAAAAACTGTCTTGATTTAATTAATGAAATTATGCACAAATTATTTTCCACTAGGAAGGAAATGTTTATCGAAATTAAATGAATAATACTAAGAATTATTTTTACTCATACATAATTCATTATAATAGAGGGTATCTAAGAAGTGGGTATTAATAGGTATTAAATTTATTGGCCATCTTTACAATGCATTAGACTTAACTATCATGTTTTAATCCTAAGGAAATATCTGTAAATTTGGAAAACTAAATAGACTCTAAGTGTCAAAATAAAGCCAGACGGCAGAGTGGGTGGGGAGATATTCTTGGGCAATCTGTCAACTTGGTATTCTCTTACATCACTTTATTTATCTATTTTTTTAAGCCTGCTCTGATTATAGATGACACAGTGACAGTAAAAGCAAAAGCAGAAGTGCTATTCTCACAGGATCTTGAAAATCTGATGCTATAATATAAAGCAGAAAATCAGTTTGGAGACTCTAGGATATAAAATAAGTTAAAAAAGTTAAAGAGCAAATGTAAATTCTGAATTGTTTACTATTCACTTCCCTGAAGTTTTGTGTTATTGAACATTATGATTATTTTTATTATGTCACTTTCAATGGACATGTGCATACAATTCTATCTTGTTCTCAATATCCCAGTCTGTCCTTTTTTCTGATTGTACAGTAAAATAGTATGACATACCCCTAATGCTATCTTTACTCTGGATAACATTTTATTCAGAGTAAAAGCTCTGAATCACCCATCAGAGCTCAGTATTCGCTGCAGAATCACAGAAGGCATCTTTGTACAGCAACGTCAGTGGACCCACTTACCTAGGCACTAAATAGTTTCTAAGTATAATAGAAATAACCGCCATTTCTAATGCAGCATTCAATATCCCTACCATACCACCTTTTCGTATCACATTGCTTTCAATTATATGGAGGTTATGTATACAATATCAGACAAATGTAATGTCATTAACCCTGAAATATCTAGAAAGATCAACAGAAACATAATTCTAGGTCAGAAATTATTCTGAGTTCTTAAAGTTTAATCATCTCAGGAATTCTCATTTGTCTCATTCACTTGGTATATTTTTAACCTAACTAATTTTATTTCTCCTTTGAAATTAGTAGAGATACTAGTTAAAATGCAGTATCTTTGGCAATTGAAAATACCAGAGGATCTTCAGATTGCTGGTCAAAACCTCACTTAGTTTATATATCACAAGACATGATGACATAGAAAACACAGTTAGAAACGACTCAAGACTCATGATTAACCTATATACTCATTAAAATAAAATAGATTTCCTTTGATTTTCCCTCCCTTTCATGAGATTGGGCATCAGAAAACACTGAATGTTTCAAAGTAGCTGAATTGTGTGATTAGGAAACCACAGGTTTGAAAACAATATGTATTCATTACCATGTAGCACAGATTCATGATAGGATCATTTTATTGTTTGCTTAAAAATTAAAATAAGATTTGTTTTGCAAAATTTGTATTTATTTACAGCATTTTAGTTTCACATCTATTATGCATAATTAACTAAAACTGTAAATGCTTTGAGATCATCTTTGAGAAAGAACATGTGAGTCCAGGACACCATTTAAATATACAGGCTTTATGAGGTCTCAAGATGTTAAAGTCATTCAAATATTTTGAGAGTTTTGAAAGACAATACATGCAGTGTTTAAAGTCCAAATCTTCATATAATACTGCATTCTTTAGTGACTGATCATTATATTCAAATATACTGAAGTGATTTAAAGTTACCAGTTACCTGACAATGCTAATATGTTAGATAATGTACAAACAAATGAGATTAACTTTAAAATAATTTGATTTGCAGCAATTCATTTTGCCAAAATGAAGCCATTAAGTCATTCATTCAACAATTATTGAGTGTTTACTATGTCAGTCCGTACACACACAAAGATAAGCACACAAACCCTAACAATAAAATAACTCTGAATAATGAATAACTCTGTCATTTTCCTCAGTGTCAGAGTAACTGGTAAAGAAATAATACAATAAAATAAAGTGAAATATGGAATAAGCAGTCTTTTCCACAAATGGTGCTGGGACAAGTATAAACAATGTAGGCATTTTGGAAATAGGTCTTTCTCAAAAGGCTAAACATCTTGCTATATGATTTAGTATTGCATCTAATAATTATGTATCCAAGAGACTGAAAACACACAGACACAAAAACTTGTGCATATATTTTCAAAGCAGCATTATTTATAATAGTCCCCAAATGACAACAGTTCATCTATCTATCTATCTATCTATCTATCTATCTATCCACCAATCAATCTATTTATCTACCTACCGATCTACTATCTATCTGGAGAGAGATAAAAATGTGTCATATTTATACAATGGAATTTTAATTTCGTTTTCAGATTAGTCAAGGTGAGGAATTGACCTTGTATCCTCCAACATTACTAAATTCATTTATTAGTTCAAACAGTTTCTTTTTTTTAGCAATTTCTTAGGATTCTCAACATACAAAATTGTATGTCTGAAATAGACACAGTTTTACATATTCTTTTTTAATAAGAATTCTTTTTATTTTACTCTTTGGTTATAATTTTCCACATGTCGTTGATGACCTGTTGTGAGTACATTTATCTTCTTCTTAATCATAGTGAGCAATTATTTAGTCGTTTGCTATTACTCATTGTGTTAATTATGGGTTTTGTTTTGTTTTCATTTTTCCCTTTATCAGGTTTTGGAAATGCCCTTCTATTGCTAGGTTTTAAAAATTATTTTATTATTAAGGCTGTAAATGCTTTTTCTGCAACAATTGAGATGATTATATTGTTTTTACCTTCATCCTATTGGTATGATGTATTACATCAACTGATTTTCAGATATTGAAACAAGATTGCATTGCTGGGAAAATCCCATTTGGTCGCTGTGCATAATCCTTCCATATGTCACTGAATTTGGTTTGTTTCTATTTTTTTGTGTTTTGCATCAATAGTGGTAAGAGATATTTGTCTGTAGTGTTTAGTTCCTGTGTTATCTTTGTTTTTGTCTGATTTTGGTGCCAGATTAATAATGACATCTTATATTGAGTTGGAAACTGTGACTTCCTCTTCTACTATTTTTTAAGAGTTTGCTAGAAGCTGATATTTTTCTTTAAATGTTGGCAAATAGACACCAGTGAGACTATCTGAGCCTAGGCATTATTTTCACTTTTGTTTCATATTTTGTAATTACTAATTCAATCACTTATTAGTCTCTTCAGATTTTCTATTATTTCTTGAGTCAGTTTGGTAGTTTTTATAGTTCTAGGAATTTTATTTAATTATATTTCATCTAATATATCTAATATTTAATTTTTTATTTGTACATAGTATTCCATTAAAATCTTGTTTGTTTATTTAAGATAGGTGATCATGTCCTTTCTTTAATTCCCATTGTTTGTAATTTGAACCCTCTCTCTCTTTTTTTCTGTTCAGTGTAACTAAAGATTTGCCACTTTTGTTCTTTTCACAAACCACATTTTGGTCTAATTAATATTTTCCATTGTTTTTTTTTTTCTCTATTTTTGTTGAATTTTATTTAACTATTGTTAAACTGCGATCATATTCAGTTTCAGTACTAGATTCAATACTTTTTTAAAGTTATTTTGCATTATTAATGTTTTCTCTATCAATTTTAGTCTAGGCAATCAACAAAACAACAAACTAAGTCCCTATCTATAGCGTTTGACAATTTCTGTAATGTAAATATTCCTACCATGACTGCTTTATAGCTACCAAGGTGATATCACTGAATGTAAAACTTGGAAAAGATATGCATTAATATAGCATTATATAGTATATCCATGATATACATACAAATGATGTAAAAAAACTGAAAATACAAAGAATATATACATGTAGTAAAATAATCAGGAAGTGCTAAGTTTGGAACATTATCTTTGCTTCCAATTTAATTTTAGTATATATTTTAATTTTTCATAATGGCTATTTGTAAATTCCAGCTTCCAAAATTTCTTAATATATATATTGTCTTTTTGAGACGGAGTTCCGCTCCCGTTACCTAGGCTGGAGTGCAATGGCGCGATCTCAGCTCACCGCAACCTCCACCTCCTGGGTTCAGGCAATTCTCCTGCCTCAGCCTCCCAAGCAGCCGGGACTACAGGCACACGCCACAGTGCCCAGCCATTTTTTTTTTTTTTGTATTTTTAGTAGAGACGGGGTTTCACCAGGCTGACCACGATGGTCCCGATCTCCCGACCTCGTGATCCACCCGCCTCGGCCTCCCAAAGTGCCGGGATCACAGGTGTGAGCCACTGCGCCTGGGCAATTTCTTAATATTTTAAAAGCTACTCCAACACAGCATAGGTTACCGAAGCCTTCTTTCACTACCTCTTGTACAGTAAATTCACTAGCCTTGATCTCATTACACTTATTTATCAAACTAGTCAGGGGACAATCATTACTTCTTTGTGCTATTTTTTATTGTGTCTTTCTAATTATATCACATGTTTTTGGCTAAGAAATCATATTTCCACATATTTATGTTTTATACTCAATCTGTCATAGACCTTATCCGTAGCTAATAATATTTTTCTTTTCCAAAGAAAAGTTTCCAAGGAAGCTACTGAAAACCACAGATCTTTCTATACAGAAAGAATGTAGTGGTATATAAAGACTAAAAAAAAGTTATACAGAATGACCAGATCATCTGTCAACTATCGCTGTATCTTATATATTTTAAATTATAAATGAAAGGCAAGCAGGTGTTGGAAACATGTCTCAGTGATAATAATAGCTGCAATAAGTACTTATTATAATAATAGCTTTATACTGTATGTGTGTATGCACACACATACAGTACTGTATACATACAGTATTGTATACTGTATGTTATACATACAGTATAAAGCTATTTACTGTATGTTATACATACAGTATAAAGCTATTTCATTCTCATAGCAAACCTCTGCATTAGTTATTACCATTCTGACAAAATGTTTAAACATATAATACTACGAGTTTCCTCAAGTTTGCACATCAAATCAGTGACAGAGTATTTAAATCTTGGTCTAACGATATGAAAATGTGTTTTCTTCAGTACTGTACCACACTGTTTTCCAGTTATATTTTACAGACATCTGGTTTTTTTTCTCTATCTTCTGTTTACAAACATATTAGTGATTTCAACAAAGGATTTAAAATGTTCCACCCAACTGTTAATCCAGAGGAGCCTGTGTGGGATATTGCCACTGTAAAATAGCAACAATTTTACTTACAATTCCTGAGAATTCCTCCACAGTTCTTTGACATTTTCTCCAAGTATTAGATTATATAAGTAACCTTTAAATAATTCTAAAATAAACTACTCAGAAAATGTATTTTCTCTAGACAGCATGAAACTGAAAATTATCAGAGATAATAATTAAGATGAAGAGAGGTAGAAAAAAAATAAAAGGAGATGGAGAGATAAAGGTGGAGATATTGATGAGAAAGAGAAAGGAATTGATTTACTTTCTAAACTATGGAACAATATGGAAAAGTCTAGAAACAAACAATTGGCTTGAGTCTTGTGCCACAATCTGAATTGTTGTTGTGGCTATAAATATGAGCAACTCAGATCTCCTGTTGTAAGGAGGATAATTAATGAGGGCTCCACCATCTATTCCTCAGGATCTACCACCACATTCAAATGGATCCCACCCTTTCCATAGTTCCTAAGGAGGGAAATAGCAGAGGAATAGTTGCTAATGGAGACCCGGGAGAAACACAGGGCTAGTCCAGCAGGAAACTTCAGCTCAAGCCTCCACCTGACTGTACATTTCTTAGAGCTGTCCTGCAGCTCTACATTCTACCTAATTTATCCTCCTTCCTTTCCTCTTGACACAAGTTTCATGCCAGCATATAGGTGCCAAGTCTCTTCCCTCTGGCTCCTCTCTCCAGGTTTCAGTCTGTCTCTTACACATCTGATTGATTCTCAGCATCTGCTTCTTGGCAGTCATGGAAACACTGTCATTGGCCCTCTAACATATGTCAACTCATCCAACAAACCCAAATTCCTAAAAGATTGGTGTAATCGATATTAGACAGTTAAAAATGAGAAACTAAATCACCTAAATTCACACTGCCAGCAATGATCAGAGCTGAAATTTACATCTGGTTTTGATGGACTTCGACTTCCACAATCTTTCTACAAGGAATTTTAGAAGCATAATATTGTTGGAGCTTAATTTTTTATAAAAGTATTTATGAAAATTTAAGCATATGTGTCTTAATCTGTTTGGACTGTTATAATAAATTGTCATACATTGAGTGACTTATAAACAGTAGAGATTTATTTTTTGAAGTTTTAGCGGCTGAGATCAAAATGTCTGCATGGTTGAGATCTAGTAAGGGCCTTCTTCCAGGTTGTGGATTGCCAACTTCTCTTTGTATCCTGACACAGTGGAAATAAATCAAGAGAGCTCTCTGTGGTCCCTTTTAGAAGGGCACTAATCCCATCAGGAGCACTCCACTCTCATGACTTTATCTAAACCAGATTACCTCCCAAAGACTTACTTACTACTATCATCATTTTGGAGGTTAGGATGTAAACATCTGAATTTGGAAGTAAAAGATTAGTATTTTCTGTTCATTGCCATTTGCTATGTTAAAGTAAAAATAATGATATAAATTTAATTTGGTTCCTAGAGCCCAAGTATTGTGTTTCTCTTGACTCATGATTTTATTTACCATTGGATATATAATTGCTCAGCTGAAGAAAATTATGCAAAAGAAATTTATATTCAATTTTGGCAAGACATGGGTAGTACTAGTTTTTCTGTGCATACCAATTATAACAACTATTTTGAACTTTTCTAAAGACGGATTAATCTTATCTTTTCATGAGTTTAATATCATGTTCATCATCACTAATCCATCCATTAGTTTCTTAGGCTGTAGCATCATCTCCATCTTCACTACAAAGCACTCCGATCACAAAAGATGATTAGCATTGTCTGGAATAGGTAATAACAAAAGGTTGACTTCTTTTTCCAATAGTCCTAGTTATGGGCCATAAAAAGCTCATTAAGTGTCAACTATTGCAGCTACATTGATAAAATTAGCATATATTATTTACCCAATAAGGAGCTGAAGTTGGGTACATATCTGTACACTATAATGACTCAAAATTATCTATTTACTGAACTAAAAAAGCAAACGCTATAATTAAAAAGTTATGAATAGTTTATTTAAGAATCTCTTCTGAACTATAGTTTTCTACCAACTTTTAAAATTATTGTGTCTGCTTCTTCCTTCAAGAAGTTTTTTTCAGGCATCATCAGCATTCTCCAAAGAGACAGAACTAACTCTGTGTGTGTGTGTGTGTGTGTGTGTGTGTGTGTGTGTGTCTGTGTGTGTGTGTGTGTGTACAGAGAAACAGAGAGAGAAAAAGAGAGAGAGAGAGAGGAATAGATTCATTTTAAAAAATTGGCTCATTCAGTTACAGAAGAGGACTAGTTCAAAATCTGCATGTGAGCTGGTAGGGTGGAGAAACACAGAAGAGCTCATGCTATAGCTGAATTCTGAAGGCTGTAAGGCCACATAAAATTCACCATCACAAGTCCACCCCCTTTCAACATAGCACCTCTACACATTTATGTAAAGCATACTTAATCTCCACAGTTGAAAAGAATGTCATACTTCTGCCGCACATGATAAAACTATCTAGAGTACAACCAATAAATGTACAATCCCTTTCTCAGAAAAAGAAAGTAAAATGTATTTTTGGGACATAGTTACTCTTCTTGATATTCTATAGTTTAAATACTATAATGTAAAATTAACAATACCTGGGGCCCAAAGTGGCTCCGGCCGGATGTCGTGGCGCTTGCGAAGGCGAGGCCAAGAGTTCAAGGCCAACCAACCTCAGCAACCTTACAAGCTCTCAATGATTGGCAAAAAAAAAAACAAAACAACAACAACAAAAAACAAAACAAAACAAAAAAACAATACTTAAACACTATGATATTAAGTCAATGCACCTTATGTTACATTAGAGTGGATATTTGCTTTTTACACATTCCCCCACAAACATATTGGTAACGAAATACAGAAGAAATATTCATGATAATTTCAGTCCTTATTTATGTAATTATTTATACAGTGAATCTGGTATTTATAACTACCTACTTTCATTATCCATTCTTTCTGTATTCTTTTTTCTTTTTTTAGACAGAGTTTTGCTCTTGTCACCCAGGCTGGAACAGTACCATGGCATGATCTCAGTTTACTGTAACCTCTACCTTCTGAATTCAAGTGATTCTCCTATATCAGCCTCCTAAGTAGCTGGGATTACAGGTGCCCACAGTGATGCCTGGCTAATTTTTTTGTATTTTTAGTAGAGATGGAGTTTCACCATGTTGGCCAGGCTGGTCTCAAACTCCTGACCTCAGGTGATCCACCTGTCTCAGCCTCCCAAAGTGCTGGAATTACAAGTTTAAGCCACCATGACTAGACTTGCTTATATTCTTTTATCTTAACAAGCACCTCAGCTGGTCGTGGTTCTTTGTCTGGTGGAGTGACCCAAATCTATGTTCTTGAAGGATACGGGACATCGATAGTTCTGTCTGGATTATGTCAGTGTAGTTTCTCACTAACTTAATTGCAGGGCCTGGTAATACTAACAGATGCCTAAGGAATCTCTTGCATTCTATTCCTGATGTTCCTTACCTCCACTGTGGAACAGAAGTTCAATTTATCCTCAGTAGTCAAGTTCAATCACCCAAGCCAGTACTATATCATCTTTTTCCCTGTTGATTTTGAGGAATGAAAGCCCAGATTGAGCCTGTGACAGTCAAAATTTCTACTTCAATGAAAGTATTGCCATTTCTCCAAGTAGAATCATTCCTTCTTTTGGAATGAAGACCTCTAGGCTAACAGTGTTTGAGGTAGTGGATACAGAAAGCAAAAACTTTGCTACTGAGTCAGTATGGATGACTGTGAGTGGTTTCATTTCCACTTTCACTCCTGCATACCTGGAACCATGAATTGTGGCTATAATGAATACAGCATTTAGCAATGGCTCTTACCCTACTAGTCAGAGGAGAAGCTTAAGGAGTGTATTAGTCTGTTTTCACACTGTTATAAAGAACTGCCTGAGACTGGGTAATTTGTAAAGAAAGAGGTTTAATTGAATCACTGTTCTGTATGGCTGGAGAGGACTCAGAAAACTTAAAATCATGGCAGAAGGCAAAGGGGAAGCAAGCATGTCTTACCATGGCAGAGCAGGAGAGAGAGCTAAAGGGGAAGTACCACACACTTGCAGACAACCAGATCTCCTAAAAACTCACTCATGAGAACAGTGAGAAGGAAGTCTGCTCCCATGATTCAGTCCCCTGCCATCAGGCCCCTCCTCCAACATGTGGGGAATGCAACTCAAGATGAGATTTGGGTGGGGACACAGAGATAGATTATGTCAAGTAGGTTAGGTGATAAGTGGTATTTTAGCACAGGTTATCTTACTGTGGGCCCAGTGGACCCTGAAAGAATCTTTTTCCCCCTAATTCTTGAATGATAAATAGGAGTCACCAGAATCCTCAAATAGTTTCCCTGACCTATGGAATGAGGGCTAATATAATGAGAAAGGTCAAATAAAGGCAATCAGAACTGCCTCTACCTAAGAAAATAGGAAACAAAAAGCAATTTCACATTTCTGGAAAGATTCCAGAGATTTGTATCATCATCAAGAACTTGAAAGATGCAGGGGTGGTGATTTCCACCACATCCTCATTCAACCTTGCTATCTGGCATATACAAAAGATAGACGAATTTTGGAGAATGACAGCGACTTATTAGTGACTCCAATGGCAGCCGCTTTACCACATGTGTTTTTATGGCTTGAGCAAATTCTCACATTCTCTAGTACTTGGTATATAGCTATTGATCTGGCAAATGCTTTTTTTCCACACCTTTGTTAACAAAGACCACCAGAAAGAGTTTGCTTTTATCTGGTAAAGTTGGCAATACATCTTTACCATTTTATGCCAGAAATATATCTACTCTCTGGCTTTATGTCATAATTTAATTCTCAGGGGTCTTGATCAGCTTTCCCTTCTATAAGATATAGATGTTATTACTTTGACGACACAGGCCTCTGAACAAGAAGTAGCAACTACATTATACTTATTAATAACACATTTGTATGTAAAAGGATAAAAAATAAATCTGACTCAAATTTAAGGGACTTCTCAGTGAAATTTATATGGATCCAGTGGTATGAGGCATGTTGAGAAATCCTGTAAAAGGTGAAGGATACATGATTGAATCTGGCCCTTACTAAAACCAATAAAAGAAGCACAATGCCTGGTGAGACTCTTTGTATATTGGAGGCAACGTATGTCTCATTTGAGTGTGTTGTCTCACCAAGTGACACAAAAGGCTGCTAATTTTCAGGGGGCTGGAATAAGAGAAGACTCTGGAACAGACCCAAGCTGTTATGCAAGCTGCTGTGCTCCATGGGCTATATGATCCAATAGATCAAATGGTGTGTGATGCGTCAAATAATAGTACTGTTTGGAGCCCCTGGCATGCCCTTACAAATGAATCATACTGTAGTATTTTAGAATCTCGAAACAAATTTTCGCAATTCTCTGTGACTAGCTGGTTTTCTTTTGAAAAGGAGCTTCTGGTCTGCTGCTAAGCAATAATAGAGGCTGGGAACCTAACCATAGGACACCAAATTATCATGTGACCTGAGCTGACTGTTATGGACTGGGTGTTATCTGAACCCCAAAGGCCATAAATTTGGGTGTGCACAGCAGTCCTTTATCATCAGAGGTAAGTCTATATATATTATTGGGCCCTAGCAGGCCCTGAGAGCACAAGCAAATTGCAAAAATAAGAGGCTCAAATGCAGCCTGTCACAGTGGCTCATGCCTGTAATCCCGGCACTTCGAGAGCCTAAGCAGGCAGATCACAGGGTCAGGAGTTTGAGACCAGCCTGGCCAATGTGGAGAAACCCCATCTCTACTGAAAATATAAAAATCACCTGGGTATAGTGGCCCGCACCTGTAGTCCCAGCTATTCGGGAGGCTAAGCCAGGAGAATCGCTTGAACCCAGGAGGTGGTAGTTGCAGTGAGCTGAGATGGTGCCACTGCACTCCAGCCTGGGTGACAGAGCAAGGCTCCATTTCAAGAAAAACAAAAATGAGACTCACATGCCTAAAAACCCCCTTCTGCTGTACCTTCTCTCTACAAATCTGCACCTGTAGCTTCATGGGAAGTACTCTACAGACAGAGGATGAGAAAACTTAGGCCTGATATACAAATGATTCTATACAATATGCCAGCACCACCTGAAAGTGAACAGTTGCAGTACCAGAGCTTCTTTATGGGATACCTGTTGTATTAATCAGGGTTCTCTAGGGGGACAGAACTAATGGGATATATATGTGTGTGTGTGTGTGTGTGTGTGTGTGTGTGTGTGTGTGTGTGTACAGCCATGAGTTTGCTAAGCCATGAGTAAGTGTACAGCCATGAGTTTGGTACAAACTCACCATAATTCTTGGGTGTTTACTGTGTAATAGGCATCTCCTTGTTGGAAGCCACAGAATGGCATAGGAAGACTCTGGAATTTATTTGAATGCTAGTTCCAGCACATTTTAATGGTGAAATTTTGGGTAAGTCCAATATGAATATGATAATATGTCAATATCTAAGCCCTATTTGATTTTCTTTGACTCTTTTCCCAACTTATTCTTTGTTTTTCTTTCTTCTGTCCTTCTTTTCTTTTCTTACCCACTTTTCATTTCTAGTTAGTTTCAGTTGTACACGTGGCCCTGTTTTCAGTGCAATGAATAAAAAATTTAACTAACTTGGCTTGCTTCCTATAACATTAGGCAGGGACATTTGTATATAAACTAATAAATCTAATTAAATTATAAGTGCAGTAACATCACTAGTGAATACACATTTTAGAAGGACAAATGTGGATGCAATCAACTTCGTTAATTGAAAGAGAGATGCCAAGAAAATATGAAAGAGCAAACGGAATTTGAACTGGAATTGAAAAAATGGCAGATGACTTCTAGAAGTTATAAGGCAATTTAATGGGGATGCTTTACTGATTTTTTGATATTGGTTAAGCAAAGCAGAAATTGATTAAGTCAAGCAACATACAAAACATATCATTTTTTCCCAAAATAAAAATATTTTGAAGTGAAAAAGACACTTATTTGAAGCAGGCTGTTTCAGAATTAGAGAACTCAGTGAAGCCCCAGTAAAAATACTAGAGAGAAGGAATTCTGATGCTGTGTAAAATGTGAGCTCACCAGGCTGAGGAGCAACAAGAGCCATCCTGGCCTCCCTGGCAGCAGATTGGATTGTGCCCATTTGGATTAAGGGTAGGTCTGCCTTCCCCAGCCCACTGACTCAATGGTTAATCTCCTTTGGCAACACCTTCACAGATACATCCAAGATCAATATTTTGTATACTTCAATCCAATCAAGTTGACTCTCTTGATTTTTCTGTTTAATATGAATAATCAGAGAAAAATCTCTGTTTAATACAAATAATTGGATAATTACTTCATCACATGATAAGTGTAACAACAACAACAGCAAGATTGTGAGGTGGTATGAAGATGCAGATGAAGGAATCACACTGGATTTCCTAGATAGGTAATGCATAAGCTGAGTTTTAAAAGATGAATATGAATTAGAAAGTTCAGGATGGTTAAACATAGCAGCAGGCTGCAACTTTGTAGCAGGAGAGTGTCCAGAAATAGTTTCTGGATCTGTGATAGGAGATGAAGTTAAGAAGAGAAGCAGATAATTAAGGGCCAGTTTGTCATACAGTAGTCCCCTTCTTATCCACAGAAGATATGTTGCAAGGCTTTTGTTGATGACTGAAGCTAAATCATACAGAACCCTATATATACTGTATTTTTTCATATATACGTACCAATTATGAAGTTTAATTCATATATTAGGTATGACATTGTAAGAGATTACCCACAATAACTTGTAATAAAATAGAACAATTATAGTTACATGCTATAATAAAAGTAAGATAAGGATTACTTGATCACAAGTTCTGTAATGCTGCAGTTAATCTGGTAATAGAGAAGCCTATGAAGTGAGTAAGTGTACAGTGTGTATATGCTGGACAAAGGGATGATTCACGTCCCAGGTGAGGAAAAGATGGACAGCACAAGAGATCATCACACTACTCAGAACTGTGTGCAATTTAAAACTTATAAATTATTTATTTCTGAAATTTCCCACTTAATATTCTTGGACTGAGGTTGACTATGTGTAACCAAAATCTTGTTAAGTGGAACCTTGGAAAAGGAGGGACTACTGTACTGAGGAATTTGAATTTTATAACAGTAAAGGGGAGTGTGTGTTATCTGGGCTACATTTTTAAAGGCCTCTATATTCTGGACAAGTTTCCTTGTGGTCTTGGTCCTCCACCGGATTTATCTCTGCTCTTGGTATCTTCAGTTGTGATTATCAGCTCTTCTTAAATTAATTTTCTTGGACTGTTCCTGGCTAACCCATTCCAGACTTTTGTAAGCGCTCAGTTGGCTCATTTTGGTCTCATTGGGCTAATGTTGTCATATCCAATATGGTGTCATTGGTTCGAGTTCAGGTAATGTACATGACTCCGTGGCAGATGACTCTTGCTGCTACATGGCATAAGGAAGTAAGTTTAAAGATAATCTGACACTTGCAGATCAATGTTACTTTTCACACAAAAGAAGCATTTTTCTATCACTAGAATTAAAACTAAAGCTGAGCACATTTGAGTCTAAAGAAAAAGCAATCGCTGATTTACTTTTTCATCAGGATATTCTATAGTTACCACATCTGGGTGTCATTGTCAGTGAACAGAATAATTCTGGAATTTTTTTTAACCAAAAGGCAATAGGAAAGATTGTACATAAATATTTTGCTTTGTTGCTATATCTCAGCTTGGATATTTCAGGTAAGAAATTGTGTATTACATATACATCATGAAAGAAAGAAAGAAGATAAATTATTTATAATATTTAGTCTGACTCTGATTCATTTTAATCTTATTTTTTTTTAATTTAGAAAATGAAAACATCTTAGTATCATGCTATTCTTTATATACTAATTAGAGCTACTCAAGTCATTTTCTGGCAGTGCTTTCTCTGATTCAATTCCAGAGAACATGCATAATTATCAAGGTAGTTTCCTCACTTACCTAATTTTTTTTAAATTTAGCAAATTAATCTAAGTTCAAGATTTTGAAATCTATTTCATATATAATGAGGAGATGCTTATAAGCTGTTAATATCCTCTTCTTCTGAGGACACTACAGAAAGGAATTACGTTACCTTACCTGGGGGAAAAAAGCTTATAGAAAGAGGTTAATAGACATTAGAAAGTAGAAGTTTCTTTAAACAAGTGATTTTTAGGGAATAATGTATTCTATTTTTTGTAACTTTTATGTTCTGGGGTACATGAACAGAGTGTGCAGGTTTTTTACATAGGTGAACATGTGTCATGGGGTTTTATACAGACTATTTCATCACCCGGGTATTAAGCCTAGTATCCATTTGTTATTTTTCCTGATCCTCTCCCTCTTCCCACCTCCACTCTTTGGTAGGCCCCAGTGTGTGTTGTTCCCCTCTATGTGTCCATGTGTTCTCTTCATTTAGCTTCCACTTACAAGTGAGAACAAGTGGTATTTGGATTTCTGTTCTGTGTTAGTTTGCTAAGGGTAATGTCCTCCAGCTCCACCCAAGTCCCTGCAAAGGACGCAATCTTGTTCTTTTCTTATGGCTGCATAGTGGAAATAATTTATTCTAAAAATATTTGCATAATGGGAACTATTTGCTCTAAAACATGGATGATTTAGATGAAAACTTCTAAAGTCATCGATGAAACTAGTCCTGACCTAGCCTTTTAAATTTACATTATGTAATTTTGCATGCTCTAACAGATTAGAAATTTTACAAAGAACTCTTAATGGACTTCGAACAGATGCCCTTTAAGAGTATACCGTCTGTCTTTGGTTGGAGCTCATCTAAGTGTGAAGCTCACCTTCATATTTCTTCATTTATTTGTCAAGTATTTATTCATCTTCTCAATTTCTCGCCTCTGCTAGTTGCTGAAGACACAAAAAAGAAATCACACAGTCTCTGATCTGAAAGATTTCAGAGTCTACTGTAGAGGCATTGGTTGGTAAACAAATAATTCCATGTAATGTAATGGCCCCATTTCTTTTTTGGATATAGACATTTAAAAGACAAACTTGCTTATCTCAACAGCTAAACTCAGGTAAGTGACAAAATAGATTTTTAAAATTCCATTATTGTCATCAAACACACTTTGCATAATTTTAATTATTTTTAAAATGCTGAGGTTTGTTTCATGGCTAAGGATGGTCTATCTTGGTGAATGTTGATCACTTATTGATTTTTGAATATTAAACAAGTTTTGCCTTCTTGGAATAAATCTCATTCAGTTATGATGCATTATGTATTTTATATATTACTGAATACAGTTTGCTAATAATTTGTTAAGACTTTATATCTTTTCTCATGACAGTTTAATATTTTCATCTTCCTTTGGTATTAAAGTCATGCTGGTTGCATCCATCTTCTGGAGGAGATTTTGTACATTGGTGTTACTTTTTAAATACCCAGTGAAGTCATTCAAGCCCTGTCAATTTCTTAGTTGAATGATGTAAACTACAAGTATTTATTTCATAAATACTCTATCATTCTGATCATTTTTTAGTAAGAATAGAAAATTTGCCTCTTAATTTGTCCACTTCATCTAGGTTCTTAATGTATGAATATAATGTCATCTACAATAATAGAATCAAATTAGAAATCAATAGCAGAATAACATTAGAAAAATCACAACACATGGAAATTAAACAATAAACTTCTAAAAATTTTATTGGTCAAACAAGAAATCTTATAAAAATAAAAAATACATAGAGATGAATAAATATGAAGGCACAACATCTAAAAATGTGTGAATAAACTTTATTTGGATGAAATGATGTACACCTATTTTCCCTGTTCCAAACACTCATATACAACTATAAGTTCTGGAAGTGACAAAAGAGACAAAGAAAGAACTCTGAAAAGTCATTGAAAAAAGGCAAGGTGTCTATTGTTCCAAAAGTACCAACAGAGGGAAGGCATCCAGACCTAGCACTTTCCTTACCATTTAGTTACAGACATAACTAAAAAGAGCCTAAATTTTTCAAATTGGGCAGAGATATAACTAAAGAAACTAGGCGAAACTATTGACACATACAACATGTTACATAGGTGCAACTATAACAAAATACTGTTTTTCCCTTAGCCCGTGAAATATTCACCAAGATGTACTATATCCTAGGCTATAAAACAAACATAAATCCTCTTAAATTAATTGAAAAATTTTTAAAAGTGTATTCTCTTACCATAATGAAATCAAATGAGAAACCAGTAGTATAATGATAAAAGGAAAATTTCTTTTTTTTAAATTATACTTTTAAGTTCTGGGGTACATGTGCAGATCATGCAGATTTGTTACATAGGTATACACATGCCATCGTGGTTTGCTGCATTCATCCGCCCATCATCTACATTGGGTTTTTCTCCTAATGTTATCCCTCTACAGTCCCCCAACCTCATGCTATCCCTCCCCTAGCCCGTCTATCCCCCAATAGGCACCAGTGTGTGATGTTGCCCTCTTTGTGTCCATGTGTTCTTATTGTTCAACACTCACTTATGAGTGAGAATATATGGTGTTTGATTTTCTGTTCTGTGTCAGTTTGCTGAGAATGATAGTTTCCAGTTTCATCCATGTCCCAGCAAATGACATAAACTCATCCTTTTTTATGGCTGCATAGTATTTCATGGTATATATGTGCCACATTTTCTTTATCCAGTCTATCTTTGATGGGCATTTGGGTTGGTTCCAATTCTTTGCTGTTGTGAACAGTGCCGCAATGAACATACATGTGCTTGTGTCTTTAAAGTAGTATGATTTATAATCCTTTGAGTATATACCCAGTAATGGGATTGCTAGGTCAAATGGTATTTCTGGTTCTAGATCCTTGAGGAATCACTACACTATCTTCCACAATGGTTGAACTAACTTACTGTCCCACCAACAGTGTAAAAGCATTCCTATTTCTCCACATTCTCTCTAGTATCTGTTGTCTTCTGATTTTTTAATTATTGACATTTTAACTGGCATGAGATGGTGTCTCAATGTGGTTTTGATTTGCATTTCTCTAATGACCAGTGATGATGAGGTTTTTATCATATATGTTTGTTGGCCGCATAAATGTCATCTTTTGAGAAGTGTCTGTTTATATCCTTTGCCCACTTTTTGATAGGGTTGTTTTTTTCTTGTAAATTTCTTTAAGTTCTTTCTAGATTCTGGGTATTAGCCCTTTGTCAGATGGAGAGATTGCAAAAATTTTCTACCATTCTGTAGATTGTCTGCTTGTTCTAATGCTAGTTTCTTTTGCTGTGCAGAAGCTCTCAAGTTTAATTCGATCCCATTTGTCAATTTTGGCTTTTGTTGCCAATGCTTTTGGTGTTTTAGTGATGAAATCTTTGCCCCTGCCTATGTCCTGAATGGTATTGCCTAGGTTTTCCTCCAGGGTTTTTATGGCTTTAGGTCTGACATTTAAGTCTTTAATCCATCTTGAGTTAATTTTTGTATAAGATGTAAAGAAGAGATCCAATTTCAGCTTTCTGCATATGGCTACCAGTTTTCTCAACACCATTTATTAAATAGAGAATCCTTTCCCCATTGCTTGTTTTTGTCAGGTTTGTCAAAGATCAGATGATTGTAGATGTGTGGAGTTATTACTGAGACCTCTGCTCTGTTCCACTTGTCTATATATCTGTTTTGGTACCAGTACCATGATGTTTTTGTGACTGTAGGCTTTGAAGTCAGGTAGCTTGATGCTTCCAGCTTTGTTCTTTTTGCTTAGGATTGTCTTGGCTATGTGGGCTCTTTTGTGATTCCATATGAACTTTAAAGTAGTTGTTTCCAATTCTGTGAATGAATATAAAACATTTAAAATCTGTGGAATTTATTGTATATTAGTTATATCTTAACAAAAAAAAACTACAGTGTGATGTGTCCTATGAAGTTTAAAGGCAGAGATTTGGAGCAGGCATAAAAGCAGCACTCAGCCCAGGCATGAAGGCCCTGGATGTACCTGAAGCTGCCCCATGTGATAGGGAAGAGAAGGCTTTGAGTAAAAAGAATAGACCAGGAACTAAGCTAGATGTGATCCTTGATTTCTTTCTTTTGCCTTGACATTTTAAATTGTTCAAGTCTGTACTCAATTATGCCAAAGGATGGTATGGAATAATATTTTACCCTTGATGAGGTCAGACTCCAGTGTGCACCTGAGACCACTGTGAGTGTGGAAGATGAAGTATGTGAGGAAGATGTTCAAAGGCCTGGTTCTCAAAGTGTGGACCTCAAACTCTGGTCCTAGGAACCACAGCACCTGTATCACCCAGGAGCTAGTTAGAATTACAAATTATTGAGGCCCAATCTAGACCTTCTGAATCAGACGTGCATATTGCCTAATAATTTGCATTTTTCATATAAGCCTTCAAATTGATTTTCATATAAACTGAGTTTGAAAATCAGTGTTCAGTGGGAAAGAATATACTCAGAAAAAATACATTTTCAGGGCTGCAAGATTCAGCACCTTCCTTCAGCACCTTCATCTATGTTCTATTCTAGAAAATTAGGATCTGATTATTTTATGTAGGTCTGAGTTGTCCCTTCCCTTCCATTCTAGAAGATTATGATGTTACTCTGCTCCATTCTAGAAGATGATGATCTATGCTCCATTCTAGAAGATTAGAATTTGATTATTTTATGTAGGTCTAGTTGGCCCTTCGGTATTTACACTATAAAAAATTCCATGGGATGCTGCTGCAGCTGGACTAGACACCACAGAAAACTGAGGGTTATGTAATTAAAGACAAAAAGTATCTTTATATAAGGAAAGGGAACCTTTCTAGAGGAGGTGATATCAATGTGAACCTAAAAGTGGTAGGTTTTAGCCAAAATATAAGAAGGAATTTATATTTTAAGAAATAGCATGTACAATTGATTTTTAAATACTGCAGAAGTTGGAGAACCACCACCTCACCATTGCAGTCAAAAATCCACTTATAACTTTAGACTTTTCAAAAACTGAACTACTACTAGCCTACTGTTGACCAGAAGCCTACCGACAACACAAACAGTCAGTTAATACATATTTTGTATGTTACACGTATTGTACTCTTATACTAGCATAAGCTAAAGAGAAGATTATGTCATTAAGAGAATTATCAGAAAGAGAAAATATATTTACTATCCATTAAAGAGAAGTGGACCATGATAAAATTCCTCATCGTCAACATCTCCATGCTGAGTAGGTGGAGGAGGAGGTGGAAGAGGAGGGTTTGGTCTCAGGGATGGCCAAGATGGAAGAAAATCTGCCTGCCCCTGGATCCCGGCAATTCAAATCTGTGATATTAGAGGGCCAACTGGAATAAGAGGACAGTCAGCCAGTAAAAAGCTACATGCTAGAAGTTGAGATTATGTGAATCAATTAGGTTGGTGGGAAAATCAATAAGAATGGTAAAGAGATATATTATTCTGTCATCAAAATGCCATTGGGCAATAGTAGAAAATAAAGGCTGCAGAGAACAATGGCGGCTTATTCACTGATTGACCACAGCACATGCTGGTGGCCAATGGCCTGCCTTCCAGCTACTTGTTTCACCAAGTGACTCTAAAGTCTTTGGAACTGGGTTTCTGCTTTGTGGCCATGTAATTGATCTTAATCTGCTGCTTGCTAATCTCTAAAGCTGTCATGCTAGTCTCTTCATATCTTTTGTGTATATTCCATTCTGTTCTCTTCACCTAATTTCCTTTTGCCAGTAAAGAAATTTGTTGTGTAGTACACACGTCACAGTCGCTTTACATATGTCATCCAGTTTTATCCTGACAACTGCTATTGACATATTTATTGTTTCACTTTCCAGATGAGGGAATTGGGGCTCAGACAGCTTAAGTGTCCTACCCAAGGTCATATGGGTTGTGAGAGAAAGAGTGACCCTGAAGAAGTACTCTTTATATTTTTAGATTATTACTAAGTTTGATTCAGCCCGGCTTCAGTATTGCTTTCTGGGAAGTCAGTGGAAGAAAGAAGAAATCATTCTTAGACTCTTTCCAAAGCATAACTCTTAATGTTTGTTGCTGCCTTTTAATTTTCCCCTGCTGCCTCCTATTACTCTTCTCAGTAACTGCATTATTTAACTCTATTAAATATTTAGGAGTGCAGTATGAGAGATGTCATACAAAATAAAGTTTTATTATCCACAGGATACAGGTACACACATAAATTATGTGCAGAGACAGATGCACAATCCAGAGAAAGATTACACCCCTGGGGGCATGAGGATTGTTGTATCATCTGCCTGAGCTCATATTCTTACTTTCTTTCCTCTCAGGCTTGGGTCATGGCATGGCTATTTATGCCTTTCTGATCTTGAAGTGGAATGACCTCACTTCTATGTTCTGCTAGGAGGCAATGTCAGGGCTGGTCAGAGAGTTGATCCACTGTGCCGCCTGTGACAGAATTCATCCTTCAAAAGGAGTAAAGGTCAATATTCTCTTAGATAGTTCCAGTTCCATGGTTACAGAATGCTTAGCCTCTGACTCATATACAAGGTGACATGATTGCTAAATGCCAAACTTAGAACTAGAACCCTGTATTTGCTAATCTTGAAAATTATTTACATTTCCTTTTGGGTTCCAGGAGTTAGTTTTGCTCTCCTATATTGAATGTGGTGATTTTTGCCCAGTGGTGATGAAGTGACTGTGTGCAGAAAGATCATGCTGGCTTTCTGAACATAACTTCCATAGGAGCAACGTCTGCATATAAATATTGCCTCTTTTTCTGATGGTCTTTCCACCTGCATGCCTTAATGTACACAAGCATTGACACCTGGCAAATAATTAGTGCACAATAAACATTTGCTTACCCATCCATTTTTTAAAATAAATATTTATTTGTAATCATTTTGTGCTAGATATTCTTTTAGCCACTGAGGATAAATCACTAACTGATAGAAACAAAGATTGTACTCTAGATCTTAGTTAGGAAGACAGTTGCAATTAATTAAATACACAAATGAAAGAGAGCTGCTTAGTGCAGTGGCAGTGTATAAAGGAAATTTTAGAACACATTATTTATTGAATGTTGTCTCATAAGTGAATGTATGTCTGAACTACATAAAAAAGATTACCCTTTACCTCTTGATGGACAATGAAAATAATAAATGGAGGTTGTAAAACCAGTATGGGGTTAAATTTAAAAATATGGTGGTGATAGCATGGTGGTAGGGAGAATAATGATCCCCAAAGATGTCCAGGTTCTAATCTCTGGCATTTGTGAATATGTTACCTTACCTGGCAAAAGGGGCTTTACATATGTGAGTAAGGAGAAGCACCTGGAGATGAGGAGGTTATCCTGGATTATCTGGGTAGGTCCAACCTAATCACAAGAATCCTTAAGAGTTGAGAACCTTTCTTGACTTGATCAGAGAAAACTGACAATAGAGCAGGTTCATGGAGATAGCATTGAATGAAATCAAAATATTTTACCCCAAACATACTTCTTTGACATATTTTGTGATGACTGTTCAGAAGACTGCACACAGAAGTAATCCTTCTAAGTTGTCTTTTGGCAGGAAGATTTGCATCCGTAGAGAATCTGCTTTGATGCAGACTCCCTTTCTCTGAGGCCTTCCCTTGCCTGGAACTAGGATAGATTAACTGAGAGTCTGACACCTCTAAAGGTCTGAAAGAAACCTTTTTCGTCCTTTCTCTCTGAGAGCTGCTACCTGTCTGGGTTCATTTACATATCAATACCACCTTTGTCAGCCAGTCCTCTTCTCCCCCTTTCATAACCTGTTTTGCCAAGATCCAAGTTCCCCTTCTTTCTGTCACCTCAAGATGGCATATAAGCTTTTGAACCCCATTGGAGCATTGGGCTAATCACTCTGTGATTCTCCCCCATGTGCGTGTTTAATAACTTTGTATGCCATTTCCCTTATTAATCTGCCTTTGTCAGTTGATTTTGCAGTGAACCTTGAGCAGACAAAGAGGACGATTTTCCTTGGACACTACAGCAGCCTAACAAGGACAGGTTTTGAAGGTGGAGGAACAGCACCCTAAGCCATGGTCTGCAAGCAACCTGTAGAACCAAGTGTATGTGAGGAAGCAAGATTCTCTCTAGACTCTCAAGAGGCAACAGAGTCCTGGCAGACACCTTAGCCCAGTAAAGCTGATGTTGCCACTCTGACATGTAAAATTCTAAGATTGTAAATGGGTGTTGATTCAAACCACTGCATTAGTGGCGATTTGTCACAACAGCAATAGGAAACTAATGCAGTCACCATGGAGTGATATGATGTCAACAGAATCAGAACATCCTTATCTTCACTTACTCTCATTTGTCCTGACTTTTCTTTCCTAACAGCATTATATATTTTCTTTTCCAGAAGGCTTTAATGTTGCAGACCCTCAATCCTTTTGAACCTTTGAAGTAATCATATCACAAGGATACCTTGAAACTTCATGTTCTGTTTCTCTTTGAAAACAAAAGTTTTTTTGTGAATAGAGGATTGCTGCTATAAGATCTCTCTATGAGCCCCTGGCAGCACTTTTGTTTGAGAGACTAAAGTGTTTGAAAAGAACGGTTTTTATCTCAGTTTGACTGTTGAAAGTAATTGTCTCTGGTAAAAACAAAAACAAAAACAAAAACTTTTTTCTCTTAGTTGTAGTGCAATATAAAAAATAGAAAAAAATCTACCTTTTAATTTTAATATACTAGGGAAGTTGTTTTCAAAATGTTCTTTTCTCTGTCTGCAGCATGTAGCAGAAGATTAAGTTATTTTCTCTATTATTAATTTGTTGTTGCTTTTTATTTGTTTATCTTCTCCCATGTTTTTGGAGCATATTCACCAAATACTAAAATATGGGGGATTAATTAATTTCTTAGTTAATGAGTGTCTAAATTAATGAAGGGATCTATATATTGGATTTTTAAAAATCTTATTTTAATGTTGCAGAATCATACACTCCCAAAGAATATTAAGTAGTAAACTAATGTGCTTTGTTTCGCTTAAATTGGCTCTTTCTCTATATTGAATGTAGCAAATCTAACCCTCCTCTTGTTGAATATGATAAGTTAGCACTTTGTGAGACGTTCCTTAAAAGACATTTAATAATTGCTTTACATGTGCTATTTATAGCTAGAACCAAACTTCCCTATGTTGCTTCTCAGATGAACACTCTTTCGCCAGAATGCACACATACAGATAGAATAATTATCTTATTTTCTGAAGTTGGACTCGGCTATTGTCTGATATAAGAATACCGTTTGAACCTAAGACTACATCCAAACCCCGATGAATATAATTCTGTGGCCTCTAATACCCTATCATATACTTTGATGGACAAGATACAGAAATGAATCATAGTTTATACCTTTGAGGAGATTGGTAAAACTACCTATAATATCTTTTTTCTCTCCCTCCCCACGTACCCTCTTCTGCTTCACATCCAATTTCTGTGTATATCCATCCCTCTATTGTACCTGGGTGCCCAGCCATTTGTATACCGTTTCTTTTTTTTTCCTTTTCTTTCTTTTTTTTTTTTTTTTTGAGAGGGAGTCTTACTCTGTTGCCCAGGCTGGAGTGTAGTGGTGTGATCTCTGCTCACTGCAACCTCCACCTCCCAGGTTCAAGTGATTCTTCTGCCTCAGCCTCCCAAGTAGGTGGGATTACAGGCACACACCACCATGCCCAGCTAATGTTTTTGGGTATTTTTAGTATAGACAGGGTTTCAACATATTGGCCAGGCTGGTCTCAAACTCTTGACCTCATGATCTACCTGCCTCAACCTCCCAAAGTACTGGGATTACAAGTGTGAGCCACTGGGTATGGCCTGTGTACCCTTTTCTATTTTGGTGAGAATTGCTGTGATATCCCTTTCCCAGGGCCAAGGCCATGTGACTAATAGGTAGTTCATACCAAGATTCCCATCCTTTAACCATAATATATCGTAACATAGAGACTAAATGCTTTGGACTTACTGTTGGCCAAGGCAAATTCTTTGTAGTGATGAAATGGAGGCAGTGATGGCCTAGGCATGACTATCTGAACATCTGTCATCCTAAATGGTTTTGGGCTGTCCAGCCCACCTGCCAGGGAAAGCCCAACTGGCTCCAAATAAAGATAGATCCCTGAGGCCGATTATTTTGTTAAGCCTTAGGCAAATGGAAATGCAGTAAGTCAGTGCTGGTTTCCCCTACTGAGATGCGTTGGTGGAAGTGCTAGCCCAGCTTTGGCAACAAGGAGAAAGGGGCTAGCTGTCTGAAAACTCCTTTCTCTTCCTTTCACACTTTCAGAACCTGTCTGGAATATTGGAGAATCTGAAAGTCTTAATGTTATTTCCTGTACGCCTGTTTTCTCCTCCATCCTCTAGTGTGAAATAAAAGTCAGCCTTTCTACATTTTGGTTTGTTTTATTTTTTTCATGCTCAGGGTCTCCGTAGAAATATTTATTCACCATGAGAGAAAGGTAACTGCTCTAGTTCCACTTCTGGAGAGAGAGAGAGAGAGAGAGAGAGAGAGAGAGAGAGAGAGAGAGAGAGAGAGAGAGAGAGAGAGAGAGAGAGTCTTGAAAAGACCAGTAGAATTATCTTAAACCATCTTGAAAAGAGAGAATATTCTTTCTATGCTATTTTTTCAGTGCATGTGTTGTTTTCCCACCTGATAGAGGCACAATTCTTGTGCATACTTGGTAGATACATAAAGACCCATTAAGATCCAGCTCACATATCACTCTGTTGGTATATCCATCACTGGTAAGACAGAGTTTCTCTCTGTGTGGTGACGTCTTTGTGTATAGATATTACCTTACCAATTATGTGGTGTTACTATTGGCTTATCTGACTTCCTTACCATCAGAATCTCAAGAGGAAAAGGGTTCTTTCCTTTGTGTACCAGGCAGAGTTTTTAGCATGTAGCAGCTGCTAACTGAAAGTGTGTTCAATAGAAATGTATATAGCTGAAGTTGACTTTTAAACCTCTAACTTCAGTCTCTCCTTCAGAATGCCAAAGATGAGTCATTTGTCTCTCCTACCATGGTCAGCAACTGATACTTGACAAAGAGTCAAAAAACCTGTCCTGTAATTTAGAAAGCTTGTGTTTTGTTGAGGTAGTCATCTTGAAGAAACATCCAGACCTTGATAATAATCTGCATTTGTTAAATTGTTCTACAATTGCAGCTCATTTACAGTTGCTGGGTGTATTTTTTTATTATGATAACAATATACTCACATTTTAGCAAAATTAGAAATAGATGACAAATTAACCATAATTCTAACTCCCAAAAATTAATGTCATTAGCAATTTAAAGTTATTTATATCACACACACACATACACATAAATATATATATGCTTTTATGTTAAAAATTGCTGTGTTTTTCACTGTGCTCATTGTGATAAGATGCTCATTTGATAGGTGAGTTCATTATAGCAGCTCATTGTAAACTAGGAAGATTATATTTACTTACATCTCTTAGACATAATCATTATTAGTATTGTGTTCTTTTCCTCTAGATTTAGATCCATGAAAAAGTTGACACAACGCACACATATGCACACACATGTACACACACATGCACTGGCATATACTTTGATCTCTGAGTACCCTTCATAAAATAAAACTGAAATGTAATGTTGCAGTGCCTCAATGTTAACATTGTTTTAGGAAGAATGGGGATGAGGGAAGCAATTTCATATCAGTCATCTAAAAATTATTCATTGATGTTAAACTCCCAGTAGATTTTTTATGGGTCTAATGGCTGGAAGCCTAGGTGAGTCAGGTGACTGAAGAACACAACAATAAGCTTACTTTATTAGTAAGCTTAGCGACCTTGGGAAAAGTTATCTTTCATTATCCTCCTGGGATGATCCACAGAGTAGCAGTAAGTCAATGCTGAAATCAATGAAAAGCATCGTTAGAAGTCAGATTTAAAATCAGAAGACTCCATGGGACTCCACATTGTCAAATATGCCTACAACCTTCACAATTAAAGTGGAGGCTTTAATTTTGAAGGGCATGGACATATTAATGAGTGTTAAACTTTCAAAGGCCTAACATGAACCATAAGGATATGTGATACTCAAATCTGATCAGTCACTGAAGGCTAGATAGCTTTTACAATATCGTTTCTCCTGCCTTTTCTGCCTCCTATTAACAAATCTGACAAATTGTCACAGTGATCAAAACCTTTAACTGCTCTTATTGATCACATAATTGTTTTCCTGACCCAGCCACCCTTTGAACTTTGTGATATTAACTTCTAGAGCCTACTCAATTTTCATTCTCGAGTAGGATATTTTCTGACTATCGATAAAATTATAATTATTTTCTTCAACACTATGAAAAATATATGCAATTTTTAACACTACTAGTACATTTTGATCCAGGAGGAAAATGAAAGACTTTAATATATTATGGTGGAAATTGAGAAAAATGGCATGTTTGATGATACAGAAGGTAAATTCTATGAAAGCCATCTTTGTATATTTGTGACTAAGGCTATATTATTTAATGTGAGATGCTATTATTTTAACTAAGGAAAAAGTTAAAATTTCCCATTTTGTGCTTGGCGTCTTTGGGATCACAAAGATTAGTTAACCCCTATTCCAAATGAAAACTACAGATATTGGAAGACATATCGTCTCAGAAATATTTCCTATGAAGGTAAATATCTCAAATTCCTATAAACATTCTTGCTCTGACATATCATAAACATTTTCAGTTTGAAAAAAGTCTCTTTATTCATTTTCTAGAAATATGGCCATTAATAACAGCTATAATCACATTAGCTACAGGTGGACATAATAGCATTTTAGTGTGTTGAACATATTATTATTATCAAATATCCCTAAACATTTTAATGAAATTTTAGTTTCTCTGGAACCTCTCTCTTCTAACGTTTGTTTCTAGAAATATATGTATAAATATCAACAAAAAATTCCTTTGGTTTTTTGGGGGGAGTGAAAAAATGATGCTATTCTGGTATATTTTATATATAATTGAAATATATATTATTGACATATATTACATGCACATGCACATGCATCTTTTTTTTTTATGGAAGTCTCCATGGAGCCTGCTTCTCCCATTTTCTGCTATTAAAGATGGATTTTGGATTCAGCTGTGATACTTCTGTTTTATCCCTGATGAATATTATTTTATTAGATTTATGTCATCACTCTGACCTTTCAGAATTTTTTTAGATCAATGAGTATCATCTAGTATATTTGATGTGTCTCATGTTTATGCCATTCTTCATTTACTCCACGAATAAAAAAGTTAAAGTCAGAGATTTGTCATACACTTTCACTATAAATTCATCAGTTGTTGACAGTGCTGAATAATAAATCCACCCAATTCTGGATCTTAAAAACAAATGATCATACAACATTTTATAAAATTCAAAAATATCTTATGCGCCACCGTCTCTCAAGTTAATAATATTAAGTACCACTCAAAGACTTAATTAAAATTTATTTGTTATTTTTTGTTTGATCTTCTTCATTGGTCTCTCCGTATCTTGATAAAAATTTTCAACTTCCAGGTACTCATGTTGGCTCTTTTATAATTTGTTTCTTACATTAATTATCTTCTGAATTTTTATAATTTCTAAACTCTTGCCATTTGAATTATTGATGTTGCTTTGTTGTTTTTGTCCTTCTTTAAATCAAATGTACAGATCTGTATCTGAAATTATTTTGTAAATCATCATCACCACCACCATCATTATAACATTTATAAATCTGCAGTCTTTCATCATCTTTTGTGCTTTTAAAAAAAATAAGCCTTACCTGGGTGCAGTGGCCAACGCCAGTAATCCTCACACTTTGGGAGGCTGAGGCTGGTGGATCACCTGAAGTCAGGAGTTTGAGACCAGCCTGGCCAACATGGTGAAACCCCATCTTTACTAAAAATACAAAAATTAGCAGTGCATCATGGTGGGTGCCTATAATTCCAGCTACTCGGGAGGCGGAGACAGGAGAATCTCTTGAACTCAGGAGGTGGAGGTTGCAGTGAGCCGAGATCCCACAACTTCACTCCAGCCTGGGTGAAAGAGCAAAACTCTGTCTCCAAATAAATAAATTTATTAATTAAATTTTTGGAGTAGCTTTATGTTTACAAAGTATTTTAACACAAAGTATAGTATCCTTCTGTACTCTCTCTTCCTCCACTCTTTCCCCTCTTATTAACATTTTGCATTACTATAGTATAGTTATTATACTGATGAAACAATATTGATACATTATTATTAACAGAAGTCCATAGTTAGTATTAGGCTTCACTCTTCACATTGTATATTCTGTGGAATCTGACAAAAGTATAATAACATGTTTCAGCCATTAAATTATCCTGAGGAATAATCCCACTGCCCTAAGAATATACGTGCTCTACCTCTTTATCCCTCACTTCTCCCTCCATTCCAAACCTGAGGCTAGCAACGATCTTTTTACTGTCTCCATAGTTTTGCCTTTTCTAGAATGTCATACAATTGGATTAATACAATATATATCCCTTTCAAACTTGTTTCTTTTACAGAGCAACAAGCATTTAAGTTTCTTTCATACCTTTGAGTGACTTGATAGCTCATTCTGGAATCTCTTTCCATCTTCTCAGTTCCTGAAATACAATGAATTGTGATTCAATTGACAAAATAGCAAGTTTTCCCAATTTTCTAATAATTATACAGCCACTTTCTAACTTTCCCCTTTATTTCATCTCCTGAAATAAGTTTAACTTCCTCAATGTTTCTTCTCCTTTTATCCCCAGTTTGCAGATTTTTCTCTTTTGAAGGCAAGTAGACTGCATGTGCCTTAGGTTTTCTAAGCCATTTGTTTCTATCTGATACCAGAGAAATTGGATTAATCTACTTTCTTCCTGTAAGAGCTGTATACAAGGTTATTGGATGTTGAAGAATCTCTTTGAGTTTTCCTAATATGTTTTAACTCATTTCCTCCACAAGGGAGGCAACACTTTGCTAGGAATAAACAAGGCCAAAAGTTCAATTCTGTTAGCACAACAATTGCTTTTCACCCTAGTGCCTGAGAACTTGAGCAGCCAACCATCAGTGTGTGTTTAATCAGCATAGTAACCAAAAAAAAAAAAAAAAAAAAAAGCAGGTTTTTATGGATACCAGAAAGGAGAGGAAGTGCACAGAGCTTGTTTAATTAATTAGAAAACAGGATGTCATTTATCCCATTGGCATCAGTAACTATCAAAAACAGACATAACCTTCTTATAGCATCAGATTGTAGAAAGACAAGCTGTGTGAAACTTTCTCAATAGAAAACATTTAAAGATAGCCTTAAACAGATTTGTTCCTTAGCTTTAAATCAAAACCAATAACTAATTACATAAATAAAGTCACAAAACAGGCATATAAGCAAGCACATCAATCAAAATAATGCTTTATTTTTAGGACAAAATTGGATCTAGTAACAATTATTACACACGAAATCTGGGAGATTCTTTGGTGTTATCTCATATTTTTAAATAACTTAAGGAAATAATGTTCACATCACTTTACTCGTGAAGAGGCAAACTCAGAGGATATATAGTTTCTCTGGGTCACAAGGCTAATAAATAGGGGTGATTTAAAACTTTTCATTTTATTTTCTACATTCTCCTTCATAAAATTTCCACTATGATCAGATACACTCTCTAACCAGCCTCTTGATATACATTGTGCATTTCAATTATTAGTTTTTTTCTACACTTATTGAAAAGAAGTGGCCAGTCTTCCACTAAATGTTGGAGACAGTATACCATGAGTTATCTCACATTTTTTGTTTTCTTCATTTACCAGACACCCAATGTAAAAGTTTTTTTCAAAGGATCCCATTACTATATTAATATAGAAAGGTGGATATGATTAATCTAAATTTTATCAGTCACATATTTGAGATTCCAAAATTAAATAACCTGCCCAATTCCATGGAGTAAGTGGCTCAAAGCAAGACTCACATCTAAATTCATCTTTTTTTAATTTAACCTTTGCATGCTCATATTAGTGAAGTCATATTGCTGAAGATCTCACATAAATACCATTAAAATAACTTCCATTTATGCATAACTGAATAATTTTACTGAGAAGGACATTCTGAGATAAATTCTATAGTGGGTATCTAGACAATATTTATAGAGCACCTTGGATTCACCACATTTTGTGCTAGACATGGAGGGCAGGCATCTGTTAAATAACGTCTGTGCTCCCTCCAAAAGAAGCCTGCCATCCAGCTGGAAATAGAGGCATGGGAATAAATTACTGCAATTAAATGGAATAAGTCTTAGATTGGAAATTTTTATTTTAGCCTATGCTGTTTTAGTGCTAAATATAATTGCCCCATCGTCCTCTCTGCATGCTGCACAGACAAAATCAATTTGAGACCACCATGTAGCAGTCGATAAATAGTTTAATTGATATAAGGCCAGCTACATGAGAGAACTGCAGTTATCACTCAAATCAGTCTCCTCAAAGCCTCAGTGGATAGGATTGTTATGGACAATTTTTATAGACAACAGGGGCTAGGGAATGGATGGTGCTGATTGGTTGGGGATAAAATGATAGGGATATGTAAAACCCTTCAGGGCCTCGGGCAATGATTTTGCCTCTGGATGAGGCCACAGAACCAGTTGAGTCATGAATCACAAGTCTATGTTGGGGGGGAGGTCAGTTTGAAGAAAACATCTTAAAACAGCAATTTTAAGTTCTACAATTGTGATGTTGGGCACAACTGGAGAAATCACAAATTTCGTGACCCCTGCGCATGTGATTCTTGAGCAATGAGTGATTATAGAAACTGGGCCTACATTTTAGCAGAGTTCAGGCTGCTCTCATAATTCTAATCTTGTCACCTTTCACAGTTTTACAACAGTAGTTTAGTTTGGGGAAGGACTACTATTATTCTTGCTTGAAGATTAAACTGTTATTCCTCCCAAAGTTAGCTGGGCCTGGGACAGCTTGGAGGTTATAAGCAAGAAAAGGTCAACTATCTCAGCTTCCTTTCACTGTCATAATTTTACAAAAGTGGTTTCATAACTCAGTTGACCAAATCTGTAGGTCAAAATTTGGGTGAGGGAATGCCCAGTCCAATGTCAACTTTTAGAGTCAAATAAATTTCCAATTTTCATATGTACTCTCATCACTGGCCATACTGAATGCAATTCCCATATGTACAATTCCCATATGTACTCTCATCATTGGCCAAACAATGCCTTGGAATTCCCTGAGAACAGTAATTTCTAGTTAGCCCTGGGGGATACATTCAGGACCCCCTTTGGATGCCTGAATCCCCAGAAAACACTAAGCCCTATATATTCTATGTTATTCACTATACTTGATAAAGTTTAATTTAATTAATCTGACACATCATGTTGCAACCAATAAGAATGTATTTCTGTATATGTCTTCTACCCACAAATTTCATGCTTTCTCTTTTTTTTTTTTTTTTTTTTTTTTGAGACGGAGTTTCACTCTTGTTACCCAGGCTGGAGTGCAATGGCGCGATCTCTGCTCACTGCAGAGATCTCTGCTCCGCGTCCTGGGTTCAGGCAATTCTCCTGCCTCAGCCTCCCAAGTAGCTGGGACTACAGGCACGCGCCACTGTGCCCAGCTAATTTTTTGTATTTTTTATAGAGACGGGGTTTCTCCATGTTGACCAGGATGGTCTCGATCTCTTGATCTCATGATCCACCCGCCTCGGCCTCCCAAAGTGCTGGGATTACAGGCTTGAGCCATTTATCAAGCACTGTGGCTGAAACTTGTGCAGTTTGAGGTGTGGCAACAAAACTAGCACTAACTCCTTTTTCCTTCAAAATTTCACATGTAGATTTGTCCTTACTGAATTTTAGCACACTCGGCATGTGATTCTTTTCTTTCCTTATTAACTAGAGAATTTTCACTTTAATGAATCACTTTACAGCTTGTCTTTGGCATATCCAAGTTGCCAGAGGCTACTCTTGTGCTTTGGGGCTATTGTTAAGTACAATAAGGTTTACTTGAACACAAACACTGCAATACCTCCACAGTTGATCTGATAACCAAGACAGCCATTAAGAGACTAACAGGTGAATAGCTTCTACAGAGTGGATACCTTGTGCAAAAGATGGGACAGATTGGGGACAGCATGGGATTTCATCTTGTTACTCAGAAGAGTGTGCAATTTAAAACTTATGAATTGTTTATTTCTGGATATTTCGATTTAACATTCTCAGATCACATTGACTGCAGGTAACTGAAACAGAGGGAGGTGAAACCACAGGTAAGGGGAAACTACTGTAATTTACCACATAGGTTCATGCCTTTAAAAATATGTGAGAATTGAAAAATGAGAGCGCACGGACACAGGGAGGGGAACATTACACACCGGGGCCTGTTGGAGGATTCAGGACAAGGGGAGGGAGCGCATTAGGACAAACACCTAGTGCATGTGGAGCTTAAAACCTAGATGATGGATTGATGAGTGCAGCAAACTATATGGCACATGTGTACCTATGTAACAAACCTGCACGTTCTGCATGTGTATCCCAGAACATAAAGAAAAATTTTAAAAAATGTACCTTCAAGCTTAAATATCTTTCTATCCTAAAAGCTGTTCCCTCCAGCAACCAGATTGTAGATTACCTCCTCTAGGACATATTCTTTGAGAACCAAACCCATCCTAATGCAATACTGGTTTTCTGTGCATCACTACATTCTGTAAATAGCTCAATTACTGCACAAATGACACATATATAAGGTTTATTTTACCTAACCTGGATCCCCACTAGATAACATAGTGCTTGAGAATAAACATCCAAGGGTTTGTCTACTCCTTAGCCTATAAGAGGTGCTCAATAAACTGTAGCTGGTTGAAAAATCAATCACTCAATCAATAAAAATCGGTTTGCTAGACCATTTCAAATGCTTTTGTTTAATTTTTTAGAGGTGGGGAGTCTCAATATGTTGCACAGGCTGGTCTTGAACTCCTGCCCTCAAGGAATCCTCCCACGTCAGCCTTCCAAAGTATTGGGATCACAGAGAGAAGCCACCATGCACAGCCCTGCATTTTGATTTTTCCTTTTAAGACTTATTAAAATTTATTTTTCCCTTTAATATACTCTTTTTAAAAAAAATAAATAATTAAATCTCTAGAAAATACAGAAATTCCATATTTAGAACTAATTGTATGCATTTATTTGGTCAACAGTATATTTTCACTCATTTAATATTTATGCATATAATGAATAAAGACCGTTATTTGTATTGTATCTCTGGTATATGAACATACTGTGTTTAATTTATATATTTTAAAAATCATATATTCAGGTACATATTAGTAAAAATAATCTTTGTTCTACAACAGTATTGTAAATCTCGAATAACATTTCTTAATATACCAGAGATTTATTTGGGGTGCACCTAAATTCTAGGACAAGGAGTGTTCCTCTGTCTTGTAAGTCATCAGTCCAGAAGACATATTCACTATACTGTGAGAAAGGGATAGAGAGATTACACTGATTATTTTAATCACTTTTACTCAGATTAGATGGTAAGAACTAGTGTCATGGACCGATCATAGGTGCAGGAGTTTCTGGAAGATGCAGATGTGTCTAGATTGTCATTGTATAGTGCCAGGAACCTCTTACTCTTCCATGTTTGGGCCTCTATGTGAGAGTTTTTCTAGGGAAGAAATAGGATTGGTGGTGGGGTTGTTCGCATATTTTCTATTTTGCTAAAGCTGACACATTGCTCTGCTATATAATCATGCTACATTCTGTGTTTTATTTAGCTCTGAAGCAACTGTACTGGCATTTTGACATCTATCTAGGTTCATTGTGGTACTTCTCAACTGTATTCAAATCAACAATGGGAGATGATTTTGGATTTTTTTCCTTTTGTCTTCAATGAGGTCCCTAAAACACCTGTAGATCCACAGATTTTTAGATTTCTTGAATGGGGAGCTATTTATTCTCTTGACTTATTTCTATGTCAATGGTGTGTTTGTTTATTTATTTGTTTATAAAGAAAAGAGGTTTATTTGGCTCATGGCTCTACAGGCTGCATAAAAAGCATGGAACCAGCATCTGCATCTGGTGAGGGCCTCAAGTTGCTTCCACTCATGACGAGGGAAGGGGAGCCAGCATGTGCAGACATCACAGGGCAAGAGAAAAAGCCAGAGAGAGAGAGAAGGTGCCAGATACTTTTAATGACCAGCTCTCCAGAGAACTAATAAAGTGAGAACTCACTCATTTCCCACCCACCCCACCAAAAACAGAGAACATTAATCTCTTTATGAGGTATCTGCCCTTATTGTGTTGATTTAAATTACTGTATCTTTATAATAAGTCTTGGTATTAGTAGGGTTGGTTCCTTACTACTTTCTTAGTATTCAGAATTGTTTTGCTATTCTTGAATATTCAAGATTTTGTTGAAAGTTTTAATAAATGGCATTATATGGGTTTTATAGATTTATTTGAAGATAATTCCCATCTGTCTATTAGTAAACATTGGTTATAGCAAGGTATTATGTTTCCTTTAATCAAGGGTTAAAATTTTCTCACTAAGGTATTTTTTGAGATATTTTAAATCATTTAATTTCAGTCTTTCTTATTCTACCCTGTGTATATTTAAAGCTATATGTTTACTTCAATACGTAATTTATCTATGTGACTCTCTTAATGCATAAATTCCATAGATATCCTATTCTAACTGTATTAATTTTTATTGTGAGTTCTTCAGTAACTCATAAAGTGTTTAGACTGACATTATTTTTCATATATTATGGCAAATTTAGTTTCTCTTTTACCATTTATTTATAATTTCATTGCATTGTATCCAACAAATTTCTCTCCTTGACTCATATTCTTATTATCTGATTCTTCCATTTGTTGTTCATGTTCTGTGGAAGTAATTTGTCCTTGTATTTTGAGATATTCTCTTTTTCACAAGTTTCTAGAGATTTGATTGTGATGTGGACCTTGGTGTGGATTACATTGTTCTTTTCTGCTTGTGGTTTGCTGCATTTTCTCAGATTTATGGTTCTGTACTTATATCATATTATGAAAATTACATTCATTACCTTACATATCTATATGTAATCTCCTATAATGACCTCTCTTTCTGGGACTCCAATTATACATATGCTAGCTATTTATGCCACCTATATATAATGTCCCACAGATTAAAAATGCTGTGTTTTTGCTTTGATTCACTTCAGTCTGTTTTTCTTAGGGTTTAATTTAGATAGTTTGTATAGGTTTGTATTCATGGTTCATCATTCTTTCCCTCTGCCATGTTTAATATGCTATTAATCCCTTCCAGTGGTTTTTTAAAAATTTCTGATATTGTGTTTTATTCTCTAGCAGTCTCATATATTTTTTCATGCCATTTGTTTTGTGTTCACTTCATGTTCATAATTTGTACCTGATGAAACAGATGAATCATTTCACAATAACTGTTTTACTGTCCTTTTCTGCAAATTATATCATCTTTGTCGTTTTTTAGTCGGTTTCTTTTGATTGACTTTTTTCTAGTTATTAGTGATAATTTTAATTGTTCATTACTCTAGTTCTTTTAAATTGGGTGTTGGACATTTGGATTTTTATCTTTTTGAATTCTGTATATTGATATATTTATATTTTTACATACTTCTAAAAAGTTAAAGAATGATGAGTTTGTTTTCTAACAGGCAGCTAAGTACTTTTGAATTAGACTGATCTTTTGAAGTTTGTTTCTGAGTTTGGTTTGAGTACAATTACAGTAGCCTTTCTACAGCTAGTTTAAGGCATGGACTGAAAGTCTGTTGTATTCTGGGAAGTCTCTGTACTCCGATGGAAACTCAAACAATTCCTGGCTTTCTGTGACCTTTGAGGATTGTTCATATTATAGCTTCATATAATGATTTTTTCCTTGGAATTGATTTTTGTTTACTCTTCTGGGATTTCACATTATGTATATTGGCATTCAGAGAAAAGCTCATGGGCCCTTGTGCAGATTTTCTGAACTTTTTATTTTTGCAAATTTAGTTCTCCATTTCTAATTCCCTGAATAACAACTTCCAGGTTTCTCAGCCTCTGCAAATTTCAAGCTCTATTTTCTCAACTTACTGAGATTCCCGAACTTGGTTTAAAGTCTCTTGACTGGGTTGTAGCACAGAAATTACCTTTGGACAGAAACACTAGGCAGTGGTTTAGCTCATTTCCTTGTTTCATTTCTTGTGAATTACAGCTCTGTGCTGCCCGTGGCACAACATTTGAAAATAGTGATTTCTTCTATTTTCTTCAGTTGTCTAGTCATTGTGAAAAGAGGGTTATTTTGGAACATATTATTCCTCATTGCTAAAAAGCAGAAGTGCCCCCAGTTGTTTCTCTCTCCTTTTAAATTATGGTTATGTATTTTGTCAAGTATATTTAAAAATACTTTACATTTTGTTCTATGTTTAGAGCAGAGTTACAGAGAACTACATAATGCTCACCCTCTCATTTTTCTCAGAATTCCCATACTACTCTAATTTATTTTTCTCCAAGTGTTTCAAAACATATACTTGAGCCACACAATTGGAATTCATATGTTCTAATGAAATAGGACTTTTCTAGCTATGGATTTAAAACTGCAGGAACCTAATCAACCTGCATGAAGAGAAAAAGATAAAATTAATATGTTTATGTTATTAGTTTGAATTTTCTGTTTTGAACATTGCTGGGTCAGGGACCCTAAAAACATTTCTATCTCTGCCTGTCCCTTTTTCCTCTGTTTGGCAACATCTCCTGCTCCTACAGTTATCAGTGAGAGTCTATTAATGACCAATAGCAGTTCTAGTGGATACAGCCAGCTCCCTTTTCCATGCAGAAGTTTCAGGCAAGTCTTCTTGTTGAACAAGCTTCTTTTTCCGTAGGCACCCCAGGAATGGATATTATAATTAGCCTGTCCTGGGTCACATGACCATCCTGTGCAATGGATTTGTAGGTAGTTACACAAAGGAACAAATATTCCATCTGTTCTTGTGTTGCAAGGATTTGTCTGTTTGTACAACCAGATATAAATCATCCACTGCTTTGTATTTGTGACACACGTTTCAGTCATATTTGATTTCTGAAAAAAATGTATACAATCATTAAAGACTCAGATCATATTTTATAAGTCAGAGAAAACTATTCCAAAAAGGCCTAAAATTAAAATAGAAACATTATGGTCACAGCTTTTGTTTCCAAGCTTATTTCTTACTAGGTCTCCTAGTTAAACAGCTGTTACAATCAAATTGCTCTACTTACTGTCTACTAAAACATGTCTCATGCTTTCCTCAGCCTCATTTCTCAAACCACCCTTCCTACCTAAAATGCACATTCTTAGCCAATGAAACATTCTACACATTCTTCAATACTCATCTACAAAGCCTTACCTATTCACCTGGGATTAAAAGAATCTGTTTCCTCTTCTCTGAAATTTCTCAAGTGCCCAAACCATTCCTTTGGCACTTAGTGATATTAGTTATCATTTTTCTAAATGTAGCTCACTTATCTTATCTACTAGGTTATAAACAATTTTAGCTTAGACATTTTTGCTCTATATCTAACATGTGGATGGTAAAATTAAGAGGAAAACTTCAGAGTCAGAGAACTATTGGTTTGAATTTAAGCATAACCACTCACTACATAAGATATTTTTGAGTGTGTTTCTTAATAGTTTACGTACAATATCTATGTCTGTCATTGTATTAGTTTGTTTTCACACTGCTAAAAATATATTATCTGAGATTAGGTAATTTGTAAAGGGGGTTTAATGCACTCACAGTTCTGCATGGCTGGAGAGGACTCAGGAAATTTACAATCATGACAGAAGGTGAAGTGGAAGCAAGGCACATCTGACATGGCAGCAGGAGAAACAGTGCAAGAGAGCAAGGAAGTGCCACACTTTAAAACCATCAGCTCTAGTGAGAACACACTCACTACCACAAGGACGGCATGGGGGAAACCACCCGTGATCCAGTAACCTCCCACCAGGTTCCTCCCTTGAGTTTTGACACACAGGTATTACAAATCTAGATGAGATTTGGGTGGGAACACAGACCCCAATCATATCATTCTGTCCCTGGCCCCTCTAATATCTCACGTTCTTTTCACACTTCAAAACCAATCATGCCTTCCCAACAGTCCCTGCAAAGTCTTAACTCATTCCAGCATTAACTCAGAAGTCCAAGTCCAAAGACTCATCTGAGACAAGGCAAGTCCTTTCTGCTTATGAACCTGTAAAATGAAAAGCAGGTTAGCTACTTCCAAGATGCAGTGGGGGTACAGGCATTGGGTAAATATACCTATTCCAAATGGGAGAAATTGGCCAAAAATAAGGTTCCCCAGGCCCCAGGCAAGTACAAAATCTGGCCAGGCAGTTGTTAAATCTTAAAGCTCCAAAATCTCCTTTGATTCCATGTCTCACATCCAGGGAATGCTGATACAAGTGGTGGGATCCCATGACCTTGGGCAGCTCCACCTCTGTGATTCTGCAGGGTACAGCTCCTACAACTGCTTTCAGCTGCTTTTTTATTTCATTGATTGCCTGCAACTTTTCAGGCACATGGTGCAAGCTATTGGCGGATCTACCTTTCTGAGGTCTGGAGGATGATCACTCTCTTCTCACAGCTCCACTAGGCAATGCCCTAGTGGGGACTCTGTGGGGGATCCAACTCCACATTTATTTCCCATTCTACCCTAGTAGAGGTTCTCCATGAGGACTGTGGCCCTGCAGTGGACTTCTGCCTGGACATCCAAGCAGTTCCTCTGAAATCTAGATAAAGGTTTCCAAACCTCAACTCTTGTCTTCTGTGCAACCCCAGGCCCAATACCACATGGAAGCCACCAAGGCTTGAGGTGTGCACTCTCTGAAGCAATAGCACAAGCTGTACCTTGGCTCCTTTTAGCCATAGCTGGAGCAGTGAATGCAGGGCACCAAGTCCTGATGCTTCACAGAGCAATGGAGCCCTGGGTTCAGCCAATAAACACATTTTTCTCTTCTAGTTTAACCTTTGAAGGGTCTGCTGTGAAGATTTCTGATATGCCCTGGAGACATTTTCTTTATTGTCTTGGATATGAATATTCAGCTCCTGGCTACTTATGCAAATTTCTGCAGCTGGCTTGTTTTTTCTAACACATTGTCAGCCTGCAAATTTTCCAAACCTTTATACTCTGGTTTCCTTTTAAACATAAGTTACAATTTCAAACCATCTCTTTGTGAACACATATAACTAAAATGCTTTCAGAATCAGCCAGGTCACATCTTAAATGCTTTGTTAGTTAGAAATTTCTTCTGCCAGATATCCTAAATCATCTCTCTCAAGTTCAAAGTTCTGCAGATCTCTACAGAAAGAGCAAAATGATGCCAGTCTCTCTGCTAAAGCATAAGGAGAGTGGCCTTTGTTCCAGTTCCAATAAGCTCCTCCTTTCCATCTGAGTTCACCTCGGCCTGGACTTCATTGTCCAAATCACTATCAACGTTTTGGTCAAAACCATTCAGCAAATTTCTGGGAAGTTCTGAATTTTCCCACATCTTCCTGTTTTCTTCTGAGCTCTACGCATTGTTCAAACCTTTGCAGGTTACCCAGTTCCAAAGTTGCTGACACATTTTCAGGGTATCTTCATAGCAGTGCCCCACTACCTTGGTACTAATTATCTGTATTAGTCTGTTTTCACAATGCTATAATGATATTACATGAGACTGGGTAATTTATAAAGGAAAGAGGTTTAATTGATTCACAGTTTCACATGGCTAGGGAGACCTCAGGAAATATATAATTATGGCAGAAGGTGAAGGAGAATCAACGCACATCTCACATATCAGGAGGAGAGACAGAGCAAGAGAGTAAGTAAGTGCCACACTTTAATACCATCAGCTCTAGTAAGAATCCACTATCATGAGAACAGCAAGGGGGAAACTGCCCCCAGGATCCAATCACCTCCCATCAGGTCCCTCCCTCCACAGATGAGAATTACAATGCAAAATAAGATTTGGGTGGGGAAACAGAGCCAAACCATATCAGTCATACAGAGATGATATCTGTCTTCATTCTTTAAAACATCTTTGCTTATAATACAGGGTAATTTTTTTTTTAATAAACCTTTTTTGCCTTATTGCAACTAGTACTAGGCCCAATACCCAGCCAGAGCTGAACACATGGTTATTGATTGATTGCATAGTACAAATTAAGCAAGACTCCTCCTTGACATTTCAGAGTTTTTTTTTTTTTTTTTACTTCAACATATGCAGTTTAACACATTGAGATGGGAAATTAAAATGCAGGAAAATCAGACTACATTTTGCTTTATTTTCCCTACTCTCAGCTGATTTTTGCAATGGACATAAAAACGGAGGTTACAGCTTTTTAGCATGACTATGATGATGATGGTTTATTTTTATTTTATCAAAGAATATAGGACTATAATGCTTATCAGCAGATAGTTGTTGGGCCTATCAACACAAACATTTTCTAAATAGCACAGTTTTAGGTTATGACTTTGGTTCGTTTTTTTCTTTACTTGAAACTGAGCTAAAGTTTGAAAAAAATAGAAGAAAATTTACAATTGTATTTTACCCATATCACCATGGCAGAAGAGAATTATGTGAGTAATAGCCACCATTTATTAATTTTCCTTATACAAATTATCTCAATGACACAGAAAGAAGTTTCAAAATTTCATTATTCAAGTGATGAATTTAAGGATCAGAGAATTTAGGTAATTCAGGTCAAAGTGCTTGCTGCTGGATCAGAACCCAGCTGGTTTTCATTCTGATTCAGTATTCATGCTGCCACTGTACCTCCATTTCATTAGCCTCCATAAGAAGGTTTGACTAAAAGGTTCTGTAAACAACCCTTCTACAAAACGTTTTTAAAGAGAGGATCTCTAAAATAGCCTCTTTTTTAATGGAGAAATGTTTATCTCAAAAGGATATTTGCTTATATCATTCATTCTGGAGATCTGCTGTTTTTTAACAAATCTAATGTTTTTACCTTGCATTTGAAACATCAAAATACTTTCCTCAGTGTCTGTAGTGTTATCGCAAATGAAAGATTACAACATGAGGATTGAATGGAGCAAGAGGAGAAAGTACACTCTAAAGAAACAAAGATCTAATTTTCATAGTAATTTTTTATGCCATGTGAGATAAAGCAATAGGAAGCAAAGCACACCATACAGCCCTGTGATATAGCACTTAGGAAATATCCTTGTATAAATGGCTGATGTGTATGACATCAGCCATTATTTTTAACATGAATTAGACTATCAGTCAAGCATCTTTCACTAAAAAAGCAAACCAAAAGCAGATATTAATCTGAAGACTGGAACAAATAGTGAAAGAAAAAAAATATTATATTTTTAATTTATTTGTATGACCAAATTTGTGGTACTACTTATTCTTTATAGTGTCCATATTATATATAATTTATCTATTAATCTGTCTTTCTTTCCCATATGTTTATAAACTTTTAATGTAGAAATATTCTTTTATGTAAACTGAAACTCCAATACCAAATATTGGCCTATAAGAAGTCACTCACTTTGATTGTTGAAATAAACATAATTTTATACATTTAGTCTTTTATTTATTCTTATTAAACACATCTCTATTAAAATATACCAAAATATTCATTTGCTTAAGGTTATTTTGCTAAGCAATAGTAAATCATTATAGTTTATTTTGTAGCAAACCTTACTACTTATCTACAAAGAGCACAATGTAATATTAAGTAGATGGGGCAAAAAATCTAGAACTGTCTTGGTTCTTATCCAAATACATTATCATATATTTTTACAGTTATAGTGCATAAAAATAGATATTTCCAACTGAACTTCTGATGTATTAACCTCATAATCAGAATTTTGTGAAATGGGTAAATATTTACATAATAGGATTTTCTTATTGAATATTTGCTTATAAACATGCAAAATCCCATCAAATAAATATAAAGCAAAGTAAAAACAACAATGACAACAAATATCTGTGCCAGCTTTCTCTGGCATAAATTACCACCACAGCAAATGGTAATTTGGACAAGTTTACCAATTCTAATTTAGTCAATCAAAGCAACAAAATCACTATGGATAGATTTTTTTTTATATATATACCATGGGAGACTCAAACAGAAGTCAAGTAATATGAAACTCAGGAGGTGATTGGGAAAACATCATAGATCTAGCCTGCTTATAACCCCTTAAGCTAATTTATTTCAGCCTGAGTCTCATAAATGCAGGGTGTAAGCAAACAGGTATTAGAAGCCAACAAGAAAACAGGCTTTCTCATTGCTCACATTCCCTATCTTTCTAATTGATGTTTGCTTTGCACATTTCCTCTTAATAGTCTTCTCAAAGTTTCTTATCACAGTGATTTAGGGTTCTCATAAGAATTTGATTTATTTTACATGTTCTCCTTGGCTCCTTTTTGGAGTGGAAACTTTACTATTCTTAGGTTGATCATACATTCCAGTTTGCTTTGGACAATCCCATTTTATAACTGTTGTCCTGTTCTCACTACTATTAGCACTTTCTGTTCTTGTACGCATCTCCCATTCTGTGGTTACAGATTATATTATTTCTCCATCCAATGTCACTAGCCTTAAGACCAATGATTTTACCATACTCTAATCTGGACGTATTAGTCCATTCTTACACTGTTATAGAGACACACCCAAGACTGGGTAATTAATAAAGGAAAGAAATTTAATTGACTCACAGTTCTGCAGGGCTGGAGAAGCCTCAAGAAACTTACAAACATGGACAAGGGTCACATAAACATGTCTCCTTCACAAGGCAGCAGGAGAGAGAAGAATGAGAGCTAAGAGATGGGGAATGCCCTTTATAAAACCATCAGATCTCCTGAGAACTGACTCACTATCATGCGAATACCATGGGGGAAAACACCGACATGATTAAATTACCTCACACCAGGTCCCTCCCAGGACCCATAGGGATTATGAGAACTACAATTCAAGATGAGATTTGGGTGGGGACACAGCCAAACCATATCATGGACATACAATACACATTTACCTAAAAAGCACTTTCTCTCTGTTTCTCTATGTCGCTGTCTCTGTCTCTGTCTCTGTCTCTGTCTCTCTCTCTCTCTCTCTCTCTCTCTCTCCCTCACACACACACACACACACACACACACACACACACACACACACACAAGAATGAAAGCTAAATTGACAAGAATGATTAGAGAAGAAAGATATATATCTGGAGAGGTTTAGGTTATAAGATAGGCATTAATCTGAACATTAATCACTGAGAGAAATTTTTTGGAAAAACATAAAGTATTTCCAAAAGGGAAAAAACGGCTGTTTGTTTTTTAGTTTGCTTTTACAAAATCGTAAGTGTTCTGCAACAAATTACCACAAAGTTTGTGTTAAAATAACAAAATACATTTCCTTAAAGATCTGTAGGTCACAAGTCCAAATTTAGCGTTGCAGGACTAAAATCAAGACGTAACCAGGACTGGTTCTTTATGGATCCTCTAAAGTAAAATACATCTCTTGCCTCTTTTAACTTCTAGAGGAGACCAGCATCCCTTGACCCATGACCAAATCACTATAACCTCTTCTCCATTGATACACCATATTCTTTCCTACTTTGACACTCTTACCTCCCTCTTAAAAGAATGTTTGTGATTATACTGGGCAAATCCAAATAATCCAGGCTAATCCCTGCTTCTCAAAACTGTTAACTTAATCACATTTGCAACCATCCTTTGCCATGTAAGGTAACACATTCACCAGTTACAGGAATGTAAATATTTTTATGGGCAATTATTCAGTCTACCATAGAATACATCCTAGCTTTTAAAGATTTACATTCTCGACACTTATAAAATATGTTTAGTAAAATTACTCTCTCTTTACTGACCTGCAAAGTAAAAAGCAAGTTATCTATTCCCAAAATACAATGTGAAAGAGGCATAAGAGAACAGTCATAGAAATTCCCATTCAAAAGGGGAGAAATGAGACATGAAAGAAGTCACTACTCCAAGAAATTTTGAAAACTAACATGGCAAAACTCCAGTAGATTTCAAAGCCTGGGAATAATCTGCTGCAACTCATTTCTCTGCCCTCTGGGCACACAGAGCTGGCCTTGGAGTCATATTCCTTTTTATTCAAAGGTAGAAAATGTTTGCAGCTAAGTAATTTTATCAGCCTATTTTCTGCCTGTAGAAATTGTGGGAGCCCTATAGGTTTCTTTAATTTTGTTTCTTCTCTGACCCTTTCAGTCTCAACTGGCAGTGTTTCTGCTGGTATAAAATTCTTTAAAATATTATGGTTTTCTTATGTATGTCACAGAAATGTACTCCATTAGTCAAGAAGATTATCCCCAGATCTTTCCTCAATGATTTTATCTCTAGTTTTTTTCTTCTGCTTAATTGGCTGAAGGATCCGTGAGTCATATACCTAATGTCTTCAAAGAGCCATCTGTGTGATAGAACACTGACTTTTTTATATTTTCAAAGTAATAACCTGAGGTTTTCCAGCCATCCCTTTTACTTTCTCTTATGATCCTAATTTATTCTGAGTGAATCTCTTGATTTTAGCATTTTCTGAAATTTTGACAGGCTGAGAAATTCCTAAATAATTTAGTCCTTATTCCTTTGTGTTTAATACTTCTTCCCTAAGTTTTTTTCTTTCCTCTGTCACTTTACTATAAAAAAATAAGAAATAACCAGGATGCATCATCAACAATTTGCTTGTAAATCTTCTCAGCCAAATATCCAAGTACCTTACTTAAAAATTCTGCTTTCTATGTATTCTATAAGACACAATGAAGCTAAGTAAGAAAAGCTCCTAAAGATTGTGTCAATAGAGACAGGATAAATAGGAATGAAAAGGTGAAGAAACGTTGTAGAACTACAGCTTCATTTGTGTTTTCAAACATGTTCTAATTACCTAAGTGGAACTAAAATCTGAGCATACAAAGATAAATAATAAGTCCTATCTGCTTTCCTAGAGTTCCTGGCCTAGTAAAAAGAATAGATGAGTACAAGCTACATGAAAATAAGCATTTATTCTTTCCCTTTAAGTTGCATATCTACTACCAAAGTAATTTAAGCACACTGCTCACATATTTACCATAGGTCATCATCCAAGTGTAGGGTTAATGTTATGTATCCACAGTACATAACAGTCTTACTAAAAATTCCTCTTTACACATCACTTCTTCACTGAGTACCCATACTCACAGAAAATCACCATACCCTCACATTTTCTCTTTTGCTCTTACTCCTATTCACCACTCTTTCCTGCAATGGTTTCTATGCTCTAAGCTCACTCCTTTCCTTTCTCATACATTACTTTCATAGCAGGTTGGTTTGCTATTGACTTCTGCTATTTTTCCCTTAATTTTTAAAACTAATGGAAATCTCAGCAAAGAAAATAAATGATTAAAAATATAAATAATGTACTTTGTCTCCCCATTACTCAATCAAAAATGTTAATCAGTCTATAATATATAACATGTGGGACACAGGAAGCACAATAAATTTCAAGGAATATTTTCGGAGTTTCTAGCCCAAGCTCAATGCTTCAGTAACTAAGTGTATATGGAAGAAGTGATGATAATTAAGATTTTGCATAATTAAGATACTTCATCAAACAAATATTAAATTGGGAAGAAAGTGGAGGAGGTTTTGCATTGCAGGAATGGCATGTCTAAATACTACGACTTTGGTAAACATCTTTTTTACCATAACTATAAATCTTATTTCATTTTTAAAGTATTTTAGATTCAGGAGGAACATGTGCAGGTTTGATACCTGGGTATGTTGGGTGATGATGCTAAGGTTTCCACTTCTGTTTGAACCTCTCGCCCAAATAGTGAACATGGTAGCCTATAGGCAGCTTTTCAACACTTTCCCCCCTTCTTCTCTTCCATCTTTTGAAGTCTTCAATGTCTATGATTTCCTTCTTTTTTTTTTTTTTTTTTTTTTTTTTTTTTTTTTTTTTTTTTTTTGAGATGGAGTTTCGCTCTTGTTACCCAGGCTGGAATGCAATGGCGCGATCTCGGCTCACCGCAACCTCCGCCTCCTGGGTTCAGGCAATTCTCCTGCCTCAGCCTCCTGAATAGCTGGGATTACAGGCACGCGCCACCGTGCCCAGCTAATTTTTTGTATCTTTAGTAGAGACGGGGTTTCACCATGTTGACAAGGATGGTCTCAATCTCTTGACCTCGTGATCCACCCGCCTCGGCCTCCCAAAGTGCTGGGATTACAGGTATGATTTCCTTCTTTATGTCTCGGTGGAATCAATATTCAGCTCCTTCTTATAAAAGTCAACATGTGATATTTGATTTTCCGTTTGTGCATTAATGCACCTAAGGATAATGGCCTCCAGCTACATCTACATTGCTGTAAAGAACATACATTTTTATGGCTGCATAGTATTCCATGGTGCACCTTTCTTTATCCAATCCACCACTGATGAGCACCTAGGCTGATTTTTATCTCTTTTCTATTGTGAATAGTGCTGCAATAAACATGAATGTAGGCATCCTTTTGACAGAACTTGTTTTTTGGAGGGGGGTATATACCCAGTAATGGGATTGCTGGGTCAAATGGTAGTTCCATTTTTAATTCTTTGATAAATCTCCAAACAGCTTTCCACAGGGGCTGAAATAATTTATATTACCACTAACAGTGTAAAAGCATTCCGTTTTCTTTGCAAACTCTCAAATATTGTATTTGTTTTTACTTTTTTTTTAATTGAGTCAGAGGCTCACTCTATCACCCAGGCTGTAGTGCAATGGCACGATCTCAGCTCACTGCAACCTCCACCTCCCATGTTCAAGCAATTCTCCTGCCTCAGTCACCCGAGTAGCTGGGACTACAGGTGCACACCACCACATTCAGCTAGTTTTTGAAAAAATATTTTTAGTAGAGACGGGGTTTCACCATATTGGCCAGGCTGGTCTCGAACTCCTGACCTCTTGATCTGTCTGCCTCAGCCTACCAAAGTGTTGGATTTATAGGCATGAGCCACCGCATCTGGCCTTTTTTAACTCTTTAATAACAGCCATTCTTAAAGTGTAACATGGCATCTTATTGTGGTTTTGATTTGCACTTCTTTAATTATTAGTGATGTTGAACATTTTTTCATATGTGTGTTGGCAGTTTTTATGCCTTCTTTTGAGAAGTATCTGCTTATATGTTTTGTCCATTTTAAAAAATAAAGTTGCTTATTTCTTTTTCTTGTTGATTTTTCCAAATTCCTTATAGATTCTGGTTGTCAGTCTTTTGTCAGATGCATAGTTTGTGAATATTTTCTCCCATTCTATAGGTTGTTGGTGTACTCTGCCAACAATTTCTGTTGCTGTGTCCAAACTCTTTAGTCTAATTAGGTCCCACTTGTCAATATTTGTTTTTGTTTCATTTGCTTTTAAGGCCTTAGTCATAAATTATTTCCCTAGGCCAACATCAAAAATAGTATTTCCCAAGTTTTCTTCTAGAACTTTTATAAAATTAGGTCTTACATTTAAGTATTTAATCTATCTTGAGTTAAGTTTTGCATATGGTACAATGTATGAGTCTACTTTCATTCTTCTGCATATGATTAGCCAGTTTTTCTAGCACCATTTTTTGAATAGAGTGTCTTTTCTTCATTGTTTTTGTCCAATTTCTGGAAAATCAGTTTGTCATAAGTGTCCATTTCTGGAAAATCATTTCATTATAAGTGTCCAGCTTTAATTCTGGCTCTCTATTCTGTCTTACTGGTCTATGTATATTTTTTTGTGCCAGTACCATGGTTTTTGATTACTGTAGCCTGGTATAATAGTATAATTTGAAGTCAGATAATGTGATAACTCCAGCTTTGTTCTTTTTGCTTAGGATGCTTTGGCTATCTGGGTTCGATTTTGGTTCTCTATAAATTTTTTTTTTTTTGGTTCTGTGAAAAAATGATATTGGTAATATAAATTTTGCTGAATCTCTAGTTTGCTTTGGGCAATATAAAAATATTAATAATACTGATCTCTCCAATCCAGCATGATAGAATTTTTTTCCATTTGATTGTGTCATCTGTGATTTCTATCAGTAGGGTTTTGTAGTTCTCTTTATAGAGATATTCCAATTCCATTGTTATATGTCTTCTTAGGTATTTTATTTTGGGTGTGGGGCTATCTTAAATGGAATTTATTCTTGATTTAGTGCTCAGCTTGAGTGTTATTTATATACAGAAATGCAACTTATTTTTGTACATTTATTTTGTATCCTAAAACTTTACTGAAGTTGTTTATCAGTTTTAGGAGTCTTTGGGAGACATTTTTAGGGTTTTCTCATTATGGAATTGTATCATCAGTGAACAGAGATATTTTGACTTCCTGGTTTTCATTATCATTCTAAATGTGCAAAAGCTGGAAACATTCCATTTGAAAACTGGCACAAAACAAGGATGCCCTCTCTCACCATTCCTATTCCACATAGTATTGGAAGTTCTGGCCAAGACAATCAGGCAAGAGAAATAAATAAAACGTATTCAGATAGGAGTCAATTTGACAGGAAGTCAAATTGTCTCTGTTTGCAGATGACATGATTGTATATTTAGAAAATCCCATTGTCTCAGCCCAAAAACTCCTTAAGGTGATAAGCAACTTCAGCAAAGTTTCAGGAAACAAAATCAATGTGCAAAAATCATAGTCATTCTTAGACACCAATAATAGATAAGCACAAAGTCAAATCCTGAATGAACTCCCATTCACAATTGCTACAAAGAGAATAAAATACCTAGGAATACAACTTACAAGGAACATGAAGGATCTATTAGAGAACTACAAACCACTGCTCAAGGAAATAAGGGAGGATACAAACAAATGGAAAAACATTCCATGCTCATGGATAGGAAGAATAAATATCATGAAAATGGCCATCTGTCCAAAGTAATGTATAGATTCAATGTCTATACCATCAAGCTATCATTGACTTTCTTCACAGAATTAGAACAAAACTACTTTAAATTTTATATGGAACCAAAAAAGCCCATATAGCCAAGACAATCCTAAGGAAAAAGTACAAAGTTGGAGGCATCATGCTATCTTACTTCAAATATTGTACAAGGTTACAGTAACCAAAGCAGCATGGTACTGGTTCCAAAACCGAGTACCAGAACAATTAAAATAGAGATATAGACCAGTGGAACAGAACAGAGGCTTCAGAAATAACACCACACATCTACAACCATCTGATCTTTTTCAAATCTTACAAAAACAAGCAATGGGGAAAGGATCCCCTGCTTAATAAATGGTGTTGGGAAAACTGTCTACCCATTTGCAGAAAACAGAAACTGAAACCCTTCCTGACACCTTACACTAAAATTAACTCCAGATGGATTAAAGACTTTAACATAAGACCTAAAACCATAAAAAACCCTAGAAGAAAATCTAGGCAATACCTTTCAGGACACAGGCATGGACAAGACTTCATAAATAAAACACCAAAAGCAATGGCAACAAAAGTCAAAATTGGCAAATGGGATCTAATTGAACTAAAGAGCACCTGTACAGAAAAAAAAAAAAAATTAAAATATAAAAATGCTATCATCAGAGTGAACAGGTAACCTACAGAATGAGAGAAAATTTGTGCAATTTATCTATCCGACAAAGATCTAATATCCAGAATCTACAAGGAACTTAAACAACTTTACGAGAAAAATAACAACCAATCAAAAAGTGGGTGAAGGCAATAAGGCAAGAAAAAGAAATAAAGGGTATTCAAATAGGAAAGGTGGAAGCCAAATTGTCTCTATTTGCAGACGACATGATAGTATACCTAGAAGACCCCATCACCTCAGCCCAAAAGCTCCTGCAACTGATAAGCAACTTCAGCAAAGTCTCAGGATATAAAATCAATGTGCAAAAATCACAAGCATTCCTATACACCAATAACAGACTTAAAGAGAACCAAATTAAGAACGAACTGCCATTCACAATCGCTACAAAGAAAATAAAATACCTAGGAATACAACTCACTAGGAATGTAAGGGACCTCTTTAAGGAAAACTACAAACACCTGCTCAACGAAATAAGAGAGGACACAAACAGATGGAGAAACGTTCCATGTTCGTGGTTAGGAAGAATCAATATTGTGAAAATGGCTATACTGCCCAAAGTAATTTACACATTCAATGCTATCCCCATCAAACTACCATTGAATTTCTTCATAGAACTGGAAAAAACCACCATGAATTTCATATGGAACCAAAAAAGAGCCCGCATAGCCAAGTCAATTCTAAGCAAAAAGAACACAGCGGGAGGCATCACGCTACCAGACTTCAAACTATACTACAAGGCTACAGTAATCAAAACAGCATGGTACTGGTACCAAAACAGAGATATAGACCAATGGAACAGAACAGAAACATCGGAGGCAACACAACATATCTACAACCATATCATCTTTGATAAACCAGACAAAAGCAGGCAATGGGGAAAGGATTCCCTATTTAATAAATGGTGTTGGGAAAACTGGCTAGCCATGTGCAGAAAGCAGAAACTGGACCCCTTCCTGACACCTTACACTAAAATTAACTCCAGATGGATTAAAGACTTAAATGTAAGACCTGACACCATAAAAACCCTAGAAGAAAATCTAGGCAAAACCGTTCAGGACATAGGAGTAGGCAAGGACTTCATGAACAAAACACCAAAAGCATTGGCAACAAAAGCCAAAATAGACAAATGGGACCTAATCAAACTCCACAGCTTCTGCACGGCAAAAGAAACAGTCACTAGAGTGAATCGACAACCATCAGAATGGGAAAAAATCTTTGCAGTTTACACATCTGACAAAGGGCTGATATCCAGAATTTACAAAGAACTCAAACAGATTTACAGAAAAAAAACAAACAAGCCCATTCAAAAATGGGCAAAGGATATGAACAGACACTTTACAAAAGAAGACATACATGAGGCCAACAAACATATGAAAAAGTGCTCATCATCATTGGTCATTAGAGAGATGCAAATCAAAACCACATTGAGATATCATCTCACACCAGTTAGAATGGCGATCATTAAAAAATCTGGAGACAGCAGATGCTGGAGAGGATGTGGAGAAATAGGAACACTCTTACACTGTTGGTGGGAGTGTAAATTAGTTCAACCATTGTGGAAGACAGTGTGGCGATTCCTCAGGGACCTAGAAATAGAAATTCCATTTGACCCAGCAATCCCATTACTGGGTATCTATCCAAAAGACTGTGAATCGTTCTACTATAAGGACACATGCACACGAATGTTCATTGCAGCACTGTTTACAATAGCAAAGACCTGGAACCAACCCAAATGCCCATCGATGATAGACTGGACTGGGAAAATGTGGCACATATACACCATGGAATATTATGCAGCAATCAGAAATGATGAGTTTGTGTCCTTTGTAGGGACATGGATGAATCTGGAGAACATCATTCTCAGCAAACTGACACAAGAACAGAAAAAGAAATACCGCATATACTCACTCATAGGCGGGTGAGAAAAATGAGAACACATGGACACAGAGAGGCGGTCTACTATACACTGGGGACTGTTGGGGGAAATGGGGGAGGGACAGCGGGGGGGGGCTGGGGGGGGATAGCCTGGGGATGAATACTAAGTGTGGGTGAGGGGGAGGAAGGCAGCAAAACACACTGCCATGTGTGTACCTATGCAACTATCTTGCACGTTCTGCACATGTACCCCAAAACCTATAATGCAATAAAAATTTAAAAAAAAAAAAAAAAAAGTGGGTGAAGGATATGAACAGACACTTCTCAAAAGAAGACATTTATGTGGCCAACAAACATATGAAAAAAAAAAGCTCTTCACTGGTCATTACAGAAGTGCAAATGAAAACTATAGTGAGATACCATGATATGCCAGTTAGAATGACAATCATTAAAAAGTCAGGGAACAACAGATGCTGGAGAGGATGTGGTGAAATAAGAATGTTTTTACACTGTTGGTGGTAGTGTAAATTAGTTCAACCATTGTGAAAGACAATGTGGTGATTTCTCAAGGATCTAGAACAGGAAATACCATTTGATCCAGCAATCTCATTACTAGGTATATACCCAAAGAATTATAAATGATTGTACTATAAAGGTACATGCACGTGTATGTTTATTGCAGCATTATTCCTATTTACAATAGCACTGTTACTATTTACAATAGCAAAGACTTGGAACCAACCCAAATGCCCAACAGTGGTAGACTGGATAAAGTAAACGTGGGCTTTATATTCAATGAAATACTATGCAGCCATAAAAAAGAATGAGTTTATGTCATTTGCAGGGACACGGATGAAGCTGGAAACCATCATTTTCAGCAAACTAACACAGGAACAGAAAACCAAACACCACATGTTCTCACTCATAAGTGGGAATTGAACAATTAGAAAAAATGGGCCTAGGGAGGGGAACATCACATGCCAGGGCCTGTTGGCGGGTGGGGAGAAAGGGAAAGAATAGCATTAGGACAAATATCTAATGCATGTTGGGCTTAAAACTTAGATAACAGGTTGATGTGTGCAGCAAACCACTATTACACATTTATACCTATGTAATAAACCTTCACATTCTGCACATGTGTCCCAGAACTTAAAATATAATATAAATAATCAAATAAAATGAATCCATAAAGAGGAAGAGAATGTGTAGGTCAGAAAGATGGTAGCATGAGAACTATTTCACTAATTGAGCTTGCTTTGGTGATGAAGGAAGAAGGCCATGATCCAGGCCCAGGGAAGCCTCTCAGGGCTGAGACTGGCCCTCAGCTTACAGCCAAAAATAAAATAGATCATTGGTCCTACGGTCAGAAACAGCTGAATTCTCCTAACCATACTCATGAGCAGAAAACAGATTTTTTGCTGTCTCTGAAAAGAAATTCAACATATTGACACCTGAATTTTATTACTGTATGGTTGCATGGAAAGATTTGTAAGATAATAAGGTTTTGTTGCTTTAAGCCAATGAGTTTGTGATATTTGTTATAGTTGTTATTAAAAAAAAAAACTAATATGGATTATCTTTTTACATGAAAGTGGCTACACTAATACATACAAGAAATTGATGACTGCACAAGCTAAGAATGTAATGGTCGAGATGATGGTCATAATTATTAAAGGAGAGTCAGTTGAGCCTACTGTTGGATTAATTTATTACAAAAAGTAAAATGTCAAGAATACATCCCAGTTTTATTGTTCTTATTTTGTTACTGAATAGAGTTAGAGAGCTTTCCATTTATCAAGACAAAGGAGATTAGGAGGTTTGGTGTAGGAGAAAAAAAATAACTTTGGTTGCAATAAAATCAACATATTTATGCAACATCTAATTAGAGATATCAGGTTAGATAGGTGTATAGGTCTGGCAATCATCAAAATTTTAAATTTTATATATCTACATTTATATGTCTATGAACTGACATGTAGATATAAATATATAGAACTATAGATATAGACATCTACATATAGACATGTAGATATATTTATAGTGATACATTTCTAAATGTACATAAATTAATGATAAAATCATTTACTTAACTTTTATTTGAAGCTATGAAAGTGAATTGTAATCTACCAGGGACAGGAAGCATTTTAAAGTTATGTCCAACAATAGTAGAGATGTTGATAGGGATGGTGGCCAGAAATAAACAGTTATCAGGGAGATTGTAGAGTGTCCAGTTAAGAAGAAAATAAGATTAAAAATTTTGAGCAAACTATAGTAGTGAGAGTTTCCAAACATGAATATTGGTCAAGAATTTCATAAATAAATTGTTTCCAAGTTACAAAAAATAAAGGCTCAAACTCTTTCAACTACACAATATTAAAGCATTTGTCACTAGGAAAACATAATTAGATGACAGGATAGAGGGACTAAAACTGACTTTGGAAGTTGGGGAATAAAATAATGATTATTTAATAGAAAACACATGTGTCAAGTGAGAAATTTAGCAGAGCAATATAACTGTTACTAGTGTCCAGGAAGAAATTTGCTTCTGTGTTATTGTATAAATACCCACATCATAATAGAGATGAAATTTTATTACTTATTCACATAACTACCCACCTTATATACTTATTTGTGGTCTTGTAGTGTTCCAGGAACCCATTTTCCTTCCACTTTGTGCCTTATGGTCTTAGACTCAGCTCTGCCTTCTGTATGGGATATCACATTTACTTCTTAACCATTTCAGCTCCAATGTGGCCAAGTGGCACCTATCATTTCCTCCACTCCCACTGAATGAAATCCAGTCACATGTCACTAGCAACAGTAAGGGAAAACAAAAAATATACTCTAATTTTTTGGTAAGAAACAAACAAAAAATAATAATTTGGGTAAAAATGTAATCACTATCTATCAAAGCAAGTAATTGCATTTTTATTCTTGGAGATACTTATAAAAGAAAAAATATTTTAAAGGAAAAGGAAACAAGAAAAATAAAAAAAAAACTTCTGTGAAGAAAAAGCTTGTAAAAAAAATGAATATGGGGGAAGGTGGGACAGCTGTAATACGTTGTCACTTTCATTTTTTAAATGCCTCTTAATTTCTTTTGTACTCACTTTATTCAACATTTCTTCTTATCTCAGTGACTTTTTTCCCTTATTATCCCCTTTATTTTCTTTCCTGATCTCTATGGTTTTTATTCTTTCTGTTTTTATTATCTTATCCTCCTTTTCTTCTTACTACCATTTTTTCTTCACAAAAATGACACTCATACTCTCTAAGGTCTTTCAAAAAAAAAAGGAAGAAAACAAATTTACCTTTGTTGTCTTATCCATGGAAGCCACTGTCAGAGTTAGATTTTCAAGTCAGGTGGAAGGACAGGCTGCCCTTGAGAACAGACCTACAGAAGGTGTCCGGTGTGCATTGCTAGCCCTCCAGGCTTGAGAGGCTGTGCCTAAAAAACCAACACGAACACAAATTCAGAAGCATTCTGATTATTCTTCTGTTTAAACAGGACCACACTACTTCTTTCATAAAAATAATCCTCAAGTACCTCGAAACTGAGACATGGAAGCTGAATAGCAATAGCTGAAGAATACTTTAATTTTCTGTGTACATATTTAAAAGATGAAAATATCACAAGCATAAGCACACTGTCGTGCATAAGAATCGTTACCTAGCGTAACCTATCTGTCCAGGAAGCAACAGGGACTTGTTTGAAGTAAAAGAATGCCTTTTTCTCCCTATAAATTGTACTGTGTGCAAATACAATGAATATAAAAGAAGAATTGCATTTGATTTTCCTGGTGCAGGTTGATGTATCGCTTAGTAATTCATTTGTAGCTGCACCTCCTTTCTATTCCGAGTCATTGTATAGTCATCTTAAATCTGTAAACCTAAATAAATTTAGGTTAGTTTGCACAGTGGATGATGTGTATATGTGCAGGTGTGTGTGTTCTTGACAGCTCTAAATTATTCTTTACACATTTTATTTACTGTGTTTCTAATGTATGTCTACACAAGCAGGGAAAAACGTTAGTTGAACTTTGTTTGAGATTATACCTGAGAAACCCTGAGAAGTTCCATTAACCTAAACTGGTTAGATAATAAGAAAGATACTCCAGAACATTCATTTCATTTTATATATGGTAAAATGGAGACACACAGAGAAGTTACTTGCTCAAGGCCACATATGATGTGAAAAAAAATTATATATCTTAGTACTTCTGTCACATGTTCTACAATTTTCACTCAGTGTATCAAAGGTAAATAAATGTACAGTCCACAGTAAATTCTTGTGCGCTGTGATAGGTTGGTAAAAAAATCCATGCTCTGATTGGAGATGGTCATTACTTTTCTCAAATAGAGTTTACTATATAGTACCTTAGAAAATAAAGTACAATAATAGCTCTTTACATTTAACTAAGATGACATTTTAATTTAGTAAAGCAGTATACAGATACATATATTATTTACTAACTTCATCACTCCATTCTACTATGTTGCAAGTTGCTTTTATTCTTAGTTCCGTGTTATATTTCAAAATATATTTATTTGTTCTTGAACATAAAATATATAGAAGCTCATTATGGAAAGCTTACAAATAGAGAAGGAGAGCACAATATATTCATAACTTCACTAACCAACAGCTGGTATTTTTTTTAGTATGTCTTGGTTCTCGTTAGCATATAATAGTTACATTTCAGAAAACAAAACTAAAAATTTTAGGATCTAGTAAAGATAAGAGCTCACAGACTAAACCTGAATGACATGTTCAATTACATGGATACACATTTATATTGGTGACCCAAATATGTATTGAGACACAGGATTTATTTCCATCTCTGTAAATCTCTATTGAGTGACAGTAAGAGCTGTAATACCTTTAATTAATCTCATATTTTAATACAAATTTACACCTGAAAGTTTGTAATATATCACTTAGTTATCAATCTATTAAATACTATATAATATTTTAATTGCTTATCCCAAGATATCAATATAATTTTCTTTGACATAGTAGTTAAAATTCTAAAAGGAATACTTTATTAAAGAAGTAGATTATCACCCTTGTAAGAAAGAATTTCTGTTCTATATTAGGACTATTTCTCTGAAAATTGTTTTTAGCACACTTTCTAGTTCTTTGTCATTTTTTGCTTGTATATTTTTAATTACATCACTGCTACTGCAAGGCTCTTAAGTGCATATAATGTTTCAATGTTAATGACAGCAATACATACATACCTACTACTGGGGCAAGGCACCACTTTCAGAACTCTACATTAATTTATTTAATCATCACAACAATTAGGAAACTGATACACTGATATATTAAATTAATTGACAGTGGAAGACCTAAAACCTGGAAGCTCAGTTCCAGATCTCTGCTGTAAATCTGGATAAAATCTAAATGTGTAGCCTCTCTCATGCTAATGCAAGAAATAGCATATTTATCTCTTTACATGTGGCATATTATTATGTGTATAACATATATATGTGCACACACATACATGTTGTATATATCCATATATATGTGGATATATATATGGAGATATATAGATAGATAGATATAGATATCCATATACATGTATGCATATATATATATATATATACACACACACACACAAATACGTATACACACAGAGAGAGAGTTATTCCAAGTATGTTTGACATGGATTCTTACCACTTAAATTGACAAGTCTTCCTAAAATAGGTGAGGTAAATGCATGAGTTGCTATTGTAACCTGCTTGTCCCATGTTTTTTTGCTTGATGCTTACTTCACCCTTCCAGTTTTCCAGATCAAAATGTTTGGAATCATCTTCAGTTTCTCGCTTCCTTTAGCAATCCATATTGAATTCTCCAGTAAATGCTGCCTATCGATTTCCCATCCATCCAGTGGTAGCACTTTGTCACCTACCTTTTTGATCCGTCATCTTTCTCCTGGATTATAACCTAACTGATCTCTCTGTGTCTGTATTTGCCCACCTTCATCCTGTCCTCCACACAAGGCTGGGGTCAATAGCATTAAGATGTGAGGATGCAACAGTCTTGGTGTTTTCTTGCTCCAATTCATCTGATACCACTTGTAGTGAAATGGCATTCGTATGCCCTAAAAGGACCTATGTATTCTGGATTCCAGCTTCCTCCCCAATTTCAGGGTCTTCCATTGTCACCTCTGCTCTCACTCTGTTGCAGGTGCTCATTTCAGAAAATGTCAGCAAGATTTTTGCCTTGGCTATTCCTTCCCAAATTATTCATTTGGCTCATTCCTTCACTTTCTTCAGGTATTTATTAGAACATGTTATCTACTTAGTGAGAATTTCCCAGAACACTCTATCTAACATTTTTACTATCTTTCCTTACATAAACTCTCAATATCACATTTATTAACAAATTTCTCAGCTTCAGGTTTTATCTTAGAACTCATGGCTACCTAGCATACTACAGATTTTATTTCATCGTTTTGTTTATTATCTTTCTCCTTCATTTGGAATGTGCTCCTCAGGAAAGTAAGGGTTAGTTTCTGTTTCATTCACTTCTATAACCCCATCAGCAAGAACAGAGCTGGTACCTAGTAGGTACCCAATAAACGTCTATTGAATGATAGAATAAATAGGACACCTAAAAGTTATGTGTCCTCAAGTAAGGATGTACAATAAAGTACAATTCACATTTACAAGTAAAGAAATTAAACTTGGCTGCAAATGTCGGCTCCTCTACATTTCTGCCTTTATTTATAATAAGTATTTGAATCAAGTCCCGGTTTTTGATACCTATTTTAACACCCTCAAATTTATAAATATATTGTCATATGTCTAAAGTATTATTTTTTAATTACAATAACTATGAAATGAAATTAACATGATGTAAAATTGCAAACATTTTAAAGTGAACACTTTGGTGGCATTTGTGATATTTGTGTTTTACAACTACCATCTCCATCTAATTCCAAATAATTTACCATCATGACTTCACCATGACTTCAAAGTAATACACCTAGCCTATTAAGCAACTTCTGCCCATTGCTCCTCTGCTCAGTCTCTGGTAACACCAACCTGCATTCTGTCTTTTCTGGATATTTTATGAATTATTTTATATGTGTCTTTTCCTTATATTTTTTTCTAAGTGGAATTCTATGAGTTTTTTGCATCTGGTTCTTTTATATAATACAATATTTTGGAGGTACATCCACATTTTAGTACATATTAGTTGTTAATTTTTATTGCTGAATAATATTCCATTTTACCTATATGCATCAATTTGTTTATCCATTCACTGTGGATGGGACATTTGGACTTTTTTTTACTTCTTAGCTATTGTGAAAAGTACTGCTCTGAGCAATCATGTACCTGTAATTGTCTGAATGTCTGTTTTCGATTTTGGCAGGAATATAGCTTGAATGCAACTGAAGCATTGTAGGATAATTTTATGCCTAAGTTTTTGAAGGATTGCCAAACTGTTTTCCACAGCAGCGGAACTATTTCACATTTCCACCAGCAATATATGTTGGTTCTAATTTAATAATTTAAACATGCCTTCAATAACACTGATTATTTTTCTTTTTTAAAAAACAAATAGCTATCCTAGTAGTATGAAGTGTATCTAGAGATTTTGATTTGCATTTCCCTAGTGACTAATGATTTTAAGAGATTTTGGTGTAAGCTCTTATATTTCAGCTGGGGAACGATTTGAGTTATTTTTTGTGTATGGTATGAGGTACAGGTCCAAATGTATTATTCTGCATGTAGCTATCCAGTTATTCAAGCACCACTGTTTCTTTAGTTTGTTTGTTTTATTGTTTACCGATCAAATGATCTTGGCACCCTTACTAAAAAGCAGATATTTATACATGTATGGGCTTATTTCTGAACTCTCAGGTTTCATTAGTGTGTATGCCTAGCCTAACATAACCTAATGTGTCTAGTCTAACATAGTGTGTATATTAATAGGAACACACTGTTGTAATTACTATAACTTAGCATTAAGTTTAAAATTTTAAAGTATAAATCCTCTAATTTTTTTTACAAGATTGTTTGGGGCTTCCTGCAATTTTATATAAATTTGCAGATGAGCTTTTTAATTTTTCCAGAGAAGGCCGTTTAGATTTTAAGTGATTGCATTAAAAGTCTACATTGCTTTTCATAGTACTGACATCTGGAAAAATATTAAGTCTCCCAATTCCTGAAGGAATGATGAACTGCAATGGAAAATGCAACTTATTTTGCATGTTGATTTTGTATCCTGCAAATTTGCTGACATCATTTTTTGCGTTAGTAGCATTTTTTCGCAAATAACTTTGAATTTTCTAGATGCAGTACTATGCCATATATAAGTGGAGATAATTGTACATCTTCTTTTCCAATGTGAGTGCCTTTTATTTATTCTTCATGCCTAATTTCTTTAGTTAGAAATTCCAGTACAATGATGACTATTGGTTGTAAAAGCAAGCATCATTGTCCGATCCTGTTCTTGGAGGAAAATATTGTAGTCTTTCACCGGTGAGTATGATATCAGCTGTGAGTTTTGCATAAATGCACTTGATCATGTTGGCAATGCTCATTTCTCCCATTTGTTTAACAGAGTGTCATCAGGAGAGGGTGTTTGGTTTCATCAAAGGCTATTTCTGTATGTATTGAGATGATTATGGTTTTTTTTTCCTTTGTTTGATCATGGATCATACTACGTCAATTGATTTTCTTGTCCTGGACTATCTTTATATACTCTCTATATATTAATATTTCACTTGTTCCCAGTTTACAATTACTTTAATATGTTGTTGTAGTCTATTTGCTACTCTTAAGGATTTATATATGCATTGTATATTTGTTTCAGCATTATATTTTATTGTAATGTCTTTATCTGCCTTTCATATCAAGGTAATGCTAACTTTATAGAATAAGTTAAAAAGTATTTTCTATTTTTTGGAGAATTTTGAGTATTTGGTATTGATTATTCTTTTAATATTTAACGGAATTAATCAGTGAAGACATTTGGTCCTGAGAATTTTTTTCTGAGATGAATTTTTCTGTTGTGCTATTATTATTTTATTTCATTTTCAAGTCAGTCTTTTTACTTTATATATATATATGCTTTAGCTTTTCTTTTTACTTAATTGCCTTTATCTTTTTAAGATCTTATTTATTTACTTTTTTAATTTTACTTTAAGTTCTGGGATACATGTGTAGAACATGCAGGTTTGTTACATAGGCTTACATGTGCCAAGGTTGTTTGCTGCATCTATCAACCCGTCATCTAGGTTTTAAACCCCAATGCATTCGGTATTTGTCCTAATGCCTTGTCCCCAACCCCTGACAGGCCATGGTATGTGATGTTCCCCTCCTTGGGTCAAGGTGTTCTCATTGTTCAACTCCCACTTTTGAGTGAGAACCAGTGTTAGGTTTTCTGTTCCTGTGTTAGTTTGCTGAAAATGATGGCTACCAGCTTCATCCATAACCCTGCAAAGGATATGAATTAGTATTTCATGGTGTATATGTGCCACATTTTCTTTATTCAGTCTATCAATGATGGGCATCTGGGTTGGTCCCAAGTCTTTGCTATTGTGAACAGTGCTGCAATAAACATATGTGTGCATGTGTCTTTAGAGTAGAATGATTTATAATCCTTTGGGTGTATACACAGTAGTGGGCTTGCTGGGTTAAATGGTATTTCTGGTTCTAGATCCTTAAGAAATTGTCACACTGTATTCCACAATAGTTGAACTAATTTACCCTCCCTCCAAGAGTGTAAAAGCGTTCCTATTTCTCCACAGCCTTGCCAGCATCAGTTGTTTCTTGACTTTTTAGTAATAGCCATTCTAAATGGTATGAGATGGTATCTCAATATATTTTTGATTTTCATTTCTGTAATGACCAGTGATGTGAGGTTTTTATCATGTTTGTTGGCCGCATAAACCTCTTCTCTTGAGAAGTGTCTGTTCATATCCTTTGCCCGCTTTTTGATGTTTGTTTTTCTTTTTTTCATTTGAGATGGAGTCTCTCTCTGTTGCCCCAGCTGGTGATGCCAGCGCACTGCAACCTCCACCTCCCAGGTTCAAGCTATTCTCCTGTCTCAGCCTCCTGAGTAGCTTGGACTAAAGGCACATACCACCACACCCAGATAATTTTTGTATTTTTAGTAGAGACAGGGTTTCATCATATTGATCAGGCTGGTCTTGAACTCCTGATCTCGTGATCTGCCCCCATGCAGCCTCCCAAAGTGCTGGGACTACAGGCATGTATTATTGTGCCTAGATGGTTTTTTTTTTTTTTTTTTTCTTGTAAATTAGTTTAAGTTCCTTGTAGATACTGGATATTAGCCCTCTGTCAGATGTATAGATTGCAAAACATTTCTCCCATTCTGTAGGTTGCCTGTTCATGCTGATGCTAGTTTCTTTTGCTGTATAGAAGCTTCTTAGTTTAAATGGATCCCATTTGTCAATTTTGACTTTTGTTGGAATTGCTTTTGGTGTTTTGATTATAAAGTCTTTGCCCATGCCTATGTCCTGAATGATATTGCCTAGGTTTTCTCCTAGGGTTTTTAATGGCTTCAGGTCTTACATTTAAGTCTTTAATCCACCTTGAGTTAATTTTTGTATAAGGTGTGAGGCATGGGTCCAGTTTCAGTTTTCGGCATATGGCTAGCCAGTTTTCCCAGCACCATTTATTAAATAGGGAATCCTTTCCCCATTGCTTTTTTTTTTAGGTTTGTTGAAGATCAGATGGCTGTAGATATGTGGTATTTCTGAGGTCTCCATTCTGTTCCCCTGGTCTATATATCTGTTTTGGTACTGGTACCAGCACCATGCTCTCTTGGTTACTGTAGCCTTGTAGTATGTTTGAAGTCAGGTAGCATAATACCTCCAGCTTTGTTCTTTTTGCTCAAGGTTGTCTTGGGTACACAGGCTCTTTTTTTGTTCCATATAAAATATAAGTTATTTTTTTATAATTCTGCAAAGAAGGTCAATGGTAGCTTCATGGGAATAGCATCAAATCTATAAATGACTGTGGCAATATGTTTCAGTTTTCTATGGCTTCTTTAGTTTTTATAACTTTTGTGTTTCTAAAAATTGTTCTATTCCTGAAAGTTTAATTTGTTGACATTTAATTTTTCATAGTTTTTTTTAATAATCTGTCTTTCTTTATGCAAAGTCATTGGTAATGTCCCTACTTCTGTTTCTAATTTTAGTTATTGATATCCTTTCTATTTTTTCATGAACTGAAAAATTTAATATTTTTAAAGTGGCAATAATATCCAAAATTTTAAAAAGATTTAATACATTTCAAATTACATTTTAACGGTCTTTTTTCAGATGTGAAAAAAGCTGATCCTCAAATTCATATGAAATGTAAAGGGCACAGAATAATCAAAATGATATTGAAATATAACAATCAATTTGAAGTCTCACACTTCTCATTTTCAATAACACTTCTCATTTTCAATACTTACTAAAAAGTTACAGCAATCGAGAAAATGTGGTACTAACATAAGAATAGACATACAAATGAATAGAGTGAAATTGAGAAGCCATAAAGAGGCTCATACATCTATGGTCAATTTAATTTTGACAAGGGGGAAAAGACTGTTAAATAGAGGAAAGAATTCTCATGTGAATTAATGAACTTGTACTCATATTACATCATACACAAAAATTAACCAGAAATAGATCAGTGACATAAATATGAGAGCTAAAACTATAAATCTATTAGAAGACTATAGAACAGGACTGGCTGGGCGCAGTGGCTCATGCCTGTAATCCCAGCACTTTGGGAGGCTGAGGCAGGCAGATCATGAGGTCAAGAGATCGAGACCATCCTGGCCAACATAATGAATCCCCATCTCTACTAAAACTACAAAAATTAGCTGGGCATGGTGCTGCACCTGTGTCTTCCCAGATACTCAGGAGGCTGAGGCAGGAAAATCCCTTGAATGTGAGAGGTGGAGGTTACAGTGAGCCGAGATCATGTCACTATAATCTAGCCTGGCACAGAGCGAGACTGTCTCAAAAAAAAAAAAAAAAAAAAAAAAAGAATACAGAATACATTTCTGTGATCTTATTTTGACAATGAATTCTTTTTTGTTGTTTTTGATATTTCTTCTTTATTTATATACTTTAAGTTCTGGGGTACATGTGCAGATCCTGTAGGTTTGTTACATAGGTATACATGTGCCATGGCGATGGTTTGCTGTATCCATTCGCCCTATCATCTATGTTAGGTACTTCTCCTAATGCTATACCTCCCCAAAACCCCCTACTGAAATGTGGCACATATACACCATGGAATACTATGCAGCCATAAAAATGATGAGTTCATGCAGGGATGTGGATGAAACTGGAAACCGTCATTCTCAGCAAACTGGCACAAGAAGAGAAAATCAAATACTGCATGTTCTCACTCATAAGTGGGTATTGAACAATGAGAACACAGGGACACAGGGAGGGAAACATCACACACCAGGTCCTTGGGGGTGGGGGGCTGCGGGAGGTATCCTTTCTCTTTTTTTCTGTCAGTTCTAACTAAAAATGTGTCACTTTTGTTGATGTTTCCAAGAATCAACTTTTGATTTTATTACTTCATCTTACTGCTTTTCTACTCTTTACTTCATTTATTTACATTCTAATCCCTATTTTTCTCTTTTTTTTTACTAGCTTTTGAATTAATTTCCTTTTGTTTTTATGCTTCCTTGAGGTTTAATGTTACATTATTGATTTGAAATCTTTACTTTAAAACAATGTAGTAACTGCTATACATTTTCTTCTGAGTACTGCCTTCACTGTGTCTTTCCGTTTTGATTTATCTCTAAGTATATTATTTTCTACATTATCTTTTGTTTTCTTCTTTGATCTGTTGGGTTACCGAGAGTGTGTTGTTTAAATTCCTCATATTCATACATTCTTCAGTTTTTTTTTTGTCATTTACATCTAGGCTTATTTCATTGCAATTGGAAAAGATCTTTTGTATAATTTAAAAAAAATTATTAAACCTTGTTTGGGGCCTAATAACTGGTCCTTCATGGAGAATGTTTCTTGTTCACTTAATTACGATGTGGATTCTTCTCTTATTAGATATATTATTTTGTGGGTAGGGTCTAGCTTATAGTGTTTTTATAGGCTTATTGTATTTGAATAGTAGTATTTATAGTATTACAGTATTATTTAAATACTCGCTTAAAAAATTGGTCCTCACTCATGATACACTACTCATTAAAAACAGAGACAGACAGGGAAAGGGGAAATGTAAATGCAACAAAGCTTTTCCAGCGTTTTAAAATTGGCTTTTCTTGATTCAGTGTTTAGTTGCTATGAAATTTTGCCCATTTTTCAGAGTTCTGAAGAAGTTGATTTTGTTTATTTTGCTTATTTTTTTGCTTCTTTTCTGTGGAAGGATGGGCATTGGGGGCTGCCTACAATGTCATTCTGCTGATGCTACTATCTCTACATTATTTTTTAAAGCATTCAGTTTTTTTTTTTTTAATTATCATTTGTAGCAAGTGGCTTGATATGCTCATGTAGACAGTAAGGATTTGCATTATCTCTGCCTTCATTGTTTTAAGAATATGGTTATATATGTGGATATATATATATATATATATATATATATATATACCCACATATATATGATATTGAAGATATTTTACGTCTAAAGCAGAAGCTACCAAATTCTAATCATCCAAATTCACCATGATGATTTTAATGCTCACTGCGTCTGTTTATTTTAGCAGAAGCAGTTTGCTTTATATGAGAACAGATGTATCTGTGATTATTTGCACCGCAATACCCAAACATTGGAGTAAAGCAGCAATTTACAATTGCTGCCTGAGACTTCTCTTAAGTACACAATTAGTGAACAATGAAGGACTCATCACCTCTTGTATCTTTACTGTCAAGGAAACGTATAATTAAAATTGGTGGTGTGAAAACACATACAAATAAAACCACATACACATAAACACACATCACACTATTTTTAATTTTCTGAAACTGGAAAACGTCTGCTCTCTTATTCAATACTCTTGTAGATAAAAATTTTATCCAAAATGTAGTGTTTTCTTGGCACCTCCTAACTTTTTGATATTTGTTTCCGCTCTTATTTTTAATGTTTTATATTAAAAGGAGTGAAACAATAATGAAGGAACATAAGCCATAGGGAAAAAGCTAACTGCCTTTATGACTTGGTAAACCTTTGTCAGGTTAATCTGTTTTGTTATCAACTCGTTGGTGATAATAAGACAATTTTTCATTAAAAACTCCTCCAATACAGGACATTGATTTTTCATTAGCTTTATCCATTTTTTGTGCAAATGGAGGATACACGTGTTTACCGTACCCTTCTCCAAATAATTTATTTTACTTTTTTGTTTTATTTTGTCTTTATTGAGGAACAGAATTTTGTTCTGTCACCCAGCCTAGACTGCAGTGGTGTGATCATAGCTCACTGTATCCTTGAACTCCTGTGCTCAAGGGTTCCTCATGCCTCAGCCTCCCGATGACTGAGGACTAAAGTTGCTAACAACCATGTTCAGATAACTTTAAAAAATTTTTGTAAAGAAGGGGTCTTACTGTGTTCCACAGGCTGGTCTCAAATTCCAAGCCTCAAGCAATCCTCCCACCTCAACCTCCCAAAGCACTGGGATTACAGGCATAAGCTATCGTTCCTGGCCTTATTTTACTTTTAGTATCTGAACTAAAATAAGAAGTGAGCCTTCTGGTGCTCTGCAGAAATTTTCCTACTCTCTCTATATTCATCAATTTCATATTCTTTTAGAAGAGTCTTTAGTACCTTCTCCTTTCTCAAACCTTTATTTTCTTCTATTCGTTTTAGCTGAAGATCTTCCTATTCCACCAAGACACTATACACCATCATAAAAAAAGTCTCCCTTGCCCACCCTTTACTTGCTAACTGATATCTCCTCCCTCAACATAACCAAGGATGACCTCTTCATTTGTGCACTAGGTTCCTTTTCATAAGGTTTTCTAATATTATTTCTCTAGTGAATCTCCCCTATTTTTTTCTCTCTCTCTTTTTCATTTTAAAAAAACACCATCTAATTTGAGAACGATTCAGAGAACGAAAAGAAATGTCTTTATAATACTTCTAAAACTCCAAAGCTCTCATATGCTTGAGTTTTTACTGAAATCTGGTTAGATGTGATTATAGCTAGTTCCTTTTTAAAAATTACTTTACTGAGGTAGGCTTAACATTCAAAAAGCTGTATGCATTTGATATCTAAATCTTATGAGTTTGTATGTAAGTGTACACCCCTGAAACTATCATCACAATCCATGCCATAAACATATCCATCACCTCCAAAATTTCCCCTCACCCACTTTACTTATTATTATTATATCTACCCTCTTAGCAAAAATTTTCATTATATAATACTGTTTTTCTAACTGTAATTACTATGTTCTACTTTCTTTTATTTTATCCTTAATATATTTTTTAAATTTTTATTTTGTAGAGATAGGGTCTCACTATGTTTCCCAGGCTGGTCTCAAATTCCTGGTCTCAAGTGATTCCCCCACCTCAGCCTCCCAAAATGCTGGGGTAACAGGTGTGAGCCACCATACCCATTCTGTACTTTCTTTTAAATGAACGTGTTTTTTTTTTTTTTTCAATTTTCTCTACTAAGTCATATTGCTTCACCTATCTGCATTATTTGATAAGCCAATTTCTTTTCCTCTTTTTTTTTTTTTTTACCTTTATTTTAAGTTCAGAGGTACAAGTGCAGGTTTGTTATATAGGTAATCCTGTGTCATGGCGGTGTGTTGCACAGATTATTTTATCACTCAGGTATTAAGCCTAGTCTCCATTAGTCACTTTTCCTCATTCTCCCCTCCTCCTTCCCTCTAATAGGCCCCAGTGTGTGTTGTTCCCCTTTGTGCGCCCATTTGTTCTCATCACTTAGCTCCCACTTATAAGAGAGAACATGTGGAGTTCGGTGTTCTGCTCTTGTGTTAGTTTGCTAAGGGTAATGTCCTTCAGCTCCATCCATGTCCCTGCAAAGGACATGATCTCATTTTTTATGGCTGTATAGTATCCCATGGTGAATATGTACTACATTTTTTTTAATCTAGTCTATTATTGATTTAGGTCAATTCTGCATCTGTATGATTGTTAATTCTGCTGCAATAAAACATACATGGGAATGTATCTTTATAATAGAATGATCTATATTCCTTTGGGTGTATACCCAGCTATAAGACTACTGGGTTGAATGGCTTATCTTTTTTTTTTTTCTTTTTTTGAAACAAGTTCTCACTCTGTTACCCATCTTGGAGTACAGTGGCATGATCTTGGCTCACTGCAATCCAGCTAGCAGATTTAAGCAACTCTCAGGCCTCAGCCTCACACACACACACGCACTTTAGGTTCTGGGGTACATGTGCGAAACATGCAGGATTGTTGCATAGGTACATACATGGCAATGTGGTTTGCTGCCTCCATCCCCTTGTCACCTGTATCTGTCATTTCTCCCCATGTTATCCCTCCCCAACCTCCCTACCCCTGCTGTCCCTCCCCTATTCCTCCCAACAGACCCCAGTGTGTGATGCTCCCCTCCCTATGTCCATGTGCTCCCTAGCCAGGCCTATGGGTGCACACCACTATGTCCAGCTAATTTTTGTGCTTTGTAAAGATAGGATTTTGCCATGTTGCCCAGACTGGTCTTAAACTTCTGGTCTCAAGTGATCCGCCCGCCTCAGCCCCACAAAGTGTTAAGATTACAGGCATAAGCCACCACACCCAGACTTCAAATTGTATCTCTGTCTTTAGGTTTTTTGGGGAAATTGCCACACTGTCTTCCACAATGCCTGAAATAGGCATTCCTGTCTCTCCACAACCTCACTAGCATCTGTTATTTTTTGACACACACACACACACACACACACACACACACACATGCACTTTAGGTTCTGGGGTACATGTGCGAAACATGCAGGATTGTTGCATAGGTACATACATGGCAATGTGGTTTGCTGCCTCCATCCCCTCGTCACCTATATCTGTCATTTCTCCCCATGTTATCCCTCCCCAACCTCCCTACCCCTGCTGTCCCTCCCCTATTCCTCCCAACAGACCCCAGTGTGTGATGCTCCCCTCCCTATGTCCATGTGCTCTCGTTGTTCGACACCTGACTATGAGTGAGGACATGAACCCAAGTATGACTGAGGACGTGAGGTGTTTGATTTTCTGCTCTTGTGTTAGTTTGCTCAGGGTAATGGCTTCTAGTTTAATCCATGTCCCTGCAAATGATGTAATCTCATTCCTTTTTATGGCTACATAGTATTTCATGATGTATATGTATATTTTCTTTATCCAGTCTAACTTTAATGGGCATTTGCATTGATTGTGTTTTTCCTATTGTGAATAGTGCTGCAATAAACATACTTATGCATGCATCTTTGTAATAGAATGATCTGTATATATGCAAAGGATTGCGTATATACCCAGTAATGGTATCACTGGGTCAGGTGGTATTTCTAGTTTTAGATCTTTGAGGAATCGCCACACCATCTTTCACAATGGTTGAAATAAATTGCATTCCAACCAACAGTGTAAAAGCATTTCTATTTCTCCACAACCTTATCAGCCTCTGTTGTTTCTTGACTTTTTAATACTTGCCATTCTGACTGGCATGAGATGGTATCTCATTGTGGTTTGATTTGAATTTATCTAATGATCAGTGATGTTGAGCTTTATTCCATATGTTTGTTGGCTGCATGAATGTCTACTTTTCAGAAGTGTCTGTTCATGTCCTTTGCTCATTTTTTAGTGTTTTTTTTTTTAATTGTAAATTTGTTTAAGCTCCTTGTAGATTCTGGATATTAGAGCTTTGTCAGACAGATTGGTAAAATTTTCTCCCAGTCTGTAGGTTGTGTGTTTGCTCTGATGATAGTTTCTTTTGCTGTGCAGAAACTGTTCAGTTTAATTATATCCCATTTGTCAGTTTTTGGTTTTCTTGATTTCATCATGAAGTCCCCTTTACTTGTGCCTATGTTGTAAATGGTATTGCCTGAAGTTTCTTCTAGAATTTTTATAGTTTTGGGTTTTACATTTAAGTCTTTAGTCTATCTTGAGTTAATTTTTGTGTAAGGTGTGAGGAAGGATTCCAGTTTCAATTTTCTGCACATAGATAGCCAGTTCTCCCAGCATCATTTATGCAATAGGGAATCCTTCCCGTATTGCTTGTTTTTGTCGTGTTGGTCATAGATCAGATGGTTGTAGATGTGCAGTCTTATTTCTGAGTTCTCTATTCTCTTTCATTGGTCTATGTGTCTTTTTTTGCACTAGTGCCATGCTGTTTTAGTTAATAGCTGTATAGTATAGCTTGAAGTCTGGTAGCATGATGCCTCCAGCTTTGTTATATTGCTAAGGAATGTCTTGGCTATACAAACTTTTGTGGTTACATATAAATTTTAAAATAATTTTTTTCTAATTCTGTGATAATTCAATTGTAGTTTAATGGGAATAATTTTTGCACATTGATTTTCTATTCTGAGACTTTGCTGAAGTTGTATATTGGCTTAAGAAGCTTTTGGGCTGAGACAACAGGGTTTTCTAGATATAGGATTATGTCATCTTCTAACAGGACAGGTTGACTTCCTCTCTTCCTATTTGGATGCCCTTTATTTCTTTCTCTTGCCTGATTGCCCAGACCAGGACCTCCAATTCTATGTTGAATAGAAGTGGTGAGAGAGGGCATCCTTGTCTTGTGCTGCTTTTCAAGGGAAACTCCTCCAGCTTTCACCCATTTATTACGATGTTTAGTTTGGCTTTTGGACCCTACCTACTCAGCCATCCTTATCATTCTGATAGCCCTTTTTCATACTAATTAATTAGCAATAACTGGTGTTTCTAAATTTTAACATTGAGGTGTCCAAGATTCATCTTTACATCCTATTTCTCTACTATCTGTATATCCTTTTGGCATTTCATGTAGTCTTTATATCTTATATACAGAGCTCCTAGTTTTATATCCAGTCCAGACCTTCTCTAAAACTCTAAGACCATACATACAACTGGCTATTCATCATCTCTATTTTAAAGTTTATTAGGTACCTCAAAAGATTATGTTAAATTTTTATTTGATTAAAAGGTAAATAGCTAAGTGTGTATAAAATATGACTGTATAGTTCAATAAAATTATAAAAGCATAATTGTTTATTAGCATCATAGGGGCCAATCTTTTGCTCTTTGTTAATAAGTACCACCTCCAAGTTATCAACATGGTAAACCTCATATAAATGAAATCATACAACAAACACTCTTTTGTGTCTGTTTTGTCATAACATTGTGCAATGTATTCAAGATGTTGTAAATGGTCATATCACTATATAATATTCTATTGCACAAATATATCGTGATTTATTACTAATTATTATTTATTCTGCTTCTAAGTGGTGTTAGAAATAGGGCTGCTGGCCGGGCGTGGTGGCTCACGCCTGTAATTCCAGCACTTTGGGAGGCTGAGGCAGGTGGATCACGAGGTCAAGGGATCAAGACCATCCTGGTTAACATGGTGAAACCCCGTCTCTACTAAAAATACAAAAATTAGCTGGGCATGGTGGCACGTGCCTGTAATCCCAGCTTCTCAGGAAGTTGAGGCAGGAGAATTGTCTGAACCCAGGAGGCAGAGGTTGCGGTGAGCCGAGATCGCTCCATTGCACTCCAGCCTGGGTAACAAGAGCAAAACTCCGTCTCAAAAAAAAAAAAAAAAAAAAAAAAAGTAGTGCTGCTATGAAATTTCTTGTGCATGTGTTTTAGTGAAATTCATATACCCCCTTTTGGCAAAGATCTCAGAGTAGAATTCTTGGGTATGTGTATATGCTATTTTATTTTAATAGATTCAGCTGGACAGTTTTTCAATATGGGAACAATTTATACTCTCATCAATTTATACTCTCATCAATTTTACTCTCATCATAAATTTATGAGAGTAAATCTCAAATGTAATATGTCCCAAACCAAAGTTCTTTTGCTTCCCACAAACCAGTTTCTTATTAAGTCATCTACCATTCAAGTAAGTGCCAAATATCTTCCTGTTTTGATCATGCCTAAAAGTAGTCTTGACAACACCTTTAATTCCTCATTTTCTTTGCTACTATATTTGCAATCCATCAGTGTGCTCTTAAAACTTCATTAAAAAAATAAAATATGTACATATATTTACATGTTTATATTACCATATTGATGTTTATATGAACATTTAAATGTATATAAATATAAATTATATTTATATTATAAATAGACAGAATCTCTTTGTCTAGGCTGCCTTTATCTCTTGCTTAGGTATTAATTGCTTCCATATTTCCATTCCATCCATCACAGTTGATTCGCCACTGAGCAGCCAATTATCTGGAACAGTGCCTGGTACAGAGCAGGCGCTATACAGGGTAATTGTTGAATAAATAAGTGGGCTTTCCATTAAAAAGTAATTTTAAAAATATAGTGATAACCCAACATATCTTTAAGAATTTAAAAGTATATAAAACATTATTTGCTCCAGATTCTCCTGTTCAGACTGACATTTACAAGGGAACTACTTAAAGATGTTAAGCAGTGTAGATGTCTTCATTTTGGTAGAATAACCAAAAGATTTTGTAGAGGTGTAAAACATTTGTATTTCTAAAGGTTATTTATTTATATAAACAAATTAAAAAGTAATAATATAAAATTTCCAGTTAACTACATTAAATATGTTTAACATAATTTCATATGTTCAAATATTCCTTAATTATCTAGAATTGGCATTAGACATAAGAATGACTGCTCTGAACTAGGATAACATAAATTCTAAAACATTTTACTTATTCTGGTTCAAGGACAGGTTATAGGTGACCAGAAATTCCTGAAATAATAGGGATGTAGCAATTACATAACCTTTAAACATTCCTGATATGACACATTAGCATACTTGAGTTTTTTATATTCAGTTTAACTTTTGTATCAATCCAAATCTTTAGAGATTGAAATGTTATTTTTATTGGGTTGTTGTTAAGAAATATCCAGGCTAAGGACTCACTCAGTACAAGTTGGAAATAAAGTGATTCAAAAGAAGCAAGAAAACTTTTCCCTTAAAGTTCCTCCTCCACTAATTGTCTAATGCAGAAAAGTGCTTAATTAGCAATGAATTTCTTCACTACTTATCAAATACATATTAAAACATGATGACATTAAATTCTATTCTGGGCTCTAGTTTCAATCAGAGATATAGGACCGAATCCTAGCCTATGGTTGTAAGAAAAAAAATAAATAAATAAAAATAAAAAAAACATTGAGAGTAAATTTAGGATATCATGGAAATAAGAATATTTCAAAGAGGAGAGACACAGACAGCTCAGAAGTCCAGCTTTTATACCTTCTCTGTAGGTAGTATGATGCCATATAATACAGAATGCTCATTGGGTATGTGGAAATGACTCATTCTTAACCTTGTCTTCATCATTTCTTAACACTTTGTGCAGGTTACATCATCTCTGTAGACTCAAATGCTTTTTCTGTAGACTAGCGATAAGGATCATTATTTTGTGCTAGGATTAAATAGTAATGCACTAAAGCTTTGGTTGGTTTAACATTGGTTATGCAGAATAGATACTAGTTTTTCTGCCTTTTCCCTACAGTTGTTCTTAGAAACAAGTCCCTTGGCATGCTTCTGAGATGTTTTTGTAAGTGGTGGTTATTCCAAATGCAGGATATTGTGTATCGAGTAACACAGCCTTACTATGTTATTCCCCTTCTCTCCTGATGTTTTTTTTAAAAAATACTGAAGGACATTGGAATGATGCTTAATGAATTTACACATGAAAGTTACTTTGGACTCTGAAGATGAAAGATCTGGTTGAGATTCCAGGTACAGCTCACCAGTTGGGTGCAAGTGGACAGATCTGAACATGTTAACCAACTGAAGCTGAATTTCAAAACATCCAGAATCCATTGAACCTTCAGGCACCTTTGCAAATGTATTTTCACTTAAATTTTTTAAATTATAGGTAATTTCAAAAAACATTTAGCTAAGTAGTTTGAGTTCATTTATATTATATTATTAAATGACATTTTTTCTAAACACTTTAAGCCATTTTGAGTTCTTCCAATATGTTTAAAAGGATTGAAGAAAATAATGTATGTTTTATATTTACAGAAAAGGGGAAGACATATGTTAATAAAGAGAACTATCCCCAGACACTCAGTTCTTAAAATACATTTGCAACGGTTCCTTTTCAGGGGACCAAAGGTAAAATCTGACCCTGCTGCAAAGTTAAAGGCATACCCCTTTTTCCAGGATGCAAAAAAGAAAATATTATATTCTTTTTTAAAAAAATTAATATAATCACAGAAAGAAAATTTGAACTAGGAAAGTGAGGAGACTCCTTCAAGTGAGGAGTTTAGAAAAAGAGCAAATTCTATATAAATTTTAAAAATAAATCAATAAATGTAATGGTGGGAAGATTAACAATGTTCACTGCCTACTGAGTGTTTCCATAAGCTAGTCATAAGCGCTGAAGGCCTGAGCCTGTGCCCTAGGACTCCAAAACCTCTCCCTGACTCAGATGCAAAAGATACAGTCTCTAGCCCTACTTTTTTTCCCCTTTTCTTTCTTCCTTTATTACTTTGAAGTTTTTTATTCTTCAGTTCATAAATTAGAACACATGCATTAAGGGAAGAAAACACTGAGCATTTTAGTATAAGATGCATTCATGTTTCATGGAACCTCTTACTCTGATGGTGATTATGTTAGCTCCTCTTGAAATAGGGGCACAGGGATGAGAGTCCTGCATCATCCCTACAGGCCCCTCCAAAGTCATTCTTGAAACCTATACAATTGAAATAAAAAATAACAATGAGAACACATGGACACAGGGAAGGGAGTATTACACACTGGGGTCTATTGGGGGGAATAGGAGAGGGACAGCGGGGGTGGGTAGCAGGGGAGGGATAGCAAAGGGAGAAATGCCAAATGTGGGTGAAGGGGCGGAAGGCAGCAAAACACACTGCCATGTGTGTACCTATGCAACTATCTTGCATGTTCTGCACATGTACCTCAAAACCTAAAATGCAATAAAGAAAAAATAACATGCTTTTAATAAAAAAAAAGTGTCAAGACAAATCTTGTAGCCCTTCTGTCAACAAGGGCTGTTGCCCTTAAGTCATTCTAATCTAAAACCTATAGCACCAATACTAAAGGCCGGAGCATGTCACATCACAGGCATCAGGTACATTTCGACATGAGGAAATCGTGTCAAATCTGGCTGCCCAGAGGCTAGTCTTTCACTCATCCACATCTAGGTCTTTATTTTTCCAAAGAGTCATCACTGTAGAGATATATTACACATTCTATATCTATAATTAGAGCTATATTATACATTATATGTTTCAGATATGTAATTCTAACAGGTCTAGCTGGGGATGTCTGTGTACTTAATCTTAACTCCTGCTTAGGACTGGAAAACTTAATCCATTAGATTCAAGGTGCTCTTATAAATACAGCATCTTAGGCAATGAAGCCCTTCTATTCTCCAGTGAAAATCTGGGTTTAGAGCTCTTAAATTGATGACTTTGAGTCAATTTTTACCTAGGTAGACGTTTCTCTACAATGGCTGATTTTAAGTATACTCTGATGTTACTAAATGTTGAACACCTCTAAATGTTTCTATTTTTATGCAGAATATGTTGAGTTAGTTGTCTTTTTGCAAAGGGATATATTTCTGTATTTCTTTTGGTATATATGAATATATATGAAAATGAATATTATATATAATATTTGGTTTTTTGTTTGTTTGTTTGTTTGTTTGGCAGATTTTTGCCTATAAGAAATTTCCTGTTTGTCATAGGAAGAATGATGTCTCCTCAAAATGCCTATATCCATATCCCTGGAAAAAAAATGGTATACAAAATGTTCTATTATAAAAACACATGTACATATATGTTCACTGCAGCACTATTTGTAATAACGAAGACATAAAATCAACCTAAATGTTCATCAATGATAGACTGAATAAAGAAACTCCAGATGGATTAAAAACAGACATAAGACCCAACATCATGAAAAATCTAGAAGAAAAGCTAGGCAAAACCATTCAGGACATAGGCATAGGCAAGGACTTCATGACTAAAACACCACAAGGATTGTCAACAAAAGCCAAAATAGACAAATGAGATCTAATCAAACTCTACAGCTTCTGCACAGCAAAAGAGACAATCGTTAGAGTGAATCGGCAACAAACAAAATGGGAAAAAAATTTTCGCAATCTACCCATCTGACAAAGGGCTAATATCCAGAATCTACAAAGAACTAAAACAGATTTACAAGAAAAGACAAACAACACCATTCAAAAGTGGGAGAAGCATATGAACAGACACTTTTCAAAAGAAGACATATATGAGACTAACAAACATGAAAAAATGCTCATCATCACTGGTCATTAGAGAGATGCAAATCAAAACCACATTGAGATACCATCTCACGCCAGTTAGAATGGCAATCATTAAAAAATCTGGAGACAATAGATGCCAGAGACGATATGGAGAAATAGGAACACTTTTACACTGTTAATGGGAGAGTAAATTAGTTCAACCATTGTGGAAGACAGTGTGGCAATTCCTCAAGGACCTAGAAATAGAAATTCCATTTGACCCAGCAATCCCATTACTAGATATATAACCAAAAGATTATAAATCATTCTATTATAAAGACACATGCACAGGTGTGTTCATTGTGGCACTGTTTTCAATAGCAAAGACCTGGAACTAACCCAAATACCCAATGATGATAGACTGGACAGGGAAAATGTGGCACATATACACCATGGAATACTATGCAGCCATAAAAAACGATGAGTTTGTGTCCTTCGTAAGGACATAGATGAATTGGAAACCATCATTCTCAGCAAACTGACTTTTTGATTTCACAAGAACAAGAAATCAAACACCACGTGTCCTCACTCATAGGTGTTGAACAATGAGAACAGATGGACATGAATGGGAGCATCACACACTGGGGTCTGTTGAGGGGGAATAGGGGAGGGACAGTGGGGCTTGGGAGGTTGGAGAGGGATGACATGGAGAGAAATGCCAAATATAGGTTACCAGGATGGAGGCAGTAAACCACATTGCCTTGTATGTAATGTATGTACCTATGCAACAATTCTGCATGATCTGCACATGTTCCCCAGAACCTCTAGTGCAATTATATATATATATATATATATATATATATATATATATATATATACCCTTAAGTCATTCTAATTGAATATATATATATATGAATAGAATGAAATTAAATTATAAATAAAATTGAAAAAAAAAAGAAAATGTGGTACATATACACCATGGAATATTATGCAGCCATTAAAAGAATGAGATCATGTCCTTTGCAGGGACTTGGCTAGAGCTAGTGGTCACTATCCTTAGCAAACTAACACAGGAACAGAAAACCAAGTGCTGTATATTTTCAGTTGCAGTGGGAGCCAAATGATGAGAACACATGGACACATAGTGGGGAACAACACACCCTGGGGCCTATCAGAGGGTGGAGGGTGGCAGGAGGGAGAGGATCAGGAAAAATAACTAATGGGTATTATGCTTCATGCCTGAGTCATGAAATAATCAGCACCACGAATCCCCATGACACATGTTTGCCTATGTAATGAACATGCACATGTACCCCTGAATTGAAAATAAAAATTTTCTTTAAAAAAAAGATGGAAAAGGGGAACAATCAGTGTCCAAGCAATGCTGTGTGGAAAAAAAAAACAAAACAAACAAACAAAAAAACTCTTCCATCCCTTGCTGGCCTTGATATGAGAGTGGCGCAGGCAAGGAATGTGGGCAGCCTACAGGAGCTGGAAGAAGCCAGCTTCCATTCTCTCCTAGGCCTTCCAGGAAGAAATGAAACCCTGCTGACAAAGCTGATTTTAGCCCAGTATAATTCAATTTAGACATCTGACCTCCAGTAGTATAAGACACTATATCTGTGTTGCTTTAAGCCACTGCATCTGTGGTAATTTGTTATAGTAGTACTAAAAAAACAAAAGAAGTTTCGTTTAATTAAATATATTCACATTCAGCTATGTATACAACTAAGTACAGTTGTAGAAACATATGAGAAATAATTAGCAATATTTCAAAGAAGAAAGAAATCAGGCCAGGTGTGGTGGCTCACACTTGTAATCCCAGCACTTTAGGAGGCCAAGACGGGCAGAATTATTTGAGGTCAGGAGTTTGAGAACAACCTGACCAACATGGTGAAACCCTGGCTCTACTAAAAATACAAAAACAAAAATTAGCAGGGTATGGTGGCACATGCCTGTAGTCCCAGCTACTCAGGAGACTGAGGCATGAGAGAATCACTTGAGCCTGGGAGGCAGAGTTTGCAGTTAGCCAAGATCATGAGGTCACGCCATTGCATGCCAGCCTGGGAGACAAAGCGAGATTCTGTAAAAAAATAAAAAAATTAAAAGATTAAATCGTTATTATCAAGCATTGGTTAGAGCCAGGAGGTTCACATGGTGCTGCCTTAGCCAAGCTGGGATAGGGGCATTCCTTGAAGAGGGGACAGCATCTGCCAAGTTCTGGAGACCACCATTGAGCTCCCTACTCACCTGCAATACAAATAGCCTTGGGGTTGTAGGTTGTCTTGGTTTAGTTTTTATGCTTTACTGTATTATTAAATGCTGCGTCTCTTCAATCTTATGAACATAATCTCCAAATTTTTGCCCCAGTTTCTGAACTTTAGATAAGCCTCTCAGGACCTGCTGTATCTCAGAAACAGACTCTGAGAGTTCTTCATCTTTCTTATTCTAACATAGTTGTCTTTATATGGATGGACTTGGCATGAGCCACAGCACATGACAATCTTAATACCAACCACCAAGAACTTGGATTACTAGCCAGGCACAACTATGTGCCTCACTGAACCTTCAACCTCACATGGTCCAAAGCTGGCATCATTATCTGTCTCCAAATGCTGTCTCCTTTGATCTTTTGCTCTTCCTAGTCCTGATGACTTTATTCATTTCCTGCACATTCACTCTCACTTTGTACCCAGAGCCACACTTTGATCTACTTCTTTGTGTCCAAGCCGTTGTCTTCTTGCCTAGGATTCTGTCCCCGCATTCCCTAGTGCATTCCTCTCACTCCCATCCTCATCCATGGTACAACTTTACCGTCGGGTGATATATTTGGCCACTTCAGGAATCAACATGTCATATTCATTCTTACTCTTCAGGGTCATATCCAAAGCTGGCAGATTCAGACAATTTTTTAAGAGGATCGCCTTGAACCCTTAAAAAGGAATTCTATTGCAAGTCATAAAACTTCTGCAAGTCACAAGGTTCCTAAAGTAAGTTCCATCAGATTTGCTCCCTTGATATGAAACCTTTTATCTTGCAAATCTCTCATTAGTAGGTTAGTATCCTACGAGGGTTGAGTAGCAAATCCAGCAAAATTAATCTATATGGTCATTATCATATACATGATATACATTATACACACACAATATGTATGTATGCACATTATATACATAAACATACACACATCGGTATTGATGAGTTAGGGTTTATAGTGATTTTATTTTGATGAGAAGTGTGGACAGGGGAGTCTACAATACACATTTTTTTCCAAACTGTGAAGCATCTCATGAGAGAGCGGTGAAGGTAATTAATTCACTAATTGTTCCAGGTTGGAAAATATATTAATCAGTGGGAAGGGAGACGCCAAATACTGAGGTACAACGAGCTTAAACAAAACTTGGATCTTTTTAAAGTTTTGCCTCGAGTGAGCCCTGTGAAATATGTATCTATAACTAAATGAAGCCAGTAAGTATGAAAAGCATCTTAATATTTTCTATCCAAAGCAGCAAACCCTTGTTTCTACTGTATCACAGGCTTAAACAACAGTATAAAATGATTGTACAAAAACAAATAACTATGCTTTGGATAGTTTATGTTACATTTCCATTCTGTCATTCTCAGCTTTGCATGTGATTGCTTTTTTGAGTGTGACTCCAGAAAATCCATTATTTCAATATTATTTCTTTCCATTTAAATCATCATAGCAATTTTGAGGCAGATCTTCCAGATGTAGTATCTCTACTCAGGTCATCGTGTTCCATGTGGAAGAATTTCGAAAAGTTAAAAAAGAAAAAAATTGGCCAAAACTTGAAGTGTGGTAGTTAATGTGGGCCTTTGCAAATGTACTAGAGAAATTAAATATGTTGTCCTCAAATTGGCAATAGTTGACTTAATATTTGTATGTTCAAAGAAGATTGAAATATCTCCATACTTCCTAACACTCAACAAAAAACGAAGATTAAACAACCCCAATTGTACCACGCAATTGTCTTGAATGCTTTCACTTTCACATTTTCCTCTAATGTCCTATGTCCCACCTTCTTCTGAACTCTAGGTGTGTTTTATTGTTACTGTTCTCAATATTGTAATCAATTATTGGAACTGACAATAGTTTGGCTTCTCTGTCTTATATAAGCTTTCTTCCTGAGGATGATGGAGCTATGAATACCAATTTAAAACAGCCACAGTATACTAAAATTTATAGATTTTAAAAAATCAGAAAGTGCCCCATTGTTTCTACAGTTTAGGGATGATACTTGAAAATATGTGGCTGAGTATTTAATCTCCCTGTGATTCCCTTTATGTTTCTATAGGCTTTCTGCCATTCCGAACTCCACACCATTATTATACTTCTACTGAAGGAAAAGAACAGACCAAAGAGAATGGATGAACTTGTCACTACGTTTTCAGTACCTTTTGTTGTTAGCTGCTTGTTATTGTTGATGAAGCTGTTGTCACTGGAAGACTCATAGACATTCTGGAATAAGCTTCAATATTTACATCTTCATCCAAAAAGCTGAATCCAATTTCTCTTAGTTCCAACTCAAAATTTTCATATGGACTCATGAGCTCATGAGCTCATATGAACTCTCAATGTTTCAGTGCCCATTGCGTGTCTAGGCATCTATGTTCAGAGAGTGGGGGAACCCAAACCACCAGCAAGGCTGACGAGGCCCCCTTTTGAGATCTCTTGAATAAGCCCACAGAGTGTCTCATAAAAGTTTGGTAGATGCATTCAATGTTTTGTCGAAATGATTTTATCAAGATCACATTGCTATATTGTAGCTCTAGAACCAAAGAACCTTTCTTTTGCAGGGGAGGGTTTTTTTTTTTTTTTTTTTTTTTTTTTGACTGCTAATTTAAAAGCTGTTTCCAGGAATCCATTCATAATGTGAAAATTTCTTCCTTCCCTTCACTTGCAGACTCTCACACCTGTTTATTCTCCTCCAGAGCTAAAACTTCTTGCAAAAGAAAGACACATTTCCCCATTCCTCGACAGTTTCTTCTTTCACTCTTGCATGTAACCTCTCACACCTCTGCCATGGATTGCTTCCCTGGAAGCTCAGTCAAAGCCACAGACATCAACACCCTGAAGCAGAGTATCAAGAAGTCACCTAAAAGCAACTCAGTCACTGAAAATATGATTCCTTAGTTGTGTCCAGATATAACTCAAGTGCACTAGAACATATTTCAGTTTATGCAAATGAAAATCATTACATTTCTGTTAGTTCTCTCAAAACAAAGTAGTTCTCTCAAAACAGGGTATCAAAATACACAAAGCATCAGCAGTCAGGTTTCCAAAAACATGCCACAATACTTTTGTACTACAGAATTTACCTGAATATGCAAAGTTGCGGCTCCCCATGTTATCCCTCTCAAACCTCCCCACACCCCACTGTCCCTCCCCTAGCCACCCCTGCAACAGACTCTGTGTGTGATGCTCCCCTCCCTGTGTTCATGTGTTCTCATTGGTCAACACCCGCTTATGAGTGAGAACATGCAGTGTTTGATTTTCCATTCTGTGTCAGTATGCTGAGAATGTTGGTTTCCAGATTCATCCATGTCCTTACAAAGGACACAAATTCATCACTTTTTTAATGGCTGCATAGTATTCCATGGTGTATATGTGCCACATTTTCCCTGTCCAGTCTATCATCGATGGACATTTGGGTTGGTTCCAGGTCTTTGCTACTGTAAACAGTGCCACAATGAACATACCTGTGCAAAAGATTTACAATCCATTGGATATATACCCAGTAATGGGATTGCTGGGTCAAACGGAATTTCTATTTCTAGGTCCTTGAGGAATCGCCACTGTCTTCCACAATGGTTGAACTAATTTACACTCCCACCAGCAGTGTAAAAGTGTTCTTATTTCTCCACATCCTCTCCAGCATCTGTTGTCTCCAGATTTTTTAATGATCACCATTCTAACTGGCATGAGATGGTATCTCAATGTGGTTTTGATTTGCATCTCTCTAATGACCAGTGATGATGAGCATTTTTTTCATGTGTTTCTTGGCCTAATAAATGTCTTATTTTGAAAAGTGTTTGTTTATATCCTTCTCCCACTTTTGAATGGGTTTGTTTTTCTTCTTGTAAATCTGTTTTAGTTCTTTGTAGATTCTGGATATTAGCCCTTTGTCAGATGGGTAGATTGCAAAAATTTTTTCCCATTCTGTTGGTTGCTGATTCACTCTAATAATTGTTTCTTTTGCTGTGCAGAAGCTCCTAAGTTTAATTAGATCCCATCTGTCTATTTTGGCTTTTGTAGCCAGTGCTTTTGGTGTTTTAGTCATAAAGTCCTTGCCTATGCCTATGTCCTGAATGGTTTTGCCTAGGTTTCCTTCTAGGGTTTTTATGATGTTAGGACTTATGTTTAAGTCTTTAATCCACTTGGAGTTAATTTTAGTGTAAGGTGTCAGGAAGAGGTTCAGTTTCTGTTTTCTGCACATGGCTAGCCAGTTTTCCCAACACTGTTTATTAAACAGGGAATCCTTTCCCAATTGCCTGCTTTTGTCAGGTTTGTTCAAGATCAGATGGCTGTAGATGTGTGGAGTTGCCTCTGAGGCCTCTGTTCTGTACCATTGGTCTATATCTCTGTTTTGGTACCAGTACTATGCTGTTGTGATTACTGTAGTCTTGTAGTATAGTTTGAAGTCAGGTAGCATGATGTCTTCAGCTTTGTTCTTTTTGCGTAGGATTGTCTTGGCTATGTGCACTCTCTTTTGGTTCCATATGAAAACATAAAAATTAATATTTTGTAACTGAAACACTGTGTGTGATTTTACTTTATGCTCTCCTTAATAGGAGCTGTGTGATCAATTCCTTGTAGAGTTTGATATGAAACAAAACATAGGAAGAAACCTACACAAACTTGTCGTTTTAAATCTGTTAAAATTATCCAAATCATGTAGAGAGAAACCATCCTACCACTACTGGAAATAAAGAGGGGCTTGATAAAGACATTTATAGAGGTGTGGTAGAGACGAGAGTAGAGAAAGGGAAATTAAAAGCTTACTTCCATAACACCATTCACCAAACTCAGGTGAGACTTTCTAGGGATTTTCTCAGTCCTGCTTCCATTCATACAGTCTCCCTAATCCCCTTTTCATTAACATTTTCTGAATTAGATTTCACTCTGCAAGGAAAGATAAGCAAAATATGCCAGAAAGAAGAAATTCCAAAATGTAACTCCATAAAACATAATTAAAATTCTTGATCTTGATATGAAAATTTAAATTCAAATATATAATTAAACTATTAGCAGACTAAATCTAGGATTTATATCTTTCAAATGGGTATGGAGGTGGGGGTAAACATGATTGGTAAAAACAGAAGTAAAGAAAAAAATGCAAGCGAAAATCAGAATCAACAAAGAATATATAAAAAGACTGCGAAACAACCCTTACATATGAGTGTTTCATAATCCTGTGAGGAAACTGATGTGTGTGTGTGAGTGTGTGTGCACGTGTGTATGTGTGTGTAAGTGTGAAAGTATCTTATAAAAAAATCTAGCTCAATCACTTTTATAAATATAGATGTAAAAACGTGAAATAAAATATTACCAAATCTAATTCAGCAAGTCATAATCAATTACAGTGTCATAAGGGAATGCAATTTCTATCTAAAAGCATAAAATGTATTAATGTAGTTTATAATGTTAATGTATTAAAGTAGAAAAAGAAACATAAACTGGATCAGTATTTCTCAACAGGGACACTGACTGCAGTTGAACATGATGATGCTATGTGTGGAAGAACCATTGATATTTCTGTCACTTTCCAGTAAATTCCAGGGTTAGTCTCCAGTTATTGGAACAACTAAAAACACTGCCTCCCACTTTCACACCACATTCAAATGTTTTCAATGGGAGACTACTACTACCTCTGGTTGAACATTATAAATCCAGCCAGAAAGAAGCTGAAAAGCTTTTGTAAGATCTAATATCTACCCGTGTTTTCAAGTATTGGTAAAGCAGAACAATTAAGTTTGTCCATGGAAGAACAGTAGCAAATATCCCTTTACAAGATGAAATGGTGAAAATTTGCTGCATTAAAGTCAGAAAGAAAAGAAAGGAGCCTATTTTGCAACTAATAATCATCACTGTTGGAAATTCATGTCTATGTGAGTATAACTATTGGGAAAAAAAGTAAAACAAGCATGAACGATAGTGGATGTGCTTGTCTCCCTGGCAGATCAAAGAGACATATAAGTATTACAAATAAATAATTCTGTGTGTGTGTGTGTGCATGTGCAAGCGTGTGTGTGATCTAAGCAGTGAAGGAAGCCAATAGAATACATAGATAAATACGTAAGTTTGTCTATAAATCAGCAGTAAATAATTTAAAATGCAATAAAAAGGAAAGCCCCAATGTAGTAGCAAGAAATACATTTAATATAAAAAAGCAAACAATAATTTGGAAGATTTGTATGAAGAGGATATTAAATTTTACTCATGGACATAAAGAAAATTGGAATAAATTTAGAAACATTCTCTGCTCTAGGATTCTCTCCCAAATTAATCAACAATTTTAAGCAGAACTTCCAGAGATAGGAACTTAGTGTGTGGTAAAACTGGCATTTGAATTCATTGGTAATAGGATATATAATTAAATGAAAAATTTAAGTCAAATTCTTAGTGGATTTTTGCTATTTACATTAGAGCTTGACAAAATAATTCTAAATTTTACCAGGAGGTACAATCTCTGGAGAATAGATACAATATTTTTTAAAGAAAACAAGTAACGAGCATTTTCCTTAGAAAAGGCTAAGTTATAATCAATTACAGAGGTATGTTAATTATAGCAGTGTGGCATTAATATAGAGGAAAGAACAGATTATAAAGTTCAGAAACATTAAACTAAAAAGAAGCATTTAGAATATGGTAATCATGCCATTTCAAACTACTGGGGAAAGAATATATTGTATAAAAATAAGAAAGGAAATCAGTATATGAAAGAGATAGCTGCTCTCCCATGTTTAGTGGAGCATTATTCACAATAGCCAGATTTGGAAGCAACCTAAGCATTCTCCAATAGACAATTGGATAAAGAAAATGTGGTAACCATATGCAATGGAGTACTATTTAGCCATAAAACATGAGATTCCGTGATTTGCAACAACGTGGATGTAAACGGAGTTTATTATGTTGTAAAATAAGCCAGAAACAGAAAGACAAACTTCCTGTGTTCTCACTTATTTGTGGAGGCTAAAAATTAAAACAATTGAACTCACTGAGGTAGAAAGGAAAATGAGGGTTACCAGAGGCTGGGAAGGGGAGGAGGGGAAAGAGAAAGAAATAGGAATAGTTGATGGGTACAACAACATAATTAATCTAGTATTTGATCTAGATTTGAATAGATCTAGTATTTGATAGCTCAACAGGGCACTATAATCAACAATAGTTTATTGTACATTTAAAAATAACTAGAAAGGCATAATTGGAATGTAATAACACAAAGAAAGAATAAATGCTTGACTTGATGGATACCTCATTCACCATGATGTGATTATTACATGTTGTATGCTTGTATCAAAATATTTCATGTACCCCATAAATATATACACCTACTATCTATCCACAGAAATTAAAAATAAAAGTAAAAAATAGATTTAGGTCAATATTTTCAAATTTTGTTTCTTTTGTTTCGATCTATAGTTACTTTATAATTTTCACCAAAATAACTGTGGGATGATTATATTTAAAAGCATAAATTACATTCCAAATCTACTGGAGTCAAATTTAGAAAGGAAATGCACACAGACACACATGCATGTGTGCACATATATATTCATAGTATTAGAGAAGTTTTAAGATTCACAGAAAAGGAAAATGTGCAAAGGGAAAGACTGATAGACCTAGCCGCTTAAAAATGTAGTTTCTTAATAGTTAGTACAGACAACAAATTAGAGATCAAATAGTGAACTAATTAAAGTATATGAATGATTCAGATATGACAGCAAAGGATTAATATTGCTAATATTTAGAAACTTTTAAAAGATCAATAAGGAAATAAAAAGACATTTTAGAAAAATGGGCTAAGCATATTAATAGACAAAGTGAAATGTGTTTAAAAAGATATGTGAAAAGACATTCATCCTCAGTAGCAAAGAATTGCAAGGAAATACCAAAATTTCATGCTTTGCCTATGAGACTGGAAAATATAAATAAGTATATACACACATACACATGTACATACTTGTACTCAATGGCATTGATGAAAGTAATGAAAACAAACTTTCATTTGCTTCTTTTTTATTATTAATGAAGAGTTCTATTGTAAGCCTTTGTCCAGAAATGTGATTCTAAGGAAACACTAGGAGAAATAGAGTAGATATAAACAAAGATGCTTATTGAAGCACTGCTTTAAAAAAATAATAATGGGGGAAGGAAATTCTGTTTCTCTGTCTGTCCGTGAAAACATACATACACGTAGGACTGTTTAATCACTTAATATTCATACAAAAATGTTATTTCATCATTAAAATAACTGAATACCTTTATTTACTTATATTATGAAAATTTATGATATATTGTAATAAGCAAAAGCCGTTTTATGAATATAATTGCATCCAATTTTTATAAAATGTATGCATAGAAGCAATTTTGAAAATACAGCATATGCCCACATTATTGTTTACTTTCTCTGGACTTTGATATTATGGGTATTTTTATTTTATTTTTAATAGTATTCCGTATTTTAAGTCTTTGAAATGAAAGCACATTACTTTTATAATTATTAAATAATAAGTTATCAATAATTCTTATTGTTTTTCTAATTAGAGAAAACAGTAAAGCTATTTTCCTAAGCTCCTACAAATATGTAATGTGCCTATTACGAAGATTTTTTCATGTTTTTTTTACATTTATATAATGAGCCTTATTATTCTGTTTTTGTTCAGGCTGGCTAGAGGCTCAGAAGCTATTGTCATTTTCTAGTAAAATGATTATTTTAGTCCTCCTATTTTGATTCCTTCTCTTTTCTAATTTAATATATTTTTACATTTTAAAATTTACATTTTTATCATTATTCCAATTACTTTATTTTTAACTTTTTTGTATAAATCATCTCATATTCGACTTCAAAGGAGTCAGAATATCAGGACATAGATAAGGAACGTAATAGAAAATGATGGACTACTTCACATTTATTGTTTCGTGATTGAGTTTCACCTTCTTTCTACCCTCTACTTTATCCCCAAAAAGGAAGTAGGGTTGTGTTCGCCGGGAAGCTAAGAGAGAAAACTTTTTTGTCCGATCAGAGACAAGTTTAAATTTTTACTAGTAGTGCACTGGTGCTTCAGAGATAAGTTCCCAAAAAGTGGTAACATATAAACAAATCAATAATAAAAAATTCTGAGTGAAGGTAAATTCTCAAAATTTCCAAACAGTGATATTGTCTCTCCAGGTATTCCTCTTACCCTTTTTTGATAATGCCTATTTTCCTTAACATAATCATCCTACTCATGTTTTACTATTTAAAATGTTTTGCACTTTGGGAGGCCGAGGCGGGTGGATCACGTGGTCAAGAGATTGAGACCATCCTGGTCAACATGGTGAAACCCTGTCTCTACTAAAAATACAAAAAAATTAGCTGGGCATGGTGGCACGTGCCTGTAATCCCAGGTACTCAGGAGGCTGAGGCAGGAGAATTGCCTGAACCCAGGAGGCAGAGGTTGCGGTGAGCCGAGATCACGTCATTGCACTCCAGCCTAGGTAACAAGAGTGAAACTCCATCTCAAAATAATAATAATAATAGATAATAATAATAAAATGTTTTGACTTAGTTTTTTTTTTTAACATACTAAAAATTCCAGGTGTGGTGGCTCACATCTGTAATCCCAGCCCTTTGGGAGGCCGAGGCAGGTGAATCATGAAGTCATGAGTTCAAGACCACCCTGGCCACATTTTGTTTATCCACTTGTCAACTGGAGGATACTTAGGTTGCTTCCAAATCTTGGCTATTGTGAATAATGCTTTCACCTGGCCATGATGGTCAAACTCCATCTCGACTAAAAATACAAAAATTATCCAGGCGAGTTGGCATGCCCCTGTACCCAAGCTACTCAAGAGGCTGAGGCAGGAGAATTGCTTGACCCTGAAGGTGAAGGTAGCAGTGAGCCGAGATTGCAGCACTGCTCTCCAGGCTGGCAGAGAGAGCAAGACTCTGTCTCAAAAAAAAAAAAAAATTCCTATAACGTAGGCATTATTATATCTATTTTTCATGCTAAGAAAGAGAGACGAAGGCATGTCAAGTGACTTGCCCATGATTAAATAGCTAGTAAAATTAGGACTTTGTTTTGATCTCAGTTTTCTTGAAAATTTTAACTATAGAGCTACGCGTAGTCTATCAAGATGCATCAGCTGCATTGTCAGTGAGAAAGATTTAAGAATTCTAAAGTTCCTAACACTGCATGGTTTCAGATAAATTTCCAGTTCCTAAAGGGATTACAGTGTAAATAGTGTTCGTTCATCTTTGTAATCTAAGCTGGCTTACAATTTTAAAAGACTTGATGTAGTGCTATACTCATAAGAAAAGTTCTTCTTTCAGCCGGCCTTCTGACATTTACCCCTTCTGTTTGAAATGTATTTTATCTTTATTCATTGGAATTTGTTAAGATCAGTTAACAAGAAATTTATTGCTACTGAACTTCTTGGTGACATTTGCAATATGTCGAGTCATTTATGAGATCTACTTATTTTGAATATACTGATGAAGAGCTTCTCTCAAAAAATTTATTTAGGTGGAATATGGACTTTGAAGTCATGGATAACTGGGCTAATATTCTATTTCAAGCAATTACTAGCTTTGTTATGTAAACAAATTCTATGTTCTTTTCAAATCTCAGTTTCCTCATCTATGAAATAGGGCAATTCCCACTTCTCAATGCTGTTGTATGGAACTAATGGCACAATGGACAGAAAGCACTTAATTTAATATTTGTCATGTAGTGTATACAAAACCAATATTAGTCTAAAAATATAAGTTAACTGTATAAGCATAATGGTAACATTTCTATCTGCATCAATTATATCTGCTATAATTATTTATCATAGACACTCTCTCTGTTATGGAATATGATGAGAAAGATGATGATCTGATAGATCAGGGTTCCACCTGGAAACAAATGGCCCATTTAACATGGGCATTCAAAGAGACGTTCATAAAGGGACTATTTACAAAAGTGTGCACAGTAGTAGGAAAACCCCATAATGGATGGTAAAGTATCTCTTGTTTGCACACAGTCACTACTGTCCTCATAACTTCAGCTGGAAGAGACACCTATCCAACAGTAGCTGTGGCCCTGATGGATCATTGAAAAATTGGTCTAATGTGGAGGAAAGCAAGGATGATCACTTGCTTCATTTGTCCTGTGATCTGAATAAACCCAATTGGATGTAACATGGCAAGACAGGTAGGTTCTGTAAGTCTATAGAGGACAACTTCTTGAATACTGAACAAGAGTGAGGAATAAGTCTTAGGAGTCAAGACTTAATAACCATTAAGTAAAAATAAGACATCATTACTAGAATTTGAAAGGAAAAAAAAAGTTGCTCACATGTACTTCACTGTGCAGTATTACCTATGGAAGCCTTTGAGTCAAAGGAGCAAAAGATTGTAAGTTAAACATTAAGTCAAATGAAAACATGTTGTTTGAAAAATTAAAGATGAATAATAATAGTGGTGAGAATAAAAGAAAAAAAAGGGTGGGAAGAATGGAGAATCAGAAGTGGTCAGTAAATGGGCAAAAGAAGAAAGAGAAAAAGGAAGATCATGGCCATGGCCTCTAGAAGAACTAAAAAAGGATAGATTTGGGGTGGATTTTTATCCTTGGAAAAAAGTTGGGATTACTTCCAGCATAATTTTTGGTCTGTCTCTTTGAAGAGTATCTTTCACCCAACAATCATATCTAACTCTCCTCTTTCAGTCTTTGAAGCGTGGCTTAATAGTTTGTATCCCAATGAGTCCTATGCTGATTTTTTTTTTTTTAAACAGAGTCTCTGTCACCCAGGCTGGAGGGCAGTGGTACAATCTTGGCCCACTGCAGCCTCCTACTCCCGGGTTCAAGCAATTATCCTGCCCCAACCTCCCAGGAAGCTGGAACTACAGGTGCACACCACCATACCCAGCTAATATTTGTATTTTTGGTAGAGATGGGGTTTCACTATTTTGGCCTGTCTGGTCTCCAACTCCTGACCTCAGGTGATCCACCCCGCTCAGCCTCCCAAAGTGCTCAGATTACAGGAGTGAGCCCCTGTGCCCAGCCTGATCATTCCATTTCACATTGCACTCCAAATCTCAATAACATGTTCATTTTTTCCATCATCTGTTAACATACCATGTAATTCACTTTTTCATAATAGGTATTATTAAAAGTGTATTAACCCATGTAAAACTAAGCTCTAAAGGGCCAAAAATTGTCTTTGTTTTACTCATCTACATGTCTTAACAGCCTCATACAGTGTTTGGCATCAATTAGCCGTGTTGAGGTATAGCAGCACAATTTTAGCAGCTTCTCTTCAACATATCTAGTCCATTTGCAAATTGGTTAGCTTATTTCCCTGTATCACAGTCTCCATGAGAAAGAATGATGCCCTCTTCCTGATACAGGCTTTGCTTATTGTGAACTATGTGACCAGATACAACTGGATTCTTAGGCTGCTTAGATATTTATGACTTAGGGCGAGACATTCAGCATCTCTAACCATTTGAAAAATGTAAGTATTAATGATTTATTTCTCAGGCTGAGAGAGACACCAAATACAATGGAGGTACTGAATAAATCATTGTGATTATTTTGTTAATTGCCTTCTACTTCGGTCTATGCTCTTGCTTCCAAATGGATCACACCTCCAAAGAACCATGAAATCTTTTGTGCCTTAATGGAGCAAGCATCAAAAACATTCCTGGAGGCGACCTGTAACTGAAATTTTTCTCTCAGCTTTGCAACTCTGGTACTTGAAAACTTTGGCAAAGGATCAGACATGCAGCCATGAGCTTAGATACTTATCCAAAATTACCTCCTGAACATTCTGAAATTTTCTAATTGCTAATTGCCAATCAAGGGCTGTTTTGTAAAGCTTGATTCCTACCTTACTCCCTCTAATGATAGCAGACTTTTAATTTAAACCCAAAAATAAAAACTGGTCTCAATTTTGGTCTCAGATCAGACTTTAAAAGTTTCCACTTCATTACTTTAGTGCACATGTATACACACACACACATACACAGAGAGACGCGAAATCAATTTGGGCAAGGGTCATAGCACCCATTTTATTAATGTTAATTCCTTAGCAGATGCCAATATTTAAATTCATATTGTTTTTATAACATTATGTAAAATAAAAAAAAACAAAAGGATGTAAAATTAATATGTTTTGAAGTTACAGGACAGAAAAATTGAAGTTTCTTGGTCCAAGTATAAAAAAGATTAACAACCATATTATATATTAACACAATATAAAAAAAAGGCAGCACTGACTTTAAATAAACCATCCAAGAGGTGGTGAAATTCCTTAAATTGCAAGAAATATATAGTTTCTCATTTCTATTCTAGACTCAGATCTTTAAATATTTTTTAAATAGACCCTGTATGTAGGAAAAGAGCAGATAAATGAAATTTTAAACTTCCTTCAACAATCAAAAATATATTTAACGAAAAGACCTGTTTTTATATCAAACATGTCTTGGAATGGGTAGCATTTACTTTTTCTCTATCACTACCTCAATTATTTCTGTCTCCGATCAATTGCATAATGTATCTATGTTTGTTCGTGTGTGCACAGAGTAGCTTTGTGAAGCATAATGTATAGTAACTACTTTTCTGAGTGTTATTAAGTGCCACACATCACTCAGATCTTCCCACACTGTGGGAAGTATGGAATGTTCCAGTGTCAACTACTTGGTTTCTTACCTGCGGTGGGACTAGAAAAGAACAAACAAATCGGCATATTCAGTTTGGATTGATTCACTTTATTTATGTCAATGAAAAGATGTGACAGACAAACCAAGGAAATTGCTAAAGAGAAGGATTGAAACATAGGGGCTCTTTCTTCTTCAAAATTGTTTCTGTAGCAGCCAAAAATGTGTCTTGGGCATAATATGTACTCAGTAAATATCTGTTGAATGATTACCTTAATAACTTAAACCAAAAATTAAAAAAAAATTGAACGTTAGAAACTATTTCTTAGTTTACCTTCAAAGTTGCTCTTTCTTGTATCTTTCGTCTTCCTTACTCAATCTTTTCTCACTCTCACTTTGGCAGCTTTTCTTTAGGTTTCTTCTTTCCCCTTGACCTCATTCATAAAATCTCTTGTCTGTGAATTTAAAATTTCTTTTTAGCATGTCAACAGTATTTATTTCTCTTTGCAAGTTAGTTTTCTCTACTTTCTCCATATAGTGGTAGAAGACAGCTATCCTCATAGAATCCTAGTTTTTAACTTCTCCAGAAAGAATGTAGGCTAAATTGGGCTCTGTAGGTCTCTATTACAAATTTCTGAAAGAGAAATTTTGATAGACCCAGCTAGATATTCCATATTTGATCAAATCCCATGTATTCGGAAATGCTGTGTAAGATACAACAGAAGCTGCCGGGCATTTCCAATGCTGAGAGGTGAAGACTCTCACAAAAAGTTACTGTGAGTTCAAGAGTCAATTCAAAACAGTACCTGGTATGTGAATGGATTTTGTTCTAATTTTGCAGAAGAAAAAACTAAGATTTAAAAGCTAGGTAAAGACTAAGCCATTTGCAGAAATAATTAGTCATCAAGTGCCAGAGACAATTTCTAAGGTCAGGATGTTTGATCCAATATATCTATACTTAATCATCTTTGTGTCACTATGCTATTACACTTTTCCAGAGAAAATTGAAAACCTTGTGAATATGATAAGCTACACTTTTCTTGGTTAGTTATGTTATGTGACAAAGGTGAAGGGATTTTGCAAATGCAATTAAGATTCTTAATCATTTGACTTTGAAGTAATCAAAGAAAGATATCCCGGGTGGGCGTGACCTGAACCTAATCAGAGGAACACTGAAATAAGGTCCTATAAGCATGAGAAAATGTCCAGCTGTCTTGAGAGAAGCTAGTTCCTACGATTTTTACAGTCACGAGGAATAGAATCTGCCAAAAATGATGTGATCTTAGAAGTGGGCCCTACACTTCAGATGAAACCACAGCCCAAGTTGAGAGCTTGATGTGAGACCCTGAATAGAGGATTTGGATAAACTGTGTCCAGATTTCTGACCCACAGAAACTGTAAGATAATGGACATTCGCAGTCTTAAACTACTAATCTGTGGTAACTTGTTATGCAACAATAAAAAATGAATAAATATTAAGTAAAGATAATAATGCATCCATTGGGAAAATCACACAGATGGGAAGTTTGTTCTCTCTCTCTCTCTCTCTCTCTCTATTTTATTGTGGTAAGAACACTACAAGAAATCTACCTTCTGATATGTTTATTTTAACCACAGCATTTTGAGCATGGCTTTTCTACCTTGTGAGCTTAACTTTTCTTATCTACAGAAATAAGATACTTGGGCTTAATTTGTTTTTGCTTCTCTTTCCAGCTATCTGCTTGCACCTTGATATATCTGATAATAGAAGATTCAAATATTGAATTTTGGGGAAAGATGAAACTGTAAAAAGCATTTTCTATCAATACCCTAAAACTCACAGGGATATGCCTTTTATCCTCTTCAGAGCTGCCCATTGATGCCTTGCTTTGCTTCTTCTGTTTATAAGCCCCATGTTAAAACAAATTCCCACCAATAAATACCTTAGAGAAAATGGTTAATGCTGGGTTGGATGGCCCCATCACGAGGCTTTACAACTAGGCCAGAGACGCAGTACTTTCCTTTGGGTGAGGTAACTGTTTCTATTAATAACTTAAAAGAGCCCGTTATAGAAGTCAAACTAGAATCAATTAAATTGAATAATATGCTCAAAACACCTGGGGAGAATGACCCTAATTCCAAGAACAGGAAACTTGAGAATAAAATATCATGAGATCTCATTTTCAATTAAATTCTCTTGAACAGGTGTTCAAACACAGAATGTTTTTATAATTACGAACTCAATTACTATTATCTTAATGTTGAGATTAAATATTCTCCCTTTACCTTTGGTTTCCCTCTTTTCCTGGATTCTGATGCATACTGAAGCACCAAGTTCTAACAAGGCCATTTGGTAGTAAGGCCAACATCAGAAAAAAAGAATGTTACTCTCTTAACACAATTATGCCCTAAGGAGATCAATACTGACAGTGCAAAAGCTCTGGTTTACTGGTGGAAACCACACCTACAGCAACATATTTCTATTTGTATTTTATTGATATTATCCTGATTGCAATGTAAAGATTAACAATCAACAGTGGAAAGGCCTAAATGGAGGTCAGTTAGGAGAATTTTAAAAAGGCCTTAATGAAAATGATGGTGAAATAAACTGAATTAAAACGGTAGCATTGGGGGTGGAGAAAAGCATATAAATCAAAAGGCACTAGAGAGAACAAAATGACACAATATGTGATTGATCAGCAAAGGGGGTTAATAGAGAGAAAAAAATCAAGGTGATACTTAGATTTCCGTCTTGAATAAAGAAAAATGAAGACAAAACACCTCAGGAAGGGAGGTGGGGAGATGACCTGTATTTCTTAATTTATTTTGGAATGTGTGTGATATAGCTGGCCTAGAGTTAGAACCTGTACAATGTCATTTTATAAAGAACAAAACTGTTTCCATTCTCCTCACAGTGATTGCTAACTTTGGTTTCTGTAAACTGCTAGATTGTTTGCAGGATGCAAATTGAAGTAAAGCTGCATGCCTTCTCTTATCTGTAACTATCAGAATTGCTGGCCTTTGTTTACCGGTACTGACCAGAGTAAGCACCCCCAGATAGTTTCATCCTGGTGCCAAGCAACTGAAGAATCTGTGGACCCCACACCTGTCCAAATAATGTCTAAGCTAATGTTTATCTTAACCTCTGTAAACCACTTAAGGGGCAATTGGAATGGCAAAAGTCCCCTGGCCCAGAGCCCCCCTCAATCTCATCTCAGCCTAAGAAATGATTGACAGCTTTCATTCCCATCTCCAATCTTCACCCCCGACTCCCAAGGTGGCTTTGCAAGTATAAAAAGGTCTTGTCACCCTTCTTTCGGGGCCACGGGTTGGAGAGACGTGAGTCCTCCATGGTCGCCGGCAATAAACCCTGCAATTTGGCATACTTTTGTCTTGGTGTTGATTTTCTGTGCTCGGTTCGATACAACATGTGAACTTTCCAGATTTAGCTACTAATGGATTAAAGCCTGCCCCTAAAACTCAAGAGGTAGGTCTGAGTGGAAGGATATTTAAAAATCATCAGCATTTGAAGATGAATTAAAATTAAAGAAGTTGATTCAATTCTCCAGGGAGAATGGGTTATTAGAACCGTGTCTTGTCAAGAGAAGGGAATGATTCAAGAAGAAAGAAAGTGTTGCCAGTTTCAGGTACTGCTGAGGGATTTACAAGAGTGAGAACACTATTGCACTTGGCATTAGGTTTATGTGCAGGTTTCACTGTTACATTAGTATAATAAATAAGCATTATTTTCCATCACCGTCTCTTGAGTTTACATGGCAGAGCTGTCTACTTACGATCACATTTGTTGTCTCTTCTTTGTAGTTATGACTAGATGGCATTCTCAAGTCTTCCAGATGGCTGAAGTTATGTAGCTGAGTTTTGACAAAAATAAAAGTTTTAGACAAAATTTCCAAAAACTGTTTATTTACAACTTTGTGGTTAAAGGAATCCCTCTGCCATCACATTCATTTCAACAGAGGTTCAAAGATGATTGAAAGTAAAGTGAAGTTGATAGAGTATTTTAGCTCAGGTCACTATAGCAAACACCATACACTAAATGACTTAAAGAAAATATGTTTATTTCTCAAAGTCTGGAGACTGAAAAGTCCAAGATCAAGGATAAAGAAGGTTGGGTACTTGATGAGGGCTCTCTTCTGGATCCTCACACAGCTGTTGTCACCTGGGTACTCAGGTGACCTTGCCCACGAGCAGGAATCTGGACGGAGAGGAGGCAGCAAGCTCTCAGGTGTTCCCATTATGAGCACTGTACTCTTATGACTTAATTACCTCCCGAAGACTCCAACTCACGTAACACATCACCAGTGGAGTTAGGGTTTTAACATATGAAATATGGGAGGACACAAATAGTTCATAGTATAGAATAAAAAGAATAAAACACTGAGGCAATTTCTGATTGGCAAGCATGCTATTAGTGTGGAATTTGGAAGCCAACCAAGCTAGCTCCTGTTCTCGGACTCCCAGCCTTCACAAGGTAAGAAATAAGATTCTGTTATTATGAGCCACTCAGTTTGGGGTACTTTGTTATAGCAGGAGAACAAGGTGGTAAGGTGGTATGGAGACTCCAATGTTGACCTCGGGGTTCTCCACATCACCTTCTTCTCTTTTAGTCTATACAACTTCTTTTTGAGAAAGTTCATTCACCTGTATTGCTATGTGCACAGTAGCCTCTCCTTTTCATTGAGGAATACATTCCAAGACCCTAGTAGATGCCTGAAACCCAAATAATACCAAACTTAATTGCCCTAAATTGGAAAATGTTTCTGTTTATCTTTTCCACTCACAAGTTTAATGCCTTTTTCATGTTAATTAAGCATTCATCTTAATTAAATACTTTATATTTTATTTTATTGTGCACTCATCACACAGTGCAGCTGTAAATTCTGCAGTTTGAGGGGAAATGGCAAAACAACCAATCATTTCTTTTGCCTTTTTCACAACTTCACAGATAGAAGATTTGTTCTTACTTTGAGTCTTAGCAGCCTCGGTTCGTAATCTTTGTTCCTTATTAGGTAGAGAACTTTCACTTTTTCACTTAAAGGAAGCACTTTATGGCTTCTTTTTGGCATATCCAAATTGCCAGCACCCCTGCCATTGCACTTTGACGCCGTTGTCAGTAAAATAAGTGTGACTTGGCCACAAGACCTGCAATGCTGCAACAGTAAATCTAATAACTAAGAGAGATACTAAGTCACTAATGGGCAGATAGCCTCTATAGCAGGGATATACTGGACAAAGGGATGATTTACATCTTGGGCCCAAGATTCATCACACTTCTCAAACTCACTGTTTCTGAAATTTTCCATTTAATAGTTTCTGACTGAGGTTGACTCAAGGTAACTGAAACCTTAGAAAGTGAAATCTTGGGTATGGGGGGACTACTGTACAATGATAGAATTTAAATCTAAACTCACATGACACTATTGAAATTCAGATAAGTGTATAGAAATGCTTACTGCACATCACTATTTAGAACTTCCTGAGATATATCAAAAATATGCTTAAAAAAACATAACTCTTCACTACTATCATCAATACACAACCACATTACTGTTCTTTCTATCATATGTTATGTAAGAAAACCACATCACTTTTTCTTATTGAAGGCAAAATAATTATCACTTGGGGGTGACTTTCAATCCCTTGAAATGGAACAGCTATTCCATTTCAAGTTGTGCTAATATTATTATCTAAATATTTTTTATATACACCCACCCTCTCCATCCCTATTCCTACCTCAGACTTATTATTCTGTGGTATATAGAGCTGTGACTCAAAACTATCAGTGGATCTAATTTTTATTCAGACAGTACTAAATTCACTTCAGTCCCCTGGAAGTCTCTGGTGGTCTCTGACAATATCTCAGAGCCTGGTCATACTATTCAAATTGCAGTCAGATTTAATGAGGCTCCCATATAAGCAAAGTGGGCTGAAGGACTGAGGCCAATTGAAGCTGATAAATGCCCCTAGGATTCTGGTGCCAGCAGATTCTTAATGAAGTGTTTTGGGATGAGGAAATATTCAGTAACCAAAACATCACAATTAATGATCTAAAAATGAAAGAAAACAATTTGCTGATGACAGTAAATGGAGAAACGTTGGGCATGCTATCATGAGTCTAATAGTAATGAAAGATTTACATGATTAAGCAAAATTTTAGAAAGTTATTTAACTCTCCAATTTGCAATGGAATACAGTTCTGAGAGGCAGGCTACACAGAAACAGGATGTAATGCAAGTCTCTGAGGCAAGACATTTAAAAGACTAAATGAATTATTTAATTTGTCTGGTTTTTCCCACTAATTATCACACTCTTTTTTTCAGAACAATTGATGAAAACAATGGTGGCTCAAAAAGTTGAATTAAAATCATAGTTATTTTATGGTAAAAATGGTATTATATTTTGATTGTTTAATTAGTGCTCTAGCATTATCTCAAATAATAACTAATCTGGAGAAGACATGCAGAAAAACCAAAAGCTCAGTATTTATAATCATTTTCCTCACATTTGTATTGCCTTTGATGTAGAGCACTATACTTCATACTATACATTTTGTGTTTCAGAGATAAAGTCCCTTTTCCTGGACTTCTCAGGTAAAATGAACTTTCTGGGTATAAGGACAGAAATATAGGAATGTAATGGACAGAATAATATTTTCTCCTCACCAAGATGCCCACATCTTAATCCTCAGAACCTGTGAACATGTTAAGTCACATAGAAAAAAGGACTCTGTGGCTGGGCGCGGTGGCTCAAGCCTGTAATCCCAGCACTTTGGGAGGCCGAGGCGGGTGGATCATGAGGTCAAGATATCGTGACCATCCTGGTCAACATGGTGAAACCCATCTCTACTAAAGATACAAAAAATTAGCTGGGCATGGTGGCGTGTGCCTGTAATCCCAGCTACTCAGGAGACTGAGGCAGGAGAATTGCCTGAACCCAGGAAGCAGAGGTTGCGGTGAGCCGAGATCGCGCCATTGCACTCCAGCCTGGGTAACAAGAGCAAAACTCTGCCTCAAAAAATAAATAAATAAATAAATAAATAAATAAATAAATAAATAAATAAATGAAAAGAAAAGAGAAAAGGACTTTGCAGATTTGAGTAAGGTTACAGACCTTGAAACAGTAAGATAGCCCTGGATGCTACGAGTGGGTCCATTAAGAAGACCCATGAAAGCAGAGATATTTTCATGGGCCCATGAAAGAAGAGATATTCCTCTGGTTGCAGACACAGCAGAAGGGGAGTGGGAGAAGGACTTAGCCCACCATTCCTGGGGGCCACAAACCAAAACTATATAGGTGGGAAATAGAAAGAGAGTACAACCATCAGGTGATAGCCAGCTCTAAAATGAAGTTAAACTCTATCAACAATCTGAAAGAACCTTGAAGCAGATTCTCCTCCAGTCTGCAGTAAGGAAGGCAGCCCTGTGTATGCCTTGATTTCAGCCTGGGGCAGGGGAAGCTGGACCAGGCTGTATGTGGACTGCTGATCCACAGAAATGTGAGCTAATAAAAAGGTGCTACATTTAATCACTAAGTTGTGGTAAATTGTTTTAACAGTGATAGGCAACTAACACTTGGAACAAAATAAAGATGCCAAATAATGGAAACTTATATTAGTGTGTTCTTCATTCTGCTAATAAAGACATATCAGAGACTGAGTAGTTTATACAGAAAAAAAAAAAGGCTTAATGGACTTACAGTTCCACATGACTAGGGAGGCCTCACAATTAAGGCAGAGGGCAAAGAGGAGCAAGTTACGTCTTATATGGATGACAGCAGGCAAAAAAGAGCTTGTGCAGGGAAACTCTCCCTTATCAAACCCTCAGATCTCTTGATATTTATTCACTATATTGAGAACACCATGGAAAAACCTGCTCATTTACCTCCCACAACAGGTGGGAATTTAAGATGAGATTTGGGCAGGGACAGAGCCAAACCATATTATTCTACCCCAGATCCCTCCCAAATCTTATGTCCTAAGATCTCAAAACTAATTATGTCATCCTAACAGTCTTACAAAGTCTTAACTCATTCCAGCATTAACTCAAACGTCCAACTCCAAAGTCTCATCTGAGAAAAGACAAGTCCTTTCTGCTTATAAGCCTATAAAATCAAAAGCAAGCTAGTTACTTCCTAAATACAATGGGGGTACAGACATTGGGTAGATACAACCATTTTAAGTGAGAGAAATTGGCCAAAGGAAAGGGGTTACAGTCCCCATGCAAGTCCAAAATCTAGCAAGGCAGTCAAATCTTAAAGCTCCAAAATGATCTCTTTTGACTCAAGTTCTCACATCCAGGACACACTGATGCAAGTGGTGGGTTCTTGGGGAGCTCCCTCCATGTGGCTTTGCAGGATACACCCTCCTTCCTGGCTGCTTTCACCAGCTGACATTGAGTGTCTGCAGCTTTTCCAGATACAAGTTGCAAGCTGTCAGTGGATCTACTATTCTGGGGTCTGGAGGACAGTGACCCTCTGAGAATAAGCTCTGCTAGGTGGTTTCCCAGTAGAAACTCTGTGGGGGCTCCTGCCCCATATTTTCCTTCTCCACTGTCCTAGTAGAGGTTCTCCATGAAAGCCCCACCCCTGCAGCAAACTTCTATCTGGACATCAAGGCATTTCCACACAATCTTTGAATTCTAGGCTGAGGTTCTCAAACTCCAAACTCCAATTATTGACTTCTGTGCACTGGCAGACTCAACTCTATGTGAAAGCTGCCAAGGTTTGAGGCTTGCATCCCCTGAAGTCACAGCCTGGGCTCTACATTTCAGCCATGGCTGGAGCATCTGGGACACAGGGCACCAAATCCCTAAGGCTGCACACAAGTCCCTAGGCTCCTTGCTACTTATGCAAGTTGCTACAGCTAGCTTGAATTTCTCCTCAGAAAATAAGATTTTATTTTCTATTGCATTGTTGGGCTACAAATTTTCCGAACTTTATGCTTTGCTTCCCTTATAAAATTGAATGCTTTTAACAGCACCCAAGTCACCTCTTGAATGCTTTGCTGCTTAGAAACTTGTTTTGCCAGATACCCCAAATCATCTCTCTCAAAAGTTCCACATTATCTCTGGGGCAGGTACAAAATGCCACCAGTCTCTTTGCTAAATCATAACTAGAGTCACCTTTGCTCCAATTCCTAACAAATTCCTCATTTCCATCTGAGACCACCTCAGCCTAGACTTTATTAGCCATATCACTATCAGCATTTTGGGTAAAGCCATTCAACAGTCTCTAGGGAGTTCCAAACTTGCCACATTTTCTTTTCTTCTTCTGAGCCCTGAAAACTGTTCCAACCTCTACCTGTTACTCAGTTACAAATCTGCTTCCACATTTTCAGATGTATTTCAGGAGCACCCTACTGTACTGGTACCAATTTTCTGTATTAGTCTGTTTTCACACTGCTAGTAAAGACATACTGAAGACTGGTAATTTATACAGGAAAAAGGTTTAATGTACTTACAGTTCCACTTGGCTGGGGAGGCCTCACAATCATGGTAGAAGGCAAGAGGAGCAAGTCACATCTTACATGGATGGCAGCAGGCAAAAAGAAAAGAGCTCATGTAGGATAATTTCTCCCTATAAAGCTGTCAGATACTGTGAGATTTATTCACTGTCACAAGAACAGCATGGGAAAGACCTCCTCCCATGATTCAATTACCTCCCACCAGGTTCCTCCCACAACAGGTGGAAACTTAAGATGAGATTTGGGTGGGTACACAACCAAACCATACCAAAATTTAAATATCCAAATGCCACTTGGTCATTTATTTATAGGCTAGAACCCTATGGAGGCTAAAAAGAATGTAGAACCATTGGTTGTTTCCCTTAAAATGAGATATTGCACAAAGGTGTTCCTTTGCAAATTTCTGGCCTGTCATTTATAAATGTTGGACAAATACTTTGTTTTAAAAAAGTAGATAATTTAATGACAAAAGTATTATATGCCTTGAAAATGGTGCAAAACAGAAGTGTGCAAATGTAAACTCAAAGTTGTTCTATCATCTGTACTTCTGCTATAAAGAATACGTAGTGTGACATTTTGGGCTGGATGAAAAATAAAAAAAAGAGCGTAAGTAGTGATAATTTATCCCAGTTATCCCTCTGCATATTTATCTTCCTAGATTATATTTATTTATTTATTTGAGTAGGTAACACATCATCATAGTTAAGTATTCTGACAAATACATGAGAAAATAGTTTCCATGTCTGTCTTTATGTAACCCGGTCTTCCACATCCAAAATGGGTAATCATATTTTTGTATTTGTGTGTTCATCTAAAGATTTAAACATGCCTACAAATACTTATATTTATCTTCATAAATTTTACTTATTTTTAACATGCTATGTACCTCATTCCATACACTGCTTTTTTATGACTTAAAAATGTATTTTTGCAATCTACCCATCTGGCAAAGGGCTAATATCCAGAATATACAAAAAAACTAAAGCAGACTTACAAGAAAAAAACAAAGAAACCCATTCAAAAGTGGGCAAAGAATATGAACAGGCACTTTTCAAAAGAAGATATACATGAGGCTAACAAACATATGAAAAAATGCTCATCATAACTGGTCTTTAGAGAAATGCAAATCAAAACCACACTGAGATACCATCTCATGCCAGTTAGAACACGATCATTAAAAACTCTGGAGATGACAGATGCTGGAGAGGATATGGCAAAAAAGGAACACTTTTACACTGTTGGTGGGAGTATAAATTAGTTCAACCATTGTGGATGACAGTGTGGTGATTCCTCAAGGACCTAGAAATAGAAATTCTATTTGACCCAGCAATCCCATTACTGAGTATATACCCAAAGGATTATAAATGTCTCCATTATAAAGCCACAGCACATGTATGTTCCTTGCGGTTCTGTTTACGATAGGAAGGACCTGGAACCAACCCAAGTGCCCATCAATGATAGACTGGACAAGTAAAATGTGGCACATATACGCCATGGAATACTATGCAGCCATATAAAGAAAAAAGCAAATTCTAACAGAGAAACATCCTACAATATACCTGACCATTACCCCTCAAAATTGGCAAGATCATCAAAAACAAGGCAAATCTGAGAAACAGGCACAGCCAAGAAGAGTACAAGCAGATATGATTGTTAAATTACTTTCATCAGTTCAAGATGTAGTAATTAAAATACAGTAGACCACCTGGCTTAAACAGAAAATATCTTTCCCCATGATTCTAGAGGCTAGTTCATCCAAGGTCAAGGCATCAGGAGACTAGGTGTCTGGTGAGAGCCCTCTTCTTGGTTTGCAGAGAGTATCTTCGGATCTCTTAGATCAGAAGAGATCTCTTCATCTCCTAATCAGGTCACCAATCCCATTGTGGGAGTTTCCCTGTCATGACCTTATCCATGTCCAATTACATTTAAAAGATCCTACCTTAAAATCCCATCACATCATGGCCTCAAAATTTTAATTTGGGAGAAACACAAACATTCAGTTCATAGCATAAATGTAATGTCAGATCCTGGAAGGAATACTATAATTTTTTTAAAAGTATTTACTCATTAGTAAACACTAAGGCAAATTGAATGAAGTATGAACCTAATTAATAACATGTGTCAAAATTTATTAATAGTTACAAATTTTCCATACTAATGTAAAATGTTAATAATAGTGGAAACTAGTTAATAGCTAGATCTTTACTTTTTGCTAAATCGATAAAGGAAAGCCTATATATAAGAAAAAAATGTAGAGTCCAGAATAACTTAACTTTTACGTCTTGAGCAACAAGAAAAGTGCAGTTGTCATTTGGTAAAGTGGAAAGAGTGAGGGAAGGAGACCTGGTGTTCTACAAAGTGGTATGACTTGCTTCTCCCTTCCTATCTGACATTTCCCTGCTCCACCCTCAAGATACAGAGACAAAGGACTTACTCCCACATGAGTACCCCAGGACACAAAGGCCAAGTTAAAGCAAGTTTGAGTTTCTTGGGATGACTTCCTGGAAGAGGTGGTGATTGAGGAATGCACTGAAGATGGGAAGTATTTGTAAACATAGAGAGGATAGAACACGTCATTGCAAGGGACCCATTTCTACATTTGTAATCCCATATTTTTATTCTGCATATTTCCTTGCGTCTTTAGTTGATATCTCTTCCCATTTAGTAGAGTTGTTTTGATTAACTTTTGCCCTTTATTCACATTCATTTATCTCTCTTTTGCTCAAAACATGTTTATTATTAAGTAGTAAGTAGCCCTTTGGGGGCACATTAATTTTCTTTGGAATCTTTCCCATGCTACACTGGTGTCCTTTATCTTCTCGTTCCATTTGGTTGCAGTCAGCACTCTTTCCTGTGTCATGAAATGTCTCTGATGAATTGCATTGCTCTCACTGCTATTATTACAAATAGGAGATGCAACTCCCCATCATCTGCAATAACGGTGCTTACAGAGACATATTAGCTACATTTAAAATTATAACTCCTTCATAATATTCTAAATAATTCCTTTGAAGCATAAGAATAGAAATAAACTGTGAGGTTGCTGATTCCCAGTTATGTTTTCTTCAGGCAGCACTGAACTAAATCTACTACAAATATGGAGGCTTGCACACATGTAACAAATATTCTTATCAATTCTTACCCATTTTAGGGATTAGTCATCGTTTCTCTCATAGTATCTCTTTTGGAATAACTGGAAAAGTCTATTTTTTCAATTTCTGTATTTTGCTACCCTATTGCCAATGGGAATCGGAAATGAATAAATTATCTTTGCCAAATTCATATATCATTAACAAATGTCTTCTTTCTCTTTGTCCAACTGAAAACCCAATAGGTAGAACTGTTTGGCAAATAGCAAACTATAGTTTGTTTGCTAACATAGGCGATCAAGTGTGAGAAAAAATAGTTCAGGGAGTACAAATGATCATTGTAAAGTCTAGTTGCTGTTCCCTTAACTAGATTTTTCATCATTTCTAAAAATATTTGACTGTTTACCTAAATATCAACTCAGAGTTGTAAGGCCAGAGGCTGCACTCAAGTTACAGATCAGCTCAGGTTATTACCTTTTTGTTATGCCTAAAAATAGAGAATCGGCAACATTTAATAAGCAAAGGTTTTTACAGCTGCCTCCTGATATACCCAGGCTCAAAGAGAAAAAACATTGCTTCCAGCTGAAGCTGAAGGGTTTTCCCATAGCCTCCTCCAATCTGTTGTGGCTGACACCTGCTAATGGGGGGAATGAAACGGGCGTGCTGCCAGAGCCTATGGCTGTAAGGCACTGGCCATTCTTATCCGCTCAGTCAGAGACCATATTTCTGTCTGTAGGTCATAAGTACTGCCAAAGTGGCAAGACTGCAGAGCTTGGCCCTACTGTTCCATTGGCATAGAGGGAAACTGGGAGGACATGTGCTTGTAGAGAGCTGAGTGGGTGCATTTGTGATCTTTATCAGTAGAGCCCAGGTGGCGGCAGATGTTATTTCACCATCCACTTTAGCCAAGATATTTAACTCCAATCTCAAAGCTGCATCATCCCAACATAATCATCTAACCCATATAACAGAAGCCACATTACATGATGAATTTGTTATATACTTTAAGTGACATGTCATGGCTATACAATTAATGATAACCGTGAGACTCACTTCTCACTCAAACATCTCATGGGGCCTACATTCTGTGTCCCTTAGCAATGTGATGTAATGTGGTCTGGGGAATTATCACCCTTGCCTAGGGATTACCTAATGAAACCTAAAAACACTGGTTTCCCTAGGGACAAGGCCGCTTTAGCACAGATGCAAAATGAACCTTAAACAAAGCTTACCCTTACAAGAATGGCTTAAACTTCATGAAAGAAATACCTGGTAACTGACCTGAACTGTATACAGGTAAGGAAAAGGAGCAAGAGTCCTCTAAACTCTGAGAATGGTCTCTGGATGGATACTTTCACAATCAGGGGAGTCGTCTGACCCCTCTCTGTATCTGGCCTATGCCATTAGCCATAGGCATAATGCATATGCCTCTGCTATCCGTCTTATAAGAACACTGCCAGAATAAACTGCACAAGTATCTTGTGGTGTCTAAGACTCATCATGGATGGGAATTGGAAGAAAGAGAAAAAGGTGCCCCTAGGAAAGCTGGTTAACTAGGACACTCTGGGAAAAGACAGGCTCGAGAGCATCTTCCAGTCATTTTTCTCCCATTGTACTATCAACTGACCAATAGAAATAAATGCAACATTAAAATAACTAAACGAGTATATCTTTTAGTTACACAACTGGATTGTTTTTAACACAAAGGATAATTGCTTGAGGGGATGGATACCTGAGTCTTCACAGTGTATTACACATTGCATGCCTGTATCAAAACATCTCATCTACTCATAAATACATGCATCTACTATGCATCTTGAAAAAAATAAAAATTTAAATATATGTATATTCTAAAAAAAGAAATGCAACAGGTAATTCTAGGGACAGCATTGAAGTCCAGTATTAGCTTTTTTTTTTTTTTTGAGACGGAGTTTCGCTCTTGTTACCCAGACTAGAGTGCAATGGTGCGATCTCGGCTCACTGCAACCTCCGCCTCCTGGGTTCAGGCAATTCTCCTGCCTCAGCCTCCTGAGTAGCTGGGATTACAGGCACGCGCCAGCATGCCCAGCTAATTTTTTGTATCTTTAGTAGAGATGGGGTTTCACCATGTTGACCAGGATGGTCTCGATATCTTGACCTCGTGATCCACCCGTCTCCACCTCCCAAAGTGCTGGGATTACAGGCTTGAGCCACTGCACCCGGCCTGGTATTAGCTCTTAAGTGAAACACATTTGAAGGACTCCCAGAGTAAAGAGTCTATGTTTTATAAAAATAAAAATGTGAAGAAAGAAATTCTCTCTAAGTAGAAGAGGTGGATGAATGTATGTATCATACGTATGTGATACAAATTCAAATTCTACCAATCGTAGAGAGGGAAGTTGTAGAGCAATTTTAACTAGAGCTTGCTGTAAGTCATCCAGCACAACTTTGGAATCATTTTTTTGTGGCCAATATCCAAGTACCTACAAGATAGGACTACATAATAAATAATACCAAGGGAGCTAACTTGCCTATGTGAAAAAGTAAGAGCCTTTGCTACTTCATAATCCAAAAGGGAGGGAGAAAATATTCCCCTCTTGAACAAAGCAACAAAGCTTATCTGAGTACAAAAAAGGAGCTATAAGAGATAAAAATCCATGCAATGAGCCAAAACAGCCACAGAAAGTTAGCGCTGAACAGTATACTGAAATATCTGTTGAAACAAGAAAATTCAGGACAGGGACCCAAAGTTATTTCTGGAAACAGCAGAGAAGAATATTTGTTGGTACTCAGAAATACTTGAGACCCAACTGCAGCACTGACAGTATTGGAATATGAGGCTGGCTTTGCCCTCTACCATTTCATAACTGAGAGCCAAGCTGAAGCAATTATAGTTGGTTTACACGCTTTCCATTTGAATTTACACTACAGGTTAATGTGAGTAGAAGTATAATCTATCTAAATAATTGAGGAGTTTCTAAGTGGACATCCTTGTGCTTGTCATTGATGAGGAATAAAAATGAAGCCCAAAGTTTAGTCACTTCATTATTCTTTATGTTCTTATTTTTAGGTTCTTGAACCACGAAGTGTTTGTGGGTAACTAAACTAGTTTTAAATTCTGCTTTACTCACTTTTTAGCTCTGTGGCCTAGTCAAATCCACTGACCTTTATAAATTTCACTTCTCTAATCTATGAAGTGGGAATAATATTTTATGACATATATATTGCTATGGACCGAGTTTGTCTCCTTAAAATTCATATGTTGAAATCCTAACCTATTGGGAAATGGCAGTAGGAGGTGGAGCCTTTGGGAGGTGAAGCCTTTGGGAGGTGATTAGGTAATGTGGGCCGGGCCCTCATGATTGAAATTAATGCCCTTACAAAAGAGACCCCAAGACGTTCCCTTGAATCTTCCCCTGTGTAAGGTTACAGTAAAAAGATTCTGTTTACAAACCAACAGTGGAAAGATTCTGTCTACAAACCAGTAAATGGAGCCCTCACTATACACAGAATCTGCTGGTGCCTTAATCTCGGACACTCCAGGCTCCAGCTAATTATGTTGTTTATAAGCTACCTGGTCTGTGGTGTTCTGTTATAGCAGCTTGAGTGGATTAATAATATTCAGATATGATGGTCAATGATTTACGATGTCCTTTATAGAATCAGATGATCAAATTTAGTGCTTTCCTTAGTGAGGAGGGTAAGGCAGCAATGACTCCACAGGCACAATTTTAGATTGAGAGCCTCCTGCATCTTCACATCTCCCTGTGATTTCCCCTATCACGCTACATCTTCTTCAGTACAGTTTCTTCCTTCATGAATGCCTCTCCATTTGACTGTGAACTCCTAGGAGAAAATGAATGGTGTCCTAGTCACCTTTGTCAACTGTCTGGCAGAGATCTTGGAAAATATAAAGAACTAAGAAAATATGGCACAAATAATCAAGTAAATGAGGTCACATACTATGACACTTTCAGTTAGGAAGATGTTAAATGGTATCATATAAAAATTAACATACTGTTTATATCCCAGAGCTAAAATAATACAACCTCAAATAAAATTTTGTCAAGAATAGCATGCATTCAAGTTAAGATTTGAAAGTATATTCAGTACAGCCAGTTTATCTGCTGTTTAAAAATATGCACACTGTGGGACTCTCAGCTGAAGCTTAGGTGGTCAACGAAGGCCAATCTCCCTGAGAAGAACCAGAATTACAATTTTCATCTCCTCCTGTCCCCTACCCACAGTTCCTTGAGACCACCCAAATCTCTGGCCAGCTTGTCAGCCACCAGTTTCTGTATGGCTTTCAGCCACTATGCCAGTTACTACAAATCAGCTTTCTTTCTTAAAGACATCTTTTGCCAAATTTTGAACTCACTTTTTACACTTCAATTCTTTCAGGTATTCTGACCCTTTTGTGGCTTTCTCAATTGCTTAGAATTCTAATTCCTGTCCCCAAATTACTGTAATTGCCACAAGCTTTGATCAGCTTCTCAGATTCTTTGAGGCTGCCTTCTTTCAGTTTTTCATCCTCTGGAATCCACATAACTTAGGCATCTGAAAATGCCCTGAGGGGGAAAACAGTGAAGCAGATGGAAAAACATATTGCTGGGTATTTTCCTTTTGCCAGGATCTTTGTTTTTAAAATCCCCAGTAACTTTAATAGCATTTTAATACCTAAAATCAGATATTTTAAAAAATATACATGTTATTTATTTTTCTGATTGCTAAAGACTAAATCGAGGTTAATTTTTTAGCAACGTATTTTCTGCTGTTATCTAATAAATGTCTAATCTATGAGTCCAAGTCTAAGTTTGGGGCTAATAAATCACCTACAGATTTCAGTCTCACTTCCCACATGGACAATATTCTTTGCTTCCTCCTCACCTACTCACTCAGTTCTCAGTTTCTCAGCTAAATGGTGCAAAATGGAAGGTTGAAAGGTAAAGGAGCAAACTTGTTCCCCTCAGTTGTCTGGTTGTTTAATTCAAATACTTAACAGATTTTCAAGCCTCTAAGATCAGTTTTTCACAATTTTTTTTCACTTGATCATGAAGCAAATGCAACATATATCAGGGTTAGTTTTTTTGACAACACTCTACTTCTAGTGCCAATTTCTATAGTATTCTTGGTACATTACAGAAGCTACTACAACAGACAGATCCTGAATTTTCAGTAGATTAATATTATAAATGCTAAATTCTTGCTCTCATGACATTCAAATGGGACTGGGAAGACCCTCAGGGCTGCTCTCCATGCAGTGACTCAGGGATCAAGCCCACTTACATTCTTGGTCACATCATCTGGAACTGAGGGTCTGCCATATCCTGGCGGGAAAAGGGAAATTTCAAGGATCTTATGAGTTATTTAAGAAGCCCTGAAAGTGACTTATGCCACTTCCCTCTACAAACTATTGGCCAGAATTAGTCACAGGACTCTAACTAGATGCACGAGGACTGGGAATGAGGACAAACATTCTCTACCATAAGTTGTGCACTAAAATAGTCCATGACCACCGAACCTGAAAAGAACATTCCCTTTATACGGAGAAGCTCATTTAAATAAATAGACGTCTTAAAAATATTTTCTAACTTTACAATTTTGCCTTTTACTCACCTTTCTCTTCTGGTTATCATGCAGTTTTACTGAAAGCCTGTAAAACAACTGATAATTTTAGGAAGAATCTAAATGTACAGCTACTCATAGACTATGAAACTATTTTTATGTGCTGCGTATATTAATGCAAAGCATTTAATTATTTCTACTGCATTCCTTATAATTAAACACTTAATTTCTTCATATTTTTCAATATTGCAGCCTTAGTATGAGTAACTGTCAGAAACTTAAACCAGGAAACTCTTAAAAAGTCTATTCATTTGATGAATATGTTCAAGGACTTATTAATGAGAATATACTCATTTTATTCTATAACATGATTAGTAACAGTTAAAAAAATGGGCATGATTAACATATATTTTTGAGCAAATAGTTAATTATTTAAACCAAATTATCAGAGACCAATTTGCTATCAAGGCAACTGCAAAGACCAGATTGGTTTCAGAATACAGAGCTTTCAGCCTCTAAATTGAGAATGTGACTTTCATGCTTCCTGTGGTGCATCAACTCTGAAATACCAAAGCCCAGTTTCCGTGTGATTTTAATGTTATGCCACATTTCTAATTACAGAGCATAATCATGAGATTAACTCGTTATTTTATCTGGTACATATTTATTCTCTTTTTCTCCCCATCACAGGTGTTTCTTCTGCTTATTCAACCTGGGATTGTCAATTTAGTTCTTCACTGCTTTGTCTTTGGGGTGTGTCTGTGTTGTACATTTTTATCAGTGAGATTCTGCCTAGGTTCCCCAAGGGGAACATTTATGTTAAATCCTGTTCATAGTTCTTTAGCCTCAACAGCACAACCATATGAATTAAGCCATGCATATACACACATACACACATGCATGTGTATATGTGCATGAAGTACATATACATACTTACAAATATATTTATACAAATATATTTATAAATGTATAAATGAGCACACTTGTTCTCCTATAATATATATAGTATACAAATATATATACTATATATATTTATGTATGTAAATATACATACACTATATACGTATATATATATAGTAAATATATATGTAATATATATTAAATATATCTAATATATTTAATATATATTTATAGTACATGTATATTTACAAATATAGTATATATATATATATATATATATATATATATATTACAAACATACACAGTATCTATATGGTGTATATATAGTATATATATAAATATATATTTGTAAATGTACCCAGGTAAACATATTCAGGAAATATGATGTAAATTTAAGATGAAGAGATTAATAATTATTTTATTCTCATGTGTTTCCCTTTTATATTTATTAGGGATGCTGATATTTTATGGCCACAGATAATGATGGATAGTCTTAGGATTGTGAGAGGAGGCAAAAATAATTTGAACACAGAATGAGTGATGTATCACGTAGTTGGTAGAAACTGATATCTCCGGCTACTTTATTAAGATTACATTGACGGAAATGGCTGATAGGGATCAGAACTTAATTTAAATGCAGAAAAGGAAGAAGAAATTTACCTCAAAGCTAACCCCTCCAATGGTGAATCTAAAAATGTATAAAACTTAAGAGACCCATGCTTCTCATCTGGATACTCACTGCATTCATATTTTGCAGAGAAAGGAAGAAGCAAAAATTTGAGAAAGAAGCATTTCATTTAGCCATTTTTTTCCACTTAATCATCTTCTGATGTTAAGTTATATCTTAATTATTTGGTAGCCTGAACCATCTCTAATCTCTCCTCACTGAAGTATGCAAGAATGAGTTATAGTTTTGATGTAATTACTAAAGTGCGTGCAATTTTAGCCCCTACCTTCATATGACCTGAATTACATAATGCTAAAGGGATTTGATAAAAATTTCACTTCATGGTAAAAGTACATTTACTATTATATCTATGCAATACATTTGAACAAATACAATATAAAGGGACATTTGGCAGAGGCTAAATTTCAGCAAGTTAGATTAAATGATGTTAAGAGAGAATATTAATCAGCTGGATTTCACAGTACCTGAACACATGATCCTGCATTTGAAAGGTAGCCTTTTTTCTAAGGTCTCATTTGTATTGATCCTGATAGCTTTTGTGTCATATCCATTAATTCCATAAAATCAAGGAGTAAGATTAGGGTAATAAAAAAAGAAGTAGTACCTTGTTGGTTCCTAAAACAACAACAGCAACAACAACAAAAATACCCGTAGAATAACATACAGTTCCTGGGATCATTTTTTTAGGTATCAAAGCGTGATCGCCAGTAATGGCTTTTATGTGAAACCCAAGTTAAAGAAATGTTCCTTACAGACTTAGCAAGATTGTAAACACCTTTAATCAAGTGACTTTTATTAATTTTGGTAAATGATCCACCATTAAAAGAAGAAAAAAAAAAGAAAGGAGACCCTAAAACAGAGAAGTTTAAATAAGTTTATTCTTCTAACATGACAGTCCAGTTCATGAAAGATGGCTGGTCAGTTTTCGTTTATAAAGTTTCCAGAGTCCCAAGTTCTTTCCACCTTGCTGCTGCAACAATCTCTAGATTGCTGTGCTCCACAGTGAGGCAAAAAATTGATTGCTGCATCTGCATTTTAGATAATGAAAGGGGCAAATATGTCAAGGCCCAAGAAGAGAGATTTTTTTTTAAGTTGAAAATGGCTGAAAAGATGCTCATGTCCTAGGCATGCATTTTTATTGTTCCAAATCTAGTTCCCTTATCCTACATAGATGCAAGGTGAGCAGGAAAAGATAGGTTACGTGTATTAGAAAACTGAGAACACAGCTTCTTACGGATATCAGCCTGCTGCCACAGGACTGAATCAGGATGTGGCTTCCCGTTGCTCTTCCATTTTTTCTAAATGCCTATCCCCTTATGAGACATGCATTCAGTGCTAACGGCCTCCCTTTAATGGATTAACTCACAACTAACTATGGGTCAAATAGTTCCTATCTCCCTGTGTGTGTCCACTACCTCGTGTCAGTTAGAGCTTTAATTTCTTTTTTCTTATCAAATCCAATAAATCTACAAAACATCTGCATAAAATTATAGCCACAAACTGACAACATTCCTCATAAAGTAAGAGTTTCTCTTACTATCCAACAATGGGCGTGTAATAATATCAGGACCAAGGAGGATGTGAGCTTGAAAGTTGATTACAGATTTCCAGGCTTTAGACATTAAGCTGTATTTTAAAATTTACAATGTAATTGACTTAAAATCAGAACTCTTGAGTAAAATAATAAACTAACTGTTTAAAAAGATTAATGACAAATAAAAACTCTAAAACTACTCATGCAGCAAGTCGAATAGCTCAATCAGTAGGAAATTCTTGTCAGACACTTTGATGCAATCATTTTTACCAAAAATATCTCTGTAAATTGCCATGTGATTAAATGAGAATCATTTATTTACAAATTTTAATTTGTAAGACACCGAGCATATGTTTTCCAGTCTATTTAATTTTCCTAAGTACTCTCTTGGACATTTTGGTATTAACAAGATCTTTCTTTCATTATATCTTATAGCCTTGAATAATATGGCCACAGTAAAAATGATTAATAAGCCCAAATGGAGATTGTGTGCATGTGTTGTATATGAGTATTACCTATATAGGAGCTGTTCTTTATGCAAGATAAAGGTTTCCCCAAAGAACACAGAGATTTTCTGCAGAGGTTACTTGAAAAGTCAAAGCAGCATTAGTGGACCTCTACCAAATTTTGCACAAGGATATACAGTTTATTTTATCAAGAATACCTCCACCATTCCCTCCACACTCACATATATTGTTTCAGCTGTCAGAAAAGTCTCTCGATTGCTTGCCAGTCTTTTTCTTATCGTCCCTGGGCAACCACAACAACAACAACAAAAATGATAAAATACTTGTGTCAGATATTAAGCCAGCTCTGTCTTACAGCCTTGCATCCAAGTCAAGCCTGTAAATTCTCTCTCCATAAACATCCCTAATTTGGTTTCTTCTTCCATGGGCCTACTGTCTCACCCAGTCGATGGGTCAGTCAACAATGCCGGGGAAATGATAGCTTTGAAAAAGATAAGGAATGGGAGCATTAAGTCTCACCTGTCCAAGTGCTTTCTGATTGCTGGCTAGTCCAGAGGAAACTCGAGGTAGAAGTAGGGAAACATCATGTGGGAGGGAAGACACATTCAGGGCAGAGAAACAGGCAAGTCACTATAGGTGTAATACCTTTGTTTCTTCTTTAGGTTCAGAGTTGGGTTAATAGCATAACTACAAAAATTTAATTGGGATGAACAGTAGGCAATCTGACAGTAAAAAACTTTCCTGTAACAAGTCATATTCTGTTATTTATTTCAGCCAATAACGTCTAGCTATATGCACAGATAGACAAGATTATCTTTAATGCTGTCATGCCAAGCATTTCAATTATTTTCTCCTTTTAGCCAAATGGTAGAACTGAACTCTTTTTGAAGTTAGTAAGCCAAACTTGACTTGCTTTGAGTTATGAGATAGGAGAGGCCAACCATAGACTGTTCTGGTACCCACAGTTTCAAAGAACCACTGTCCATACTCCCCAGAAGGTTTTATTCCTTCCCCATTCAGATTCCATAAACAAAGGGAAAACTGAATTCCTTTCCTCATAAATTCCTGGTAGAGGTATGTACCAGCGTGAATGATTTCCTTATTTATGCCAGATGCCAACCCATGCTCCTCCCCTCATCTCTGGAGCATTACATAATCAGTGACTCAAAGAACAATTCAGATGGGTTTTAAACAAGCTCTGTTGATAACAGTGAAAGGTGTCCACTTAAGCCCAATGTTTTTTGTTTGTTTGTTTTTGTTTTTGTTTTTGAGATGGAGTCTCTCTCTGTCATCCAGGCTGAAGTGCTGTGGTGCAATCTCAGCTCACTGAACCCTCCACCTTCCAGGTTCAAAGAATTCTCCTGCTTTCACCTCCCGAGTAGCTGGGATTATAAGCGTGTGCCACCATGTCCAGCTAATTTTTGTATTTTTAGTGGAGACGGGTTTTCACCATGTTAGCCAGGCTGGTCTTGATCTCGCAACCTCAGATGATCCACCTGCCTCATCCTCCCAAAGTGCTGGGATTACAGGCATGAGCCACTGTGCCTAGCCTAAGCCAAAGTTTTAAGTAGTGCACATCCCATAACAGTGGTGCCCTGTGAATTAGTGTGCGATTATATGCAAACAGATGTTCATGAAATAATTATAGATATTAGGCAATAAATGGCACAAACAGACAATATTGTAAGAAAGCATGAATCAGGTGGTAACTAAGTTCTCACAGAAGTGGCGTATTAACAAATAGTCTGTGAGTTTTTGAATGTGACTCTCATCGTAAAGAATTGCAAAGTGTCTTGTAGCATGGCTGTAACATGGTAACCATGTAGTTTATTTTATTTATTTAAGAAAGAGCTGGTGGGCACAGTGGCTCACACCTGTAATCCCAACACTTTGGGAAGCCAAGGCGGGTAGATCACCTGAGGTCAGGAGTTTGAGACCAGCCTGGCCAACCAGGTTAAATCTTATCTCTACTAAAAATGCAAAAATTAGCCAGGCATGGTGCCACGCCCTTATAATCCCAGCTATTCAGAGGTTGAGATGGAAGAATGTTTCAAACTGCAAGGCAAAGGCTGCAATGAGCTGAGATCCTGAGATCACACCACTGCAGTCCAGCCTAGACAACAGAGTGAAACCCCCTCCCCCCAAAAAAGAAAGCTGACAAGATGTTTACTAGGTTTTCTAATTCTGAGATCAACTATAGCCGATTAGGCTGGAGAGATCAAGAATATCTTCAGGTTGGGCGCGGTGGCTTACACATGTAATCCCAGCACTTTGGGAGGCCGAGATGGGTGGATCACGAGGTCAAGAGATTGAGACCATCCTGGTGAAACCCCGTCTCTGCTAAAAATACAAAGAAATTAGTAGGGCGTGGTGGCGAGCGCCTGTGGTCCCATCTCGGGACCACAACTCGGGAGGCTCCCAACTAGGGAAGCTGAGGCGGAAGAATCGCTTGAACGCGGGAGGCGGAGGTTGCAGTGAGCCGAGATTGCACCACTGCACCCCAGCCTGGCGACAGAGCAAGACTCCATCTCAATTAAAAAAAAAAAAAAAGAATATCTTCAGAGAGGAAGGGCATCAACTTGCTCCTTGAGGGATAGAAAGGCTAACTCAGGCAATCATGTTGTAGAATAATTGAAATTGTAGAAGTTGAAAAGCACACAAAGAAATAGTGGTAAAATGATGATAGGTAGCATTGACTGAGTGCTTATGCTTATGAACAATAAAGTGACAATTTTACATGGATGAAACCACTGAAGTTTCTCAACCTGGTGAGGTAGGTTCTTTACCCTCATTTTATAGCTGTGAAAACCGAGACAAAATGAGGTTAAGTAACTTGTCCAAAGTTGAAGGTGTAACTGAAATTTCCCACTTACCTACTCTGCTCTATTTCCTTTGACAAACTGAACTGAAGAGAAGGTCATTATAAGGGACACTCTGGAAGTAGGAACGGAAAGCTAGAGTGAGGCCAGCTGCCAGGGAGCCACACATGCCAGGCTAAGGAGTTCGGGAGAAATCAAAGGATATCAAATCTGCTTTCAGTATATTTTCTTATATTCTTGTTGAGAGAAGTAAACATTAACAAAGACTAAAATGACTGTGTGTAGCAAGAGACATACTGCACACAAGCACAGGCAAACTCTTAGCACAGACAATGCAAGTGCAGGTCACTCAACTTGAACTTGAATTAAAAAATAGGACAACATCTTGGAAGATCTTACATTTTGGAATAAATTATTCTATACACTAAATTGATTACCAAGGTGTGAAGGAAGCTAATTTCTCAACTTAAAGAAGCTATACGATATTTACTTTAGTAGCATTTATATGTTGTTGTCCCAATATCCACGGGTATAAGGCTGGTTTGGCTAGGATCTATTAAACTGGGGTTTCACCCCTCCCTAACTGGATTTTCCCATTTCTGATCTTAAAAGTTTCAATCTATTTATTGGAAGACTGAGTTGTATATCTAGCTGAAGAAAAATATAATTGCATGTTATAGTAAATATGCAATCCTGTTTCCTGATTGTTCAAAATTTCTGATCTTAAATAAAAGTAAAGTCTGTGGATTAGCAAACACAATATTCTTCTTGGCACTAGTAGCATTCCATACAACCTACTAAAGATAACCTTTTATTGCATTTCTCATAAGCAGATCAGGGGGGATGGTGAACCACCTTGCTTTACCTTTTCTCTCTATTTTAAAAGCATACATTGCATCCCAGTGGAGCTAGAAGAAAGGAAGACTCTCCAACCTTTGTTCCCTTTTTGTCATTTTCTTTTAGGGCAATCATGTCTCACATCTGCATGAACCTGATCATGTGTGAGTTATTCTTGCCAGAAGTTTGTGATAGTAGCTCTCAAATTGAGCTGCAAAGGGCTCCTCTCTGCGGGACTACTCGCTGACAGTCTCTTGTAACAGGGAATGCAATTGTTTTCCCCTCTGCAGGTTTTTGTTGTTGTTGTTGGCTTTTTTTTTTCCCCCCAGTGACACCTTGAAAAAAAAAAAACACTCAACCTCTAACTTATTGAATTTTGGAAACTCAAAATAGTATAGTGAGAAGATTTGTAATTATACCTCTCTCTCAGGGCATAATGACTTAATTAATATACCCTTCATGAGATTTTGCTCTGTGGGAAGCACACAGCTGCACTGGCTGATGGAAATTAAGGTGTCGTGAAGTGCAGAACCGGAGTGTTTTGATTGTGTGTGTGTTTTAAATGTTTAATAGAGATTTTTCTTCCTTTTGGTTTAATTTGTGCACAGAAATTAGCTCCTCCCTTTCATCAGCCTGTAGATGATAAATGATGAGGAGGACAAACGTATGGAAAGTTGAAGCTGCTCAATTTGCTAATGACAAAATCAATCATAGCTGGATATCCATGGCTCAAGTCTATTTCAAAACATTCATGCTATTTGTTCTATTTTGCTCAATTATTCAGCCTAAGAGTATTCCAAGATGGTTTGGAATTAGATTTTTATTTTCACTCTCACCACCTGCCTGGATTCTTTAGAGATCTTGCATTTCTTTATTTTTTCAGTTTTTGAGAACTCATGTAAGTTTATCCCTCCTTCTCTGTTTTTTTAAAAAAGTGACTTTATCATATTGTACTTGAAAGTTCCTTTTGCTTATGAGAAGAGATAACTGCCTTCTTTGAGCCATTTGAACTCCCTCCCAGAAAAATTAAAAAGTCAGTGATAATTTCCAGACCCACGAGTACTTCCAATGGAGGGAAACTGAGCTGAAGCAGTCCTACCTCATCTAAGGCAGCATGAGCATGTACTGCATTCTAGAACTCTTTTTCTGTCTTTCTCACTCTTATGCTCTCTGTCTCTCTCTTTTTCATACAAATATTTAGAAAGAATAAATCAATATATGTATGAATGATTTTGCCTATTAGGTACAATTTATGTGTTGTGAACCTGGGTAACAAGAAGTCAGGAAAAGCCCAATCTAGTAAAACAGAAAGAAGACTGGTAAAATAAAAGGTCATTTAAATCAAAGGTCAAGTCAAGAGAAACAACAAACACACTGAAGAGGAGGCTTAAAACAGAATTGTGTTGGTTTCTTGATGGTTGTGGTCATGGTGGATTTTTATTCTGTTTTCTTTAGAAGCTAAAGAAGGTCAAACAAATCAATTATTTCACTTTCACTTTTTTTCACCCAAGAGAATGATTGTGAACCTGTAGAACAAAATGGGCAAAGACAAAATCTAATCCAGCTTCATAAGGACCAGGAAGAAACACTTTCAGTGATTTAAATATTAGAGTTCCGAAAACAATATCCCAAAATGAAGGTCTTAGAAGCAGCCTCAAAAGCAAAAGTTTTTCTCTGACCTTCTCCTGTGTGGTCTCTGAGTCCCCTTCTCCCTCTAGGCTAGCCATAAAAATGAGAATCTTTATTTCCCAAGGCAAGTCATAGAAACCATAATCCCTTTCCTGAAAACCAGCCACACGACCTAGAAATATTCCTCTAATTTTCTCTCCATCTTTCTGGATGAAAGCTCACTGAAAAGAAATTATTTGACCCACCTTGTTTGACTATAGCACATAAGACTCCTATTCCCCCTATTCCAGAGAGGGCCCTGATGCACACAGAGAAAGGAATGCATGCTCAGACAGGCTACAAGAAATCTAGACACACACACCTTGCTGGGTTTCCCCACTTAGTCTACTAGCATTAAATCATATCCATTTTGTCGAATCATATTTCTACATAGCTGTGCACCCTTTGTTAACCTAAGCATAAGAAAGACAATTTCCTCTGTATCTCTAAGTTTTTGTTCTAAAGTCTCCCGTGTACACACAGTAAATAAATTTGTCATGCCTTGTTTCCAATTAATCTTCATTTTGCAAGTTGCTTTTTCAGTAAATCTTCAGAGGAAAAAGAGGAACTCAGCTCTTGGTGATACATAAACAATATAATGTCAAAAATATACAGGAATCATATTCAAGAGTCCAAAACAGACACTACAGATGAACCTGATATTTTTCCGAAACATCTTGACCACTAGAGAGGCTTGAAGAATCTGAAAATATATCCATTGAGCCACAGGGGAATAAATGCAAAGTTTGAGAATTAGCAAGCAAGTCTTGAGAAGAGAGGAATACACTTCGGAGCCAGAAGGCTGGTGCTGGAATCCCAACTCTGCCAGTTACTAGCTGTGTGAATGAGGACACAGGAAACTGTGAACTCTGGTAGCACAAAGGCTTGCCTAAACACTGTACTAAGAGGATTGACCAAATTTTGCCCTGGCCTCTCCCTATAATATGTCATGTTCCTAAAGTTGTCCATAGTCCCCACCCATACTGAGTCTTTCATCAATAAAATACAATGCTACCAACTGCAAAATACATTTTGTCCTATCCATTTGCCATATGTCTCCCAGTAGTTATTAATTAATGCCCTCTCCTATAAGTTTCCATTTCCCTTAGCCCTCTTTTTGTTCTCTTCGGTTCTCCAACCCCAATTTGGTTGCCTTTTTTTCACTCCCCCATAGCCTCTTTATGGCCCCTTCTTGTTATTTCTTTCTCTTTTCTTTGTACTTTGGTCTCTGGGGTACATGTGCACTGCCTGCATCCTACAGGATTGTTGCATAGGTGCATACATGCCGTCATGGCTTGCTGTCTCCTTCACCCCACCCCGGCGCCTACATCACCTACATCAGGCATTTCTCCAAGTGTTATCCTTCCCTGCCCCCTGCCGTCCCTCCCTTCCCCTCCCCTCCACCCCCCGACCTAGCCCTGTGAATGTTGTTTCCTTCTGTGCCCTAGTGTTCTCATTGTCCATCACCCACCTATGAGTGAAAACATGCGGTGTTTGGTTTTCTGTTCTTGTGTCATTTTGCTGAGAATGATGGTGTCTAGAGTCATCCATGTCTTTACAAAGGATATGAACTTGTCATTTTTTATGGCTGCATAGTATTCTATGGTATAGATGTGCAACAATTTCTTTTTTTTTTTTTTTTTTGCCAATCATTGAGAGGTTGTAAGGTTGCTGAGGTTGGTTGGCCTTGAACTCTTGGCCTCGCCTTCGCAAGCGCCACGACATCCGGCCGGAGCCACTTTGGGCCCAGATGTGCAACAATTTCTTTGTCCAGTCTATTATTGATGGGCATTTGGGTTGGTTCCAGGTCTTTGCTATTGTAAACAGTGCCGCAATGAACATATGTGTGCATGTGTCTTTATAATAGAATGACTTATAATCCTTTGGGTATATACCCAGTAATGGGATTACTGGGTTAAATGATATTTCTATTTCTAGATCCTTGAGGAATCTTGTTATTTCTTAAAGAATTTAAATCACATTTGTCTTAGTTGGAGTTAAGTTTAGTTTATGCTGGAGTCTCCCTCCCTTTCTAAAGTAGTCTGAATAAAATCTATCCTGTCACCTTTACCAAGTGTTCATTGCTTTTTTTTCTTGGACAACTTTCTTGTATGGCTCAGTTTTTTGTCTCTAAAATGGGGATGCTTACAATACCTTCCCCCGGGATTGTCATGAAAATTACATGGATAAATGTTTGTAATGTGCTATATGTATTGTTTAAATAAATACAGTACATTTATTGAATTAAAATATATGGCATATTAATTTTAAAATTTAACTTAAAAAATAATTTAAAAATTTTCCAGCAAATTTGTAGTAACTCTTATTATAGACATTTAAACTTTAAGTGTTTTTTCTGTAAATATTCCACATTGATTTGTAGTGATCTTCTGGCTCCAGTCTACTATCCAAATGTCACAATTCAAGATCAAGTGTATTAACCATTCTTCTCAAATACCCACTCTGATTTCTACATGTTGTGCTCATTTCTGCTCCTCTGTGACATGGCAGCATTATGTGCAGTCTTTGTAGTCTTGCTTATGTAGCTTTCTCTATAAAATCTCACATTCCTTTTCTCTGTGATATCAAGCATTTTCATTATAGCACTGCCATAAAACTCAGTACAGTGTATATGTACCTTTTCCCTTTGATGTCCTTGTATTTCAAGGACATTTAAATGTTTGCTGTCCAGGTTATTAAGTGTGTTTATACTCAAGATATTATTCAATTCTTACAATTCCATGACATATTTTTGTTTGATTTCCAATTTAATATATACAGAAACAAAGTAGTGAATCCTAAATAACTGAATAAATTCAATTCACTTGAAAATGGTGAAACTAAGGCTTATTTTCAGTTATTCTGTGCAATAGAAATCTAGTTTCACTACTTTTTAGATGAGCACTCATGGGCCAACTAATAAATTATTTGCAGCCTATGTAAAGTGGGATTGGTCGAGTGCAGTGTCTCACAACTGTAATTCCATCATTTTGGGAGGCCAAGGTAGGTGGATCATCTGAGGTTGGGAGTTCAAGACCAGCCTGGCCAATATGGTAAAATGCTGTCTCTACTAAAAATACATTAAATAAAATTAGCTGGGCATGGTGGCAGGCACCTGTAATCCCAGATACTCGGGAGGCTCAAGCAGGAGAATTGCTTGAACCCAGGAGGCTGAGGGTGCAGTGAGCCAAGATCAAGCCATTGTACTATAGCATAGGCAACAAGAGCAAAATACCATTTCAAAAAAAGAAAAAAAAAAGGATTATGATATGCACTGCAGAAGGCTATTGTGTCAGCTGAAAACCATGGCATATATTAAATATATTAAAGAGTGCTTGCTTCATAGAAGACAATTAACAAATATTTTCCTTCTCCTTTTGGTCAATAAAACTTATGATGTCTTAAAGTCTCTACTAAAATAGCCATTTCAGAAGCAGTACAAAGTTCAAGTTAGATGAAACAAAAAGATGTTGCTAATTTTAATTAGAAACTGCCAATGTAGATACTGTAAAGCACATAGATTGGACACAACTTCTTTAACCCAAGCATGGTGTTTTGTGATGCACTGAGTCATACAATCGTGAGATCCTAGAGTTTTCTCCTTTTCACTTTTTAAAAAATAAAAAGTCCAGGCCTGAATGAGACTGCCTATAATACTAAACAATGAAAAAAGCTTGGAATTATTCAGAGGGTGATGCAAGATGACAGAATAGAAGACTTCTCTGTTTGTTCCCCACCAGAATGCCAAATTTTAACAACTATCTGCACATAGAAAAGCATCATCACAAAAAAAGAAAAAATCAGGTGAGCAATCACAGTACCAAATTTTCAACTTAATGTTATGAAAAGGGGCATTGAGGAGGGCAGGAAAGACAGTCTTTAACCACAGATGCCACAATTTACCCATTCCCCTGCAGCAGCTACGCAGCAGGGGAACCTGTGCACTTTGGGGAGGGAGAGCACAGCAATTCGGGGACTTTATATTGAACTCAGAGCTACCTTGTCATAGCAGAGAATAAAGTCTTGCCGGGATCAGTTAGAGACCTTGAACTTGGCGGAAGTATTTGGACCAGTCTGATACCAAGAGGAATTGCCCCTCCCAGAAGTCAGAGCTTGAATTTTTTGTAAACCTTGCCACTGTCGGCCAAAGTGCTCTGGGATCCTACTAGGTAAACTTGGAAGGCAGTTTAGGACAAAAAGACTGGAATTCCTAGGCAACTCCTAGTGCTAGGTTAGGCTTAGAGCCAGTGAACTATGGTGGTATATGATCTAAGGAGATACTAGCTGGCATGGCAAAGAGAGGGCTAGTGCCATCCCTCCCCAAAACTCCAGCAGTGAAGCTTGCAGCAATGAAAGTGACTCCTCCCCTCTGCTTCAGAAGAGGGGAACACAGAGTAAAGAGGACTTTGTCTTGCAACTTGGATATCAGCTGAGCCACAGTAGGGCAGGGCACTGAGCAGAGTCATGTGGCCCCCATTCCAGGCCCCGGACATTTCTAGACACACAGTGTGCCAAAAGGGAACTACTGCCTTTCAGAGAATGACCCAGTCCTGGCAAGATTCAACAGCTGCTGACTAAATGGAACCAAGGCCCTGAATAACCAGTAGTGATACCCAGTGAGTTTGCCATGGGCCTTGGGTTTTGAGACACACTAGCTTCAGGTGTGACTGCACATTCCCAGCTGCAGTGGCTATGGTGAAAGACTTTCTGTTTGAGAAAAGCAGAGGGAAAAGTAAACTAGATTTTGCTTTGAACCCTAGATACCAGCTCTATCATGGTGGGTTAGAGCAACAAGTAGATTTTTGGGGTCCCCAAGTACAGACCAAAGCTCTTGGACAGCATTTCTGGATCTGCCCTTGGCCAGAGTAGAGCACATTGCCGTGGAGGGTGACTTGCAGGCTTGGCAGCCTTCACCACAAAGTGACAGAAGAGCCTTTGGTCTTGAAAGAAACATCAGCAGTGGCCTGGCAGACGCCCCTGTGGATTGGTGGTGATGGTGGCCACTAGCAAAGAGACTTCTCTGCCTGCACAAAGGGAAGAGGACAGTGGGAAGGACTTTGTATTCTGGTTGGAGTGCCAGTTTAGCCACAGTAGAATAGAACATCATGTATATTGCTAAGACTTTGTACTCCAAAGCCTGAAACTCAAACAGTATCTCTTAGAAATAAATATGCTTGGATCCATCCTGGGGGAACTCGCCATCCTTAAGAAAAGAATCTTGGCCAAGGCTCAGTGCTGTGCTGGTTTCAGTTCTGACACAGCACAGCCCCAGTGATTGCCACAGTGGTACTTACTTCATCACATTTTCAGTTCCAGATGGCTCAGCAAAGAAAGAATCTCCATATATTTAGGAGAAAGTAAGGAAAAAGAACAAAAGTTTCCACCTCATAATACAGAGAAATCTTCCAGATCTTATCTAAGACCACCAGGTTGGCAAATCTATGAGTCTGCAGAAATTGCAGCATTGTTGAGTTTAGAGTTTAAGTTTCCTTAAACACTTGGAAAGCCTTCTCAAGAAGGGAAGGTATAAAAAATCAAAACTGTGAAGTCAACAAGAAATAACCAACTCTTCAATGAGCAGACACTGACAAACATCTATAAGCATCAACATCATCCAGGGAAACGTGGGCTTACCAAATAAACTAAATAAGGCACCTGAAACGAATTCTGGAGAAACAGAGATACATGGCTTTTCAGACAGTGATTCAACATAGCTGTTTCAAGGAAACTCAAAGAAATTGAAGATAACACAGAGAAGGAATTCAGAATTCTATCAGACAAATTTAACAAAGAGATTGAAATAATTTTAAAGATCAAGCAGGAATTCCAGATCTGAAAAATGCAACTGACATGCTATAGAATGTATCAGAGTCTCTTAATAGTAGAATTGATCACACAAAAGAAAATTAGTGATTATGAAGACAGACTGTTTGAAAACAGACAGTTGGAAGAGACAAGAGAGTAAAAGACTAATAACAATGTGGGAGACAAAGGTGGGTGAATCACGAGGTCAGGAATTTGAGACCAGCCTGGCCAACGTGATGAAACAGTGTCTTTACTAAAAATACAAAAATTAGCTGGGCATGGTGGCAGGTGCCTGTAATCCCAGCTACTCAGGAGGCTGAGGTGAGAGAATCATTTGAACCTAGGAGGCAGAGGTTGCAGTGAGCCAAGATTGTGCCATTGCACTCTAGTCTAAGTGACAGGTTGAGATTCCATCTCAAAAAGAAACAATGAAGCACTACCTACAAAATCTAGAAATTAGTCCTAAAAGGGCAAGTCTAAGAATTATCGGTCTTAAAGAGGAGGCGGAGAAAGAGATAGGGGTAGAAAATTTGTTCAAAGAGATATTATCAGAGAACTTTCTAAACCTGAAGAATGATATCAACATTCAAGTAAAAGGAGATAGGACACCAAGATTTAATCCAAGGAAAACTACCTCAAGGCATTTAATAATAAGACTCAAAAAGGTGAAGGATAAAGGAAAGATCCTAGAAGTAGAAAGAGAAAAGAAACAAATAACACACAATGGCACTCCAATATATCTGGCAGAAGACTTTTCAATGGAAATCTTATAGGCAAGATCAAGTAGCAGGACATATTTAAAGTGCTTAAATAAAAGATTTTTTAAAAAACATTTATCTTAGCCTAGCAAATCTGGTGAAAATCTCCTTCAAACACGATGAAGAAATAAAGAATTTTTCAAACAAGGAAAAGATGAGGGATTTAATCAACACCAGACGTGTCCTACAAGAAATGCTAAACCAGGTCATTCAATCTAAAAGAAAAGACATTAATGAGTAAGAAGAAATCATCCTGATGTACAAAACTCATTGATAATAGTAAGCACACTGAATAACACAGAATAGTATGCCACTGTGATTGTGGTGTGTAAGCTTCTCTTGACTTAGGTAAAAAGACTAAATAGGGGAGGGACAGCTGGAGGTGGGGAGTTGGGGAGAGATAGCATGGGGAGAAATGCCAGATACAGGTGAAGGGGAGGAAGGCAGCAAATCACACTGCCATGTGTGTACCTATGCAACTATCTTGCATGTTCTTCACATGTACCCCAAAACCTAAAATGCAATTTAAAAAAAGACTAAATAACAAACCAATCAAAAAAACTGCAACAACTCTTCCAGACACAGGCAGTAAAATAAAACATAAAGAAAAACAACAAAAAGTTAAAAAGTGGGAGGTTGAAATTAAGGTGTGAGGTTTTTATTAGTATTATTTTAATGTTTGTTATGCAATTAGTGTTAAATTTTCATCGGTTTAAAGTAATGGGTTATAAGGTAGTGTGTACAAGCCTCATGGTAACCTCAAATCAAAAAATATAGAACAAACAAAAAATAAAACACAAGAAATTAAACCATACCACCAGAAAAAAATCATCTTCACTAACCAGAAGATGGTAAGGAAGGAAAGAAGGAAGAGAAAATTATAAGAAAACCAGAAAGCAAATAACAAAATGGCAGGAGTCAGTCCTTATCAGCAATAACATTAAATGTAAATAGACTAAACTCTTCAATCAAAAGCCATAGAGTGACCGAATGAATAAAAAAAAACAAGACCCAATTTTCCATTGCCTGCAACAAACATACTTCACCTACAAAGATACACATAAACTGAAAATGAAGGGATAGAAAAAGATATTTCATGCTAATAGACTTAAAAAGAGCAATGGTAGCTATACTTATATCAGAGAAAATATATTTCAACACAAAAACTGTAAGAAGAGATAAAAAGTGTCATTATATAATGATAAAGGGGTCATTTTAGCCAGAGGGTATAATAATTGTAAATATATATGCACCCAAACCCAGAGCACTCAGGTATATGAAGCAAGTATTATTAGACTTAAATAAAGAGACAGAGCAAATAAAATAATAGTTGGAGACTATTCATTATATTCAGCATAGGACAGATTTCCCAGACTGAACATCAACAGAGAAACATCACATTTAATCTGCACTACAGAACAATGGACCTAATATATATTTATAGAACATTTCATGGAAAAACTACAGAATACACATTTTTCTCCCCAGCACATGGATCATCTTCAAAAAAAAAGCCATAAATTAGGTCACAAAGCAAGTCATATAACATTAACAAACGTTGAAATGTCAAGCAGTTTTTCTGACCATAGTGAAATAAAACTAAAAATCAATGATGAGGAATTTTGGAAAGGATATAAACATGTAAAAATTTAAAAATATGCTCTTGAATGACCAGTGGGTCAATACAAATATTAATAAGACAATTAAAAATGTTCTGTAATAAATGAATGATGGAGACACAACATTCCAAAACTTACGGGATACAGGAAAGCAGTACTAAGTGAGAAAGTTATAGCTACAAGTGCCTATATCATAAATGAAAACCTTCAGATAAACAATCTAACAATGCATCTTGAAGAATTAGAAAATCAAGAACAAATTGAATAAAAATTATTACCAAAAAATTAAAAATTTGAGCAGAAATGAATAAATTTGAAAAGGAAAAAAATACAAAAAAATTAATGAAGGAAAAAGTTTGTTTTTTAAAAAGAGAAACAAAATTGACAAAACTTTATCCAGTCTAAGGAAAAAAGAGAATACCAAAACAAATAAAATCAAAGATAAAAAAGGAGACATTAAAACTGCAGAAAAAAATCATACCACAGAAATTCAAAGGATCATTGGTGTATACTATAAGCAGCTATATTCCAATAAGTTGGCAAACCTAAAAGACATGGATAAATTCCTAGGCACATACAACCTACCAAGATTGAACCATGAAGAAATTCAAAACCTGAAGAGTTAATTAAAAAGTAACAATGTAGAAACCACAGTAAAAACTCTTCCAGTAAGTTAAAGGCTGGAACCTAATGACTTTACTGGGGAATTCTACCAAACATTTAAAGAATAAATACAAAACCTTCCAAAATTTAGAAGAGGGAATACTTCCAAACTCATTCTATAAGGCTGGCATTACCCTGATACCAAAACCAGATAAGGACAGGTCAAAAAAATAAAAATATAGGTCAGTATTTCTGATGAATACTGACATAAAAATTCTCAACAAAATACTAATAAACCAAATTCAATGAGAAAAATATAATTCATCATGACCAAGTGGGATTTGTCTCAGGGATGCAAGGATGATTGAACATAACTAAATCAATCAGTTTGATACATCATATCAACAAAATGAAGAACAAAAACCATATGATAATTTCAATTAATGCTGAAAAAGCATTTGATAAAGTTCAACATCCCTTCATCATGAAAACCCTCAAAAAACTGGGTATACAAAAAGCATACCTCAACATTAAAAAAAAAAAAAAGCCTTACATGACAGACCCACAGCTAGTATTTTACTGAATGGGGAAAAAAATGAATGTTTTTCCTCTTAGATCCAAAACAGAACAAGGATGCTCACTTTCAACACTATTGTTCATCATAATACTGAAAGTCTTACCTAGAGCAATCAGACAAGAGAAATAAATTAAGGGCATCCAAATTAGAAATGAAGAAGTCAAATTATACTTGTTTGAAAATGGTATTATCTTGTGTTTGTAAAAACCTAAAGACTCCGTGAAAAAACTATTAGACTGATAAATTCAGTAAAGTTGCAAGGTGGAAAATCAATACAGAAAAACTTACAAATTGGGTTTAATGTAAACTGCCCAGGCGATGGGTTCACCAGAATCTCACACATCGCCACTAAAGAACTTTCTCATGTAATCAAATACCACCTGTTCCCCAAAAACCTATGAAAATGAAATTAAAAAAAAATTAAACAACATAGAAATTTTGCAACATTTCCATATGCCAATAGTGAACAACCTGAAAAGGAAATTAAAAAGTAATCTCATTTACAATAGCCACAAATAAGATACCTAGGAATTAACCATACAAGTTAAAGATTTCCACAGTGAAAACTATAAAACATTGATGAAAGAAATTGAAGAGGACACAAAAATGAAATAATATTCCATGTTCATGGATTGAAAGAATTGATATTATTATAAGATCCATACTATCCAAATTAATCTACAGATTCAATGAAATTGCTATCAAAATAACAATAACATTCTTTACAGAAATAGAAAAAGCAACCCTGAAATATATATGGAATCACAGGAGACCAAGACTATTCAAAGATATCCTGAGAAAAAAGAACAAAACTGGTGGAACCACATTACCTGACTTCAAATAATGCTATACAGGTATAGTAATATACAATAATATACAGGTATAGTAATATAGAGTAATATAGTAATATACAGGTATAGTAATATAGAATAATATAGTAATATACAGTAATATACAGGTATAGTAATTGAAACATCATGGTACTGGCAGATAAGCAGATGTATTTGGCCAATGAAATAGAAGACCCAGAAATAAATCCATACACCTAAGGTGAATTCATTTTCATCAAAGTGCCAATAATACACATTGGGGAAAACACAGTCTCTTCAATAAATGGTCCTTGGAAAACTGGATATTAATGTGCAGACGTATAAAACTTGAGCCCTACCTTGCTTTATACAAAATCAAATCAAAATGCATTAAAGATTTAAATCTAGGTCTCAAACTATAAAACTATCACAAAAAAAAAAAATAATTGCAGAGCCTCTCCAGGACATTGGTCTGGACAAAAATGTATTGAGTAATACCCTACAAGCATAGGCAACTAAAGTGAAAATTGACAAATAGAATCACATCAACTTTAAAGCTTCTGTAGAGCAAAAGAAACAATCAACAAATTGAAGAGACAGCCCATAGAATGAGAGAAATTATTTGCAGACTACCCATAATTAGCATACTGTATAAGAAGCTCAAACAACTGCATGGGTAAAATTCTAGTAATCCTATTAAAAATGGACAAAGGATTTTAATAGAGATTTCTCAAAAGACATGCAAATGGAAAACAGGCGTATGAAAAAGGAATCAATATTATTGATCACCAGAGAAATGCAAACCAAAACTGCCATGAGATATCATCTCACCCCAGTTAAAATGGCTTATATCTAAAAAGCATGCAACAATAAATCCTGGTGAGGATGTGAGGAAAAGGAAACACTTGTTCATTATTGGTAGGACTGTAAATTAGTACAACCCCTATGGAGAACAGTTTGGAGGTTCCTGAAAAACACTCAAACTAGAGCTGTGGTCCGATCCAGCAATCCCACTGCTGGTTATATATCCAAAAGAGAGGAAATCAGTATATTGAAGACACATCTTCATTCCCATGTTTGTTGCAGCACTGTTCACCATAGTCAAGATTTGGAAACAACTCAAGTGTTCATCAACAGATGAATGAATAAAGAAAATGTGGTGCTTATACACAATGGAATATTATTCAGCTATAAAAAAGAATGAGACTCTTTCATGTGCCGCAACATGAATAGAATCAGAGGACTTTATGTTAAGTAAAATAAGCCAGGTACAGAAAGACAAACATTGTATGTTCTCAACTATTTGAGAGATGTAAAAATGAAAATAATTGAACTCTATGACAGCGAGAATAGAAGGCTTGTTACCAGAAGCTGCGAAGTGTAGTGCAGGTTAAGAGGGGATGTGGGGATGATTAATGGCTACAAATAATAACAATAATAATAAATAGTACCAATAAGACAGTATTTAATAGCACAACAGGAGGGCTACAGTCAATGATAGCTTAATTTATATTTAAGGATAATGAAAAGAATACATGTGAATTGCTTGTAACACAAAGAATAAATATTTTTGGGGATGAATACCCAATTTCCCATGATGTGACTATATCAAAATATCTCATAAACCCTATAAATATATACACCTAATTATTTTCCTACAAAATTATTTTTTAATTGGTAGTTAATTCAGCAATGAGAATCAATTCATAGAAAATGAACTTAGGGGAGAAGGATTTTAGTTTAGTCCAACATATGATAATAAGAGCAATTCTACTAGCATTTATTTTAATGTAAATTATATTAGAGTTTATGCTGTAGTTTTTTACATTTGCAATTTTTTTTTTTTTTTTTTTTTTTTTGAGATGGAGTTTCGCTGTTGTTACCCAGGCTGGAGTGCAATGGCATGATCTCGGCTCACTGCAACCTCCACCTCCTGGGTTTAAGCAATTCTCCTGCCTCAGCCTCCCAAGTAGCTGGGACTACAGGCACGCACCACCATGCCCAGCTAATTTTTGTATTTTTAGTAGAGACAGGGTTTCACCTTGTTGACCAGGATGGTCTCGATCTCTTGACCTCATGATCCACCCACCTCGGCCTCCCAAAGTGCTGGGATTACAGGCGTGAGCCACCGCGCCCGGCCGCAAATATATTTCATCATCACAATAATGTATATAAGTTGTTTCTAACCATTTTCCCAGCAATAAACTTTGTGCAACTTCCCCGATGCCAGCTAGCCAGAAAGTGGCAGAATATGAACATGGACCTAACACTGCATCCAAAGAGCTCACTCTCAATGCTCTCTACAAAGATATTGTAGTACTTACATTGAAATTCTGTAAGAGACATAAGATTAAGATAAGATAATTAAGATAAGATTAAGAGATATAACATTAAAACCAAAAATCATCTCGATAATAGAGAAGGGATGTATGTGAAAATTTCTAATTTTAGTCTAGGAATTGCCAATACCTTTCAAAAAATAATTAAAGAATTTCAATTGATACTTCTGTAACCTCAGACACATCCAAGCCAATCCCAGCCTACCTAATGTACCAAGATACAAAACCACAAGAAAGAAGTTAACTGTAAAACTGGTTTCTGAAATTTTGGAATCTCAATGTTCACAAGAGAATGCACTACTAGACATCACTTGATAATTCATGTGTTTTGCAAAAAATCAATTTTCTTCTTTTCAACTCCAATTCTCTGTATTTTGCAAACATCATGCATTTCTCTGCAATTTCTTTTAAAATATATTTCAAATAATCTGAAAACCTAAACGAAGATAATTTTGCCCATTATAGTACAATTTTGGTAAGTGTCCACACATAATGGAAAATAAATTTTCTTAATATTGACCCTAGATACACTGATGAACTCAATACTTTTGCAACCAATAAATACATATTGCATTAAAGTTAGAAAAAGTGTAGAGTGAACCATGTTTTTTCTTGGCTCAAACAGGCAGAGGAGTGCAATAGTTTCAAGCATATAGACCTTAATCAAAATGCTCCTCCAAGAACTCTGAAAATGAACTTGAGCATGTGACTATGTCTTTACTTCAGCAGCATCTTCATCTGGATACTTAAGGTGCAGATGGATAGATTTCAGGACCTTTCTAAAGATTAAAGCAGATAACATAGTTGCTATTTTTGATATTTACTACACTATAAATATATTATTATATAATGATCTGATGCATAAAGTATAAAATACTAATTATACGCTCTAGTTGATAAATGATAGCATTTCAGCTTACAGCACAAGTCACAGTCTTTCATATTTGAAGTTCATAAAGAAGTTCATGTTTGAAATGAGGAGACATATACGTCACTTCCTTCAGTTTTAAAATTTATATAAGCAATACAGGTCAATTCATGTACCAAACAATTGCTCTTTGGTACAGCACAGGTGTATTGAGAAAGAAATGTAATAAAATAGGATTTCGAACTTTAGGAACAAAGAAGAAAACTTAATTGCTATTAAAATGACCTAGTGTGGAGTCCAAGAAACTCTGGAGAATTGAGCCAACTCTGCAGATTAAATGATAAACCAGGATTCTGTTTCCCAATAGGGGATATGCCCTTGGTTTCAGTAGACTATGACTGAGTATCGAAATGTCTGGGAGAGAGAACATTTATAAATTGAAATAAGATCTCTTGGCACACGGCTTTGCAGATAAATGTTGGTGAAAAAAGGATACATACTGGTTGGATAATACCAAGACACCCTGTGAGATGGCAGTTCCCATGGTGATATCCACCATCTGCTGGACTGCAGTCCTTCAGGCTCTGAAACTTAGACTTGTCACCACCCATTTGACGGGATTTTTAGATGCCAGTTCATGCTAAGAAAGCTCCTGAGACCAATGTTTAAGACTAACATGCCAACCAAACAATTCACAATAAATAGAAACAAAACTGCAAACCATGCTGGCATATTGCTTTAAAGATGGGGTGTTACCATGTTGGTCAGGCCAGTCTTGAACTCACAACCTCTGGTGATCCACCCGCCTTGGTCTCCAAAGCGTTTGGATTACAGGCATGAGCCATTGTGCCCGGCCCATGCTGGCATATTGCATAAAGGAGAACCAAACATTCTCTATCTAGTGGGAGACTACATTTATGGGAAGATGAATGGTATCTGGCACGTCAACATCCATTCACCTCATTTCTTTTTCTTTTTTTTCTTTTTTTTTTTTGAGATAGAGTCTCGCTCTGTCACCAGGCGCCAGACTGGAGTGCAGTGGCACAATCTCGGCTCACTGCAACCTCCGCCTCCTGGGTTCAAGCAATTATCCTGCCTCAGCCTCCTGAGTAGCTGGGACTACAGGCGCACGCCACCATGCCCAGCTAATTTTTGTATTTTTAGTAGAGATGGGGTTTCACCATGTTGGCCAGGATGGTCTCAATCTCTTGACCTCATGATCCCCCGCCTCGGCCTCCCAAAGTGCTGGGATTACAGCGTGAGCCACCACGCCTGGCCCACCCCACTTCTTTATACATTCAAAACTCTAAACTCCAGCTATTCTCATGACCATCTAGATAACAATTTGTGTGCAGTTTGACCGTATATTAAATACATATATATTGTGCAGTTGGCCACATATTATAAAAGTCTTACCAATATTTCTATGGATGCACTTTATAAGTAACATCTGAGGAAAGAGTTATACAAAGCAATGTTAGGTGGACTAAACATGCAGTGATGGGAAGGACAACATTCACATTCCTCTAAAAGATTTAAGTCATATACTGAGACTGCCAGAAAAATAAACGTGAAGAATTTTTGTAATCCTACCACCAGGAACTTCAATATTAGCCCTATGCTGTTTTTGTCTGGGCTGATTTGATGAAGAGAGAAACAAGCTTCCATACTTTTAAGCTATTGATGTTTTACCCTTGGCTACAAATAGCCAAATAAATTTCCTAATAACCACATTGACATAATTTCAAGTTCTTGAGGTGACGAACTTCTGTCCAATCCACGTCCAATCTGGACCAGTTGTAAGTTCAATGGAAGTAGAGAGAAGTTTACAATCAATGAGTTCTTGAGAAATTAGGGAGGTATGTATAGAAAAGTTTGGCAAGAGGGAGCCATGATGAGCAAAAGAAAAAAGAGGAAATGAGCTTGGTATATATAAAGAATAGTGTGGAGACTATTATGCCTGAAACAATAAGGCTCATGTAGAAGACAGTCATATAAATGAGGCTGGAACATGCTAATTATTAGCTAGAACATTTTATTTACTAAAGTGTTGTGCCTTTTTTTCATAATTCTGAAATACTTCCAGAAAGCATGTGCAATAAAGAAATTGAGAAGTTGATTACAGATTCTCCAGATTCTCCAGATTCTTACGATTTATTTCAGCTATCCATTTACTTATTTATTTTGCCTTACCTGCCTATAGGCCCATAGAGAAATCCAGTACTGTAAAGTAAATAGAAGCTTGCATTCAGAATGACTCATCATTAATTGTTTCTTTTTTCAGTGAATGGAAAAGTTTGACACAAAAATGACCTTATAAGCACACATTCAGAAGAAGTTATTTGAAGATGCTTCTTTCTGCCATATGCACCTATATATCCAAAGAGATATCCAGCCCTGAATGTAATTTGTCTAAAAAATAAATCCAGAGAGGGCATCTGGAAGCACAAAGGACAGTGACAGGAACATAGAATGTAACTGCTCAGCTCCTTTAAGCTCTTAAGAGAAAAACCGTTACATAAATTCCATCAAGTAAAGAATGTATATGTGAACTTCACACTAGAAGTTTGGAGATGATTCATAATTTCAGATAGCTTCATCCTGCCAATTGTCTGAAATAAAATTATGTTTTCCCACTGATGATTAATCATATTCAAAAATAGGAGAGGTTAAAGCAATGGGTAAAAATAGGAAGAAAAAATGAAGAACACAAAGGTCTTAGATAAAAATGTAATTTTTATAGAAAAATTAGGTAACTTTCCCTTTGGGTTTTTTTTTTTTTAAGCTATTCTCTAAATCAAAGCCATCTGGGTTAGGAACTTCATTTTTCTCTGGCTGTACCTGTTTCAAGCCAATACCATGTGATGTGGCTAATATATGTCCACCTATATCTCTACTTGATCTGCTTATACATGACAGAAAATGAATGATAAACCCAGAAAGAATCAGTTCCTGAGAATCACTTCTCTTTCTCTTTAACTCATTGATTCAGGTTAGCCTCAAGATGATCTCCCAATGAAAACACTGCCTTTGTTTTATAAATGTAGGGTTTTCTGTATTTTATGAGTATTCAAAAGTGCTTGATGAGGACTAAACATTTATTGAAGATTTAAAATATTTACTTTAATCAGTTGACATCATCTTGTCTCCTTCAATCCTGGTGAGTCATTTTTGTCATATTAAGTAATTTTCCAAAGATCTTGCAGCTGGAATGTGACAGTGCTAGACTAAGTGCCCAATGTTCCTGATCTCAAAGCCCATATTCTCTGCCTCTGGTAAGTCCACAGTTTAGGGGCCACGTATTGCCACTTCTTCCCACCCTGAAACAAGAATCTGAAGTCACCTGTAGATTAGGGATATTTACATATGACTCTTCCCTCTCTCCCTACAAACACATACATGTTCTGTCATCAAGGGTTACAAGTGGTCAGCAGTGAGAGATACTGGCAGCCACTGATGGGTTTTGAAGTTAAAGGCTCTTATCTAACCTTTAACAGAATCTTTTTGACTGCTGGCTTGAGAAGAGACTTGAGGGTGTCAAGCATAGATACAGGAAGATGTATTAAGATTCAATGTATTATATATAGCAATAGAAACAGTGAGAAGTAATAGAAATTGAGATCTATTTTGAAAGTAAGTAAGATTTCCTAAAGAACTGGCCTTTTGAAATGAGAGAAAGAGAGTAGTAATAGAAGAGTTCAGCATTCGTCCAGGGTACATGGAAGGCTGCCATGAACTGAGACAGGGAAATCTCCAGAAGGAGCAAGTTGGTGGGTACATGAGGGCCAGTGTGAATTAGGAATTAGGTTTTGAGAATATTCAGTTTGAAATAGGATTTGCACATGTGAATGGAAACATTGAATAGGAAGGTAAGTATAGTCTGAAGTTCGTGAAAGTGGTTTAGAATGAATATATAAATTGGAGGTCCATATATCCAAAAGTATTTAAAGCCATGGGGCCAAATGAGATCATTTAAGGTGTGAGTGTAGTCCAAAATCAGAAGAGAATCAATGACTTTAATTTTAGATGTGAGATAAATCTAAAATTTAGATTTATCCAAATTTTAGACAATAAAACTAAAATTTATCCCAGGAAAAGGAGGAAGCACCAAAGGAGACAGATGTGGGATATACTGTACAAAAAAAACAAATCCAATAAAATTTCACTTAAGCAATTTTATATTGATTACATCCACTTTTGACAAACATGTACTCTGAATAAACTTTATTTTGTCAGTGAGCTAATGCCCCTACACTCAATTGTTCATTATTTTAGGCAACCATTATTAAACACCTTCTCAATGCCAGGTGTCCTACATACTGACAAAATAAAGACAAATTTTAAAAATCTCTACCTTCAAATAATTCAGTCCAAAGAAGAAAAATTGCATAACATTGGGAAAAAAATGCAATTAAAGTTGTCAGACTATTATAAGAGGCATATAAACCAAGTTCTGTGCTCCAGGACTTCCACCAAAAGTATTACACCAACTTTTGTGAAGGGAGGTGCAAGGAGGAAGATTATGCAAGCACAAGAAAGAAGGTTAGGTTTCCAAATGTAAAAATAAGCTTACAATCATCCTTGGTGCTTTTTTTCCCTTAATTTAAAAGCCTTCTCTGATAGCTCTGATGACTCAGCAATGTCCATATTTTCATATGCAGCATTTGACTTATAAGGAGCAACTAGTTAACATGGTAGAGTCCAGAAACACATCTTAACTTCTTTTTCTCCTGAAACCAAATGACCTTTAGCCCACTAACCCAACCCTTTCAGATGGACGTAGAATACTCTTAAAGGACACTGAAAAATTTCATAAGATGAAATACAAGGAATATTTTTGCATTTCTGTACAATACTGGTGAAATGGGAAACGTGTTATGAATAGCCTCTTACTTTAAAAAATGCTGCACAGCATGTTGGGAGTCTTCAAAATGGGGACTATTACTTTGAAAGGTCCAACAAAGCTCCTCGTTTTACATGCCTAAGTCTAGAGAGTGTGAGGGAGATAAAAATGCCTCTAACCACATCATATATCTCAGAGAGACACTGGGCAAGCCTGAATGAGGCATCAGACGGAAGTTTCCTGTGTCTGAGCTCCATAGACAATGAGTGAAACACAGTTAAATGACTACTCATCTCACTAACATGAGAAAACGTCAGCAAAACACCAGCATACACAAACACACTGTGTCATACAGGGTTGGACAATTAGCCATTGAGACATGTTATCTCAAAGGGATGAAGAAAACTGACCACCTGACCTCTGCAGTAGACTACATAGCAGAATCCATGAGAAAGTGAAACAACGTAGAATAGTTCAAGCCTCCTGCCTCCAGCTTATACCCTTAGCTCTTCGCTAAAATATTCTTCAGAAAATAGCTGTCCTAGAAAACATATGTGTTATTCAAAGATGACTAAGAATCATAAGAGAATCAGAATGAAGTCTATGGCTACAAATTGCCAAAAAAAAAAAAAAAAAAAAAAGAGAGAGAGAGAAAGAAATGAGTTAAAAATATAAAATGAATATAAAATAATAGAAAAAGCATATCAGAAAGTAGATGTTAAAGACACATTTCTATATGATATTAAATATACTAAATAAACTTTGAAATTTTAAGAAAGTTTAATAATACAGCAATACAAAAGCAGATGTAAACAGCAATTGATGAAATTCAGCAAATAATTAAGTTTAAAACAATCACACCACTGGTGTGACTATCCATTATATAAACAAAAAGAGAAAGTCATTGCTGAAAACAGAATTATAGATATTAAACAAAATTGATAACATCCAGAAAAATAAATTTTAAAAAATGCAGTGTTCCAAATAATAAGAGAAAGAATGATGAAAATCTAAAAAGTTTCTAATCCAACATATTTTCTATCCCTGAGCTAGAGAGAATGCAACAGACAGAACATAGAACTATGAAAAAAAAAATAGCAGAAGAAAACGTCTTAAAAAAAAACCCACCTGAATCTGTATATTGAAAACATGTACTCTATCTAGGAAATTTGATAAGAACAATTAACCTACGATATATCTATTTGAAGCTACAGAACCTTATTTAAGAAAAAAAAAAAAACACTTTTTGTTTTTTCAGTCGAAAAATGCGTATGTCAAATAATTTAGAGGAAGAAACAATTCAGGTTAGTTGTATCCTGTCCAGCAACAACTAACTGCAGAAAACAGTGGAACAAAGTCTACAAACAATTCATGGGAACAAAGTGTGAGACAAAAATTTGATAACTAGAACATTGTTGTTCAAATACAAAGACATAATGAGCATTCTCAACATGTGCAAGAATGATTCAAAAATAGAAGAGCTGGCCAGGCACGGTGGCTCATGCCTGTAATCCCAGAACTTTGGGAGGCTGAGGCAGGTGGATCACAAGATCAAGAGACTGAGACCATCCTGGCCAACATGGTGAAACCCTCTCTACTAAAAATACAAAAATTAGCTGGGAGTGGTGGCTCATACCTGTAATCCCAGCTACTCAGGAGGCTGAGTCAGAAGAATTGCTTGAACCCAGGAGGCAGAGGTTGCAGTGAGCCGAAATTGCGCCACTACACTCCAGTCTAAGTGAAAGAGCTAGACTTCATCTCAAAAAAAAAAAAAAAAAAAAGTCCCAGGAAAGAAAAGCACCCACTATTCTTTCCTAAACATGGCTTTTTTTGAAATTAAATAAAAATTATGGAGAATTGTTTTCAAAATTAAATAGATTTAAACATATAATTGAAGCAAAATAAGAATCTGTGGTACCCAGGTTTCCAAAATGTAATTTATATTTTAAAAGACAGACCTAATATAAATTTGCTATCTGTGCATTTTTTATTCTGCAGTTAATAATACTGCTTAAAAAAAAATCAAATCATGTTTAAGGGCAGACACAGTGGCTCATGCTGTAATCTTACTACTTTGTGAGGCCAAGGAAGGAGGATCACTAGCCTCAACAATATTGTGAGACAGCCCCCCAACTCTACAAAAAATATAAAAATTAGCTGGTCATAGTGGCACATGCCTGTAGTCTCAATTACTTGGGGGACTGAGACGAAAGGATCGCTTGAGCCCAGGAGTTCGAGGATGAAGTGAGCCTGTGATTGTGCCATTGCACTCAGGCCTGGGCAACAGAGTGAGACTCTGTATCAAAATATATATATGTTCAAGCACATTCTTAAGTTATACAATAATCAACTAATAAAGAAGAAGATTATAAATCTTCCAAAAATATCAAAATTTGAAAAATTAAAATAGGCTATTATATACACAAAAATACTTAGAACATAATAGAAACTAAGGCAAGATAATTATACAAAGAGAATATAATTATATGATTATGTCTTTTGATTTAAGGAATGTATCAGTCAGTTGATCAGATACCGTATGAACCAAAGAGCCAAACATATTTACTATTTGACCCTTTACAAAAAAAAATTGTTCGCCATGCTTTATTATATAAAGACTTAATATGAATATTAAATACCTATATGCTTAAAATCATTCCTTATATATATTGCAATAAAATGTATAAATAAAAACTCAAAGAAAACAGTAAAAATACAACTCTATAATGATTAATAAGCCTAACTATCTCCTTTTATGATGTATCAAATGTAAAATGTAAGAAAGCATGAAGCGGATGTAAACAACAATAAATTTAACAGTTCAGTCTACAACAGGGTTTGGATATAGGCACATTATATACTGTTAGTGTATATTATATATAGAGTCAATGAAAGGCAATCTAGCATTACCCATCAAAAGCTAACATTCTATTTCTAAGAATTTGTCTTGAATGCATATTTTCATATGTTGGAAAAATTTGTTTATCAGGTTTTTTTATTTTTTGAGGCACTGCCTGTAATAGCAATTACAATCAAACAAAAATTCAAGAAATAACACAAATAAAACTGGAAGTAGCCTAAAAGTTAATAAAGAATAGTGAATTAATTTTAAGATAGATATGCTGAAGTTATAAAAACAATAAGGAGACTTTATAAGTTTTCAAGAAATATTAAGTGAAAGGTATAAGCAAAGAGAAAAACAAAATGAAAAAACACTCATGTGTTAATGCATACAAGGAAATTTTCTCATAGATTATACAAAAAAATATTAGATGATTTTATCTTTTGGGATCAAACATAGGAATTAGGGTTGGAAAAATGATTTATTTTAGTTCATTTTAAAAATGATGCTGATTTTTTATAACAATAAAATATTTAACTTAACATTTTAAAAAGTAGATGTCTCAGTTAAATAGTAGTGGTACTGAAGTAGATTTCTATGGATAGATTAATGCGAATTATATCAGAACCGAAAGACTGTCTGTGCTTATTTGTATGGTCGCCCACGGACACACTCCCCCATGGCAAGAGTGGCTGCATCATGAACATTAGTATAAAGGAAATTAATCATCTACTTCCCTTGGAGAAGTTGTATGGACACAGCTGAAAGCTTCAATTTCCTGCTCTGCTCCTGGGATCTCATGACCAAGAACCAGAACTACCTACTTGTATAATTTTGTAATATCTGAGAAATTCATATCTGGAGATTGTGGGCTGCAGGCCTTCACTTTGCCTCGTTCTCCTTAATGAGATCTTCAACTTGGAGATCTCATTTCACACTTGTTTTCTCTCACTGCAGGTGATGTGGCACTCATCACATGCTCATATCCCTAAATGTAAACACATTGGCACCTACTGACTATTCTTACAATATTTTCTGGGTACTGATTCAAATAAGGCTTTTTTTTAATGTGTTATGAATTTTCTTTCTCTCAACTCTGTGATTCAGTTTCCTCTTTTTTTCTAATTAGGAAAAAACAAAAACCTGTATTTAAAAACTTGAAGAAGAAACTATTTTTGTAGTTCTCATTAAAAAATCAAATACAGTTTGTATGCTGTACCTCTTGACATTTATAGAAGCTAAACATTTAGAAATTATAATCGTGATAGGGTTCTTGCTTCTCTGAACATTAGAATTCCGATAGTAAAAGACATGTAAGTGGGCAAGGCATGGTGGCTCACACCTATAATCCCAGCACTTCGGGATGGTAGGTGTATCACTTGTGGTCAGGAGTTTGAGACCGGCCTGGCCAACACAGTGAAACCCCATCTCTACTAAAATACAAAAATTATCCAGGTGTGGTGGTACATGCCTGTAATCCCGGCTACTCTGGAGGCTGAGGCAGAAACCTGGGAGGCGGAGGTGCGGTGAGCCGAGATCACACCACTGCACTCTAGCTTGGGTGACAGAGTGAGACTCCATCTCAAAAAAAACAAACACAAACAACAACAAAAGAAAACATATAAGTGACCGACTAAATGACTTGAATCACCTATAAGCACTGAAGTTCAATACAGATCCACTACCATTTGATAGATGAGGAGCTGATAATCAACACAATTGCCTTTCAAGTGTTTAGGGGTTTTTACCCACCTATATTTAAGATGCTGTAGAAACTGGGCTTATCCTCCAGAGAGCGACTTCTTAAAATGTCATAGCTTCCAAGACCAGGGTGAACTTCTGCATTAATGATGCCTACCAAGCTTTTATATTTAGAAAACCTGTAATTAGGACTCTTAGGTTTTGATCAGTTGGGTACAGGTTTTGGAGGAGTAAATTACTATATCTCTGGAAATATAAAGTCCATTTACAAACACGTGCATCAAAGAGGCATTTAGCTGATCTGCAGAGAGAGAAGAACGAAGTAGTTGTGCAGAAAGAAAAGCAGTGTTTGTGCATCCTAAGAGAAGCAGAGAGAATTCCTGTGACTTTCTACTTCAGTGCTGGTTGTCTCTGAATTACTTATTTGTAAGTGACAGAAAATGTAACCCAGACTTCTGAAAACCAAAATAGAAATTAAATATTCATGAAGTTAAAATATTAGGGGGTGTTTCCAGTGAAGTTTGCTCTAGAACCCAGATGTTTAGACAACATCACTTTTTTCCTTGCTCCAGTCCTTGATTTCACTTCCCTAAACTCTGCTTCATTGGGAGATAGTCTCATCCCATGTGTGCCAAAATAATTGCCAATATTTTTTGATGCTAATTCCAGGTTGAAGAAGTAAAGGGAGAAAATTTCTTTCCTCATTGTATCTTACCAACTCAAATTGAGTCCTTCAACTCAAATTTTGCATCCAGGGTTGTTATGGACTGAACTGTGTTCCCGCAAAATTCATATGTTGAAATAACAACCCAAGATATGACTGTATTTGGAACTTTAGGGAGGCAATATATTTGATCTTTTAAACAACTCCGATTACCTTCCTATCCCAAAGAAATCATAAACAATGTATCTACAGCTGAAATCATCATTTCCCCAGCAAACCTCTTCCCATATGCATCCTTGTGTGTTCTTATTTTGGCTTCTTTTTCAAGCCTGGGATCTTGAAAACTTTAAAATCCCTTCGAGGGCACGTATTTCTACCTCCCTAATATGATTTGATTACATTCACGTTTTTATCTTCTCTGATAGTGTATAAGGTGAGACTATCACTTATCTCCCCCGTAAGGCTGTAAGACTGTAGTAACTACTCTCAAGAACAGTCAGTATTAGGATGACAGAGACATATGACCATGTCATTTCCTTGCTGAAAATTCCTGGATGATTTTATGTTGCTCATCAAGTACAACCAAGTTCCTTCACAATAGAGTCCCTAATGGCCTTTTATCTTCTGATCCTACCCACTTCACATCTTATGCTTTGTAGAACTGGTTATGCCCTTCAACACTATTTTTTTTCTGAACTTACCTCAAGTGTGTCCTTCTGGAGGTTTATTTGGCTACTGTCCCCAACAGGTCTGAATTAGTCAGTCCTCTGCTGTCTGCAGAACCATATAACATCACATTTTCATTGCATCACAGTTATCTTTTGCTCTGCTTGTATTTCCCACTGATTGTGTAGTACTGAAAACTATGAATGGTTTGGTTGTGGCTGTGATTATCAGTGTCTTAGTTTTATTTTATTTCTCAGTACCCGGTACAGTAAATGTCACACAGTGGAGGCTTAATAGGGAAAGCTTCGTCCTCTACCACATCCTCAGTCCATGACAGGGAAGTAGTAGCCAAGACTGGGAAGTTTTGCTATTTAATAACCTGTGTGTCCTACTGAGGAGGATGCATATCCTAGTATGCATATATGCCTAGTCTGTTGGTCAGCCTTTCTATAGCCTGTCTTCACAGCTCTCCAGGTAAATGTCTTGGTAAAGCTCAGACATCAGTTTTTGAAGAGAAACCACCTGCATTCTCTTCTCAAGATCCAGTTATTGTAATGATATAGGAAGCTTTGTGACACATGCAAATTGATGAGTTCCAAAGTGTAAAAAAAGAAACCTGAATATGTGCATATTCAATTAGAGTAGCTTATTCTTGAGGGTATCTTAGGAGAAAAGATAATCATCTGTAGACAAATGTGATTTTGCAGTGAATAAAGCTCTCAAGATTAGAGAATTAAGACTGACATTAATTATATATGTCATTATTGTATTTAACTCCTTGGTTAGGAAGAAAAAGACATAGATAATGATGGTGAAAATTACTAGTATTTGTTCACATTACAGTTAGAAATCTCCTCTCTTACATCCTTGAGGAATACCATCTGGCTTGAAATGTTGGAACTTGCTAAATTCTCTCTAATAACAAAAGCAAACTGAATTGATTTGAAGAAGGTTTTTTTGTTTGTTTGTTTGTTTTCTGAAAGCATAACCAGAATTTCTATGTTTTATAAAGCGGCAGCTTCTTTTTTTCTATTCTGTCTGTCTAGATTCTCTGAGAATACACATTCCAGCCAAAGCAAATATCTGGGATTTAATTGCCTGAATCACCTTTTCACCTGCCAATTTTTGTTTAATGTTCTTGACAGCTTGACATATTTGACATTGACTCATTGACATATCGCGGTAATTCCAAAACATTCAAATAATTAGATGGGTAAAAGTTCAGTGTCTCTTCCTTTAAAATTGCTCATGGTGATATGGCAAGGTAGAAGGGCACAGAATTAGAAAAGCCTTGACTTCACTTGTGTGATGCCATTACCAAGCTCTGACTCTCCACGTGGCTGAATTTTCTCCATAGCCAAAAAGAAATTAAAATATCTTCCATTGTTTCCCATGACTAATTATAAACTTTGGGAAGTGTAATACATTTCATGAAATACTCTGTTTTCCCTTCTGAGAACTTGCAGCAGTCTCAAATATATCTTTATTTTGTATTTATTTTAATTATTTTTGTTATTTATTTATTTATTTTTAGAGACAGGGTCTCACTTTGTCACTTAGGCTGGAGTGCAGTGGTGGGATCATAGCGCACTGCAACATGGACCTGGCCTCAAGCCATCCTGGTGACTTAGCATCCTATGTAGCTAAAACCACAGGTGTGCCCCACCATGTCCAGCTACCATAATTAATATATTTTTTGAGAGTTGGAATTTTACTATTTTGTCCAGGCTGGATCATTTTATAAAAATTGCCCATGTTTTTGCTATGAGCTTCACAGCAGTAGACACACATTTGTGTTGTAGCCTCAGTACCTAGCTCAGTGTCTGGCACACAGTGATACCTCGGTAAATATTTGTTGAATATGTGAAGAACCATTCTAGTTTTAATGAATAACCATAGCTCAATACTTGGTTTCTTAAGTGAAGGGAGAAAGCACCTTAATGTTTTCTGACTACAAAAATGTAAGGAAGCATGAGTATGAGTGTGCTCAACAGTTCTACACAGTGCAATATACAAAAAAAAAAAAAAAAAAGAACAACTAATTAAGAAATAGAAAATTACCATTCCTTACACTTACACTTCATGCTCATTACAGTAGTGTTTTTGTTCTGGAAACTCCTTGAGCTGAAACCACCAAGAAATGTTGAAGCCAGAACTTATTTACATTCAGATTGTCCTACACTATTGTCCTTGCTATGTTGGAATAACAGACTTTTCTTAATAAACATGTCTTAAGAAAGTTATGTAATTTAACTCTTTCTTTCAGAGATTGGGTACCTGAAGTTTTATATATGGAAATATTTGTCATCACAAACAAGTGATTGAAATGAGCCATGGTGTTTTAGGGAGCTAACAATCTTAAAGCCAATTCTCTGAGAGTATTAGTGGATTTATTTTTTAAATAGTTTTATTGAGGTTTAATTGATAGGCAGTAAACTGCATATGTTTAATTACATATTTTGATAAGTTTGAACATAGGCATACACCTACGAAACTATTTCCATAATCAAGATAATACACATATACCTCACCTTCAAAAGCTTTTTTATGGGGCCCAAAGTGGTTCCGGCCGGATGTCGTGGCGCTTGCGAAGGCGAGGCCAAGAGTTCAAGGCCAACCAACCTCAGCAACCTTACAAGCTCTCATTGATTGGCAAAAAAAAAAAAAAAAAAAAGCTTTTTTATGTCCCTTTGGTTTTGGTTTATTTGTCTGTTTAATATCGCTTCGTTTCTTACTGTTTTTTACTAAGAACACTTAATATGATATTTCCTACTTAACAAATTTTAGTGCATAATGCAGTATTTTTGACTATAGGTACTATGCTCTACAGCAAATTTCTAGAATGAAGTCACCTTGCATAACTGATACTTTAAAACAATCAAACAATAGTTTTTCCATTATGCTCTGCTGTTAGTCCTTGGTAATGACCATTCTATTATTTGCTTTTATGAGTTGGACGACTTTAGATACTTATAACTATTTATCGCTAACATATAAAAACTACAATAGCTTTTTTGTCTATTGACTTTGAATCCTGTGATATATTGCTAAACTCACATCTGAGTTCTAGGAGTTTCTTTGTAAGATTTCATGGGATAGCCTATATATATATATAAAACCTTACTGTCTGCTAATAGTGGTAGTTTTGTTGTTGTTCCAATATGTATGTCATTTATATATTTTCCTTGCATTTTTATACTAACACAGACCTCTATCTAGTATAAAAGTAGTAAATAAGAGTGGTAAATGGAACATCTTTTCATTGCCCTCTGTCATAATAAAGACGAAAGACGCTAGGCATCTGCACTGACTTTATTGATGTGTGGGTGCCAGATGCAATACTTAAATGTTATTTTCTACTGTGGCAATTTTCACTAGGCAACTAGGAATCTTCCATAACCCTCTCTGCCCTCCCCACTCTCCTGGAGCCAGCTCATGCCCAGAAAACTCTGCCAATTTAATATCTACCTTTGGAGTTGTTACTATGGCTTCTCTGAGCCCTTCTTGGTTGAGAGTTAAACAGGCATGTTCTGTGTTAATCCAAGAACAAGAGAAGAGAGAAATACCTAATTTGAGAACCTGATTTTATCCTTTCCTCCTACAGGAGCTCCTTCTCTGTGGTGATGCTATGAGGCAGTGTAGGTGGAGGAGGCAAACATCTGGAGTCATTCTGATTGAGACTGAGAAACCCAGGATGTGTGACAGTCAAATGCAGTCAGCAACCAGTAGCCTTTGTTTGTACTCTACTATTTTCTTATTTGAACTACTTTATCTACATCCTTTCTTTAGCTGATTTTAGCCTCCTTGGCATTTTATTCGGAGAATTGATGCCTTTCTTTACCCTAGCACAACTTATCATAGTTTACAATTATTCTCCTAATGAATGTCAGTAAATAATGAACAGCCACTCCTCCTGTGACTGCACACTGGAATCACCTGGGAAGCACTGGACCCCACCCTATAGATTCAGATCTAATTGTTTTGGGTGGCATCCAAATATTGGCATATGCAGGGAGATTTCCAGGAGTCCCACTTTTGACCACAGATTAAGGGTTGAACCACACTGTGGAAACACGTAAGACAGGGGAAGTATGCAAGAGTAAAAGGGATAAAACTGCCCTCATGCTACATCAACGTACAATATTACCATTTATATTCACATAAAGGACCTCAAATCTGTGGCTACATAGACACCACAGAAAATGTTTCCTAGACATTGAGTTGCCAGGTCCCAGATTAAAATCTCTGGAGTTGGTGGATAAGGTTATAGAGATGTGAATGAACTCTGTTGGTTGCCCGCAGAAATTATTTGATTATATTTTCTTTTTCTAACAAGGTTTTCATCTGTATTCATAATAAAAGCCAGGTGGTTCCTCTGACCTAACTAATGTTTGGTGACTACTGAAAAATAATATGGAAACGGGTTATAAGGTGTAGGCTAATGAATGCCAAGATGAAAGACTGGGTCCTTGATAATGAAGGAAGGTTTGTTGGAAGACAAGATGAACTCAGACTGGAAGTTTGGGAAGGCATTTGATAGGCAGAAAGGGATGGAAGGGTTAAAAGGTACAAACCATATTCAAAGGACAATGAAAGAAAATTGCTGTTTATCTTCAGGCTCTAGCAAATTTCACCTTGATACACAAGAAAGTAAGGGCTTTCTCTTAGTCTCACACCACATTCCGTAGTTACAGAAAACAACACACTCTGCTTTCTATTTCTGACATTGTCTTTTGAAAATGGATATTAATGTCTCATTTATGTATCTTTTTTTCCCTAAAGGAAATAATTTTGAATATTTTATTCATGCCAAGACACTATGTTTGGTGCTTTAAATATAGGTAAATTTATCTTTATCTTAAATCCATGAAGTTGTTGTCTTATTTTCATCCTACAAGAAAGAAAACTAGAACCTAGAACAGTATGAAATGTGTCCATTACTGTATAGCAAATAAGCTATGTGAAGATTGAAACCCTGATGTAACTGATTCTAAAGTCAAATGAGAGCCAAGTATTCCTTTTAAGTGAAGAAAAACAAGGAAATCACTTCTTTAAAATACAAATGAAGTTTTGAGAGCCTACGATCCTCTTAGTATTAGAAGAATATCTTAGATAAATTCAGTTAAATGCAATTATGCCAAAAGATAGAAATGTACATAAACATATAAATGGAGAGATGTGATGAACCATAAATCAGGGAAGGGTAATAAATAGATTTTGATCTGACAACATTTCATTCCATTTGCTGACAACCCTTGAGGCTTAACTGACCAAGAGTCACTATGAAAAATATAAAAATAAAAGCAAGCCACCAAGAAACAACAAAAACAACAACAAAGCAAGATGTGTGAGGCTTCACGTTTGTACATCCGAAGTGGTTCATGATGTAAGTTACAAAGGGGAGTGAAACTGCAGTGTAAGGGGGCTACCCCACACGGTTAGCAAAGAGGAAGGACCTGGGTGCAGAGTCATACATGCCCTTTAATATGAGTGCAAGAAAATGAGCACTGCACTTTTCTCTTTTTGTTTTTTCAGAATTTTCTTTTTCTGACACTCTGTGCCCTTATGCTGTATGACATGTTCATGGACAAGTTTTGTCCCCAGCTTTGGGCCTGTGCCTTCCTATGGATATAAACAACGTACTGTGGTTTGCCTGGTTGGGCCAAATTTGTGCTTTATGTAAGGGGTTTGGCTCTTAGCCTCTATCTTTTCCCTCTCCTCAGCAAGGATGCTTCATTTCAAATCTGGCACCCAGGACTCAAGATCCAAAAAAGATCCAGCTCACATAAACTTTGCTGAGGAAGAGTTACCATAATAATAGTTTTAAAACTCTTAGATTTTATTTTGTTCTCAACGAATCCATATTAGCTCGATCTTTCGTATGAAAAAATTACGGTATAAGAAAGAACCAGTGCTTACGGCTATCAAGTGACTGAGGCTGTACTCCAAATACCCAGATCACAACTATTTCATGATTCAAGTCTGCCAAATGAGATTAGAATTGCCACTGCAACTCATCCTCTTGGTGGATTTTGGAAGTTCTGTGGAATAAGGAATTTATTTATTAAAAATTCCAGGATTGTTGACACTGTTCAACGCATCATCAAATGATCATTGTACATTCAGAGTGAGCTTTTTCTCCCCCATAAACCAAGTAATTCAATTATAATAACACTTTTAACAATAATGCAGTGCTTTGGGGTGAAATTGCTTTGCCATCATTAATTAATGCATTCCCTCAAGGACATGTGTCTTAATGCCGCACGTTTCTTCGGTCTACCTATCTTTTGCAGCTTAGAGAATATAACTCAGCAGAGCTGTTTTTCTTGGTACAAACAGCATGATGCAAAGTATGGGGTCAGGTTAACTCGTGTCTATTAGTATTTGCCACAAATGTCACAGACATTGTTGAATACATAATTTGGCTTGGCATTATTTCTAAATCTATTTTCAGCAGCTTACTCTTAATTGGAGATTAAAAGTCAATAGGAAGATTAAGTGTAATTCTACTGAGGTGTGAGCAGTTGCTTGCTCAGTCAGCTCCACCTGCAGATTTCCTGTGTCCCAGGCTAAGTACACATTAACAAAATCCACTTTATTTTTTTCTTTCTGTCTTTATGTTCTAAGACATTATAACACAGAGTCCTAGCAAAAAAATTGACTAAAAATGTAAAATGTTTTATCACTGTCCAACAAAATGACTGGGAAGTCAAATTTCTTGGGAGCTTTAAGTTGACACTGAGATGTACATACAGAGATGATGCAGTGATGTGGAGAAGTAATAGAAAAATTAGGCGACATCTTTTAAAAATGTCATGTTAAATAGATGAAAATAAAGGCTCTTGAAAACAAAGTGATAAATTTAATCAAAATTTTGTATTAAAACTGGAATGTTAATACTGATTGATTGATAATTTAGAATATTTATGAAAATGCACTTGACTGATACCTAATATTCATCAATATCTACTCTGTTCAAGACTGTGCTGGATACTATGAGACTGGCAACTCCCAAAACCCACTGACCATTCTAATCATGCATGTTTTTAGGTGATCGTTTGTTTATTTGTAAAATAGATGCTCCAACTCTCTCAACCCTAGCAAGTCAGAACCTGGGTTGGGGCTGGTAGCAAAGAGAAGGTGGGTAAACATAATAATCTTGGGAACTTCAGTGGCTCAGCCCAGTTGCCCTGGCACTTGAGGAGGCAAGACTACGCATTTGAGGCCAGTCTGGGCAACATAGAAAGCTCTCATCTATTGAAAAATATGTATATAATAATCTTCTCAGGTAAATCGGAAGCCACCAGTTTGGTCCTTGGAAGCTTGTGCTGTATGGGAAAAAATAATCATCCTTTTTGACTATCATCTATTATGCTGATAACACAAATGCATCTTATTAATCACTAAATGCACTGCATATAAGAATCTGTCCTAGTGGTAAGCAAGGTAAGATCTGTGGGCCAAACCTGACCCTATCATCCTGCTTTTCTATGCCTTGAGAGTTAAGATTTTTACATATATATGTATATATTTACACATTTGAACAAAATCAAAAGAATAACAATGTTCTATAGCATGCAAATGTATGTGAAATTCAAATGTCAGTATCCGTAAAAAAGTGTTGTTGGAATATAGTTATCCCATTTGCTTATCCACTGTCAATGGACGTTTTCATGCTCTGATAATTGAGTTAAATATTTGCTACAGAGATTATATGTGAACTACAAAGCTTGAAAGATTTAATATCCACCCATTTACAAGAGAGGTTTGCTGACCTTTTATTCCCGAGTTTGAAAAGCAAGTTCAAAGCACATGGTTTGTCAAACCAATTTAGTGAGACATAGGAAGTAAAAATGCATCCCAAATCCAGTAAGGAATGTATTATCTCTCAGTAAAGGAAACCCAGACTCATTATCTTCTGTTTGCTGAAGTCCACAATCAGAAAGACATCCTCCAGAATAGTGGTTTTCTTTTTCTTTCTTTTTTTTTTTTTTTTTTTGAGACAGTTTCGCTCTTGTTACCCAGGCTGGAGTGCAATGGCATGGTCTTGGCTCACTGCAACCTCCACCTCCTGGGTTCAGGCCATTCTCCTGCCTCAGCCTCCTGAGTAGCTGGGATTACAGGCATGCGCCACCATGCCCAGCTAATTTTCTGTATTTTTAGTAGAGACGGTGTTTCACCATGTTGACCAGGATGGTCTTGATCTCTTGACCTTGTGATCCACCCGCCTCGGCCTCCCAAAGTGCTGGGATTACAGGCGTGAGCCACCGCGCCCGGCCTCAGAATAGTGGTTTTCAACGTGTTACCATAAAACGACAGCATAAGCATTAACTGGGAAGATACTCAAAATGCAAATTCTGGGCCCTCACTCTGGACCTATTACACAAAACATTCCAGGATCCAGATCTAGTAATCTCTATTTTAACAAGCCTTCCAGAGGATTCTCACACACATTTATGGTGCGTGGAGACTACTTCTTGAGAATCACTGTACTAAGGAACACTTAGGACAAATAGAACAATTGTCGTAACCATGAATGTGGATAAAATCCTTTTGCAACCAAACGGTCAGGCCTAATGCTTTTGTCACTGCTTGATGTTGACAGAAAAAAGTCATTTCCCCACAGACAGACACAAAAAATAACAAAAAGAAAAGAAAATTATATTCTGTTTGGTGGAACACAAACTTATGCAGTGCCTGAGCTGAGATTTTAGTATAACAATGGCCTTGACTTTAACATTGACATGAGGCTCCTGATATAGATCTGACACTGAGTGAAACTGAACATTTTTCTGACATTTGACATAAAAAGCCAATTTAAGGGAGGTGAACTATGCTTCTTCCATGTGCGAAAGACAGGATATCATTAACCTAACAGGTCCTCTGCAACTATTCTCTTATCTCACATTCTCAAGAAATCTTAATCATTCACTGTGAAGATTCTCACTTCTTCAAAGCACATTTCTAACACGTCATCCTACCTTCTTTTCAGAAGTGCAATCCTGAAAATGGCTCACAACAGAAAATCTTGGAAGATGAGACATAACACTAAAGAGCCTCTCCAGATGCCTTAGGAACATCCTCAGGCAGTGACAGATAGAGTCCCTCTTCAGGATTCTTGTCTGTTTAGTTTCTCATAAAAAAAATAAACTAACAAAACACAAATACATTTTCTAGTCACAATGGCAATCCTAATAGCAGTGATGGTGATGTCGTTTTCAGTTATTGAATACTCATTCTGTGCCATGCACTGTTTCAGAATAGTCCCGTAGAGTATCGCAGTTCATCTTTGCAGAAACCTGGTGAGGTAGATATTAACGTCTGCCTCTTAAAGCTTATTGCTTTTAAGATCTACATTGATTTTGAGCTTCTTGGTGAAAGAGAGAAATTGAGAAGATACACAGAAATGTAAAAGACTGGAAAAAATAAATTCTTCTGGGAATTAGAAGAATTAGCACTAGAAAAAAAAAATGTGTCAAAACTGCCCCCATCTTACCCCACCCCCGACAAGCCCCAGCAGAGAACACAGTAGAATATTTTTTCTGACCTCCTTCTCTACCTACATCTCCCATCAAGGCCTGAAGCTTGAGAGGATCTAGAAATATATCCTTGGTGCAGACTTTATGGACTTTCTCTCTATATAACAGCCTATGCAGACAAGCGAGAGCCAAGGCAGAACTGCATACCTGAGCAGTCAGCATGGTGAGGAGCAGCAGGTGGGAATAAGCCAGCTGGCACTCTGGAGCATCCCTGAATTCCAGAGAATGTGGGGGACTGAGATCATCCTCCTATTCAGTTGGGACCTCTGTGCTAGTGGATATGAAGGGCCTAGTCTGCCTTGTATATAATTATTGTATTGTATATTATTATTAATTTGAAAATTAAAGGTGATCCTGCCATGCCCTTTTGTATTTGGAAGTGTACCAGGATATAAATTCATGGTAGATTTTACTCTGCAGTCATGAAAACCAAAAGACTCACAATCATCTCATGGGGTAGGAAGAAGACATAATGCTGTTCCCTGGCTGGGCTCAGCATTCTGCAGAATAGAATGGATATGAAAATCGTGCTTTCTATCCCTGATTTTCACCATGAGTATCAAAAAGCTTGAACCTGAGAGGAGCTAACGTGCTGGGTCAGGAAGAAAATAACAGCTCACCTTTCTTTCCATCTTGACCATGGACAGCTCATCAATTTCTCTACCAAGAAGACTTTCATGTGCCCGCACACTCTTTCTCATTCTCTCTTACTCTCTTTCTTTCTCTGTTTACCTCTGTCTCACACACACACTCAGAGGTGAACACTTGCATGGACGCTAGCATTCAGATCTACAAAGAGAATACACTAATTCCTGAAATCAATCAAAATGTTTCACTGCTACTGAACTGCTTTGAACTCTACATGTATCATCAATGAAGACACTACTCTGTGCTATGTATGTAAATAATCACATTTACTCTGCCTCCTGGCTCAGTAAATAGTATAATCATTTTTCAGAGGAGGAAATTGAGTTCATAAAGTGAAAACAACTTGTTCAAGGTCATACCCAGAGTTTTGGAACCTTTTAAGAGCTTCTGTGTCTCATTCACTCATTATCATGATTAAAACTCTCCTGGTTCTAGATGAAACTTTGAAATTGCTACTGAGATAAATGTCGCTCTCATGTACTATTTTCACTTCACTAAAGGCATTTAGATGGACTGGACTTTTCCAAGTGATTCTTATCCTGGTCCAGTTATTTGAAATTCTAAAATAAATTCTTCCTTTGAGCAACCACAGATTCAAATTCATCATAAAAGTCAAACAATTTTGCTTTTAAGACAATTGTCATTGAGCTTTTCACTGTATTATTGACTCTAATGTTTCAAAGAAAGAGAGAAAGGACTCTTTGTAATACACACCAACATTTGAATTCAATGTCTAGAGATTTATTCCTCTCCACGTCCTTTTTAATTATGGAGAATGAGTTCTTTTCGTCTAGGACCTCATCATTTCTGCCCCAGAGTACTTTTTTGAAATACCTATTTCATCAAAGAAACAATTGACAGACTAATTATTTAAATAAATACAATAAAATTCTGTTGATGTATGACCCAAAGACAATACAATACCAGAGTCACCAGAGACAGGGTTACGCCTTTAGTGGAAGAATGTAAATCTAGAACATGGCCTTCCCCCTGATTTTAACTTTAAAGTGAAGCTACTTTTTTTCTTATTGTGCATTAATCTCTTAAGTTAATTTTAATGTTCTCAAGATGTAAATCTTTTACAACTTGGAGATGAACCAATATAAAATATTCATTGGTTCTGAATAGAACTGGACGATTTCAGCTGTGTCCCACAAGCTTTTACAAAGGGAAGATAATCTCCATGAAGAATTTAGATGCCAGCCTAAGTTATGACTCTTGAAACAAAATGACCTCATGCATATTTAGATCCTGTATATTCATGACTGTTTTTTTGTAGGAACATTTATTATTGGTTACAGCAGTTTTCAGCCAACAAATCAGCAGTAAATTTTTACTTACTAGACTCTGTACTGTCAGTCAAAATGTTAATCTTGTTGAAGTCTTTTAGTTTGCAAGAGGTTTTAAATAGTTGGGCCCTTTATCTGAATTGTATTATGTACACTGACTCATTGCTGTTTTGGCCAAGAACTGCATCAGAAACAACATTGTTTTTTTCATTAAAACAACAAAAAAGTATATATTCAGTATGTGGTTTAATTTCAAAACTTAGGGCCAGAAACATCTTCAGTAGTGAAAACCTCGAATCATCTTTAAGTCCTCCTTTTAATTAACCCCTCAAGTAAAACCAGTTACCCAGAACTAGAGGCTCTACCTTCAAAACACCTTTAGAATCAGAATACTGTTTCCTCTGCCACTTTCTCACTTAACACCATCATCTTCTATCTGATGTTGAAGTTTTCCAGCAGTTTAGTCGCCCTAATATCACTGCTTAATCCCCAGCACTACAATATTGTCTTTCTCAGACATTATTTGAATTGCATCACCCTGCTACCAAAAAAAGGTGCAATGACTGACCACTGTCTGTAATAAAGTAATACTCCCGAGTATATCATTTAAAACTGTTCAAAATTTGTCCCAAATTATTTTTCTGGCATCATCTCTTGCCACCCTCTCCAGCCCCACCCTCAGACACCCTATATTAGGCTTCTCTGAATCACTTACTCTTCCCCAAATATACTATCCACACTGGTATCTCCTAGCTTTGGCTCATGTTCCTTCTGTTCAAATTTCCTTTTCTCCCTTTTTTTCACAGTTGATATATTATGCTTGTTTCTAAACCTGGATCAAATATCAGCTCCTTTTTTAATCCACACAGCTCCAACCCGCTGTACTTTCATGATTCTAATTCCTAACCATGCACTTAACAGGTAGCTTCTTGTATTTGTCTGTCTCCTGAAGAGCAGCAATCAAATTTTATTTACCTTTAAAAGTGCAGCAGCTGGCTCAGTGCCTGGCATGCATAGGTGTTCTTGGATTGTTTATGAAAGCAGATCTGGACAAAGGTAGGGTAAATCTTGGCGACATTAGACAAAAGGTCATGGTCAAGAGTTTCAGTCATGTAGTCATGTTATGTTTATGCTCTGCAATTCCATAAGCGATGTCTGGATGTCTGGGCTTGAGCTACTAATAAAGCTTATACTGGCATACCCATGGGGGCTCCAGTAAAAGCACAGGGTTAGCAAATGGGGTTACAAATGCAGACAGAGGCCAAATTGAAGATCACATGTATGAGGGCAGATTGACACCAAGAACATGCTAAAGGACAGTTGCTACCCTTAGAAACAAGAACACTTCAATGCTCCAGATGTGCTAGGCGCTTTATACATGCATCATTAGATTCACTGATGATGATGAGGATGATAATAATAACAATATAATAACTGCAAATAATTATCATTCACGTTTCAGAAAAAGTTGCAAGGATTTTACATGTATTATCATAATCATTCCCCCAAACACTTTTATGAATTAAATGCTCTTGTGCCCCTTTTGCAAATGAGGTATGTAAGGCTCACAGACTTTACCTACTCAGTGTAAGATTACAAAGCCATTGTTATTCTAAACAGCTTTAAAACCCCCAAAATTAAACAATTTATCTGCATTTTATAAAAGGAAAACTGTCACAGGTCTGTATGTTCCAGTATCACAACTCTCAAACAGGGTTTCATTATCACAGCCGTTTCTCTTTCCTATAATAAAAAACCTATTCTGGTGTTGGAGACTGCTCATTCTTAAGCAAGAATCTCCAAAGAGACGTAGAGCAGGCCAGGCATGGTGGCTGATACCCATAATCCCAGCACTGTGGGAGGCTAAGGCGGACAGATCACTTGAGATCAGGTGTTCAAGACCAGCCTGGCCAACATGGTGAAATCCAACCTCTACTGAAAATACAAAAACTTCGCTGGACGTGCTTACTTGAACCCAGGAGGCAGAGGTTATAGTGAGCCAAGATGGTGTCACTGCACTCCGGCCTGGGAGACACAGCACAACTATGTCTCAAAAAAAAAGAGAGACATAGACCAAGTGGATTTTCCCAAACACTTTTAGCCTGAAACTCCTTTTTTCTAGCACAATTCCTATTAATTTCTTTAGGTGCACCCTTGTTTCCGTTGGAGCTCGGAGAAATTTCTAGTTATATTTTTCCAAAGAATTCCAAGAATTTGGGTTTATTTTAAAACTTTTAATTTTCCTAAAACAAAAAGTGTATTCTTGAAAAATGTCAAAGGAGGACGTTGCCTCAATATATAGCAAAGCAACTGTTGTCTACATTGGTTTTAGGGTTCTACTAAGATTACACAATCACTATCAATATGTTCCGATTATCATGAGTAAATGTTGAAAAGAGACGGATCTAAATGTTTTAAAAATTGACCCAAACTTTACATTTTGTTTTTCTACCTAACACCAAATCGTTTACTTAACTGGAGTTGATCATTTATAATTTATTTGTCTCCTCTTGGTCATCATATAGAAATACCTCAATAGACGTTAAACTGAGTCTGTGCTTTTTATAGGTCATCAAAATCCATCTTTTTGGAAGTTACAAAATGTCAGCTATATTCTTGCACAATATGCACATCCTGTTTCAATGGTCAGTCTGTTCAACAACAGAGAAAACAATAGAAAAAAGAGAAGATGGCAAAATAATGAGAGAAGGATAAATTTCACAGAACACAGGAATAGGACCTAACTATCTACTGGAACCAATTTCCTCATCTTAGCAAGAGTATTTACTCCATCACTTCCCTGGATAGTACCACTGTAAATCATGCTCTCTCCTTGTTGACACTCATCAAATGCCATATGTTGCTCTCTTTATTGTAACTTGCTTGGGGCTGTGACAAATACAAGATACATGCAGAAATGAAATGGAATAAGAATGCTTAAGGATAGTTCCCCCTAGTTATTGCCTAGGTCATGGTAAACATGTTAATGCTTTGGCATTTACTTCATAAACTGGATCCTCCCAGCTTTGACTCAATCATTTGTGTGTGTGCACATGTGTGCGTGTGTGTGTGTGTGTGTGTGTGTGTGTGTGTGATTATCAATGCCATTATCACCTAAAAGCCCTTACTGGGTATATGCACAAGAATGCAATTTGTTATTGAAAGCAATTCATATAGCTGAGCAGCTGAGATCCATTTCCCTTGCATTCTAATGTTAGGAGGGAGTCTAAGGGTAGGACCCTGCATCTTCCAGCCACTGTTACCTGTAAAAGAGAGAAAGATTGTTAGTCTGGTAGATTTTAGATAGACATGCATCTCATTTTCTAGCCATCAGATTCATAGATGAGGTGGTATGAAGTTGTGTAAGGAAATACTTGCAATTTTACATAAAGGTTGGCATAGTTAAGTAATTATGCAAATATTTATTGAGGATTCAATTCTAACTCAAAACAATAGTTATATTGCAAATGGCTAAAATAAACTTCTTTCCCTCAAAAATTACACATATGTAAAATAAAAAATAAACCCATGAAACATGAATTAAATACTCTCTCACTTCCAACAGATAATATACATTTAACCTATTGTTTTAGTCAACAGATTTGTGCTGCCATAAGGAAATACCTGAATGTAGTGCTGTTACAGCATCACAAATGGACAAAATTCATTTTCTTAGCGATCTGGAGGCTGGGAAGTCCAACATAAGGCCGTGGCAGGTTTGGGGTCGGGCAAGGGCTGTTCTTTCTGCTTCTAACATGGCTCCTTGTTGCTGCATCCTCCCAAAAGAGTGAACACCATGTCCTAAAATGGCAACAGGGACTCAAGTGAATGAAACCACTTCCTCAAGCCCTTTTAGAAGGGCCCTAATTCCATCCACTGTCAATGTCACTCTTTGACTTAATCACCTCCTAAAGACTCAATTTTTTTCTTTTCTTTCTTTTTTTTTTTTTTTGAGGTGGAGTTTTACTCTGTCACCCAGACTGGAGTGCAGTGGCGTGATCTCAGCTCACTATAACCTCTCCTCCTGGGTTCAAGCAATTTTTCTGCCTCAACCTCCTGAGTAGAGTAGCTAGGACTACAAGTGCATGCCATCACACTTACCAGCTAATTTTTGTATTTTTAATAGAGACGGGGTTTCACCATATTGGCCAGGCTGGTCTCGAACTCCTGACCTCATGATCCACCCACCTCAACCTCCCAAAGTGCTGGGATTACAGGTGTGAACCACCATACCCAGCTGACTCCACTTCTTAATACTATCATTATAGCTATTACATTTCAACATGTAAATTTTGAGGGGCATTCAGACCACTGTATTCACACAACTTCCCTGACTTGGAGATGAAAAACTTAGGCTCAAATAGCTAATGAGAGGTAGGATCATAATGTACCAAATATCTCCTGATCTTAAATTATATATCTTCTTCATTATTTCTGTGCAGTTGACAATTCAAAGTGGTTAATCAATAAGTTCATAAAGCAGTAGAATGGACTTCAGAAACAACATTGAAGTCAAAAGAAGAAGAAATCACAGAAAGACAAGAAATAGAAGAGAGGAGGCAGCCTCAAGTAATGATGATATAGGGTTTAGAATGATAAATTTGGAAAGGAAAATACCAAAGGATTCCAGATTGAGAAATCAACCCACACAAACACACGTATATGAAGGAGCAGGCTTCTTATGAAAAAGAAGAAAAATGTATATATTTCTGATCTATTCTGTTTGAAGGAAAATGGTAATGACAAGAAAATATAACTTTTTTTTGCCAAGTAAGAACAAATCCTTGAATACTGATCTTCTTTACGGATTGAAACTATGCATTGCTGCTGCCTGCAAAGATTACTGGGCAGAAGGAGGGTGTTGGAATTTCATGCGTCTCAAATCACTTTAGAATTGACGTTAGTGGCTTTCATTCTGCTTTCAAGCATCTTCAAAATTAGAAAGGTTAACTCACAACAATTATTTTCTCATCCACAGTGGTAATCTCACATTTCATGGAACTTGAATGTCTGTCCAATTACCTAATATCCATATGACACAAAATCTGCACCTTGACTACCACAGTCTAAAATATGACCAACTCCCACCCATCCAAAGACTACCTATTTTCTGTATTTAGCATTCTGTAGCTAAGTTGTTGTCTGTTTTCTAAATGTTGCTATTAACGAAAAATCCCAACTAGAATTCTATTAGACTTAACATTACTTTTGTGAAAAAGTAAAGATTGAGGCCCTGTTGAAATCATTTAATGGATCTTGGCTTTTGTTTGCCTAATGAATTCCCTGCAGGCTCCAAGACTTACACTCATGTCCAGTGTCATGATTACAGAGATTCTCTCTTCTGAAGTCAGGGCTAACTGAAGCACCACCTGCCACCTGGTTTTGCTCTTACAAATGCTCACCTACTGGCTTTGCAAATTCTCTTCACAAGTCCTTCTTAACAGATCTGCTCCTACAATGTTGCTAACCGCCTGTATGTTCAGATGACACAGCATAGTTTAGGATCACTGAGCAGGGAGTAAGCAGTCTGCAGTTTGCCCCTGACTAGCTATGCATCTCTCCTGTTTCCGTTACCTCACAAGTGCTCAGTGGACCTCAGGATTCTCCCTTCTAAAACTGTGTACAGTCCATGCAGTTCTGAGATTCCATGAACTAAACCTTAGATCCCAGTCTACTGAATGAAAACGAAATAACTGAAGATAAGAAAACTAGCTTTGATACCAAAATGTTATGTTAAACTCAGGTGATATTTTTGCTCTAACCAATAAATCATTTTTGTCTACCAAAATGCTAATTAGCAGAGATATTGACAAGTATGAATGATTTTTTTTTTTCTCTTTCCAGGCATGGAAGATATTGAAAAACTACTGGAGTGACAAATAGCTAAATTCTCCCCTCCAAAAAGACAGAGAGAGAGGGAGAGAGAGAGAGAGTGCAAGAGAAGGACAAATAACTACCACTTGTGAGTACTTCCTACTGGCTAGATATTTTACCATATTATCAATAAATTCTGCAAGGTAGTAGGTGTGAAGCCTGCATCTGATTGACAAGGAAACCTAAACAGGCTTTATGTGAGCAACAAGGGTGTTTATTCACCCTGGTGCAAGCAGGCTGAGTCTGAAAAGGGAGTTAGCATGGAGATGGGGGGCAGAGCAGACTTTATAGGCCAGACAGCTCAGGGTTGATTGTTGTTGACTGAGTGGGTTGACTGGTTGGCTGGAACAGGAATCTGTTGTCCTTCTTCTTTGTGGTTTTCTTATTGTTTCAGACTTTCAGTCTCCAGAAAGCCATGGGCGTGTACGTGCAGATTACAGAGTTAATAACGGCTTGACAACAGTGCTGCCATCTTTGGGGGACCTAACATCTTTGTCTTTTCATTTTAAAGAAGAGGAGGGGAGCCAGGTGATGTTTCTCAGGGCTTCTTCGAGTGGGATTTGGGGCACCATAAGGGCCTAATTGGAAGAGAGATTTGGGGGTGCAAAGGGTGGTATTGGGGGCTGTTAGGAGTAGCATCTGTTGCACTGACCAATTGGTGATGACTTGAATATGACTTTTGTATGAACTGGAAACTAGTCAAGCGGCAGGGTCTGAATAAGAGAAGGAGAATGACAGCAACAAGGGGACCTGCCAGCAGGAGGAGCCACGGTGCCTAGCTACAAAGATTACTCCAGGAGTCTGAAAGACGTTGCCTGATTTTAGAGGCATATTCGGTTAACTGTTGGGTGGCATCTTGTATTAGGCCAGACTGGTTAGTTTCAGCACCAAATGTTAAGCACGCATCCGTGCTTTGTGTGAGCAACAGGGCTGTTTATTCACCTGTTGTGAGAGGGCTGAGTCGGAAAAGGGAGTTAGCGTGGAGGTTTGGGGGAAGAACAGGCTTTATAGGCTGGGGCAACGTTACAGCTCAGGGTTGGTTATTGTTGACTCAGTGGTTTGATCTATCAGCTAAAACAGAAACCTATTGTCCTTCCTTATAGTTTTCTTATTGCTTTAGACTTTCAGTCTTCAGGAAGCCATCTGGAGGTGAACATGTAGGTTACAGAGTGGCTTGACAAAGTGCTGCCATCTTTGGAGGACTAATGATAAGATTATCCCATTTTCTAATAAGCTATTAAAAAGCAGAAACCATGTTATTTAACTTTAGAATCCCAGTGCTCCAGTGCTGGTACATATTGAAGCTCAAAATGTATTTTGAATAAAGGAGAGAAGCAAGGAAGTGAGCACTAAACTCTGTTTAAATATTACTCAAATTCCTATCTAACTGGTCTGGGAAGTCATTCTCTATAAACCATAAATTCTCATCAGATGGGTTTTATTTAACCCTATATATTGTGGCTTATTTTCCAATCTGACTCTGGTATAACATGTATGTCACACATGTCATACATATATGTTTTACATATATTCTTTGGTATAACAAAGAAGAAAATCAAAATGTTTTATACCAAAAGCACATCTGTTTGCCATATTTTGAAATGGTTTTGCAAAGCTGTTCTTTGTGGGAGGAAATATGCATACATAAAGAATCTCCATTGACATCACTAGATCTTTTTCTTCCAGGCTCTCCCAATCCTGAAGAGATTTAAGTAAGAGTCTAGCACCTTTTAAAAGTTTGAATAGGAAATATTTGTCATCTGTTGTCTCTAAGGGCAGCCAGCATAAGACTTCAAAAGAACCTCCTGGGTTTCCACAATCTTTTATCTAACTAATATTTCCTTCCTATTGATCCCAGGTCTTTAGACAAACTCAACCAGTTGTCAATCAGAAAATGTTTAAATTTACCTATAGCCTTTGAGAAAGGTTTAAATTTATCTACTGCTTTGAGTTGTCCGGCCTTTCTGAACCACACCAATGTATTTCTTTAATGCTTTTGACTGCTGTCCCCTGCCTCCCTAAAATATATCAAACCAAGCTGCATCCTGACCACCTTGGACACATGTTCTCAGGACCTCTGAGGGCTGTGTCATGTGCCATGGTCACTCATATTTGTCTCAGAATAAATTTGTTAAAATATTTTACAGAGATTGACTCTTTTCATAGACAGAAGATAGAAAAAAAGCAGGGAGTAAGGGAGGAAAAGGAGTAAGTCATTAAGTAACTGCCTCAGAGTCCTTACACTAGCAATGAGCAGAGCAGCTGTCTGTAATCCAAACATTCATCCTTCAACCTTCAATAGCCTTCTAAGCATAGGTTCTGTCAATCTTTAGTCATAGCTGGCCAACTAGAGCTAAGCGTCATCCTTAACAAAACAAAGCAAAACAGAAGTGCTTTCAACCTTGAACATACTCACAACCAAACAGTCTATTCACTAGAAAAGAGCTTCTTTTGCTGAGAGTAAACCAAGTGAAAACAGGGACTCATGAAGTGCTCACAACCAATTCCTATTGCCTCGGCTATTGTAGTTATATTGATCTATTTTTTCACTGAATTCCACGGAAATTAAAACTCAATTATTTAAAATGCACTGCATTTAAACAGTGACAGTTGTTCTGCAGGACTTGTGGGGAGATAAATAGCCTCCTGGGTGGTATTGATGGTTTCAAGTAGCAGACTCCTCTTAACATCAGCTGGCCATTTATCCTAAAGAAATATTTTCTGCAAGACAGTTATTGCTAGCATAAGCTACTTAAAAAACATAAACACATGGATGATTCGGGGACTTGCTAGTGTATGTATTGAATACTGAGAGCAAGTATCATATTGATGAATCCATCATAAAACTTGGTAATTCACGTTGTTCAAATGACTTGAGAATTCTGGGAATGTGGCAACTTTTGCCAACCATAGCAAAGGCATTTATTCTCTCTCCATGTTTCTTACAACCAGAGAGAATCACAGGATTTCTCATTACAGTAAACCCATTCACTTATTCATTTCTTTCCTTGCTCATTTACTGATTTGTCTTTACTTTTTCATCATGGTTTCTTGTTATTGTTTTTGTTTTAGAGACAGGGTCTCACTCTCTTGCCCAGCTCAATTCTGTGAGCTTTGTTCCTCTTGTTCCTCCAGGAGGAACAGGGCCAGCAGGAAATCACTTGAGTAGAAATGATGCCTTTTATGTTACAGATCCTTTGGAGGCCATTTGATGTTTATTTCTTTTTGGCTAAAATACGGAATTCAACTGAAGAAGTAATTGCCATCCTTCATCCTAAAATTGTATTTTCACAAAAATATAGTGTCCCTTTATTTCTTTATTCAGCCAGTTTTCCATGCTGTTCTGCAGTCTCAATAGGAGTTCAGAATGCTTTGGAAATTTGTCCACTCACCTACAACATGTTGATCTTAATAAAGAATTTCTAGTAAGAACACTACCTTTTAAAAATCTTTGTGGTCAATCCCTCTTTAGCACAGGTTTGTTCTCAGCTTCCATACTTAACCTATGTTCACTGAAACTGCCAGAATTTCCTAGATCAAGGTTTGCAGTTGAACAATTTTTTTTATAGTTTTTATAGATAACATTTACTGTTTCTTGTTCCTTCTGTTTTGATTTGGTTTCAGAAAGACAAGTCTTACTTAGTTCTTTTGAACATACCAGTACTATGCCACTTTGAATACTGTGGACTTGTAGTGTAGTTTGAAATCAGGTAGAGTGTTGCCTTTAGCTTTATTCTTTTTGCTTAGGATTGTCTTGGCTATGCGGGCTCTTGTTTGGTTCCATATGAAGGTTAAAGTGTTTTTTTTCCAGTTCTGTGAAGAAAGTCAATGGTAGCTTGATGGGGATAGTATTGAATCTATAAATTACTTTGGGCAATATGGCCATTTTCACAATATTGACTCTTCCTAACCATGAGCATGGAATGTTTTTCCATCTGTTTGTGTCGTCTCTGATTTCCTTAATCAGTGGTTTGTAGTTTTCCTTGAAGAGGTGTTTTACATACTTTGTTAGTTGTATTCCCAGGTGTTTTATTTTCTTTGTAGCAATTGTAAATGGGAACTTGCTAATGATTTGGCTCTCTGTTTATCTGTTGTTAGTGTATAGGAATGCTTATGATTTTTGTACATTAGTTTTGTATCCTAAGACTTTGCTGAACTTGTCAGCATAAGGCAGTTTTGGGCTGAGACAATGGGGTCTTCTAAATATATGATCATGTAGTCTGCAAATAAGGACAATTTGACTTCTTCTTTTCTTAATTGAATGCCCTTTTTCTTTTTGTCACCTAATTTCTCTGGCTAGGACTTCCAATGCTATAATGAATAGGAGCGGTGAGAGAGGGAGGACATCCTTGACAAGTGCCAGTTTTTAAAGGGGATACTTCTAGTTTTTTCCCATTCTGTATGATATTGGCTGTGGGTTTGTTGTAAATAGCTTTTATTAAGATACCTTCCATTGATACCTAGTTTATTGAGGGATTTAGCATAAAGGCTGTTGAATTTTCTTGAAGGCCTTCTCTACATCTATTAAGATAATCATGTGGTTTTTGTCTTTGGTTCTGTTTATGTGGTGAATTACATTTATAGATTTGTGTATGTTGAACCAGCCTTGCATCCCCGGGATGAATCCTACTTGATATTGGTGGATAAGCTTTTTGATGTTCTGTTGGATTTGGTTTGCAAGTATTTTATTGAAGATTTTTGCATCAGTGTTTATCATGGATATTAATCTCTAGTTGTTTCTTTTTTAGCTGTGTCTCTGCCAAGTTTTAGTATTAGGATGATGTTGGTCTCACAGAAAGAGTTAGGGAGGATTCCCTCTTTTTGTATTGTTTGGAATAGTTTCAAAAAGAATGGTAGCAGCTCCTCTTTGTAAATCTGATAGAATTCTGCTGTGAACCTGTCTGGACCTGGACTTTTTTGGTTGATAGGCTATTAATCACTGCCTCAACTTCAGCCCTTGTTATTGGTCTATTCAGGGTTTAAATTTCTTCCTGGTTTAGGCTTGGGAGTGTACAAGTGTCCAGGAATTTATCCATTTCTTCCAGGTTTACTGGTTTATATGCATAGCATTGTTTGTAGTAATCTCTGATGGTAGTTTGTATTTCTGAGGAATCAGTGGCGATCTCCCCTTTATCGGTTTTTATTGCATCTATTCGATTCTTCTCTCTTTTTGTTTTTATTAGTCTAGCTAGCAGTCTGTCTATTTTGTTGATCTTAAAAAAAACAGTTCCAGGATGATTTTTTTTGAAGGGTTTCTTTTTTTGTGTCTGTATCTCCTTCAGTTCTGCTCTGATCTTAGTTACTTCTTGTATTCTTCTTGTTTTTGAGTTTTTTTTTTTTTTAATCTTGCTCCTCTAACTCTTTCGATTTTGATGATAGGGTGTCGAATTTAGATCTTTCATTGTTCCTCATATGGGCATTTATTGTTATAAATTTCCCTCTAGACACTGCTTTAAATGTGTCCCAGAGATTCTGGTACATTGTGTCTTTGTTCTCCTTGGTTTCGAAAAACATCTTTATTTCTGCCTTCATTTAATTGTTTATCTATTCATCATTCAGAAGCAAGTTGTTCAGTTTCCATGAAGTTGTGTGGTTCTGAATTAGTTTCTTAATCCTGAATTTTAATTTGATTGCACTGTGGTTTGAGAGACTGTTTGTTATGATTTCCATTCTTTTGCATTTGCTAAGGAGTAATTTACTTCAGTTATGTGGTCAATTTTAGAGTAAGTGCAATGTGATGTTGAGAAGAATGTATATTCTATGGATTTGGGGTGGAGTGTTCTGTAAATGTCTATTAGGATTACTTGGTCCAGATCTGCATTCAAGTCCTGGATATCTTTGTTGACTTTCTATCTCATTGATCTGTCCAATATTGACAGTGGAGTGTTAAGTCTCCCACTATTATTGTGTGGGAGTATAAGTCTCCTTGTAGGTCCTTAAGAACTTGCTTTACGTATCTGGGTGCTCTTGCATTGGGTACATATATATTTAGGGTAGTTAGCTCTTCTTGTTACATTGATCCTTTTACCATTACATAACACCCTTCTTTGTCTCTTTTGATCTTTGTTGCTTTAAAGTCTGTTTTATCAGAGACTAGGACTGCTACCCCTGCTTTTTTTTTGCTCTCAGTTTGCTTGGTAAATCTTCCATCCCTTTATTTTGAGTCTATGAGAGTCTTTGCACATGAGATGGGTTTTCTGAATAGTGCACACCAATGGGTCTTGACATTTTCCAGTTTGTCAGTCCGTGTCTTTTGATGGAGGTATTTAAGCCATTTACATTCAATATTATTGTTGTTATGTTTAAACTTGATCCTGCCATTTTGTTACTGGCTGGTTATTTTGCCCATTAGTTGACACAGTTTCTTCATTGTGTCGATGGTCTTTACTATTTTGTACATTTTTGCAGTGACTGGTACTGGTTTTTCCTTTCCATGTTTAGTGCTTCCTTCAGGAGCTCATGTAAGGCAGGTCTGATGGCAACAAAATCTCTCAGCAGGCCAGGCGCAGTGGCTCAAGCCTGTAATCCCAGCACTTTGGGAGGCCGAGGCAGGTGGATCACGAGGTCAAAAGATCAAGACCATCCTGGTCAACATGGTGAAACCCCGTCTCTACTAAAATACAAAAAAATGTTAGCTGGGCATGGTAGCGCATGCCTGTAATCCCAGCTACTCAGGAGGCTGAGGCAGGAGAATTGCCTGAACTCAGGAGGCAGAGGTTGCCGTGAGCCAAGATCGTGCCATTGCACTCCAGCCTGGGTAACAAGAGTGAAACTCCATCTCAAAAAAAAAAAAAAAAAAAATCTCTCAGCAATTGCTTTTCCATAAACGATTTTATTTCTCCTTCACTTATGAAGCTTAGTTTGGCTTGATATGAAATTCTGGGTTGAACTTTCTTTCCTTTAACAACATTGAATATTGGTCCACACTCCCTTCTAGCTTGTAGGGTTTCTGCCAAGAGATCCACTGTGAGTCTGATGGGCTTTTCTTTTTGGGTGACTTGACCTTTCTCTCTGGCTGCCCTTAGGATTTTTTCCTTCATTTCAACCCTGGTGAATCTGACAATTATGTGCCTTGGGGTTGCCCTTCTTGAGCTATATCTTTTTGGTGTTCTCTGTATTTCCTGTATTTGGATGTTGGCCTGTCTTGTTAGGTTAGGGAAGTTCTCCTGGATAATATCCTGAAGTATTTTTCCGCTTGGATACATTCTCCCTGTCACATTCAGGTAGGCCAATCCAGCATAGATTAGGTCTTTTCACACAATCCCATAGTTCTTGGAGGCTTTTTTCTTTCTTTTCACTCCTTTTTTTCTCTATTATTGCCTTCTCATTTTATTTCATTGTTTTTGATCTTCAATCTCTGATTTCCTTTCTTCTGCTTGATCGCTTCTACTGTTGAAACTTGTATATGCCTCAAGAAGTTCTCATGCTGTGTTTTCCAACTCCATCAAGTCATTTATGTTTTTCTCTAAGCTCCTAATTCTAGTTAACATTTCATCTAACCTTTCTCAAGGTTCTTAGTTTCTTTGCATCAGGTTACAACATGGTATTTTAACTCAGTGAAGCTTGTTATTACCCACCTTCTGAAGCCTGCTTCTGTTAATTCATCAAACTCATTCTCTATCTTGTTTTGTTACCTTGGTGGTGAGGAGTTGTGGTCCCTAGGAGGAGAAGAGACGTTCTGGTCTTTGATGTATTCATCCTTTTTGTGCTGGTTTCTTCCCGTCTTTGTGAATTTATCTCCCTTTGATCTTTGAATTTGGTGATTTCAGGAGGAATCTCTGAGTGGATGTCCTTTCTATTGAGGTTGGAGGTGTATCTCCTGCATGAGTTTTTTTTTTTTTTTTTGCCTGTAGAGGTGCTGTTGGGCTGCCTCCGATTCAATTCAATCAGGCTGCTGGAGGGATCTTCCCCTGAAATTTGTTTAGGCAGGTGAGATTAGCCCCATCTTCCCAATGGCCAGCATCTTTCCTTCCCCATGCTTGATCCTCCTGGTCTGGGTCAAACCTATGTATTTGCTGCAAAACTCTCTAGCTCACGGGCTCAGTTTGTTGGGTTTTGTAGGGATGGGACCTGCCAGGCCATAAGGCCTGTTTCCCTGCTTTCAACTCTGCCTTTTTCTGTAGGATGAGAAGTTCTGTCCTGCTGGTGTTAGTCTAAACTTCTGCACAGGTCCATGCCAACAACTTGCAGTGCCAGTCGGGCCAGAGCCATTGCTCAGATTTGTATTGACAACCCTCTGCACCCCTCAGTCTGGCACAGCTCTTGTGGACTATGGGTTGCAGAAGCAATGAGAGAAGTACAGGATCTGAATAGGAGAGCTGAGGGGGTGAAGTCCTTGACCCTCTGAGCCAGATATACTTTCCTGGTGGGGACACGCCTCACCTTGTCTCAGTTCACCCTCCCTGGACTGCTCTCGCCCTGCTTTGACTTGCTTTCCCTGGGCTATTTTCACTGTCCTACCAGTCCCACTAAAATGAACCCAGCACATCACCTGGAGTCATGGAGTCCTCTGGTTCTCTGCCTCTCACTCACTGAGAGCTGCACTTCAGAGTTGCCTCCTCTCAACCATCTTGGTGGCTTCCCCCCAGAAGGGTCAGTTTCTGTGTTTAAGACCAGAAAGGTGAATTTCTATGTCTATGAGACTACTGGGTCTATTTCAAGATTATAGTATACACATAACTTGAGTTATTTCTTTGGTGAGACCTAGTTACAGGGCCAAACTTGTATGCAAGGGGAGACTGAAAAATTAATTTTGTAAACTGAGAATCTTCTTCCCAGGGCAACTTCATGTACCAGAATAGGAGACATGAATATTAACAATCTGTAGCATTGTTGTTTACTAGCTGGTATATTTTCTTTAAGTTCATCTTTCTTTTTTTGAGACAGCCTCACTCTGTTATCAGGCTAGAGTGCAATAGCACCATTTTCGCTCACTGCAACTTCTGCTTCCCAGGTTCAAGCTATTCTTCTGCTTCAGCCTCCCGAGTAGCTTGGACCACAGGTGCACGCCACCACACCCAGCAAATTTTTGTACTTTTAGTAGAGATGGGCTTTCACCATTGGCCAGGCTTTTCTCAAACTCCTGACCTCATGATCTGTCCACCTCAGCCCTCCAAAGTACTGAGATGACAGGCTCACAGGTGGAGTCACCATACCTGGCCAATTTCATCTTTTAGTATATTTTTCTTTGAAAGTGTGTACCCCAAAATTATCAGTTTATCTAACAATGTCAAAGAGTTCATCAAAAGAAATAATTATATGATTTTAAGGATCATCTGTTACTTTTGTAACCTGCCAAAACAGTGTGACAACATGTTTTCTCTCAAGCCCCAGTTGGAGTGAGCAGATCTTCCTTCAATCTTCAGGGACAGGGCTTAATTGGCATAAGCCAAACAATATATTCCATACTTTCATAATTATAATAGATTAAGAATGATTATATGCTCCATTTAGGGCCAATAAGAGTCAAGTTAGAAACTTTTGACTTTTGCTGATGAGGGAAGTTTCTGGGTTTTTGTTATTGTTGTTGTTGTTGTTGTTGTTGATTTTGGAGCTTAGAAGACATGTGGTGTGGAATGTGTGTTCATTTTCTCTGCCAGGAGATTTTATCTAAAATAAAAGTAGAGAAATTATCTAAAAGTAAAATCAACACAAATAAGATTGGGCTGAGTGATAGAGAGAGAGAAATTAGATTCTGTTGACATATTTTGGGTATTTGAACCAACCAGTCCTGAAGTCTACCATACAGAATTTTTTTCTTAAAAAAAAATAAATCTTACATTTTGCTTATGTATGTTTTTGTTCACTTTTTTAACAATTGAAATATAAAGAATTCTAAGTGATGTACATGACAAATTAGTATTGGAGAGTCAAGCAGATATGACTCTTCTTCTTAAATCTAATTGAGGAAAACAAATAGTGACCTATAAAAGCCAAAAGACTGAACATCCCAGACACGATTGCTAAGGGACTTTCTTCATTATTGATAAATATGTTTCCATCTGAGTAAAGATATTGATTAAGTTGACCAACATCCAGTAAGAACAAAAACCAAGCAAGACAAAATGCTAATCTTAAAAATTAATTATAAGCTATTTGAATTTGACAAGATTAAAGGAAGAATTTAAATATTGTTTTTTGGCATAAGAAAAAGAGAGCCAAATAATATCTAGAAATTTTTTAAGTTATTCAGGTTTAGCCTAGAAAAATATTGCAGGTACACAATGAATTGGAACATGATTTTGCTGCCATTATGCAGGATATCAAAATATAAATTGTATGTATCTGTTTATATGTATATTTTTGTTCATTTTTTCTATTAATTAAAAATTGCATATGTGTATATATGTGTATTTATAATATATTCTTTAAAAATATATATGTGCATATACATATATATATATCCACACACATATATAAAGAGAGAGAAAGCCTTCTATAGTAGAAAATGATATAAGTATCAGTCACGTGCAGTGGCTCACGCTTGTAATTCCAACACTTTGAGAGACCAAGGCAGGCTAATTACCTGAAATCAGGAGTTTGAGACCAGCTTGACCAACATGGTGAAATTCCGTCTCTACTAAAAATACAAAAGTTAGCTGGGCATAGTGGCAGGTGCCTGTAATCATAGCTACTTGTAAGGCTGAGGCAGGAGAATTGCTTGAACCCGAGAGGTGGAGGTTTCAGTGAGCCGAGATTATGCCATTGCACTCCAGCCAGGGTGACGAAGTGAGACTCCATCTCAAAAAGCAAAAAGAAAATGATATAAATATCAACATGCCACAACCTTTGTTGACTTATATTTGGTGTGGATTAAGGGCGATAATAGATTATATGAAAACATTTTTATATATAGTCATGTATCACTTAACAACAGGAATACATTATGAGAAGTGTGTCATTAGATAATTTCATTATTGTGTATCATAAATAGGGTATACTCACACAACTGAGGTGTAATAGCCCACTACACACCTAGGCTGGGTCATATAACCTATTGTCCTTAGGCAATAGGTGGAAGAATAATAATAAAATCTTAAGTATACTGGAAAAAAATAAAATTTTAAAGTAGCATTGAAAATAGACACCAAATTCTTTAAAAAATGAAAGTACACCACATGCAAATTAAAAGCTTTTAAAATTTGCTTAAGCCTATAAAAAACCTTTACCAAAAAGCATTATTTTTGAAAAACACTGAGGATTGCAAATGAGAATATAATTACATGATTAATATTATAATGTATTTATTTTTTCAAAAAGTCACCAAGCATTTATGCAAAACATTCAAAATTACATGACATAAAATAATCCAGAAGATATGGTGCTGCCTAATCACTGCAGGAATTAGAAAGAATTAAAAATGGGAAAAAGAACAGTGATTAAGAGATGTATAAGCATATTTAAACATACTGTAAAAGAGCACAGCAATAACAAATCTACTGGCTTTGTGTGATTCATATTACATGTGAGACTATTCACTTATCTTTGTTTAGCACAGCTTCACAGTTTCTTTTATTTCAAACCTTTCTGTGTGAGTAAGGCAATTTGGCAAGCAATTTGAGAGGTGGTTGTAACATATCCTACTAAATTGTCTTGTTTTTCCCCACAAAACACTTAAATAGCACAAATACTTTGTCAGATCAATGGTAACATACTCTCTAAATGAAAGACTGAAGACCATTAATCAAAACTAAATCAAAGTGAATGGCTTAACTTTACTCCATTTGAAGATTAAATCTAAGCATTTAAATAGACACACCATAAAAATACATGGTTTACAATATTTTCCATCCATTCACTTTCTATGTGACAGTAATATTGCCAAATTTGAAGTTTTATTTTGTTCAAGATTTGTCTTACAAATTATTGTACAAAGTGTTTTTTACACTTTAATCATAGAAAAGCAATGTTAAAAACAGTTCTATAAGAGGTAAGAATTTAAATGTTGAGGCCTGAGGGAAGGCAGTCACAAACGGATTAAAGAGTGTGTTTATGGTCTTAGGAATTTCTGAGGATCTGGGACTTCCATCTTTTTGGGAACTGCATGGTTCTCCCTGTCTCCCCACTTGTTTGTAAGCCTCCTTTCAGCCAGATGCAGACTACACAGGAAAGCCTGGTTTAGAAATCCACCATGGCTTGAGCTCTGAGTCTCTCTCTCTCAGCACCATTTACACCTGTCCTTCCTCCCCTGTCCCATCTCACCAATTTTTACGGACTTTCTGGTTTGCCATCCTTTTGTAGCTGCATTCTGTTGTTTACCTGATGCAGAGATGATTGCCCCTTTATTTGCTAACCGTTCCCTCTACTCTGAACTTCTTGGTCATAGCCTTCATGTAAACTCATGGTTCTTTGCCCAATTTCTAGAGCTTGTTATAGAATCCTTGGCCACATACTCCTTTTATTTAATACCCATAACTTAGAAATAGATTCCTAGGGATAAACCTTCCCCTAAGAACACACTGAAATCCTCACTTTCTACTAAAGATGAAAGGATATCTTCCAATTCTTATTTCATCAAATTAAAAGAAGGCAAAACAGCCCACAAAGCTCTTATTTAAAAAGAAAAATAAACAACTAGAAACTTACATGATATTATATAAGTACCTCTTATTTAACAAAAAATATGCTATGAACTTTCCAAATAATGTTGCTAATTATTATAGAAAAAGTAATTCCCTGAAATTAAACACTGAGATTTAAATGTAAATACACTCTGGTAAATTACGGTGAGTAAAAAGACAGTACCCAAGAGTTTTAAGCAGTTTCTATGTAGTAAGCAATATAAATTAAATCTAAACTTGGAGTAGTTTTTCTTAATCTGAGATTGGGCCATGGTTGAAATAAATCTTTCAGTAACAACAGTAATAAATATGTCAAAAAATTACTCATCTCTTTTTGCTTGGGGAAGACAGATGAAGTAATAAAGAATGCATACTGTTGATAAATCCAGATGGGTTTGATAGGAAGCATCACTTTATAAGTGTTTTAGCTATAACCCTAGGAAAAAACCTAGGCAACATCATTGAGAACATAGGCGTAGACAAGGACTTCATGACTAAAACACCAAAAGCAATGGCAAAAAAAAAAAAAAAAAAAAATAGACAAATGGATCTAATTAAACTTAAGAGGTTCTGCACAGCAAAAGAAACTATCAATAGAGTGAACCAGCAACCAACAGAATGGAAAAAATTTTTTGCAATCTACCCATCTGACAAAGGGAATATCCAGAATCAACAAAGAACTTAAACAAATTTATAAGAAAAACAAAGACCCCATCAAAAATTGGGTAAAGGATATGAACAAACACTTTTCAAAAGAAGACATTTATGCAGCCAACAAACATGAAAAAAATTCTCATCATCACTGGTCATTAGAGAAATGCAAATCAAAACCACATTGAGATATCATTTCACACCAGTAAGAATGGCAATCATTAAAAAATCAGGAGACAACAGATGCTGGAGAGGATGTGGAGAAACAGGAACACTTTTACACTGTTGGTGGGAGTATAAATTAGTTCAACCATTGTGAAGATAGTGTGGCGATTACCCAAGGGTCTAGAAATAGAAATACCATTTGACCCAGCAATCTTATTACTGGGTATACATCCAAAGGAGTGTAAATCATTTTATTTTAAAGACACATGCACGTGTATGTTTCTTGTGGCATTGTTCACAATAGCGAAGACTTGGAACCAACCCAAATTGGAACCAGCCCATCAATGATAGACTAAAGAAAATATGGCACATATACACCATGGAATACTATGCAGCCATAAAAAAAGGCTGAGTTCATGTCCTTTGCAGGGACATGAATGAAGCTGAAAACCATAATTCTCAGCAAACTAACACAAGAACAGAAAACCACACACCGCATGTTCTCATTCATAAGTGGGTGTTGAACAATGAAAACAGATGGACACAGGGAGGGGAACATCACATACCAGGGCCTTATGGGGGGTGGGGAGGGCCAGGGAAGGGATAGCAGGAGATGGGGGGATAGAAGAGTGCTAACATTAAGAGAAATACCTAATGTAGATGATGTGGGGATGGATGCAGCAAACCACCATGGCACGTGTATACCTATGTAACAGACCTGCACATTCTGCACATGTACCCCAGTACTTAAAGTATAATAATAAAATAAAATAAAATGAAAATACAAAATACAAAAATTAAAATTAAATGTTTTAGCTGTTATAGCTAAGCCTGGTTCTACTTACCTGAGATTTTCTTTTGTCTGGTAGATATACATAGCTTGCACTGTGACCCAAACACTGTTGCTTGATCTTGAGATATTTGGAGGTTCTTGTTTGATCAGTTACTTCAGGGAAATGAGAAGCTAAGATGAAATAGCTGGAAAAGGCCATGAAGGACATGTGAGGATTATAACAAGTAGCTTTAAAGAGTTTGCCAAAATTCAACTTGGATGGGAATGTTAACGTTCTACACAGGATATTATTTATGGAAGTAATAATGTCAGACTATAATATTTTTATGTCATTGTTATATTTAATCTGTGTGGGAGGACATGACTTGTTGATGAGGTTTTCCTTGGGGAAAGAAAAAAAAAAACTTCCAGCATGAATATACTAAAATGTGACTTAATTTTGGAAGTGAGGTGAGAAATGGGGAAGCCTGACTTAGATTATGTGGAGACAATTTTTTTCTCTTAGAAATTTAAATATAGTTGAATTCCTAGAGTATGACTATTTTCAAAAGGCACTAGTTAACCACCCACAAAATGGGAATAACTCATCTAAAATAATTCCTGATGTTCTTTGCTTTTAAAACTTACTTGAGATCAATGACAACTAATCCTTCCAATGGCTCAGTCTAATAGACTTGGATTCCTTTCCTTTACTCACATTGTACATCCAGTCTTTAGGCTCTTATTCTTCTATGAAGACACTAAATAAACAAGTAGAAACTGACTAAAATAATTATTCTACTGAAAATTAGTCAAATATCTACAGTACCCAAGTGAAGAAACAAAGAAAAAGCTTAAAAACATACAAGAAATGTCACTGTGATTTGACTCACCCTTGTTTCCTCTTCTCCCTAGCACAATGTGTCACAGTTTAGGGGACTGACAAGCTGGCCCCACTCCCCATCAAGAAATCATAGAAAGCAGAGTAGATCAAATTTGCAATTTCCACCTTGTATAAAGGCTGACTAAGGGATTTGTCTCTGTTTCACCTAACTAAGATCTCAAAAGGCTAAAAGCCAAGAGAAGCAATCGGTCCAGGTTGTGAAAACTGAAAATGAACTACAGACTTGCAGATGCCTGTGGACAAGTTATTTCAGGCAAGGAAATACAATAGAATAGCAAAGACAGTAAAAAGAAATAGGGGGTAGGGGTAAGACTGTTAGGGAAGTTAATATATTGAAAAGCAACTGTGTATACTAAGGAATTGGAAAAAAAACAGCACACAAACAAAAAAACAAACTAGAAAACAGACACACTCAGGTCTATGAAAGACACATGCATAGAAAAGGCCTGAAAAGAGCTTAAGACTCCATGCCAGTTGATTAAAAATATCTTCCCATTCAAGAGCTAGTCTGCAAACATAAGGAAAGGTAAATGTCTCTTCAAATGCCTAATACTATGGTTTGAATATTTGTCCCTTCCAAAACTCATGTTAAAATTTAAATGCCAATCAAAATAGTATTGAGAGACAGAACTTTTAAAAGGTGATTGAGTCATGAGGGTTACTCCCTCATAGGTAGATTCAATACCTTAATAATTGGGCTTTCAGGAGTTGACTCTTCCTTTGCCCTTCTGCATTTTGCATTGTGGTGACACAGCAAGAAGGTCCTCATAAGTTGATATTAAATTTTCCAGCCTCCAGAACAGTAAACCAAAATAATTGTGTCCATTACAAATTAGTCTGTGGTATTATAAGAGCACAAAATGGACTAAGACACCCAATTTAACAAAAAATTTCAAGGCACACACAAAAAGAGGAAAAATAGGATCCATTTAAGGGAACAGATACATACATCTTCAGAAAATGTTCCTGAAGAAACACCAACTTTAGGCTTACCAGAAAAGGCTTTAAGACAACTGTCTAAAATATGCTCAAAAAAGAAAAAGAAAAACAAATAAATAACTAAAAGAAATCAGAAAGAATACATAGGAACAAAAAGAGCATATCAACAAATAGAAATTATTTTTAAAGTACCAAACAGAAATTCCTGAACTGAAAAATGTAATAACTGAATTGACATTTTTAACTACATGGATTCAACAGCAGATTTAAACCAGCACATTAAATAATTAGGAAATTTAAAGACAGGCCATTTGAAATGATCAGGCCTGAGAGGTGAAAAGAAAAAGCAATTAAGATAAGTGTATAGAGCTTAAAATATTATGGAACACCACCAAGAAGACCAATATACATTTTATGGAAATTCTAGAAGAAGAAGTATAAGAGGAGTGGAAAGCTTACTGAAAGTAATAATGGCCAAATACTTCCCAAATTTAGGGAAATAAATAAATATACAAATACAAGGAACACAAGTTCTCGGATAAAACCAAGGAGACACACTGCAAGACTCATTCTAATCAGATAGTTGAAAGCAAAAGACAAAGAGAATCCTGAAAGCAGCAAAGGAGATTAACTATCCATGTACAAGGGAACCTCAATAAGACAATGAGCAGATTTCTCAACAGAAATGTTGCAGGCCACAAGGCAATGGAATAATATATTTAAACTGCTGAAAGAAAACTAGCAAACAAACAAAAATGGTGTCAGCAGAAAATTTTATATTTAGTGAAAATATCCTTCAAAACGAAGAGAAATTGACATTCTCATCAGATTTTTTTAAGCTGTTGATTGCAAACAGACCTATCCCAGGAGTGAAATCTAATGTATAAACTATGGATTTTGGGTGACTTTGATGTGTCAATATAGATTAATCAGTTGCAATAAATGTACCACTCTGACAAGAGATATTGATAATGAAGGAGGCTATACCTGTATGTGCCTAGAGATATATGAGAAATATCTGTACCTTCCTCTTTTCTTCTGAACCTAAAATCTCTCTTAAAAATAACATCTTTAAGAATTAAAAACAAACAAAAAACAGAAAATGTTAATGATGTGTCAAAATTTAAACTTTTATGTACACGTAAAATGGGCCAGCTGCTATGAAAAGCACTGTTGGGATTCATCAAAAACTTCAAAGTAACACTACCACATGATCCAGGTTGACACCTTCTGAGTGTATGTAAAACAAATCGAAAACAGAGACTCACACATGTGTTTGTATGATCATGCTTCATAGAAGCATTACAAGTAAAAGGTGAAAGTTGGAAGCAACCTAAGTGTCCATTAACAGATGAATGGATAAACAAAATGCAGGAAATACATACACTGGAGTATTATTTCACATTAAAAAGGTAGGACATTCTGATATTGTTACAAGATGGATAAACCTTGAAGACATCATGACAATGAAATAAGGCAGTCATTAAAGGACATACGCTGTATGATTCCACTTATGTGAGGTACCTAATACTCAAGTTAATAGAGATGGAAAATAGAATTGTGGCTGTCAGGCACTGGAGAAAGGGGATAATGATGAGTTATTGCCACCGAGTACTAAGTTTTATTTTGGGAATTTAGGTTTGACAAAATAAAAACAAAATGTTTTGGAAATCGATGGTGATGACATTTACACAAAATGAATGGACTTCATGCTACTGAACTGTAGATTTAAAAATTGATAAAAGAACCAATCTACGTATATTTTAGCACAATTAAAAAAAAAAAGCAGGCAAGATCTTACCTCAGAGTCTTTGCATTGCCTGTTTCCTCTGTGCTTGCCCAAATTTATCTACGCAATGAATTCTCTCAATGCTTCCTGTCTTTACTCAAATGTAATTTCTCCATAAATCCGACACCAAGCATTCCATTAAAAATAAGACTGTGCCTAAAAGCTCTAAAGCAACCTGAACCCAACATAGTTTTGATAGTACTGATATTTTCAACATGACAATGAAAAAAAAAATTCTATTATATCTGTCTATTTCCCCAGTAGGATGTAGGCATTGAAAGAGAATGGATTTGTATCTGTTTGCTTAATGTAGTTCCAGTAACTATGACAGTGCCTGGTTTACAGTAGGTTCTCCATAACCCTAATCTTAAAAGTTGAGTGGAGGTTGCTGTATAATTAACTACATATTTAATGTCATGCCTGGGCCTTTTGATCCTCAAAAATGTCAAATCTAGTTATAAGCTATGTGTGGGTTTTACTTCCTTTTCATTATCACCAAGTCTTTATCAAATGGTACAACTGGATCTCAGGTGAGATTGTGGTGAATTAGCCAAACAGCCATCCAAGCTTGAAAATAATATAGAAAATAAACATGCCCTGTGGGCAATTTAGGAGCACCTAGAGGTGACCATACAAAGCAAACTAAAGACTTCCAAGAGAAAAAAAGATTAGTCTCCAGAACCAGATGGATGGTCAAAGGGTAAGCAGTACTTAGATTTCACTTACGGCCATCTTCAGCGTGTATCCAGAAATATCTGGTGTTGTGAAAAACTGGATTTCCAGCAGTCAAGAAGAATGGGATCCCACAGATTGTGTTTTGTAATATTAATTCAAGTATAAATAATACTCAAAAGCAGATAAAAGATAGAATTGTCTAAGTAACCTCATAATGATGCAACTATGAGATATATTAATTAATACATTCTAATATTATAAACAGGAAACTTTAAGCACAAAAATGTAAAACCAGTTACTCAAATATGTCAAATTGCCAGACATCTGATTTCAACGTCTGATTGGAGAATTGCATAAAATTCTCCAATGCATAAATAAATTTCTGAGTTTTTAAAAAATTTTAAATACAGCATAAAATTAATCATAAAGGTTAATTTTACTTTCAGGATAGTCAAGAATCAATGAGAAAACCTAGACAATTAAAATTTTCCTAGATGAATTAGATTATACATTCTTCAGTATTATAAATGAAAATGTTATAAAAATCAGATAAGAAAAGAAAAATATATTAATAAATATGTGAAATAAATTAAAAAGAGTATAGAATACAAGGTAACATATAATTCATTGGTTATATCATTCAAAATGTATAAAATTTTAATGAACATCTTTTTAATGTAGTCAAGTTATTTTTCTAAAGCATTTTTCTTAGAGATTGGAATAAAATGTTGGTAATAATATCATCAAATATCAATTTCAGTTGTAGAACACAATACTTCTGGGTATAACTTACTGGTTCACTTATTAATTTTCTCATCTCATTCTGATGAGCAGAAAAATGCTTTAATATAAATGCAGTTAAGTTTGTCATTTTATATCCATTCAACTTAGTTCCCCAAATTTATTGTTGGTATCATCATATTGCTCTTAGTAATTTCAAAGCATTTGAGGAAGAAAAATGTATCAAGTTGAAAAGGAAGTAAAACTTTCCTCAACATAATTAATGTCCATTTTTATTTTTATAGTCTGATCAATTATTTTAAAAGGTTACAAGATAATGCAATAAAATTTTGGTTGATACACAGAGCCAGTATCTCAGCACTTCAGGAGGTAAAACAAATTTCAATAAAAACAATTATAATAAATGTTACCAGAGAATAAAAAAAATAACTTAGTTAAAATGATATTTCCTACTGGGCTGAAAAAGGTATGAAATTAAAGGCAAGGAAAAAAAGCATTATGAGCTACCCAAAAATGTGCTTAATTTACTTCATTTCTAGATGCATTTTGAAGACAGTTTCTTCACCTTGTGCTACACAAAACATCTATTTAATATAAAGTTGTCTGGTGATTATATAAATGGTTGCACATAAATGTGCCTCCTCTGGTTAAAGATTCACCCTACGCTCATGTATAAAAATAGTGGCCAAATATTCACCTAATAATAATCCACGTGCTTGTTTACAGTTCTGCTCTTGTAAGTAAGACTTTTCTGTTTTAGAGGTACTAGCCTCCCTAGATACAATCATTTTTAAAAAACTATCTGAGTTAAAATGTAAAGATATTTTAAATATAGATATGTGCACTCCATGATTAATTGTATGTGCTATATAAATAGTTTAAGTTCTCTTACAGTCAACCAAAACCTGACTGAAATAATAAAAATTTTCCTGTCTTGATTGAAAATTTAAAAAAAAAAAAAAAAAGGTAGTGGGGAAAAGCTATGTACCATTAACTACAAAATGTAATAAATAAATACTGGTTGAATACTCACCCTATTTCTGGCCCTTTGCTAGGTCCTGGAAGTGCACATGCCATCTTTTGTGTCAAGTGTCAGTAACCAAAGTACCAGGCAAAGTTTACTGCAGAAGTAAGTCTTGCTTGTTAAAGATGTCTTAGGAGTTAACCAACAGAGGCAAAGGGCAGCACTTAAGTGCAGGGGACACTGTTCCCAGCAAAGCCATTCAAAAGAGAAATAGCACAGCATATCCAGGAAACTAACAAAGTGTTTTCAAATTGCTGCCAGTGAAGGGAAAGACAGGAGAAAGATGAAGCAGGAAAGGGAGGAAGAAACCAGAGAATTAGGGCTATATAAGGAACTTAAATTATATTCTGTGGGTAATGTGGAGCCATTGAAAATTGTCACCAAGAAATTATATTACCAAACATAAAGAATTATAATTGTTTATGAAGCAAAACAACTAATGATCAAAATTTTACAAATAGCCATTAGGATATATTAAGAACATGCTATCTTCTGCAATTTTATATATTATGTATTTATTTATTTTACATATATATATATTCTTTAAGTTCTGCAGTACATGTGCAGAACATGCTCGTTTGTTATGTAGTTATACACTTGCTATGGTGGTTTGCTGCATCCATCACCCCGCCATCTACATAGGTATTTCTCCTAATGCTCTCTCTCCCTTATCAAACCCTGCTATTCCTCCCCTGGCCCCCAACACCCTGACAGGCCTCAGAGTGTGATGTTCCCCTCCCTGTGTCCATGTGTTCTCATTGTTCAACACCCACTATGAGTGAGAACATGCGGTGGTGTTTGGTTTTCTGTTCTCCTGTCAGTTTGCTGAGAATGATGGTTTCCAGCTTTATCCCTGTCCCTGCAAAGGACATGAACTCATCCTTTTTCGTGGCTGTATAGTATTCCATGGTGTATCTGTGCCACATTTTCTTTAGTCTCTCATTGATGACCATTTGGGTTGGTTCCAAGTCTTTGTTATTGTGAATGGTGTTGCAATAAACATACATGTGCATGTGTGTTTATCTTAGAATTATTTATAATCCTTTGGGTACATACCTTGTACCAGGATTGCTGGGTCAAATGATATTTCTGGTTCTAGATCCTTGGGTAATCACCACACTGTCTTCCACAATGGTTGAACTAATTTACACTCCCTATTTCTCTACGTCCTCTCCAGTGTCTGTTGTTTCCCTACTTTTTAATGATCCCCATTCTAACTGGCGTGAGATGCTATCTCAATGTGGTTTTGATGTGCATTTCTCTAATGACCAGTGATAATGAGCTTTTTTTCATGTTTGTTGGCTGCATAAATATCTTCTTTTGAGAAGTGTCTGTTCATATTCTTTACTCTCATTTTGATGGACTTGTATTTTTTTTCTTGTAAATTTGTTTTACAAGTATGGCCTATTATTTTTTAATTTTTTACTTTTCATGTGTTTATTGCTCTAATTACATAAATGGAGTTGATAGCTGTCACTCAAAGAAAAAGCTCAATTGGACCTTAAAACCTCAACTCGAACTTAAAACTTGCATGGGATAAACAAGGTCAAAGGCAGATTCGAATGCCATTTAATTAAGTATATATGAATTTAACAATTTATCTGTCTGACCTTACATACATTCCTTCATCCACTCATGCATCTATCATTTATCAATTGCCAAGTTTACTTGTACTAACAAGCTCCATCTTATCTCTAAGACCTGCATATTTTTTTTCCATAGTCCTTGACAGTATCCACATTTTCAGATGTAAAAAGTCATTTCAAACTTACCTAGTATATTTCTTGCTCTATACCAGAGATTGGCCATTTATTTTTTTAAGAAGCCTTTTGGTTCGTTTAGGTAGAATATTATTTTAACTGTCTCAAGGTGTGGATGTAACTGGCTTGGTCGTCATTTTTAGGCCTTGCCATTGAACAGAGCTAATAAATATATTTATTATTTTTTAAAGATAAAATATATCATAATTAGATGATATTTTCAAATATCACTATTATCAATTAAAAATATATAAATATACTCAGTATGATTCAATTTATATAATAAATGACATGCAAAGCTAAATAGTTTTATTTGTGGATGATTCATAATATGGTAAGGCTAACAAACAAAGCGAAAAAGATTTTTCTATACCTGGCATAGTTAGTTAACCTCCATGGATGAAGAGGGTAAAGTGGTGCTCAGAGGCCATTGGGAGTTTTGGTGATGCTCTTTCCATTTATGGAGGTAGTTATATAAAGTAGCTGTTAACTTTATAGCAATTTACTGAGTTATGTATATGTTTATAAAATTTTCCATGTGCCTTAGAGTTGTCAGTGTGAAGTCAATTTTTAAAAGTTGCTGTGTCCGGCTCTTCCCAACTTTTCTCAAGCATCACTAATTTTTTTCCGACATTTCCCCCAACCATTTCGGTACAATTTTTGAATATTTTGTGCTTTAAAAATTTCATGCACAGCCTGGAGCTTGTTGGAGGAATGACACCAAAGTCTCCTAATAAATAAATAAGCTTTGGCTTGTTAAATTAATTTTACTAGAACTTTTTCTTTTCCTTCCTTCTGGCATGATTGGCCTACACATCAGAAATAAATAATTCCATTTGCTTTCATTAAATGAATTATCAAGATTCTACCATCCCTGTCTCTGTACCTTAATTTAAGTTCAATTTATTTTAGACTGAAAATATTTGCTGAGCACTTTATTGGTGCTCTGAACTGTGCCACAGACAGAGATGGCAGCATAGGGCACCTTACCTTAGGGGAGTTTTAGTTATGATGAAGAAATACGTTGGGAAGCTGAATTATTGGAAAGGCTTTTTCACTCAAAGTCTGTTGCCAGCTGAAAGGCAAATGCTGATTTGTCAAACCATTTGAAAGACAAATTTTGATTTATTTTCAGATTTGAAATTGTTAGAAAATCTGGTTCCTGGTAAATATTTTACTTATCATTGATTGAAGGCTCTGGGAAGTAAAAGTAAATATTATTAAATTCACTTTAGTAGACTCGAGGACCATATCACTTCACTTTCGTGGTTCTTTGTTTTTTATTTTGTCTATTTATTTGTTTTTGTTGTTGTTGCTTAGAACTGATAAACGGTGGTGCTGGAATTTGCTTTCTGGATGTAATTCTCTTACTGTACATATAATTTATTTCAAGGTTTTGCTCCAAGTTCTTCTATTAGCCATACATGATGCGCTAACCCCACTAATTACCACAAACAATCCAAGTTCATTTGCAAGCCAAGCCTTTGCCTGCATCTATTTGGTGTCCCAGAGTCTTCTGAATGTGAACTCACCTATGGAAATCTGAAAAAGTTGGTCTCTCATATACATAAATACGACCCAATTTACTGACCAGAGCTGAAAATATCACTTATTCACACAAATGGGCACTTCTTGCAAGCAATCCTGTTGCCATTAAAATGAGATAAAAGCAAAATGCAACCATTTTTGAGGCAATACAGTATAGTCAAAAAAATCTTAGTTTGATCATTGGAAAATATGGACTCTTACCCTGTTCTGGTGCTTAGGTGGGGTGGTAAGTAGGCAGCCAAATCTTGACAGCTTCCCATTGCTTTACTTGCCCAGCTTCCTCCACATTGTGGACCTAGCCTCACTTTCCAGAATTTTAGTAAATGACTTCAGTGATTCCTCCCTCCTTTCCATAACACCCATTCCTATTATCACCAAGCATACATATTGATTATGTACTGAGTAGGCCACATGCTGAGCAGGCCTTTTACCCTCAGGGCTGATGTGCAGTCAACTCTGAAAAACTGTTATTTGATTTCTTCCTATCATCTAGGTAGTGTTTTAGTGTCTTTGTCTAGTTAATACACACACGAGATAAACTGACCTAAACTCTCTAACACAAATAACTTGCATATTATAAGAGGACTCTCAATGGAATTAAACACAAATGGGCATTGTGAAAACATGGATCAAAGATGGTAGTGAAAACGTATCTGACTGCTGAGGCAGTGCTGGAGTAGGAAAACCTAAGCTGCGATTGATAAATTGCTGGAGTCCTGATATGGACAAATCTGTGAGTTAATGACTCCGCAGATGGGGGTGTGAGCAGCCACATTTTATAATTTTTACTTCCTGGAGTTCTGCTAGGTTGCTATAGTGAAATCAGAGAAAATTCCCCTTATGCTTCCAGAAGGGATAAGGGAAAAGTGTCTAGTTTGAAATACAACAGAGCATTCTATTCTCAGTAAGATTTTCCCTCAAGAGAATTTATTTTCCTAATGTGCTTCCCTACTGGGATGTTACCAAAAAAAAAAAAAAAAAAAAAAAAAAAAGCCTAAACAGCCTGCAGGAAAGAACAATACCCAACTACAGCTTCTCCAGCCATGTCCCACCAAAGACTTTGAAAAACAAAATAAAAGGAAAGGCATTTGTAAAGTTAACAGCCAAGGGGACATAGGCACACTTTATGACTAATATATAATTATAGTACCTCCCCACAGTCCTTACCACTATATTACTAAGGCATATTTGCCAGAGTTCCTTTGACCCAGTACATCATGTCTAGTTTTCAAAAGAATTGCAAGGTATATTATAGGGAAATGAAAAACAGAAGCCAGTTTAAAGAGACAAAGCAAGCGTCAGGACCAAACTCAACTATGGTAGGTATGTTGGGATTATTAGACAATGAATTTAAAATAACTATGATTTGTATGATAAGGGATCTAATGGAATAAATAGACAGTATGGAAGAACAAATGAGTAATGTAAGCAGCAGAGAGATGGAAATTCTAATGAAAACCCCAAGAGTACTAGAGATTAAAAGCACTGTAACAGAAATGAAGAATGCATTGACCTATTAGTAGATTGGACATGGCTAAATAAATAATCTCTAAACTTTAAGATAGGCATGCAAAAATTTTCAAAAATAAAAAGTAAAGAAAAAGATTGAAAAATAAATACCAAACAGAATATCCAAGAACTATGGATAGCTACAAAAGATGTAACATGCATGTAATATATATATATGAAATATAAAAATCTATATTTATATATATATAAGAAAACAATAATGACTGAACATTTCTTTAAATCAATGTCTAACATCAAGCCGCACATTCAGGAAGCTCGGAGAACAACAAGGAGGGTAAATGGAAAATACAAACCAAAGCCTACACCTGGTCATATCATAGTCCAACAGCAGAATATAAACAATAAGAAAACAAATCTTGAAACAAGACAGAGGAAAAAAAAAAAAAAACACCTTCCTAGAGAAGAATAAACTTTAGGATTTTATTCAACTCTTTCACAGAAACCATGCCAAGAAAAGAGTGAAGTGAAATATTGAAAGGGTTGGGAGGGAAATCCCAACTACCTAGAACTCTGTATCCTGCAAATTTATCTAATAAACATGGAAAAACAAGGACTTTCTTAGACAAACAAACACTGAGATAATTCATTGTCTGTAGGCCTGCTTTGCATGAAGTGTTTAACAAAAAAAATAGCTCCTCAAAAAAAAAAAGTAAATTGTATAGATTAGAAATTCAGACCCATATAAAGAAAGAAAAGGCACTGCATAAGAAATAAGTAAAAATAAATAAAAACTTTCACCATTCTTACACCACTTTTAAAAAACAAATATATGCATATTTGTTGTAAATATGTAAAAAGTGGAATGTGTGTACAAAATATGTGTATAACATATGTGCAAAAGTGGAATAAATGACAATAATGACACAAATGACAGGAGGGGAAAATTGGACAGTTACACTAAGTAGGAAGCAATATGGTGCTATTCGAAGAGGATTAATTGGCAAAGTACAGAGGACTTTTAGAGAAGAAATTACTCTGTATTGTACCATGATGCAGATTTATCATTATACACTTCTTAAAACTCATAGAATTTACAATCCCCAAAGTGAATCCTAATGCAATCTATGGTCTTTGGGTAATAACATGTCAATGTAGGTTTATCAATTGTCACAATTGTACCACTCTAGTGAGGGATGTTTATAGTGGGGCAGGCTGTGTATGTATGTGATAAAGGGATATAAGAAATATTTAAATATATTCCTCTCAAGTGTGCTATGAAACTAAAACTGCTCTATGAAACTATTCTATTTAAAGGAAAAGAAATCAAGAAAAATCAACTGCTGGTTTTTCTGGCTTTGGATGAGAAGCCAAAATAGGTGTAGCACTAGTGCTTGAGATTTGTGTAAGATATAATCTAGTCTTATCCAATCAAATAAAATATAATCCATGCTGAAATTTTAAATTGAAACTATTTGTTATCATTAGTAGTAATAATAGTAATAGACTAATTTAGCCCTTTAGGAAGAAAATAACTACCTTAAAAGATACTGTCTTAGACTAGTCTGACTCAAGCCCTTCTGCCGATGGACAGGTCATTAGAGCAAATTACCATTCATTTATTCATTGAAGAAGAACTTATTTGATGTCAATGTAGCAGACATTTTATGGGGAGTAAATTAGACACATGAACTTTTACTGTCTGAGGCTAAGCTATTTGACTTTACTGTAATTTTTTTCTCTCTCTGTTTCCATTTCTAGTCCTATTAGAGGCATGTGCTCACTCTGGACCTAGACTAGATTAAAATTTTATCTGTGCTTTTACTGTGTGAGTACAAACAAGTTAATTTGAGTTTTCTGAGCCTCAGTTTCCTCATCAGTAAAACTGGTACAATATGACTTATTTCCTCAAGTTGTGTTGAAGTTGAAATTAAAATAGTTGACCATTGGTGTGTGGCACTCAAGCTAAAGTGGTTACTGATTCATTCCTGCTAACTCTAGGCATCCTATGTGGACCACCCATGGGTGTTAATTAAGGTGTAGCTCTTCACCCCAGAGAAAGGTAGGGAAATGGGTGGAATGCAGGTCAGGATTTATAAGGCCAGTGTCGACATAGGACTTCACTCCGTCTTGGGCTGCACACCAGAGAAGCCACGCATCGGGTGAACACACAGAGAGCAATGCTACCTCCCAAGGATAAGACAGGATTCCAGTTCTTGTGAGGCAGCCACAAGAGTGAAGAAGACATGGTGGTGGAGTTTGTGTTCCAAGAGGTGGAGAAGCTGCAGGTGCCATGGCCACAAACCTGTATCCTAAGAATCTATAAAAAGATTGCAATAACTCTCTACCTTACCTGTTATAGTAGACATCCTTAAAGAGACTGAAGTTAAAATAATACTGAATAGCTTCATAAAAAAAAATCACAAGCATTTTAGGAGCTTTGCCAGAGATTCAGAATGGTAGTGAAAGAAATTAGTTCTTGTGCAATGAAACAGTGAGCCTGAGGAACTGAAATTGAAGAAGTGCAACTCCAGAAAGTGCAACAGGATTGCTCTTCAGAAGGAAGGTAAATGACAACTGAAAAGCCTCCAGTCGTAAGACCCAGACCACAGACAGAAAAAAAAAGCACAGAGCACTTTCAGAGATTGAGATCTCCAAAGTGTTACAAAGTTGGGAGAAGAGAAATGAAAGAATGTGGTGCCACCAAGTGTCATCAGCTTATCTTCAAACTGTGAATCTTCTGTTTATGGCCATGTTCAGATCCCATCGCTGTCTGTGGACTCGTAGAGATTCCTGGTGGAGGACCCATTGTTCCACACCAGAAACATGGAAAGGCTCTTTAGGACAGATCACAGGTCAGTCAAGAAGGGGCTGTGGCTCAAAGCAAGAAGCATAAATCTTTCCATAAGACAACATACTTCATGAGTGGAAGACTGGTGAGAAGTCCTGCTTTGACCAGCGAGAAATCGCATGGGCCCTCTCCAAAGATGAAAACCAAAGGCCACCATCAGAAGATGACACAAAACAGAAATGACCTGCTAGTGTTGTCCAGAAAGAGAAAGAAAGGACAGCAGCATCAATAAGTTTTTACCCCTCTTGGATATGGCTTCAGAAAAACACCTTAAAAAGTCAAAGCCCAAAGACTCAGAGAAAACCAAATCAGACAAAAGTCAAGGCTAGACAACATAGACATTGGAAAGGGACAGGATGCCTGTTTCCCAAGGCAAAAAAGATTTCTAATAACATAAAGATTCAATAAGGGAAACTATGAACTTCTAACTTGGGTAAATAGCCAGTTGGACTCCTATGTGAATTTGAGGAGACAGATATGAATAATGAATTTGAGCAGCCCACTGTGTGTATCTCAGCCATGACTAGTCCTAGAAGAAAAATAAAAAGACTGAAAAATTTAGACACTACACTTAGGAAAAAAGGAGGAAAGAATGATTCTAAAACCACTGGTAAAACTTGGATCAGTTCAGAAATAAACTAAGGTAAACAAAAAGAAGCCAGCTGCAGCAGTTTGAACCTCATTCAGCCAAGCTGAAAATGGTCCCTATACCAGTATTTCCAGACCTCCCATTTCTCAGGACACAAGGTGATCGCCATTCACTTCCATCCACCTCGTGACTCATGTCGTCCTTCAAAGCAAAGTGAAAAGCACTCTTCACCCTGGGACCAAGAAGAAGCTGGATCTGCTGTAAACTGAATTAATTCTAACCTTCAGACACGTTCTCATTCTAAATATTCCACTACTCCAAAATGATGGCCAGGCACTAACCTTGCATACCAATATTTAAAAGCATCAGTTCAATCTTTGAAATGAAATGAATCTCCTATCTTGTTCTAGAACCAGTTTTGAAGAGATGTATGCCTCAACAGCTTTATCACCTAGAGAAATACAATCATGTACCAGAAATACAATCATGTACCGGTTGAAGAAATAGATCAATTATTAAAAATGCACTGTCATCAAAACTTTAAACTTTCATAAAAGGGTGGAAAACCATGCATTGTTAGGGAATGTACTTGTGTTTCAGGATGTCTGAGAGCAACAGCTGTGAATGCTGAGATGAATAGATATTCATCTCCACATACCAATTAGCCCAAAAGCTGAAAAGTAAAAATTGTCTCCGTCAACTCTATGACCAAACCACCTTATCATGTTTGAAGAGGGCAAGAGAAGATTGGGATAGCAGGAGCAGCTGATCCGCAAAAGTCAAGATGCAGCCAGCCCCTTATCACACAGGAAGCAGTCACGCTTCCTTCAACAACAAGAGAAGCAGCAGTTCCTTTATCCCCATGCCTCAGAGACTAGTCTGTGCCTGCCTGAGCATCAGTGGTATCTATTTGGTGAAGGCAGTCAGCAGCATGTAACTGGCTGCCAAGAAAATTGCCCGGATGATGTCTAAGAGAATCCATGATTTCAAGAACAGATTCTCCTCATGATAAAATGAGGGGTTGCCTTGGAGATGGGATTTGCAAAGAAGAAATACAAGACCATGAGGGTTGGGGAATGGGACTTTCAAAGGAGAGTAAAGTCTTTTGTGGAATTGTTTGGGTTTTGAATCCTGCACCTGTGACCCTGTATTCCATAACCAGTCTCCCTGAATGGAGAAAGTGTCAGAATTCTGAAGAGGGGAAGCCTCAGTCTCATTGAGGATTTTAAAGTAAATTATGTTTTTATTGTTAGCTTGCCTCTTTGTAAACAATAAGACATAGTTTTAATTAATAACTGTCTCTAGACTGTATATACTAAAAATATTAAACTGGGTATGGTTGGGCAAGGCTGTAATCCCAGCTTTTTGGAAGGCTGAGGCAGGAGGATTGCTTGAGCCCAGGAGTTTGAGGCTGCTGTGAGCCATGATCCTGCCATTGCCCTTCAGCTTGGGAAGCAGTGAGATTCTGACTCAAACAAATTGTTGAGATATATGTTTGTATATCTGTTTGAGATATATGTTTGTGTGTGTGTGTGTGTGTGTGTGTGTGTATATATATGTAATCTGTTTATATGTATACTTAAATCATATAGTGTCCATTGCAGTGCAGGTCTGTTTGAGTAATACTGTTCTCTTAATCACTAACTTGTCTGTGTGTCTTTTCAAACCAGTCTCATTACACTATTTGATAAGCATATGTCCCACCCTCTCTGAGGACAAAGTCCTGCATCATTCGTCTTTGTATCCCTGATCTGGTTTGTGGTGAGTAATCAATAGATAGGTGTTGAATGATAATGTATGTGTGTGCAAATATATAGTATTTTTTTTTGGTTTTGCTTTTTTGCTTTGATATGTAACTTTATGTCCTTTTTGTCTTTTATCTATCAAAAACATAAAGGTAGCCAATTCATACACAGAACCCCTTCCAGTTCATCTTCTATAATTAACTTGTAATTTAGAAGGCCAACTCCTCTCTTTAATTGACATGTTCTTTTTTAAAGGATGATGAAACTATTGTACTTCTATTTTCTTTGTTGTTTTTCTTCTCAATTTTCTTTGTTATTTCTGTAATTTCTTCTTCAAATATGGGACTATGTAAAACCTATTATTATCAGAGTAAGACCCCTGAAACCCAAAGGGAATTGCAGAAGTGAGGTGCAATAACCCAACAATAGCCTATGCAGAATAATGATGGAAGACATACAGGATGGAATTTAAAACATATTCTCAGCAGATGTCAACACCAGATGTGCCCAATCACCATACCTACTACCTTGGCTCTACTTAAGATTACCAGAATTCAGAAACATAAGAAATGAAATAAATGAGAAATGAGGGGCACATTAAGTTAAATATAACTGGATTTTTGCTATCCTGATAGAATAAGAGCTGAATATAAAAATAAAGTTGTGTCATAGAGATGAATAGAGAAAGCTATATTCCTTGAATATTTAAGTTAGTGGAATGGGATTCATACCAGTTACAAATAGTTGCTGGTGACTTTATTGTGTCCTCCCTTAACAACCAGAAAATCAATATTTATCGAGTCCCTGTGTTTAATGAGTATAGTATTAGTATACTTTTCACAACTGCAAAATGAAAAGCCACACTTTCTTTGAAACTGGAAGACTATTCAGGAGGATAGTTTACATGCTAAGGAACAAACTTAGAAGTGTGGTTCTTCAGTCATAATTTTTCAAGGGTAGTTTGGAAAAAGTGCTTCTTGGGTCTGAATTTACTTTTTTTTGAGATGGAGTCTTGCTCTGTCTCCAGGCTAGAGTGCAGTGGCGCAATCTTGGCTCACTGCAACCTCCACCTCCTGGGTTCAAGCGATTATTCCGCCTCAGTCTCCCGAGTAGCTGGGACTACAGGCCCGTGCCACCACTCCCGACTAATTTTTGTATTTTTGGTAGAGACAGGGTTTCATCATGTTGGCCAGGATGGTCTCGATCTCCTGACCTTGTTATTTGCCCACCCCGGCCTCCCAAAGTGCTGGGATTACAGGCGTGAGCCACTGTGCCCAGTCTGAACGTACTTTTAGTTAACAATTTTCTTTAGCACCATTGCTTTAAATGGCATTTCCCACATATAACTGTAAGTTCAACAGCACACACAATAAGCAATTTGTATCTATTCTTTTTTTCTTTTTTTTTTTTTTAATTTTTATTGCATTATAGGTTTTGGGGTACATGTGCAGAACGTGCAAGGTAGTTGCATAGGTACACACATGGCAGTGTGTTTTGCTGCCTTCCTCTTCTTCACCCACACTTGGCATTTATCCCCAGGCTATCCCTCCCCAGCCCCCCCCACTGTCCCTCCCCCATTCCCCCCAATAGACCCCAGTGTGTAGTAGACCCCCTCCCTGTGTCCATGTGTTCTCATTTTTCTCACCCGCCTATGAGTGAGAATATGCAGTATTTCTTTTTCTGTTCTTGTGTCAGTTTGCTGAGAATGATGTTCTCCAGATTCATCCATGTCCTTACAAAGGACACAAACTCATCATTTTTGATTGCTGCATAATATTCCATGGTGTATATGTGTATCTGTTCTTAAATACCTCTCAAATACATGACTTTTAAGGTCATGTCCCTTGTAATTTTCTATTTAGAGAACCACAGGTATGTTTTAGCTTATTTATAAAAAACTGTGGTTTTTAATTTTTTAGTTTCAAACCATTTATGTTTACAAGAAGTTAAATTACCTTGATCAAATCAGGCTACAAAAGAAATGTTAGGATTGTCCATATTTATAACTGGTACCTCGCCTGTGTTTGTAAACAGTCAGAAAATAATGTACCTCTTAATAAACCTGAAAAATAGTAGGACCAAGAAAATGGCTATTGAATGAATAAAATGAATACATATATATTAATTAAAATGAGTTAATATTTAGGATGCATATTTGAGAACTGAAGGATTGTAGAGATTTAATAAATTTACTTTCTTCAGAAAAATTATTAGGCAAAAATGCAAATATTTTTTCACTTGCAAGTGGTAACATACATTGTCTTCTTCCAGCCTGATATTTGATTATATATCACAGTAATTACTGGAAAAATCATAGAATGGAAGAAATTAGGTAAAAATAGTGATATATAAAGAGTGTTTTGAATAGTGCCTACACATAAGTATTGTATGTTCTGACTATTTTTATTGCCACTGCTGTTAATACTACTGACAATACTACATCCTTACATCTGCAAAAATGTAAAAATTTCAAGAATTTAAAGTTTGAAAATTCAAAATCTGCTTCAAGACTCTATTTGAATATGACATGATTATCTATGTAGCAAACCCCCAAAATCTACAAAAATACTCTTAGAACTCATAAGTATTATAGCAGTGTCATAGAATATATGATCAACATATAAAAATTAATTGCTTTCCTATATACCAGCAATAAATTTTTGGAATTGGAATTTTTAGAAATACTGTTTACTATAGTATCAAAAATGAAAGTACTTGGAGATAAATCTGTCTATCTATCTATCTATCTATCTATCTATCTATCTAATATCTAATATACTGAAAATAACAGAATGCTGATGGAAGATCAAAGATGATTTAAAGAAATGAAGAAATATTTTGTTCTCATAGGTGGGAAGGCACAATATTGTTAAAATATTATTTTTTCTTAACTTGGTCTATAGATTCAATGCAATCTCACTCAAAATTGCAGCAAGCCTTTTTTGGGTATTGACAATCTGGATTTTATAAGTTATATAGAAACATAAATTATCTGCAATAGTCAACACAATACTGAAGGAGAACAGCAGCATTGGAACAATCACATCACCTGATTTCGAGACTTACTATGAAGCACGGTAATTCAGAAAACATGGCATTAGTAAAATAATAGACACATAGATTAATGGAACAGAATAAAGAGCCTAGAAATTAGACTCTCACAAATGTAGTAAAATAAATTGTTACAAAGTCACAGGCAACTGAACAAAAAAGGTTAGACTTTTTAACAAACGGTTTTGAAACAATTGGAAGTTCGCATGCAGAAACAATGAACACGTACAGAAACAATGAACTTCTATCTGAATAAAAAATCAACTCAAAGATTGATTATGGACTTGTATGTAAAATTCAAAGCTATAAAGTTTCTATAAAAAAGAAAAAAAAACAGAAAATAAATCAAATATGTCCTCGAGTTTGCTGATACATTTATAGATACAAGACCAAAAGTGCAAAATCCATAAAAGAAAGAGAAAGAAAAAAGACAAGTTGAACTTTATAAAAAAGACAAATTCCTGTTCTGTAAAAGATGCTGTTAACAGAATTAAAACAAAGTACAGATTGGGAGAAAATATTTGCAAAAAACATACATGATAAACATATTTTTTAAAATCACTTAAAATAGACAAAATATCTGAATAAAAAGTTCACCAAATAAGATATTTAGATTTCAACTAAGAATACGAAAATATAAACAGTATAATTTTTCATTAGAAAATTCAAATTAAAACAACAAATAGATACCTCTAAAGACCTATTCAAATGGCTAAAGTTAAAAAAAAAAAAAAACTGACACTTAAAATTGCCGTCAAAAATGAGAAGTAAGAGTAACTCTCACTCACTAAGAGCAGGTTACTCTCCCTTACTGCCAATAAATGTGCAAACAGGTACAGTCCTTTGGAACAAACTTTGACAGTTTCTTACAAAGTTAAATGTAATGTTACCTTAGAAACTAGCAATCATTCTCCCAGGAATATACTCAAATGATTTGAAATATTTTTTTTCACACAAAAACCTGCACACAAATTTTTATAGCAGTATAATTTGTAATAGATAAAAAGTAGAAACAATGAAGGTGCCATTCAGTGGTTGAGTAGATTAACTGTGGTATATCTATACAATGGAATACAGTGAAAACAATTGATGAAAAAAAGAATGTGCCAATTAAGTGATGTAAATACATGGATGCATTTTAAGTGTATATTGCTATGTGAAATAATTCAGTCTGTAAAGTCTATATAATGTATAATTCCATTTACATAACATTCTGTAAGTGCCAAAACTGTAGAGAAAGTAAACAGATAAGTATTACACATTTGGCAATGAAGAAGGTTTAGCAGGTGAAACACAGAGAATATTTTAGGATAGTAAAATTATTTCCTGTGATACTCACATGATATATAAGTGACATTAGGCATTTGTCAAAACTCACAGAACTTTACAGCAAAAAGATTTAAATCCAATGTGTCCAGGTTATGAACAACAATGTAGGAGTCTGAGAAATCCAAAGACAGAATAAAGATTTTAACAAATGTATGTGACTGTATTTCTTTTTTTTTCCTTTGAGACGGAGTCTCATTCTGTCCCCCAGGATTGAGTGCAGTGTTGCAATCCTTGGCTCATTGCAATCTCCACCTCCTGGGTTCAAGTTATTCTCCTGCCTCAGCCTTCTGAGTAGCTGGGATTACAGGCACGTGCCACCATGCCTGGCTAATTTTTGTATTTTAGTAGAGGCAGAGTTTCACCATGTTGGTCAGACTGGTCTGGAACTCTTGATCTAGCAATCCTCCCGAAATGTATGGAGCAGCTTTACCAGAGGGTGAGGGGGAAAGGTGTTGATCCAAATGTGTTAGAAAATGAATAAAATTTGTAATATTAAAGACAAAAGAACTGTACATAAGTACTGCTGTAGTTATTAAAGGTGTTTCCTAAAAGGCATGTGTTAACAATTATAAAACCAACATGCATATGTAAAAGAAGCAAAAACTGTATAACAGATAGCAAATGGCAGGAGCCTGTGTTCTTGCTGTTGGAGCAGAAGATTAGAGTAAGCAAGGGGAGAAGACTAGAATGATCTATATGGTAATTATTAGGGTTGGTGACAATATAAACTTATGTTTAGCTTAGTATAGAAACATGTTAATACACAAAATATATATTTATAGATATGTGCATAAAGACCCATGATTACATACTATATATATTCTTACTCTGTCAGCTAAGAGCCTCGAAGAAAGGACACCCCAGTAGCAATGAGCATACCTAGAGTCCACATTTTGGTTCCTAACATCATTCTGCAGTTAAAAAGACCCAGAATACTTTGGAGAAACATATGATTTTAGGGCTGAGACAAGGAATAAACAAGATGAGATCAGAGTATTTTCTTATACCAGAAAGTAAGAAAGCGTTCAAAGAAACCATGATTATGGAATTTTTTCAAAGGAACACAGAAGCCAATTAAAGGAGCTTCCAATGGCCAAAGCTATAACAATTCAGGCGGTGAATAATACAAGTCACTATCAGATTACAACACAAAATAAATATTTATGAACCCATATTAATATAAATAAATGATTGAGTAAATAAATCAGGGGAAATAGTCAACTCCTCCATATAGCGCGCCATATAATTTATGTAAATACTCTGTTCTTCAAAAGAGGGAGCCTACCTCCCAACCCCATAAGTGTAGGCTGCACATAGTGACTTGCTTCTAAAAACTATGGGAATGAGGAGAATGAGAAGAAAGAATACTTTATAATGAAGAAATCTGACAAACTCAACCAGGTGATCAAGTTTAATATTAATTATAATTTCATGTCAATAGTACGTGCCTTTACTAGGATGTGATGAAAAATAGCACACTGGTCTTCCTCTCCAAAATCCCAAACCCTATTTTAGTCATTAAAAAAAAAAATGCAGACAAATTCCATAAGAGGGGCATCCTGCAAAATACCTGACCATTATTCTTCAAAACTATTAATGTCATCAAAACTAAGGGACATCTGAGAAACTTTTACAGCCAAAGAGAACCTAGGGAGTCATGATGACTACATGTAAGGTAGTATCCTCAATACATTCCTACAGCAAAACAAGGATATTAAGTAAATACTAAAGGTAAATGAAGATTGACTAAAGAATTAATATTAGTTTATTAATTTTGGCAAATGTACTATGTTAACCTAAAATGTTAATAATTGGGAAAACTGGTTGTGAATTAAATGACAACTCCCTATACAACTTTTATAAAAATGTAAAACTATTCTTTTTTTTTTCTTTTTTTTTTTTTTTGAGACAGAGTTTCACTCTTGTTACCCAGGCTGGAGTGCAATGGTGCGATTTCGGCTCACCACAACCTCCGCCTCCTGGGTTCAGGCAATTCTCCTGCCTCAGCCTCCTGAGTAGCTAGAATTACAGGCACGCACCACCATGCCCAGCTAATTTTTTGTATTTTTAGTAGAGACAGGGTTTCACCATGGTGACCAGGATGGTCTCGATCTCTTGACCTCGTGATCCACCCATCTCGGCCTCCCAAAACTATTCTTTAAAATGTTTATGAAAAAGTTACTGGAAGTTTGAGTCATTTCATAAAAACAAATTAACCAATTAATGCAAAAAAGATAAAAGTGAGAATGTAGGGAAAGAAAAGGATATAAATCAATGTATGCAGGTCATGTAATTTCCCCAAGTTGCTTTGCTAAACATCTTGCAAATATTAAGGAATTTGCCAACTTTGTGTCTTATAACTTTATAAAAAGAACATGGCTATTTCCAAATTTTAAATTAATAAATTTAGTAAGAGAGTTTGAATAACCTAGTATCAAAACTGCAACAAATAATATTAAAAATTTAAACCTAGACTTGTTTAATTTTTCATTTTATGTATATATATATATATATATATATATATATATATATATACATACATAAAATTTGCCATTTCAACCAGTTTTTAGAGAATAGTTTAGATAAATTAATTACATTCTCATGTTGTATATCTGTTATCCATTATTTCCCAAGCATTTTTATCACTCCAAATACAAGCTCTGTATTCATTCTCCTATCCTTCCAACCGTTGGTAATTTCTAACCTTTTTAGAAATTAGTTTGCCTCTTCTAGATATTTATTATATAAGTGAAATCATGCTACAGATATTCTTTTGTGTGTGGCTTATCTTACTTAGCATAATGTTTTTAAGGTTTATCCATGTTTTAGCATGTATATAAATTTCATTTATTACAGCTGAATAGTATTTTATTGAATATATATTCCACATTTTTTATTGTTTACCCATAATGTAAACTTGGTTTATAATTCTATGTAAATTTAATGATCAGCTTTTGGATTTATGAAAAAAAAAAGGCTTTTGGGAATTAGAAATTTAGGGATTATATTAAATATACAGACTGATATTATAATTAGTTTTGACACCTTACTTCTATTAAGTATTTCTCCTTATGAACACAGGTTATTCTTCAATTAATATTAGGTCTTCTGAAATTTATTTTAGCAATGTTTTAGTTTTGCTGTGCAAGTATTTAACCTTGTGGTTAAACATATTTTATTATATTATATACTATTGTAAATGCCATTGCTTTTTAATTTTGTTTTTCAGTTTGTTCATTATGGGAATATGGAAATACAACTTATTTGTATGTGTTGGTTTCATAATACTTGACTTTGCTGAATTCATTCATTTGCTCTAGAGGATCCTTTTGTGAATTACTCAGGATTTTCTATAAATAGAATTTGCCACCTGCGAATAGAGATAGTTTTACTTATTTCCAATTTAGATGTTTTGCATTTATTCTCTACTTGTAACTGCTGTAGCTAGAACATCCAATATAATGTTGAATATCAATGACAGAAGCAGGTATTCTTGTCTTGTTTCTGATTTAGGAGTAGAGACTGCAGTTGTGGACCAATGAATATGATGTTAGTAATGCATTTTTTTTAAAGTACATTAATGTATTTTATCATGTTTTGAAAATTCCAATATATTGTTAGTTTTCAGAGTGTTATCATAGAACAGCATTTGGTTTTTTGAAACGCCTTTTTTATATCAATTGAGATAATTTTTTTTATTTCCATTAATGTTGCATCACACTGATTGATGTTCTATGTTGAACCATGATTATTTTCTGGGATAATACATTTCACCTGATGATGATGTATAATACCATTAAGATACTGTTGGATTCAGTTTAATATTATTTTTGGGAGGGACATTTTTACTTTTATATCTATAGGGGATATTGATCTGTAGTATTCTTTCTTTTGATATTTTTTGTTTCTGAGCCTTGTTGGACTTACCAAAGGAGTAAGGAACTGTGGCCTACTCTGCTGTTGTTTGGAAAAGTTTGAGAAGTATTCCCATTTATTCTGCTTTAAATGTGTTATAAAATGTAGTGTCATAATAAAAGAAATTGAGATATAATAAGGTCAACAGATCAGAAGATATTTTTCATTGAAAAGAAAATATGTTATAAAGAGGGATGTACAGAGAGGTAGCAAGGGTCTCTCACGAGGCAGAGCAAGGTTAGGAGCCATGGACAAGAGACTTTATTGTATGAAAATGAATGGGCAAAGCAAAGTAAGCAGGTTTACTTGCTAATTTGAATAATTTCAGTGGGATCTGGGACATAGGGACTGTCCCTGGTGGTCTGATACCTATCTCTGGGGTAATTAGGATTGATGGATAGTGGTCAGATGTGTTTGGGCAGGAAAAATGAAGGTGTGGGTTCTGGATTGGTTGCTTGGTATTTGAAAAGCATGATTGCAGGTGAGTTGCTTACTATCTCAAGGAACCAGTCAACCCTGGGAAGAGCAATTCCTCCAGGACCAGTAAGACCCCAGATGTTAAAGCATAAGAGTACAGAAAGGAAAATGTTTGATAGAATTCACACATGAAGCCATCTGGTCTTGGATTTTTTTTTTCTTTCTTTTTTTTTTTGTCGGGGGAGCGGGGCTTTTTAGAAGACTTTTTATTACTCATTCAATGTTTTCATTGAGATTTTCTTTATCTTGAGTCCTTTTAGGTAATTTTGTGTGTTTCTAAAAATGTATCCATTTCATTTGGTTTAACAAATTTGTTGGTGTACAATTTTTCTGAAATATTGTTGTGTAATTCTTTTTATATTTGTAAAGTTAATACTAATGTTTTCTGTTTAAATTAATTGTGCCTTCTCTCTCTCTTTGTTTTGCTGGTATAGCTAAAGGTTTGTCAATTTCATTGATCTTTCTCAAAGAACCAAGTTTGGCTTTTCTTGATTCACATTGTTGATTTTCTGTTCTCTATATTTCCTCTCTAGTCATTTCTATTTCTGCCTTTATGCTAGGTTTTACTTCAGTATGCTCTTCCTCTTGTAGCTTCTTAAAAGGCAAAGTAGGGCTATTGATTTTAAATCTTTGTATTTAATATAGATGTTTGCTGCTATAAATTTCCTTGAGTACTACTTTCTTCATAGCCTATATATTTTGATGTGCCGTGTTTTTATTTCCCTTTTTTTTTTTTTTTTTTTTTTTTGAGACGGAATTTCACTCTTGTTACCCAGGCTGGAGTGCAATGGCACTGTCTCGGCTCCCTGCAATCTCCGCCTCCTGGGTTCAGGCAATTCTCCTGCCTCAGCCTCCTGAGTACCTGGGATTACAGGTACACACCACCATGCCCAGCTATTTTTTTTTTTTTTGTATTTTTAGTAGAGACGGGGTTTCACCATGTTGACCAGGATGGTCTCGATCTCTTGACCTCGTGATCCACCCGCCTCGGCCTCCCAAAGTGCTGGGATTACAGGCGTGAGCCACCGCGCCTGACTGGTGTTTTTATTTTCAATTGTGCCTAAGTATTTTCTAAATTTCCCTGTGATATCTTCCAACACACATTTGTTGTTTAAGACTATGTTATTTATTTTACAAATATTTTTGAATTATTTTCTTCTTTTACTGATTTCTATCTTAATTCCATTCTAGTCATAAAATATATCTTGGATGATTTTGATATTTTTAAATTGATTGAGACATATTTTGTACCTTGATACATGCTAGTGTAGTAAAGTCTCCAGTTATTACTGCATCACTGTCTATTAGCAACCTCAATTCTGTCAGTTTACTTCCAAGATTATACACTCTGTTATTTGATGCAAATACATTTATAATTATTATATTGTCTAGATGAATTGAACGTTATATCCATATATAAGGCCTTTCTTAGTCTCCTGCAACGGTTTTGACTTAAAGTCCAGTTTGTTACTAGTTCAGCGACTTCAACATTCTTTTCATCAATATTTGCATAGCATATCATTCTTCATATTTTCTTTTGTATCTAAATGTGTCTTTGGAGCTAAACTGAGTCATCTATAGAAAATACATGTATAGTTCAGCATCTCTCACTCTGTGTCCCCTCTAGAAATCAGGTTCTGCATAGAGAAACAATAGTGTGCTGTTTGTTGTTTTGTTTTGTTTTTAATATTGAATCATACAGTAGCCCATTTATTCAGTGACTTTCCTAAAATATTTGTGCATAAAGTGTATGCCTTGTCATGTGTGATAATGTGAGAATTTTTATCCCTTAGAAAGAAGTCTCTATCCCTTAGCTTGTGTTCAGCTAATGTTCTTTTTTTTTAATTCTACCAAACATTTATTTATTTACTTACTTACTTACTTATTTTTATTGCATTTTAGGTTTTGGGGTACATGTGCAGAACATGCAAGATAGTTGCATAGGTATACACGTGGCAGTGTGATTTGCTGCCTTCCTCCCCTTCACCCACATCTGGCGGGTGATGAACAATGAGAACACATGGACTCAGCTAATGTTTTGACAGAAATTTGCTTGAACAACAGGAAGAAGAAAACAAATACAAAACCTCTCCCAGTTTTTGAACATTGACTCTGTGTTGGATCACTCCTAACACTACTCAGCTTGCACTGAATCTACCTATCACTATAAGGAGAAAGCTTATCATCTTCTCCATGAAGATGTCCATTTAACTTATTATGCTTTTTACAAAGGCAGAGTCTCACTGTGTCATCTAGCCTGGTCTCAAACTCCTAGCCTCAAGCTTTTCTCCTGCCTCAGCCTCCCAAAATGCTGTGATTACAGGTGTGAGCCTCTACATCTAGCCTGATTGTCTATTTTTTTTATACAGCCTCATCTTTCCAATATTATTTATTTGTACTCTTCTGATCTCCTTTGAACTGTGCTATATATAGCTATACAAAATTTAATTTTGTTCCAATAACTCACCTTACATAAAATCTCTGGATGTAGTACCTCTGTTTCTTCTGTAAAGAAATGACTTACTCTCACACCAGCTATGTCCTACTGACCTGCATCTCCCAGAATGTACTTCTCTAATGCTCAGCTGCAGAACTCGAAGTCTTCACATGCATCTGCAACTTGTTTACTAGTTCCTCCCTCCTTTCACTGCAGCTGCATATCCATGTTCATTGTTCCTGTATACTCACACCTCTGAGACTGATGCTATGGGAGTCTGGCTTCTCCAACTACTTCTGAATTCAGAGAAAGTGTCACAGTCCAGGGTATTGGCTTAATTTTCTAGCACTGTCTAAAGGGTCCAGGTGAGACAACCTAGAAGGTTAAGTGGTTAAACTCCTCATGGTGGTAAAACCTAGCCATAGGAGATAAAACTTGGAATAGATCTGGCAGGTAAGTTTCTTCTCTGACATCCCTCAGACAAACTGTTATACATATGTTGAGGTTCAGTGCACTATCTTTATGAAAGTGTCATAGACTGATAAATGGTGCTTTCCTGAGAAGTGTGGTTACCTCAGTAACATATCATCTTGTATTCATTTCCCTCCTTCTCCACCTCATTCACTTCCCCTGTTGTTTTTTACTGTGGTTTATCTGGGATTATCTCTTTTCCATCTAATTTCTAGATTATACATTTTGATTCAGGCTCTATTTTCATGGAAACTGAGGCGCAGAGATGTTAAGTAATTGGTAAAGCTGTATGATTCTACCATATGAATGCTTAACCACTGGGATAGACTGCTTCAGAGTTCCTTTAATATGTTTCCCATTACCTTGTATATCTTGTCATGTCCTTATTTATAACCTATATAGTAGTTACTCAATATTTTCCAGGAGCTCCCTGAAAGCAGGCTGCAAGTATTCCTTGTTAAGTCTTGCGTTACCAGGCCTAGCACAATACCTGCCATATATAAGTACTAAGCAAATATTAATATAATTCATTAAATAGTATGGTAATTCCAGAAATTTTATCAGATTGTTTTGCTGTCAGGCCCATATTCTATGCTTGTACCAGACTGAATGATAATGAACCACCTGCTCAGGCCTAACTTCATGCCTTTTAGAATGTGTAATACTTAGTTTTTATTTAAAGGACTTGCTTACAGGAATATTATTCTTCGAAGTGAAAAACATCTTAAGAGAATTATGGGCAGAACCACATCTATCACTCAAGGTTCGATGCTGAAGAGAATTGTGGCTCCATATATTTAATTACCATTGGGAAAAATCAAAGAACTTCATCTTAATAAACTTAGTAATGTATATCATGGCATACTTTCTGCATTTAGTGCTTATTTCATTTGTGACTGAAATGTCTGTGCCTGCTCTCTCTGCCCACTAAATGCCCAATCATTCTCCAAAGCCCTGATTAAAAGACATTTTTTCGAGAAGGCTTTAAATGTGCATTTGCCCCATGAAGAATTCACTACTCACATTTCTTTTCTTCCAGAACATTTTGTTCACTTCTCTATTTTATCGATGACAATGGATTTATAATTGCATTTGTTGAAGTATAATATTTTTAGTCTCATAGAAGTTGATATTATTGTAGAATTAACCATGGATGTTGAAAAAGAATAGCATTCACAATGCTTAATTCTTCTTTTATTTGAGCGAGTGTATTTTTAAGTCAACAATCTGTGTGTAGTCATACATGTATCCAATCACTTTTCTTTTTTTTTTTTTTTACCACTTCTCCAATTAACTCAGGTAGCTCGGCTCATATACAGACTCTAAAAGCCAGATTGTAGTATAAGAAGAGTGAAAAATGTATGTTTAGAATTTTTATATATTAAATGATTAGGTAAAGCTTTAACAAATTAGTTTAGAAAAATTGCAAAGCTTGCTACCTGATAAAACCTACCTGTGTGAGTTGCATCTGAAAATGACCTCTCTTCCTTCGCTTCAATGCATATTTATTAATCTTGGGTCAAGTGGTTAAGACTCTATCCAGGACTATGGCATAGGAAGGTGGGAACCCAGAAAGAACCAAGTAGTTCACCTGGGTTAGGGAAAGATAGCTGACAGTCTGGGAAAACTGAAGCAGCTAACATTTGCAAGATAGATCACCTGAAGAGACGAAGTTGCACAGAAAGAGTCCTAAAAATCTGCAGAGGGTCCTCCCTGGGTATTCAGCACAGTCCTGATAAAAGCACGTATGTAAAGAAACTACCCATGTTTGAGAAAAGCAGCACCTAAAAGTGTTAGAGTAAACAGTACTCAGTCCTCATACAAGGCTGGGAATTTTGCCTGTTCCAACAGAAATAAATGGGAAGACTTATACATGATGAGAAATTGGGGAAAGTGTTCAGTGCCAGTCAGATAATCTCTAATTAACACATCCTAAAAACAAAACCTAAAGGATGAAACTGTTTCCTCATAACTGGACTACATACTACAGCAAAACTCTAGAATATTATCAAGAAACCAATATTCAACTGTCTAAAATTTATGATATCTGGCATACATGCATAATTATCAGGCATTCAAGAAGCTAGAAAATATGACCTCTGCTAAAGTGGAAAAAACAACAACAACAACAATCAATCAATCAAAACTCAGACTGACAAATGTTAGAATTCTCATAAAAAGACACCAAAGTAGTTACTGCATTAGTTCTGTGTTTCATATGTTCAAAACATTAGATATGAAAAATATTAAAAAGACCAAAATAAACTTACAGAGATAAAAGCTTTAACATTCAAGTTGAAAAATACACAGAATGAGAATAAATAAAGATCAAAAATTACAGAAGAAAAGATTAATGAGTTTGAAAACATGATAATAGAAACTAAAAATGAAACACAGCAGAAGAAAAAGAATTTTTTTTCTTTTTGAGACGGAGTTTCCCTCTTGTTACCCAGGCTGGAGTGCAATGGCGCAATCTCGGCTCACTACAACCTCCGCCTCCTGGGTTCAGGCAATTCTCCTGCCTCAGCCTCCTGAGTACCTGGGATTACAGGCACGAGCCACCATGCCCAGCTAATTTTTTGTATTTTTAGTAGAGACAGGGTTTCACCATATTGACCAGGATGGTCTCGATCTCTTGACCTCGTGATCCAACCGCCTCGGCCTCTCAAAGTGCTGGGATTACAGGCGTGAGCCACCACGCCCGGCCCAGAAAAAGAATTTTTAAATATAATTAAAGCTTCCTAACTGTAGGATAACTATAAGCAGCTACATATCCAAAAATCTCAATGAACCCCAAGCATAAGACACCTGAAGGGAGCTACACCAAAGTACACTGTAATCATATTGCTCAAAACCAACAGAAAAGAGAAAACGTTAAAAACAACTAAAGAAAAAAGACACATTACATTTATGCAAATTTCATTATAGATGGTGAAAAGGAGACAACAGTAAAGGAAGATTTTTAAAGTCTTAAAAGAAATGTAAACTGTCTGCCTAGAATTTCATAGGTAGTCAAACCATCAGCAGTGACATAGAATACTTAAACAATACTATCAAGTGGCTTGACCTAACTTAATTTCGTAGAACAGTCTAACCAAGAATAGCAAAATACACGTTTATCTCAAGCGCACTTAAAAGATTGATTAAGATAAAGGGTATTTTAGAACAAAAAGTCCAACTATCAATAATCTTATAAAAATTTAGGTCATAAAAAGTATGTTCTCTAACCATAATGAAATTAAATTAGGAATACATAACAAAGATTTTTGAAAAATCCGCAAATACAGGAAACTAAATAAGAGTTTGTCAGATACATGTAAGACAAACAAAATTAAAAGAAAAATTAAAAAGTATTTTGAATTGAATAAAAATGAATATACAAAATATCAAAAATTGCTGGTCACTACTGAAGCAATTCATAGATGAATTATATATCACTAAATGATTATATTAGGGGAAAAAAAGAGTCTTGAGTCATTGTACTCAGTTTTTTTTTGAAAATTAGCGTAAGAAGCCTAATTAATCCAAAAGTAAGCAGATAAAAATAAATAATAAAGATAACAGTGGAATTTATTGAAACAACATGTCAAAAATGTGTAGAGGAAATAAATGAAACAGAAAGTTAAGCCTATGAGAAGATTAATAAAATTGATGAGTCTTGAAGCTGGCTAATCACAAAATAGGGAGATGACACAAATGATCCATAACAGTAATGAAAAGGTAACATCACTACAGATTCTAAAGAAAGGATGTTAAAGGGATCATAAAGCAGCTTATTAGCAACTTTATGCAAACAAATATAAAAAATAAAATAGATTCATTTAAAGACAAAACTACCAAACTCATTCAAGAAGAAACAGATAAATTGCATAATCCTATATTTGTTAAAGACACAAAATACGTATTTAAATTTTTTCCACAAAATAAACTAGTGAAGTGTGCCAAACAATTAAGAACGAAATAATATAGATTGTATAAAAACTGTTCAAAAAAGTTAGAATGAAGACAATGTTTTCAGCTTCATTCCATGAGAATAGAATCATTCTGTTATCAAAATCGGATGAACAAAAATGGAGACTAATATTCCTCTTGAATATATATGCAAAAGTTCTAGGAAAAAAATGAAACAACACAGAATTAGCAAACAAAATCCAACCATATTATTAGGGTTAAGATATAATGACTGCATGTGATTTATTTCAAGAATGTAAGATTGTTTTAAAATTTGAAAATCTGTGTATCACAATATTAATGTAAAAAAGATAAGCCGTATGATTATACCAGTAGATGTACAAATAACATTTGACAAAATTCAACTTACTTTCTTGATAAAAAAACATTCAGCAAATAGGAAGAGGAGGGAACTTTGTCAGAAATTCATCATCTAAACACCCATGTGACTCATTCCTTAAACATTTGAGGGGAATAAAATCTGCAAGAAAATTTCAGTGTCTAAACATAATTTCATAGTACAACAAACTCATTTGTTTGTTAAATATGAAGCTGGATATGCTAAATCAATCTCTCCTCCCAACACATACTTTTTTCTCTCCTCTCTTTCCTCTCCTTCCCTTTTCTCATTTACCCCACCAACTCCTGCCTCCTCCCTCTCCTTCTCTTGTCCATTTCCTTCACATGTTTCAGCTTTTCTAGTACCTCTTCATCTATTTTATATTATTTTATTTTGAGATGGAGTTTGCTTTTGTTGTCCATGCTGGAGTGCAGTGGTTGAATCTCCACTCACTGCAGTCTCCACCTCCGCCTCAGCTTCCAGAGTAGCTGGGATAACATACACCTGACACTACCCAGACTAATTTTTGTATTTTTAGCAGAGATGAGGTTTCCCATGTTGGCCAAGCTGATTCCAAACTCCTGGCTTCAGGTGATCCACCTGCCTTGGCCTCCCAAAGTGTTGGGATTACAAGACTGTTCATCTCATTTTTAAATGTCTCAAATCTTCACCTCACTCCCAAGCCTTAACTCTTTCCCTCTTGGTGGAAAGCGGAATTTCAACTCCTCATCTGGATGCCTTGTTGCTTTTGGACTAATGGAGACCAGGTGGCTCTATTTTTAACTCATCAATTATGCCATATGCAGGTTTCTTCTAGAGAATGTATAAATACAAACCTTGTTGCTGTACTTGAGATGATCAAGCTTCTCTGTTCCTTTCTGTGCCACCTCTTCCCTCTTCTCCCCAGCTCTTTATGGGTGGGAGGCAGTGAGTGTGCACACTTAATGTATGTATTAGTCCTTTTGTATACTCAAACAGGAGTCAACAGCAACCAATCAGATTAGATAGCCTAGAATGAATGGCTGACCAATCAGAACAGGTGTTACTCTTATCCCAGAACATACCAGTTAAGTATTAGCTCTATAAATACCAGTTATGCATGTATATTCATTATTTAACTATTTGTTTAGTCATAATTCCATAATTGTACCATGTTTATATGAACTCAATTTATCTATGTAGGCTTTAATAACTTTTGTTGGAATAAAAAGTACATAAAACCAAAGTTACCATCTTAATAATGTATACATGTATAGTTCAATAGTTTTAGGTACATCCACACATCCACATTGTTATTTAACAAATCTCTAGAATATTTTCATCTTGTAAAACTGAAACTTTATACATTTAAATAACTCCCCAATTCCACCTCCCCATAGACTTTTGTTTCTATGAGTTTAACTACTATAGATAACTCATACAAATGAAATCAGACATTTGTCTTTTTGTGTTTGGGTTATTGCATTTAATGCAATGTCCTCAAGCTTCATCCATATTGCAGCATGTGTCAGAATTTCCCTTCTTTTTAAGGTTAAATAATATTCCATGTATATATGTAACATATTTTGTTCACCCATGTAGCTGTAGATGGACAAACAGGTTATTTCCACATCTTGGCTACTGTGAATAGTGCTTCAATGAATATGGGTGTGCATATTGCTCTTCCAGAATCTTCTTCAATGCTTTTGGATATATATCCAGAAGTGGCATTGCTAGATAATATGATAATTCTTTTTTTTTTTTGATGTTTTGAGGCACTGTTATATTGTTTTCCATAGCAGCTATGCCATTTTGCCTTCTTACAAGCATTCTGAATTCTCTACATTCTAACCAAGATTTGTTATTTTCTGTTTTTTTTTTTTTTGCTTTTGCTTTTTAAATTTTACAGTAGCCCACCTAGCCCTGTAGTAACATGTAGCCTTTTGGCTTCATATTCTTAGCACAGTCTTGAACTCATAATACGTACTTAATTAAATCAACCAAAAAAAATCACTATTAGCAAATTATACTGGTGGAGTAAATATTCCTTTGCTAATAACTAATTTGGACAAAAAGATTGAAATATATAATAAACTTTTATGAGGTATATGAACACATTGGACGTTACAGGACCACAAGTTCACATTCACATTATTTACACATGAATAAGAAATACACAACAACTTCCTGATGCATTATTAATTCCCTGTGGATGCCTTCCTGCTTTTCTATGCTTATCCATAAATGCATGAGTGCTTAATTTAATCTGATGTCACTCCCAAAAGCTGTTGCAAAGCTGTACCATTCCTGCTGTCACGATTAAGAAGGTCAAGTGGCCTCGACAAAGAAGGCCTGAACATGAGGACATACTTCTGGTTCAGACATAATTATAATGATGTAGTCAAATTAATATTAAATTTATGGGAGCTGTATTCTATAAATAATGTATTTCTTTTTTAAAGGCATCCCTGGGTTCTCTCAAGCCAGGACTGCTGCTCTGACAGAGTGGAGGCATGCCAGGAACAGAGAGCAGACAAATTGTTCAGCATGGTTTAATTTTTTATGCATGTTTTATACATAAGTAAATTGGAACATGAAGATTAGATCACACTCCAGCTGTTTCTTTTTAAACTGTCTTGCCCCTTCTAAGCTACTCCAAGACAATAATCAGTACTTTCTTCTCCCTGGGGTTATATATGAACACAGTGCCAAAGGGATATTAACCTGAGGCAAGTGGATACATGTTTCCTCTCAGGCAATGGTCACCATGGATGCCTCCTTTGGCTACTGCCATTAAATTGCTTTTCAGCTTTTTCTTGAGTTTTTTTTTTTTTTTAATAAAAGTGAGAATCAGCGAGGTTAAACCAATTGCCAAAGATTACCCAGCATATTGCTGTGTGAGTTGCTATTCAACAAAGCAGTTTATTTTCTTCTGCTCTTTATTAAATCACATTAAATGAAAGCAGAAATTATTTTCTCCTAGATAAACTTTTATTTCAGTTCACTAGCACAGAGCCTTATTTTCCAAGCACCTTTTCTGGATGCAATAAATGCTGAAAGAGGTGAACATAGAAACAGATCTGTCTCACTACAATAGCATTTTAAAGTTGTATATGAAGAATAATGCTTATAGTCAAACAAAATAAGTCATTTGACAGGTGTTCATTGATTGTTTTCTATACATGAGGTGCTGTTTAAGCAGTCTCCAAGATTAAAAAATATCATGCAAATGCATGGTTTGTATGGTGAAGGAGCATATATACTGGCTATAGAAAGAAGATGCAAAACAACCCTAACTCCCCTAGGAAACTCAAACATCTCGTATGTCAAGAGCATTCCCAAAGGTACTCTCAATTTAAGGAGCACCCTAAACAGTGCCTGGCTTTATCTAACACCCCATAGCCTCGCCTTCCTGAATGCAACCCCTGAACATGCTTCCTTCCCAAATATCCCTTTCTTGTAAGGGATACTAACCCAGGGAGGATAGATGGATGACTGACTGTGGAGGTGCTTAAATGTGATGCAAACATTTGGATATTGTCATTTTTATGAAGTCAACCAGTGATGCATAAACTGAAAAAGAGAAGTGAATCGAGTTCCTTGGACAGATGATGTTCAAGACGTTTTGACATGTTATCAAAATCCAATAAAGTGATTATGTTTTATCAATAATGCAGAACATTGAATAATTTACAAGTACTCATTAGAAGGCTAATGATCACACTCCTTAAGACGTTCAGGCAGCCCCTCAGATACATTTTTTTAATTTCTTTGGCAGCTGTTATGGGAAGCTGGCATCCATATGACATTTTTTCTTACTCTCCTACTTATGACATGCAAGGCACTTAGAGCACCCTCAATAAAAATACTCTATAAATACAAAGGCCGTATTTTTCTTTAGCTTTAAATGTTGTATTTCCCTCTGTAACTGTAAGTTGTGTTTTTACTCTGTAATCTTCATAATTTATTAAGTAATTGCCTCTTTTAATATCAGATAATATTTCAAACGTCTTTCCACAAATAATTGGGCCATTATATTATTGGACATGCAATGGATCACTAAATCATAGCTATTTCTCAAACACTTTGACTCAATAGGATGAGGAATATTCTGAAAAACACGAATTACTGTATGACTTCAAACTGAACTTGATAAGGAGGAAACTATCTTTGAATTCTGTTTGCTTTGATTTAGAAATCTTCAAACAAATGTATTTATTCATCTATGAACATTTAAGTGGAATAATTTAAGAGAAGTAAAGTGCTCCATTATCTTCAGGATGTTTGTTTTTTCAGCTAGAGAATCAAAATATTTGAGCCAACTAGAAGACAATAAACAGCTACAAATAATACCAATACTAAACAAAACAAACAATAATTGCTATGGAAAGTTTAAAGAGAGATTTATGTGGACAGAATTATAAAATTATAGATCACAAAATAATATACATAGATTATTTCACATACAACTTTGGAATTTTGTCAGTCTTAAATTACGAGATAGTTAATTTTATGAAAGTTTAATGGCAGGAAACTTTCTATGTGCTAGGCACTATGCTACATGGTAACAACGAAAATTAGGGACAACAGTGTGCTCTGGCAGAAATGAGTTCAATCGAGGTAATTGCCTTGCAAATAAATATTCCTAAACTTAGAACAAAGTTAAAATAACAAAGGCGTGACCCAAAACATGAGGTGCTCAAAAAGAGGGATTAATTGAGATTTGTTTGATGTTATTAGTGAATAGGAATGTATGCTAATGGATGTATTTGCTAGGATTATATTGTGTAAAGGATAGGGTAAAACAGAATTTGTTGCATCTTTGAAAAACAGTGTTTCCTATTGGCATTATAACAAATTACTACAAATTTAGTGGCTTAAGGCAATACACATCGATTGTCTCACCATCATGGAGAACAAAAGTCTTACTGGGCTAAAATCAAGATGTTGGCAGGGGTCCATTTTGTTCTGAGGGCCCCAGAAGGCAATCCTTTGTTTCCTTGCCTTTTCCACCTGGATGCTTTGACTCAGGGTTCCCTTCATCCAGCTTCGAAGCCACAAAATGCTTGACTTTTTCCTGCCACCCTCAGTTTTCTCTTACCACAGCTAGAAAAGTTTCTTCACTTTTAGGGATGGAAGAGATTAAATTGACCCCACCTGGATAATTCATTATAGTCTCCTCATGTCAAGGTCTTAATTTAATCACACAGGACAAATCCCCTCGGCCAGGTAAGGTAACATATTCACAGGTTCCTGGGGTTATGATGTGGACATCTTTGGGAGAGCATTATTCTGCCTACCAGAGATAATTTAATGTATGGAAAATTTGTGTTTTCTTTCTTTTTTTATTAGCCAATTTTTTTCCTGTTGACCAAGTGGAAAAAGCTTTTTGTTAGATATCAATAATAATAAATCTCTACTTTAAAGAAACATAGAAGAAAAGATAGAAATAAATATAGATTCAGATATGCCTATGTATACAAAGGTGGCAAGTGTATAATTTCTATACCTAATTTTTATGTTGTCTGCTTTCTCCAATATTCTCTTTTTTTTTTGAGACTGAATTTCACTCTTGTTGCCCAGGCTGGAATGCAGTGGTGCCAGCTAGGCTCACTGCAACTTCCCCCTCCCAGGTTCAAGCCTTTCTCCTGTCTCAGTCTCCAGATTAGCTGGAATTACAGGCGCCGGCCACGCACACCCCTGTTAATTTTTTGTGCTGTTAGTAGAGCTGGGATTTCACCATATTGACCAGGTGGGTCTCACACTGTTGACCTCAGGTGAACCACCCGCCTCGGCCTCCCAAAGTGCTGGGATTACAGGCATAAGCCACCTCACTCAGCCCTATATTTTCTAAATTGTCTAAAATTGGGTTTTCTGCAGAGGAGATATTTGGTAAATACCTGCTGATGAATAAAGTGAAAGTTTCATCTCATAGTTGTTAAAATCTGTAATGAACAGGTTTAGGTAGCCCTATTTTATCAACAAAATCATCAGCAAGGCATAAAACCAACAATTTCTTACACTATATTCGTTGTTCTCCCTAATCTTGACTGTTGATGAAAAATACAGGCACCAGTCTCCTGAGAATTTCTCATAGAGCCCAAAGAAGGACATTCTTCCCACTGTGCCCTGTCCTGTGGTGCTGACAACTGTGTACTGATGGTGTTGCCTTATATCTCAACTCGTGTCTGCACATATGGGTAGTTCGTGTGCGTCATGTTTTTAATGATATTGACAACTGGACAGGTTTTGCATTGTAGCCTCACAAGCAGGAGAAAGGAAGGTGGCTCTCTTAAGTTATGGTGTTGTGCCAGGAAACAAAAAATAGCAGACCCTGCGGCTTTTGTCACAAGCTCAAATAAATACTTACTGAAGAGGAGTACAGTAGATACTAGTATTTGTTGACTGATATATAAGGAGCACACACAGACACAGACATACACTGCATGCACCACGGATCTATATCATATGAAATGGTTGTTCCTGGCCATGTGTGATAATTTGAACCTAAATTAAAATTAGTAAAATTAAATAAAAGTAAGTCGGTTTCTCAGTCACTGCAGCTACATTTTAATGCTCATGAATTGCATATGATCAATACCTATTGTATTGGAAAGTTCAAATACAGAATATTTTCATCATGATGGAAGCTTCTTTTGTACAGAAGTGGTCTGTATAAAAACAAATATATGGCTGGGCATGATGGGTCAAGCCTGTAATCCCAACACTTAGGGAGGCTGAGGCAGGTGGATCACTTGAGGTCAGGAATTCGAGACCAGGCTGGGCAACATGGTGAAAACCGCATCTCTACAAAAAATACAAAAATTAGCCTGTCACGATGGCAGGTGCCTGTAATCCCAGATACTTGGGAGGCAGAGGTGGGAGAATCATTTTAACCCAAGAGGCAAAGGTTTCAGTGACCTGAGATCATATTATTGCCCTCCAGACTGGGCAACAGAGTATGATTCTGTCTCAAAAAACAAAACAATACAAAACAACAATAACAAAGCATATACATAATATAATCTAAATTTGGTTTTTGCTATATAGTATACCATACTGTCAATGTACTTCTAGTCAGACACACTTCTCAGATGTAGGAAAAGGCCATGATAATTTACGTTTTTTAGATTTCCAATACATTAATTATGATAATGTTTTACCTGCTTTATACATTTTACAATATTTACACTTAACTATTAGAGAGTCTTTTTTCTGAGAACATGTTTATTTCAAAATTTTATTTAAGTATGTGTATTTGAAGGAAAAATAAAGATACTGTACTAATCAGGGTTCTCCAGAGAAAAAAGAACCAAAAAAACACATACACACACACACACACACACACACACACACACACACACAGATTTTTTTATAAGGAATTGGCTTACATAATTATGAAGGCTGAGAAGTCTCACAATCTGTACAATCTTTAGTGTGCAAGCTAGAAACCCAGGAAAATTGTTCATGTAGGTCCAAAGCCTGAAAGAGAGTCGATGATATAGATTCTAATCCATGTTTGAAGGCCTGAGAACCCTTCAGAAACATTGAGGGTAGAAGATTGATGCCCTAGTTCAAGCAGTGAAGGCAGAGAGCAAATTCATTCTTCCTTCACTTTTTTGTTCTGTTAAGGCCCTCAAGGAATTGAATTACACTGAATTACATGGGGGAAGCAATCTGCTTTACTGAATCCACCAGATCAAATGCTAATCTCTCTTGGAAACACTCACAGACATACCCAGATATAATGTTTTACCAAATATCTGGGCATCCTGTGATTCAATCAAGCTGACACATACAATTAACTATCACATTTCCTATCTGAATGGGAGACTAAAGCCATATATAAATTCTCTATTCTGTCTTTGCTAGTATGAGCCACATTAACCCACTGTTTAATAAATAACTATGTAAATATATTGTTTAATCAATCAATATCATAGTTTTCAATGACTTCACATTTTTAAAAATTATTACCTATTTTTAAATCTGTAGATTTGAAGTTTCTGAAACAAAGTGCCATGCACTGTTTAGGGTTTTTACAGCATGCTTTAATATATATCTGAGACCATGTGTAACATTTTAAACCTCCACTAGTATTGCATGAATATGCTCATATATAGGCCTACTAGATTTCATCTTTCTTTTTGCCTCTCAATCTGATTTAAATTATGCTATCTTGTAATGTTCAACTGTATTATCAGTTTTATTTCCTTGAGCAGCACTTTAAAATACAATAGAAAATCTCCATGTGGTTCAATTCCAAAAAGAAGAAGGGGTGAAAGGGAAAATTTTCAAGCAGAAAGAAGCCATTCTTGGACTCAGGGTTTCAACTGAAGAATATTTCTTGTGAGAACTAGGAGTTGATCAAATAAATGTCAGATACACCTGCATGTGTTATGGTCATCCTGGAAGTGCAAGAAGGGGCCCTGCCTAAAGTTTATTCAGCCTGATGACATCACACACACCAAGAGGCTATGACAAAGGTTTTACTTACATAATTGAGGTCTTAAGGAGAGGAGGGCAGGCCTCTTAAGCAGTTCTGAAATATCCTGGGAGAGCAAGAAAGGCCTGGGTGTTCATTGAATTTACTGTATGGGACAGTCCTCTGGTGCAGTCAGGAGCTTGTATGGTTTTAATTGCCCACTGGTGCCAGTGTCTGCCCCACAGAGCCCAGCTCCATGACAGATGAATAAATTCACTCGGACATAATATTCAGTGAATGAGTAGACTAGGGGTGTCTGTGGCCAGGAGTCAATGGCTGCCAGAACTGACTCCCTGGCCTTGCTGGCCTTTATTCTGCACACATTTAATGACAAAGGCTGTGAGTCAACACTATAGGGTAAAGATTAAAGGCCAGGTTCCAAGGCCTAAAGCAAACATCATTAGTGGGTAATATACTTCTGCCGACCTCCCTTGAGAGAGCCATCTGGAAGGATAAAAGGTTAGGACCACATGAATAGACAAGTTATTCAGATAAATTCCCCACATTCTTTTGTTTCTCCTGTAATTTATCTAAGGGGACAAGGCTGCCTTCAGCCAAATACTACAGTAAAAAACCTTCAGGCCTTCCAAAAGAGTTTGGGTATATTCTCTATAACTAAAATTTCTCCCACCGGCCTGACTGAACCTTCACACACTGGCACCAAAGGTGGAAATACCTAGCCTTTTTCATCAGCTTGACCATTGCAGAGCACAAGGGGAAGAGAAGAGGGGGAGTCTTAAAAGCTGCCAGCAATTAGATATCAAAAGATGGGATCACATTCCTCCTTATAGTATGTCTGTGTATTTTAACCATCCTCAGTTACTACTGTATATGTGTTCTGTATATCTACAAGTAACTCAGTTTCATGGAATTACTTTGTTTGCTTTCAGCCTTGTTTTCTATAGCTTCAGCAGGAGGTTCTTGATTTGCCGTCTCCTTTCCTTTGTTCACAAGCATCTCTGTTGCCCTTGAGAACTAATTTTATTTTTACCTTTGCATAATCTGGGAATCTAAAAAATTCTGTTATGCTTAAAATTTTCCTAAATCCCATTTCCCAAAAATCCTAATAAATAAAAGACGTGCTTTGCCTTCAAAAAATAAATCAATCACTTTTGTGTAACTTGTGTCAAGATAATTCCCAAATCCAGTTTCTACTCCTGGTCCTTTAAATAGCAACCTTGTGAAGCTGAGGATGGCAATGTCTACTGCAGGCAGTCTCAGGTGTCCCATCTGTGGGAATCAGCATTCTAAGATAGTTTTCAAGATTCCCACTCCATGAAATATGTGCCTGCATCAGTCCTGGGTTTGTGAATATGATAAGACAGTCCATGAGGAAGTTATATTATAGCTCATAGTTGATGTCAAAAAAGGGAGACTTTAGATTGACATGACCTAACCCAATAAGACCTTAGACAGCACTGAGGTCTTCCTGAAGGAGTTGCTCCATTGCTGGCTTTGAAGATGGAAAGACTACCTTCACTGAGCCTACAAGTGTCTAGGGATGTTATGGACAGCTTACTGGATCCTCATTAATTCCTTCTTGCAGCTCAATCACTATTAATTCCTTCTTGCAGCTCAATCACCTTTGACCTTTGACTCCAGTGACTAAGAATAGTGTTTATTGAGAGACCCTACTTTGTACTATGCACTGTTCTTCAAATAGTCACAATGGAAGACTGAGCTGTTAGTGTAAGATTTCTGTCATGATCAAAAATATTCTCAAACTTCCCTGACGACAGTCAGATGAAACATGAACATGGCATCCTCTTTATTTTAGGTAAAATCTCATTGGTGACCCTAAATCATAGGACTCAGCTTGTGATGTACAGTATCTCTCAACCTTGCCCTCTGAGACAGGGTTGGGATGAAGAAATTTGCCAGATGGATAAATCTGTCTGATCCTAAGCTAAGATATCCAGAATAGCTTCAAGTATCTGGATATTTAAAAAGCTGGCCATACTCCTTAATTCAGTGGTTTCAAATATGTGCTTCCTTAGATTAGTGAAAAATATTGGTTTCATGTTTTGAGATTGGTTAAAAAGATATGTGGTTTTATTAGCAAAGTTCTCCTCTAAAGTGCCGAAAAAGCAGAGAACCAGCTACCAACAAACATAAACTGGAATGATAGCTCAGATTTTACTGTTTTAACCCATTTAACATGTCTCTGTTTCTCTGAAGAATATATGTAACACCGTACTCCTTCTTATTTTACGACTATTCTAGATTTTTTTTCTGTCTACGCTAACTTGATACCTGTGTCACCCTCCCCAGGCCGAATCTCCTCTTGGCATGAAGTTCAGTATTTCTTAGGCCCTCAGAGAAAAAGAACTAAATCAACATATACTAAGCATTTACTGGGCCATCAAGTACTGTGCCTTTGTGCCTTTTGCATACAAGGCCACATTTCGGTTCCAGTTAGGATCTTCTGAGGTAGGCACGAATTTTTCTATTTTTCAGGGGAACAAATTGAGGATAAAAGAGGTTAATCACTTGCTCCGAAGTCCCCATTCACTACAAATATCCATGTTTCTTCATACAAAATGTAGTTGTGTTACCAGGAGAGTAAAACTTCAACCCGATTGCCTGGTTCCCACACTGGGAGTCAAGCTCATGTGGCCTGGGTGAAAACCAAGAATCCTAAACCCTAGACCACAATGGGAATGGGAACCATTTATGTCTCATAGGCTTCTGGACTCTATAACCCCAAAGAATGGAGAAAGGTTCCCAGAGGCTCGGTGGGTTTACCATTCAAATATTGTGAACCCATAGAGTTTTGTGAAAGAGTGATTTATTAGAGAGAGAGAAAAGGCAGCTCCCACGCTGTTGTGGGAGGGGACCCAGAGAGGGAATCCACTTGGGCAGGGGAGGCTGAAAGATTTTTTTTTTGAGTTATTCCCTTCCCATTCGTGTTCCCATCCAATGAGAGGAGTTCTTTCAAACCTCTGGATTGATTGATCTTTGACTCTATTACTCGAGCGGCTACTTGTTTCACAATTTTGAGTCACAGAGCCCCCTCCTCCAAGAGCCTGTCAGTAGGAGTACTGGGGACAAAAGCCCTACTTGGCTTGCCTTCCTGCGGTGATGGTAGACAAAGATCTTTACCTGGCTCATGGGGAGGAAGGTGCCCAAAGAGCCCTAGCAGTCTGAGGCAGGAAGCCAGGGAATTCCTGCACTTGAAATCACGCCCCTTGCGGACCCAGGAAGAGAAGTCCCCCTAACACCGTCCCTTAGTTGTAAGAAGCTCTGATAAGTTAACTGATGCTGCTCTGACTTCAGTAAGTTTAGTCTCAGTTTCCTACAAGAGGAAAAACATTACCTGGGTAAGCCCAAGTGTCTCTTCATAACAATTGTGCTGCTGAATTGGGGTCACCACGCAAACGCCCACAAAAATGAAAACATACTTATGATCATTCCAAACCATTCTCCTCCTAAATGAATTAAAATCTAAGAAGCACTGAAAGAGCGTAGGAAGCCATTCTTGAGTTAAAGTGCAGCACCTTTGAGAATAGAAAAAGGAGGGAGAAGATGAGATTGATACCATCAGTCTCTCCAATTCAGGCAGCATGGCTGAAGCACATAGAAGAATTACTGACAAGACGCAATGCAAGACTCAGATCTCAGCCAAGCTGTTCATGGAGGCAAGGTGAAGACAGACTCTCTCTTGAATGTGGTAGAAATAAAGCCAGACTCTTAAGCAATATCTACCTTAGTTAAGCATTGTTGGTTTTTAAAATATGACTAAATAATCCCATGTAGCAGCTTAAAACAACACAGATAAATACAAAGATTTTTTTTTTCTCTTTCCCAAATTTCTTTGGAAATCACCAAGTCTAATTTTAGAATACAGTAAGCCAATCTTATATTAATCACTAATTAAAAAAAAATTACAATTATTAGAAAAATGGAATTTTGCATTTTTAAAAGATGTCCTCTGACCTTTGGAAATCTTTGTTCTTTAGTTAATTGTATGCAAATGAAAAATCAGTGAGTGTATTTAAATGTAAATTTTACATTTTTTCCCTTCACTTTTAAAGTAGTTCTGGTTCTTTCATTGGTTTTGTGCCAAGATATCAAAAATGTGATTTATTTATGTTTTCTTTTTTTCAGTATACCTAAGATGTAAAAACAGTTTGTACCCATTATTCAAAAGTCATTTTAACAAATGACCCTAGAAAGCCTTGCTACTTCCAGCCACCTTCCTCTCCCTCTGCAGAGGAGCCAGAGCATGGAGATTCATACTCCAAACAAGTTGGGGCACTTTGTGCCCTAACTAGAGTTGCTGTGAGCCCAATCCTTATCATGCTGTCGCCACTTCACACCAAACCAGAGGCCTCCACTCATGACTCCCCTGAGCTTGTCCACTTTCTAAGTCAGTTAAGCAGTTATATGTAAAGTCAGCTATTTGACTGATACTAATGTGGAACCAAAGGAACATGAGGACAAAGGGGGTTGAGGGCAAATCCCTGATGAACATGTGGTCTGTGCCCCCACACTGTACAAGGCATTTTGTGTATTCCATGTCATTAACAGCTTTCACTGTATTCATTTTTAAGTGACAAATATTAGTATCACATTGAAAAAAAGTCAAATATCAAACAAGTAAAAAGCATTTAAGTCTAGATGGTTTTTCTGAGTCCACATCTCCTGAGGTGACATGATTTACATCGTTATGTTTATTTGTATTCTTTGTTTCACCTTCCTCCCACTGCCTGGCTTTCCCCCAAACATACACATATAAACAAAATCAGAAGGCTTCCTTGGTCTTGCCTTATATGTAAATTCAACAAATAGCATTCATGGGCTGTAATGAAAGGGCTTTGCCACGGGCTTCTCTAAAACAATAATTCACCATTGTGTTTTCAGCTTTTGAAATTTTCATCATTTGAATTCTTAGAGTATTATGGGTTTCATCTGTCTTACTACACACGTTAATCGTTGTAAGCATTTGTCTTGCTTCAACTATGCCTATGCCTTGTTCTAAAGATAATCCTAAATTAGATCAATAAAGGTTATTATATTTGAATCACCTGAACCAAATGCATAAGTTTTATTTTGATACCGAGCCCATGCTGGTAAGTTGGATCACATAACATAGAACATCCAGGAACCTGTCTCACTTGTGATCTCCACAGGTGCTGCAAGTCAGCCATGAGCAGCTCAGAGTCCTTCACCCATGCTTTCCTTCTTTCTCCTTCCTAACCCTGCAAGACTTCTTAAAAATTGGCTGCTATTATTTTATAGGATGAATTAGTTAATTTCTATCTAACCCCTCAGACAATCACTCACCTGGCCCAGGCCTGATCAGTCTGATGGGAGAATAAATATATAAAATTGTGGGAAAAGAGCTGACCTTTATCCCTCTTCATGATTCCATCCATCTGTAAAAAGTGACAAATAATACCTGCTTTGGAGTGCTATGAAAATTACACAGAAAATACCCCTCTCAGTGTTCTCTATATGCATTATTTGAGTTTAGTCATTGTATCATTTTTAGAGGGCCAATTTCATTTTCATCTTAAAAACTAGCTGCCATTATCTCATAGGATGAATTAATTAATTTCTATCTAACCCCTCAGACAATGAAAGGCAATTAAATAATGGACACATTATATGAATTTTAGTGCTTTAACAGTGCCTTGCACATAGCCAACATTACACACATATATAATAAACTACCTAAGTATGTACCTATAATCTATTCATTAGTCTATTTTCTATGGATTTATGTATCCATTTATCTGTGAAGAGGGACAAAAAAGTAAATCCATTCTATGTAAGTTGGCATAAGCAATCCTTTAAGGACAGAATACAGAGAGATATATAAAAACAAATAAAATAAGCCCTTTCTGGATTTATGTTTAAGAATTATACACAAAAAAGGCCTAGGAATACTTAAAAATATATAAAGTACTGGCCAAATCTGAGACGCAGTTGGAACACATTCTATGTGCTCAGAAGAGGGAGAATTGCAGGCTAAGGCAATCAGGGAAGCCTTTGGAATATGGAACTTAAAAGATGAATAAGGGAGATTACTACTGTTTGCCAGGCACTAGGGATGGATATAGATATTTTGTATGACTTATCTCACCAATTTGCACAGCACTGCAAGGTGGATAGTACTTGTCATCATCGTACAGATGAAAAAACTAAGACCAAGCTCACACAGCTGCTGTGAAACAGAGCAGGCATTCTGGACTCACAGTCCTTTATTCTTCATGAGATGCTGCCTCTTCGAGGAAGAATAGAGACCCGGTTGGGAAAATGGCAAACTCAAATATGTGTCAGGAAAAGGGAGAGGAAAAGGCATTTTATTGAAGTAAAAGGCAGGTACGGGATAGTTTTGGCTTTTATATTTATTTTAAGATAGAAGAAGAAAATGTATTCACTATAGATTATAGCACAGTTCCGCATTTTTTAAGTGTTTTGTACATAAATCAATAGCTAAAAGAGAAGACTGAAATGTCCTCACCACAAGGAAATAATAATTAAGATAACAGATATACTAATTCCCTAATTTGATTATTTCATATGTATCAAAATATTACCTTATAAATTTGATACATTTCACATAGATCAAAATATCACCTTATAAATTCACCAAATAGCATTCATGGGCTGTGATGGAAGGGCATCACAAATATATGCAATTTTTGTCAATTAAAAATAAAATAAAAGTTTTAAAGTGAAGAAAAAAGAATAAGACAAAAGTGATGGAATGTCACTTTCAAGATTGTTTTATAAAAGACTGATTTCTCTCTGGTCAACTAGCTTGCCAGCTCTAATGATACTAACTGCTAGACAGAGAGGCCCACTGGCAAGGATCAGCAGGCAACCTTTGGTTAACAGTGAAAGAAATAAGGCCCTCAGCCGAATGGCTTACAAGATACACCATCAGGCCATATGAGTAATCCTGAATAAAGTTCTTCCGAAATCAAGCCTTGAGATAAAACCACAGCCCCTGCTGACACCTTGCTCACAGTCTGTTGGACCCTGAAGTAGAGGGTCACAGCTCAGCTACATCCAGATTCCAGGTACACAGAAAATGTGAGATAATGAATGCTGTTTCAAACCACTGCCTTTTGACAATTATAGGAATAGAACCCTAGCACATTGTACTATGGGAGTTTAAACTTTATTGAGTTTTTTTTGTGAGTGTCGGGGGGGGGCACACACACACACACACACAGACACATGCACCTTAGCAATCTCGTTACTTTTTTGTGATTTAGACCGTCCAATGTACTGTCCAGTCTGGGTACATATTTCCAAAATAAGACAAGTCCTCAGGTGCTAAAATGAGTTGAATACCATTAGAAATTAAAATGGAGCCTGGGTACAAAATAACTCTCATATCTCATAAGCATTAGGCATAATAGAGGCTTATTAAATTATATTTCTACTAGAAAAAGAAATCCTGAAAATCAGGAAGATAACAATTTTTTACAATAAAGAAAATAATCTGCAAAATTCAATGCATACTCATTAACATATTTTCTTATTTTTTATTTTATTTTTTTGAGATAGGTTCTCACTCTGTTGCCCACACTGGAGCGCAGTGGTGCAATCATGGCTCATTGGAGCCTCAACCAGCTGGACTAAAGAGATCTTCCTGCCTTAACCCATGAGTAATTGGAACTACAGGTGCCTGCCACTGTGCCCAGCTATGTTTTTTTTAATATGTAGAGATGAGGTCTCACTATGTTGTCAAGGCTGATCATGGGCTCCTGAGGTCAAGCGATCCTCCCACCTCAGCCTCCCAAAGTCCTGGAATTACAGGCATGAGCCATTACATCCAGCCTTATCTTTTAAGGACAACATTGCAGTGCTAATTCAGTTTTTCCTGGAATGATTTAATGGCATTTACTGTTATTGTCCTCACCTACAGGCAGTGATATTATTCAGTTTTTCCTCTCACAGTTTTCTAGGGATAATTAAGGAGATTTAAGGGGAGTCAACTCAGCATCTCTGAAAAGTTGTGAAAATAATAAGAGAAACAATAGAAAATAGTCAAGCAGCACAAAAGAAAGCTGAAGGTGTCAGTGAAACTTCTCTAATATATGTTAGACAAATATGTATTTAAAGAAATATGCACTTTAACAAACCTAATTTTTTATTGCTAACTGAAAATTCTAAGTTGAAGTAGAGCTGAGAAATGGAATTTTAAACCAAATAAAGCATGGCTCTCTAGCCAGTTGATTCAAGAGACCCAATCTACTGATTTCTTCTTAGAACACGAGGCAGAAACCAGGCAGTACTTGAGGAGAGAAGTTCCCAGCTGTGCAGTAATTGCTAATAAGCACAATAAACAAATGTTCTTACCAAAAGGCAGATCAACTGAAATTGCTACAGCAAGGACAATAAATGCATAGAGAAATGAGTTAAAGAAATGCATTCTAATTGAATACATTGTATAACTTATCACCACAGACCTAAGTTAATATAATTCTCACAAAGCAAGAGAACATGCAATAATCTGATATGTGCAACTGCATAAACAGCCTAAAATTAAGTGCAGTGGAACTATAAAGTAACGAGACTGTTGAGGTGTATATGTTTGTATGTTCAAGTGTATTTTTGTACAAAAATGTAGCAGAAATTAGAACTTCATAAGAGTGCCGTTGCTTTTCCTTTAGGAAAAAAAATAACATGTATATTGCAGTGATATTATACATGTCGGAGTTTAGTAATTATGAGTATTTTTACTTACAAACCACTCAGAGACAGTTGCTGATTTTAATACCTCTCAAAGCATCATAGAATTAAATCGCTAAGCAGTTTTGTGTTGGGGATTTTAGAATTGCTTATGGCTATGCATCTATTTATCTTTCATGCAAGTTTTGAGCCTGATTTTTAAAAGATAAACTTAATAAAATATATAAATACTAAAAATATATTCTAGACACACTTATAAAATATATTATAATAAATTTATATATATATTAAATTTAAAACATCAATTTGAACAGAACATAATGAAAGTAACATGTTGGCATGCAAGTCATAATAAAATCGCAGAGCTTTTAGAGACGTTTTGTTCCAAACTTCCTGGAATCCAGTGCTAGAATTGTAATGTGAAAAGGTATTTCCTTTCATTGTGGCTAAGGAAAGAGATTGCATGACTCACTAGCTAAACAATTTGTTTGTTCTTAGATAAGAACATGGGTGCATAACACATTAACTCTGGGATAATGATAGGCACTAAGGTAGGACCTATGCATTCCTGACTCTTCCATTTATTAAGTATTTAAGGATCAACATGATCACTTAACTTACTTGAAACGTTACTTCATTTCTTTGAAAATAGAATTTCATTGTCCCCAGGATGTGAATCAAGCCAGCATACAACAACTGATGTTCATGCCTCATAAAAATTCAAACAAATAAGTCTACAAATAAATCTATCGAAGTTTGTCCATGTTGTAGCATGTACTAGAATTTAGTTTCTTTTTAAATCTAAATAATATTCTATTGTGTCTAAGATACTACTTTGCTTATCCGTTTAACTATTAATAGATATTTAGGTTGTTTCCACTGGTGGGCTATTGTGAATAATGCTGATGTGAATATTGGTGTACAAGTATCTGTTTGAGTCTTTGTTTTTAATTTTTGGGTATATACTGAGAAATGAAATCACTGGGTCATATGATAATTTTATGTTAATCTCTTTGAGGAATCACCAAGCTGTTTTTCATAGCAGTTGCACCAGTTTAAATTTCCACAATAAAGAAAACAAAAGGGTCAATTTTCCCACAGTTTTCACTAACACCTATTATTTTCCTTTTAGAAAAATGATACTTCAGTTTGGTTTTGATTTGCATTTTTAAATGATTCAAGTTATTGAACATCTTTTTATGTGCTTATTAGCCAAATGTGTTTTACCTGAAGAAATATAAATTCAAACCTTTGGTCATTTCTGATTTGTTTTGTTTGCTGCTGAATTGTAGAGACCCTTTATATATTTTGTATACTATCCCTTATTAAATCCATAATGTGAAAATATTTTCCCATTTTATGGATTGTTTATTAACTCTTCTGATAGTGTCTTTTGGCAAAAACTTAATTTTAATGAAATCCAGTTTATCTATTTTTCTTTTTGTTGTGTATGTGTTTGGTGTTATACCCAAGAAATCATCACTTATTCCAATAACATTAAGCTTTTACCAAGTTTTCTTCTAAGAGATTTATCTTTCAGGTGTTACTTTTATGTCTTTGATGTTCTTTGTATTAATTTTTTATATGGTATAAAATGAGTTAACCTTCATTCTTTTGTACATGGATATCTAGTTTACTGGGCACTATCTGTTGGAATGACTGCCCTTTCTTCATTCAATGGTCTTGGAGCCATTTTTCAAAATCATTTGACCATTTATGCGAACTTTTATTTTGTGGCTCTCTTTTCTATTTAATTGGCCAAAATGTCTGTTGTAGCATGGAGAGAAATGCCAGATATACGTGATGGGGAGGAAGGCAGCAAATCACACTGCCATGTGTGTACCTATGCAACAATCTTGCATGTTCTTCACATGTACCCCAAAACCTAAAATGTAATTTAAAAAAAAAGTCTGTTGTTATGACAGTACAACATTGTTTTTATTACTGTAGCTTTTAAATAGGTTTTAAAGTTGAGAATCTATCTTGATCCTTCCTTTTCAAAATTGCTTTTGCTATAAGGGTTTGCATGAGATTCCAAATACATTTTAGGATTCTTTTTCTATTTCTGCTAAAGCACCATTGTGATTTTGATAGAGATTGCATTGAGCTGTAGAAAGCTTTGGGTCACATTATTATGTTATCAATATCAAGTCTTCCAATCCCTAAACATGAAATTTGTCTCCATTTACTTATTTCTTCTGAAAATTCTTTCAGCAAAGTTTTGTAGTTTTCAGTGTGGAATTCTTTTGTCACTTTTGTTTTGCTTATTTCTTATTCTTTTTTATTTTTTTAAGTACTTTTTTCCTTTGTTTTTGGTAGCTTATTGTTAGTATATAGAAACACAACTGATTTTTGTGTATTGATACTGTATCTCACAGCTTTGGGGAATTTATAGTTCTAATAAATGTGTGTGTGTCTGCATACATAATTTCTAGTTTTTTTTTTTTTTTTTTTTTTTTTTTTTACATAGAAGATTATGCCGTCTGTGAACAGGAATATTTTGATGTATTCCTTTCCAATATAAATGTGTTTTATTTCTTTTTCTTGCCTCATTGCTATTTCTAAGATCTTCCAGTACTATGTTGAGTAAAACTGGCAAATGTGGGCACCCTTATCTTGCTCCTGATCATAATCGGGGAGATCTTTCATCTCTCAGCAATTACTATGATGTTAGCTGTGGGTGTTTCATATACTGACTTTATCATATTGAGTAATTTACTTGCTTTTAGTTTATTTAGTATTTTTGTCATGAAAGGGTGTTGAATTTTTCCAAATACTTTTTTACTTCTATAGAGACAATAATTTTCCCTTTGTTCTAATAATGTAGTTTATTATATTGATTAATTTCCATATCTTAAATCTGATAATAAATTCTTACAATCTAAGAATAAATTCCACTTGCTCATGGTATACAATCCTTTTAGTATGTTGTCAAAATTTATCAATTTTTTGTTGAGGGTTTTTGTATCAGTACTCATAAAGGATAGTAATCTATAGTTTTCTCTACTTGTAGCATTTCTTTCTGATTTTGGTATGGGGTAATAATGGTCTCAGTAAATAAGTTAAAAAGAATTTCCTCTTCTTTAATTTTTTGAGTGATAAGAAACATTGTTCGTTTTGTTAGTTTTTTATGTATTTATTAATATTTACCATTGAAGCATCTAGTGGAGGACTTTTGGGAGATTTTCAATTACTGTTTTAATCTACTTACTAATTAAAGGTCTATTCTGGTTTTCTAGTAATCATAATGCAGTCTTGGGAGATAGTGTGTTCCTAGGAAGTTCTTCATTTCATCTAAGTTACCCAATTTGTTGGCATACAGTTGTTTATACTATTTATTTATGTAAAGTCTGCAGTAATACCTCAAATTTTATGTTTGATTTATTCATTTGAATCTCCATCTGTTACTCTAAACAATCTAACTAATGATTTGTCAATTTTCTTGATCTTTTCCAATAAACAATGCTAGGTTAGTTTTAATTTGTTCTTTATATAGTTCTTTATGTTGTACTGGCCCAAGCATAGAAAGTCTACACCAAGACAAAAGTATGCCAAATTGCAGGGTCTTTATTGCCCGCAGCCACGGAGGACTCACGTCTCTCCAACCCGTGGCCCTGAAAGGAGGTGTCAAGACCTTTTATACCTGTAAAACCACCTCGGGGGTGAGGGTGAGGGGCAGGGGTGGGGGTGAGGGGCTTCAGACATCTGGAGGGCTAGTGGATTCTGTAAATCACCTCCTGGGTGGAGATGAGGGTGAGGGGCTCAGGACATTCCGAGGGCTAGGGGACTTTTGACATTCCAATTGTTACTTAAGTGGTTCACAAAAGTCAAGATTAGTCTACACATTGTCTGGGAAGGGTGGAAATTACAGAACATAATTATTTATTACAAGTTGCAGGGGCCAAGATGGTGTGGGTTTGGACTGCTTGCCTGTCACATCAGGGTTACAGAGAGCAGTTTCAACAGAAAGCCGAGGTATGGTTGAGATACGCAGTTTTTTTTTTTTAATTTTAAATTTTTATTGCATTTTAGGTTTTGGGGTACATGTGCAGAATGTCCAAGATAGTTGCATAGGTACACACATGGCAGTGTGTTTTGCTGCCTTCCTCCCCTTGGGATATGAACAGACACTTTACAAAAGCAGACATACATAAGGCCAACAAACACATGAAAAAATGCTCATCATCACTGGTCATTAGAGGTATGCAGTTTTATGGGGCTTTTGCCATGTCACATTTAAGTGCAGTTAGATTCTTGGTTTGACATTTTTTAAAACATACACATTTACAGCTATATCTTTTCCTCTTAGCACTGCTTTCACTGCATTCCATAAGTTTTGCTATGTTGTGTTTTTATTTTTATATTCCCAACAGTACTTCCCAATTGTACTTGTGATTTATTTTTGACTCATTTGTTGTTTATGTTGTTTAATTTCCATTTATTTGTGTATTTTTCAGTTTTCTATCTGTTATTTATTTTTAGTTTCACACGATTGGGATTGAAAAAAATACTTTACATATTTTTAATATTTATAAATGTATTAAGACTTGTCCTGTGACTTAAAACATAGTATATCTTGAGAAATGTTTTATATTCACTTGAGAAAACTATGAATTCTGCTGATACTAGGTCAAGTTTTCTGTATATCTCTATTAGGCCCAGTTACTTTAAAGTGTTGTCTAAGTCTTCTATTTTTTTGAAAATCTTCTTTTTAGATGATGTATTCATCATTGAAATTGAAGATTTAAAGATTCCAGTTATTATTATGTCTATTTCTCCTTTCAATTATAACCACATTTGCTTCACATTTGTTAGGACTCTTAAATGTGGTAAATATATGTTAATAGGTGTTCTATCTGCTTGGTTAATTAACTCGCCTTTTATGTATAATGAGCTTCTTAAAACTGTCTTGTAACAGTTTTTAGTTAAAGTCTATCTTGTCTGAAATTATTGTAGTATAGCCATCCCTGTTCTCCTTTTGTATCTAGGTTTTTTTTTGGGGGTGCTGGTGAGGCACAGCACCCAGGAGAGAATGTTGTAGGTTCTTGGTCTCCACCCTCTCTGGAATGACAGAGGGGACCACAGCACATGCACGGTAAGCTCATAAATACTGAACCCAAGAAGTGTTGCAGAAAGGTAATTTTATTTAGGTGGAGAAAAGAGGGAAAAAAAACGGAGGAGAAGAGAGAAAAAACTTCCATGAAGAGGGGGCTCCAGAGGAGAAATCCAGGAGTCGAAAGAGAGCTCCTACTATGTGGGAGGGGATTCCAGAGAGCTGGAAATCTGCTGTAGGTGAAGAAGCAGGGGAATTTATCCTGGAAGAAATTACCACCTTCCCAAGTTCCTCTGGCCAATGAAAAGAGTTCCTTTAAACCTCCGCTGGCGTGATTGACTCTTAGTTCCTTCCCACACCTTGAAATTCAAACATAAACTGTAAAATCTCCCAGATGGAGAGATGGGAGCGGGGCATGGCACTGGGAAATTCGTGCCATTAAAACTACACCCCCTCGTGGAACCAGAAAAAGAACACATTCCCTCACTTTGATTACTATTTGCATGAAATACGTTTTCTCATATTTTCATTTTCAATCTATTTGTCTATTTAATACTAAAATGAGATACTCATAGAAGGTAGACTACAGCTGGACTCCGTTTTTATTAATACTGCACATCTGTGATTTATAACTGAAGAGTTTAATTCATCTTCATTTAATGTAATTACCGATAAAGACAAATTGACTTCTGTTTGTTATTTGTTTTCTGTATTTTTTTTGCTCCTCATTTCCTCCATTATACTTGCTTTTGCATTAGTTGAGATTTTATAGAGACACATTTTGTTTGCCTTTTCTTTTTTTGCAAACTCTATAGATTTTTTTCTGATTGACATAGAGATTAAACAAAATAAGAAATTATTAGAATGTATTTTGAATCAATCACAATTTAACTTCAATTGTATACAAAAATTCTACTTCTATATGTTTATATCTCTTTCTATATCATTTGTCTCAAAAGTTATATCTTTATACATTTATGCCAATAGCATAGATTTATAATTGTTTTTATATGTTTATATGTTAGATTACATAGAAAGTTTAAAGTTGAATTAAAAAGAAAAACTACAATAATATTGGCTTTAATGTTTGCCATATATTTACATTTACCAAAGAACTTCATGTCTTCATATGAATTCAAATTACTGTCTGGAACTCCTTCATTTCAACTTGTAGGAATTCCTTCAATCTTTCCTGTATGTTAAATCCAGTGGTGGCCAACTCTCTCAGCTTTCATTTTCTAGAGATATCTTACTGTTTTCCTCAATTTTGAAGGACATCTTTGACAGATACAAATTTTTATTTTATTTAGCACTTTAAATATATGATCCCACTGCCTTCTGACTTCTAAGACTGTTGAGAAATTTGCTGGTAATCTAATGATCCCTCCTTGTGAGCTGCTTCTCTCTTGTTCAAGATTCTCCCTTTGCCTTTGGCTTTTAATGGGTTGATTAAATACATCCTAGTGTTGACTCATTGGCTCTTTCTTTATCCTCCTTGAAGTTCAATGACCTTCTTAGATTTGCAGATTCATATCTTCCTTCAAATTTTATAAGTTTTATCTATTATTTCCTAAAGTAGTCTTTTGACACCCCCTTCTCTTTTCAAGATTTCTTAAGCAAGTACCTAGTCTGCTTAATGACATCCCAGAAGTCTTAGAGGCTCTGTTCATGTATCTTCAGTCATTTCTCTTTTTTTTTTTTTTTAACTCCTCCTCATTATTTAATTTTTTGTTTCTTCAGGTTCACTAATTTTGTTCTATTTGTTTAAATTTTCATTAAACCCTCTAGTGAATATTTTATTTTGATAGTTATATTTTTATGCTCCAGATTTTCCTTATGATTTCTTTTTCTAACTTCTACATCTTTGTTGTATCCTCATTTTGTTCATATATTATTTTTCTAATTTCTTTAGTTATTTGCCCATGTTTTTCCCATAACTCTTTTAGAATATTTAAGACAAATAATTTTAAATATTTATATATTAACTTTAATGTCTGGGCATTGTTAAGAGTGGTTTCTATTTCCTTATTTTGTTCTATTGTATTAGCTATGCTTTAGTCTTCTTTGTATGACTTACAAACTGTTGAAACTTAAGCATTTAACTATTACAATGTAGTAACTCTGGAAATCAGATTCTCTTCTTTTGTAAAGGTTTTATGTACATATGTATGGATGGATGGATGCATGCTTGCATGTCTGTATGTGTATATTTATTTATTTATAAAAGATTGTTGTTCTTTTGAGACCTTTTCAAACTCCCTTTCACAAAGACTGTATCTGAAGGCTCTCTTCATATGTACCTGATAGATGATATGAAATAGACAATCTGAGATGGAAATCTTGCTCTCAAAATACTGGAAGATTGTTGCTCATGTTCAGCTAGTGCTTGGACAGAGATTTTCAGGAACACTATGAGTTTAAACAAAACAAAACAAAAAATAAACCTAGGAAAATAACAGCAAGCATTCCCATTCTTTGTGTTGGGGCATAAAGCACATTCTGTGCTAGGGCACTCCAACAACACTTAGATATGTTTTATCTGGGCCTAGGATTCAACCCAAGGTGAAAGTTTAAGCTCTCAATATTTTATGTTGTTGTTTTTGAATGTCTAACTTTCCGAAAAGTTTTATTCCAGTTTCTCCTCTAGGCCTTAGATGTCCTATTATAAACATCTCCACCTGGAACCATTTGTCCCTGGCATATGTATCACGTTGTAGCTTCTGTGAACAGTGCCTGCTGTTTTTCCTGGTTGAGTTAGACAAACAGAAATCATTATTTTGCTTCAGTACTTTAGTTATCCTCCAGCCTGGTTAGAACACATTTACACAATAATTTGCAAATAAGACCTGCTCTGCTTCCTCTGATTCAAGGGAGAAATAGTAGCCAGCTGCTACAGTTTTGCTAAAGACCAAAACTGCTGCCACCCTGAGCAGGTTGTAGAGCAGGGATGAGTAAAAATACCACAAAAGTTTATGACTGTTTTGGAAACAGCTTTGTCTTGATTGAAAATTTGCTTGGTTGACGTAAACCTTTGGCTGTTTTCCAGACCTCTTACAAAGTTGGTTCAGTTAGTTTCTGGTAGTTTATTCAGTGGACAAAGGAGCACTTAGTGCTCCAAGTCTTGGAGAGCTTAGTGCTCCTAGCCTGCCATTTTGCTGATGTCACTTCTCTTACAGTTATTTTTAAAACATTGTTCTAAAGGCTTGTCTAGATTAGTGGATGATAACATGTAAAAATTATTATTTTTTGATTGCCAGTAACACTATAAATGTTCCATAACTTTGCCAAGGAGATACAATATGTTTTCATTTTGTAAGTATTTTGTTTCTTGAACATCCCACTTTATATATTGAAGGTTTGAATTCGGATAAGTTTTATAGGGTAAATACAATTAAGAAAAATTTTTATCATATATTATTAGATATTTCAAAAACACAATTAAGGGAACTTAGATTTTCTGAAATTTATAATATAAAAATGAAAAATAATCAATGGCTGATTATAATGTAAGATATATTTGTTATCCTGAGATTCTAATAATTTCAGAAAATACTTCCAGGCTATCTTATATAAATTTTCAAGTTTCCTTTTTTTCATCCTAGAGAATGTTAAACTTCAGTTTTGTCTCCCTGTTCTTATTTCCTCTATTCTTCTACTGAAAAATGTAAAATGCTTTTCTAAAAAGTGTTAGTACATTTGCATGTTTATTGTTTTCTCCTCTCCATTCATTACAAATGCATGCATTATTTTTAGGCCAGCAGCATAGGCTATTGGAGAGACCGATAAATCATATTGCTCAGTTACACTGGGCAAGATTTGCTGCCTAGCTTACTGACCTCCCAATTGTCTCACGTTTTCTGATATCCTGACCTATAGAGTTAGGAGATTTTAAATCTTGGAATGCTAGCCCAGTCTTTTCATTCATTAGGTCATTGCTCATTCAATTTTATATTAACTCTCTATAGTGCTCATATTCTCTGCCAGTTGTATAAAGAAAGAGGATGTCTGGGAGACCCTATAAAGTTTGAAAGTATTAACAATTCAAAAAATTTCCTGATTAGACAAATTTGTAAAAAAGGAAGAAGAAAGGAATGCTGTTATCATGTTAGCTCTAGTCAGACCCACAGCCCATATACACCAAGGGTTTCAGGGATGGGGACATAGAGTATATGTCTGATCAGAAATAAATGTCCTCATGGTGTGCTTCTTATAATTATCATAATAACATAAACGCTTGGTGACATATTCTTATTGTTTCATGTGTCTCTTACTGGGTTTCTCTCTCCTTCAGCAGCTTGTCTTTTTCTACTACCATCATCAAATCCTGAAAACCTAGACTTTGAACAAATCCAACAAAAGAGCCTCAATATCACTTACAGAAAAGATGACAAAATACTAGAATCCTAGTGTTTCACAAATATTGATTTTCAATTTAAGTAAAGATTGGTAGGAACTAATGGGAAATTGAAAATTATAGTAGACTCTAATAACGTTATATTAATACTAACCATCCCCATTTTTCACAAAATCTGTATTTCATAACAAATTTGCATGTGCATTACATAATTTTCATCCCATAATAGCCCTGTGTAGTAGATGCAACTAATGTTTTTAATTATAATTATTATGCATGCTTAAGGTTAGTGAATTTCCGTGTTGGACCAGTGCTTAGCAGATCATCAATTTCAGAGCCAGTCCTCAAATCGTATCTTCTAACTCTAATTCCATATTTTTAAAGAAATAAAGCAGCGTAAGTACTTGTTAGATGATATGCCGTAGACAATCTGAGATGGAAATCTTGCTCATAAAATACTTGAAGTAGCTATATCTGTAATAATTAATAACTTCTATAAGAAATGCCATTTTATGCCCCTATTATTTAATGGGTTTTGAGCATAAAAGATTTGACCAAATAATAAATACATAAATAATAAAGGACAGTGGGATGAATAAGATAAAGAAAAAATCAACTTTAACATTTAAATCAAAATTTAGAAATTTTATAATTAAAATGGCCATCACTTCTGACAAAATATTGAAACAGCTTTTTAATGAGATAAATGGCAAGATAAATAAAATTGTGTTATCCATTTGAAGTGGCAGCAGATTTTGAAAGCTAGTTTGGAAAGTGACAGACTTACTGTAACAACATTTGCTTTCCTATAAATGACAAAGATAGAGAAACATAAAAGAAAGATTTTATATAAGAAAAACAAGGTAAAATATTTAGTAGACATAGTCCATTGCCCTCTATGAAATATTTATATGCAGAAGAAGTTTTCTTAAAGACATATTTGTAGAGTATACAATTTTTAATGCTCTTATTTCATCTGTTACAATTTGGAACTTACTATGCAGGTGAAAACAGCAATATTGTATGCTTGAGGTTTTCCTCTTTATCACCACCTCAAAAGAAAAAAAAAATGGAGTTTATGATTATTAAAATTATTATATCTATTAGCTCTTCACGTAAAAAAAGTTTCTTTTGGAAAGAAAAAAATAATCAAAGTTATATTTTTACAAAGGTGTGTACATATTTATCTTAAAGCTTATGGAGCAATACTGGCAATATGCATACATGAGGCAGCTCTGATCTCTTAATATGCAATTCTTCCTTGTCTGTTTACTGTTTAAATAGATTTATTAGTTTCATTTGCAATTTCTAAAACTTGCAGACCCTTCGCAGTTATATCTGACACTTCCACATTTAGAGTCTGTAACATGTTAGGAATATTTATTCATTCTGGATTAAATAAAAATGTGGTAAAATATGATAAATCTTGTTAAAACTTTCTCTCTCCATCCCCACAAGGGCACATAACCTCATTTGATGTGCTTAAAGTTTCATCAGTATTCTACCTAGCTTGAAATAACAGTTGGCAGTTATCTAAAATGATTATTATAAATTGTTAACAAATATTTTATATGTATACTTTATCATTTTCCACAAATTTTGGAACAAATTTGTCTTCACAAAATAACTCTATAGGAACTAGAAAGAGTATCTCAATTTCCATTTGATACATACAGAAACTAGGGATATGAAAAGGAGCCAGGCTTGTGGTAAATCTAATATCATACATCCTGGTATCTAGTTCAAGGTATGGCAATTAGCTTACATACAAACTATTAGAATGATGAAGGAGGACCTGTTGTGGTGGCTCATGCCTATAATCCCATTACTTTGAGAGGCCGAGGTGGTCAGATAGCTGAGGTCAGGAGTTCCAGACCAGCCTGACAAACATGGTGAAACTCTGTCCCTACTAAAAATACAAAAATTAGCTGGACGTGGTGGCAGATGCCTGTAATTCCAGCTACTCAGGAGCCTGAGCTAAAAGAATCGCCTGAACCTGAGAGGCGAAGGTTGCATTTAGCTGAGATTATGCTACCGCACTATAGCCTGGGCAACAGAGAAAGACTCCACCTCAAAAACAAAAAACAAAACAAAACAAAACAAAAAACAAGAGTGATGAAGGAGGTAGAGGAGGGTGAGGAGAAGGAAAAGAAAAATACTGATAGTGCCAACACTGGAAAGGATGAAGAGAAAATGAAAATTAATTGAAACTGTCATTTACTGGTGACAATGCAAAATGTTACAGCGAATCTAGAGAACAGATGGAAGTTTTTTATAATGATTGATATACAGTTACCATAAAACCTAACAAACCTACTTTTTGGTATTTACTCAAGAGAAAAGGCAGCTTACATTCATACAAAAATCTGTACATGAATGCCTAAAGTAGCTCTATTTATACTCACATAAAACTAGAAATAACCCACATGGCTTTCAATGGTAAACTGAATTGCATCTGTACAATGGAATACTGCTAAGGAATAGAACAAGAATGGACTACAGTGTTGAGATACATAGCAGCTTAGTTGAATCTCAGGGACTTGATGATGAATTGAGAGTCAGTTTCAAAAGTTCCATGCTGTATCCTTCCCACTGTTTGATTTTCTCAGAAAGACAGTACTACAGTGATGGAAGAAAGATCAGTAGCTTTTCCAAGGCGATGAGTAGAAGACACAATACAACTATTAAGGGATTATAAGAAGGAGTTTTTTAGAATGGTGGAAACCGTTTTGGTTTCTGATTGTCATGGGGCTACATGAATCTACGAGTGGGCTAAAATTAATCAAAGTCCTTTTTTTATATATACAAAAAAAAAAACCTTTTTAATAAAGAATTTTACTGTAAGAACTTAAAAACTAAAATTTAAAAACAAACCCTTTAAAAAGTAAAAGCTACATATAGAAGGTACAGGTCAAGGGAAACTTAAGTGATTTTCCAGTACTCTTAAACAGAGTAAATAGCATCTGTAACATAAACAATAATTTAACAATTTTTGGTTAAATTTGAGATTCACAAAATGGTAAATAAAGATAATATAATGAAATGTTCAGAGTTCTGTTTTCAAGCACAGCCAATTTCCCAACGTATGTGACCTCAAATGTAGGTTTTCTGTTTAGATGGCTGTTAAAGTAGGTGTCATAAGCTCAAAATAGCTTACATTTAAAGGGACTATCTTTTTTACTTTTTAATCAGAATTGACCAATTTTTAGAGAATTTTATAATGTCTTTGATTGGGAGGGGACAAGCTAAATTTAATTTTCTCAAAGATGGTTCAGAATAAGACTACAGACTGATTAAAGAGGAATTACTTTCTGTTCTTATTTCTAGGATTCTAAAATTCACAGCAGTTGCCCATAAATATTAAAGGCAGATTTGAAGGCAGATTTTTGAATTCCTCAGGGGTTTCAATTCACAGTTTTATATTAATTCTGATTAACATGCTAATGAAGAATGAACTAATTCAATAATAATATGTTAGCATTGAGAAAGTAAGCTGATAATATTCTGTAGATAAATTCAGATTTCATTTAAACTGTTTTCTTTCTATCAGATTATAATGGGTCATCAAATCAGATAGAAGTTGTTTTATTTATGGCTTTTAAATTATAGCTTTTAACCAGATATAATTAAAGAAGATCTGAATAATTGTATTGGGGACTCAGTAACATAGATATTGAATGAATAGTTTTTCTAATAAATGATAGAAGAAAAGACCCATGGCTGGGTGTGGTGGCTCCTGCCTAGGCAAGGCAGATTGCTTGAGCCCAGGAATTCAAGACTAGCCTGGGCAGCATATTGAGACCCCATTCCCCCCCCCCCCAAAAAAAAAAAAAGCTGGATGTGGTGGTGCACACCTGTAGTCCCAGCTACTCAAGAGGCTGAGGTAAAAGAATCACTTGATCCCAGGGGGTGGAAGTTGCAGTGAGCCATGATTGTGCCACTGCATTGTAGCCTGGGTGATAGAGTGAGATCCTGTCTCAACAACAACAAAAAGAAAAAAAATTCCCCCACAAATCTCTTTGGATTTAACAGCTTTATTGAGAATTTCTATATATATAAATTCTCCTATTAAAATTTTAAGTATAAAATTCAATGGATTATAGCATATTTATAAATTTATGCCATGATAACTACAATCTAATTTTAGAACATTTTCATCACCTCAAGAGTGATATCACACCCATTTGCAGTTACTCTCCATTCCTCACTCCAAACCCCACCTTTAGGCAATCATTGTATAACTTTCCATCTCTATAGATTAGTCTATTGTGGACATTTCATAAAAATTGAATCACACATGCATGATCTCTTACTACTGGTTATTTCACTTATTATCATGTTTTTGAAGTATATACATGTTATAAAATGTATCAGTGATTGTTTATGGCTTAATAATCTAGCTCTGAATTCTTGACATTTTGTTTATAGGTTAAATGTTAATGGACGTTTGGGTTCTTCACATTTTGTTTATTTGAATAATGTTATGAAATTCACGTACACATCTTTGTTGAATCTATGTTTTCAATCTCTTGGGTAGATACCTAGGAGTGAAATTTTTGAGTCTTACTGTAACTTTGTTGAACAGTTTAGAAAAATGTCAAATGGTTTTCCAAAGTGGATATATCATTATAGATATTTGCCAGAAAACTGCAATACTTACAGTTTTTCCATATATTACCAACACATTATGTTTTAGTTAGTATTATAGTCATTTACTGGGTCTAAAGTGGTATCTCATTGTGGTTTAGATTTGTATGTGCTTAGTGACTGATACTGTTGAAAATCATTTCATGCGCTTATTGAATGTTTATGTATTGTAATCCTATACCCATATTAAAATTAGGTGATACATTTTTATATTTTGGGGATGTAATTGTTCTTTATATATTCTGGATTGAAGTTATCACATAAATGATTTCAATGTATTTTCTCTCAGTCTGTGAACTGAATTTTGAGTTCCTTGGTGTGATTCAAAAAGCACAAAAGTTTTTAATTTTGTTAATCAAGATACAACTTCAGATGCATGCAGAAAATGTACACTACCAGGGCCATGTCAATAATAGCATTTATTGCTTGTTTGAGTTAGGTTGTATCACAAAAACAAATGTCTCTTCGTTAACGTGAATTATGCGCTGACTTAAAGTAGTGCTCCCTCACACAAGGTTGGATGGCTGCTGATAAGGAAATGGTAGTGATAACATTTTAGTCTTGCTTTCTGGTAGTTGTAGTTTGTGCCTATAAGACTCTGAGTTTATCTTACTGTGATTCTTGAAATCAGGAGATGGACAGAAAAGATGTAAAATATTGACAGCTCTTCAAGGACTCCAGTTCTGCCTTTCTGAGGCGCATGATAAGATTGTCCTTCTACATTCTTTTGAAGCTTTGCCCATGTAATGTGAGCAGAAGGACAAAAATATTCAACCCTATTTGTTGACAGGGATAACCATTTCTCTTTCTCTCCTTTTTCCATGGAGACAGGCAATGTTCCAGAGAGGGTCTGCCCCAGCATCCTGGGTTGTAGAATCAAGACAGCGTAAAACAGAGAACTTCACATATTTTCAGAGGATGTGGCACATAAATACAAAATAACCTTTTGTTGTTTTAAAAAACTAAAATGTCATGGCTATTTGTTTCTACCTAGCTTCCTTAATTTGGCAATTGCAAAATTTACTAGGTATATGTGTCCTATGGTCATAGATAATCTATTTCTCAATATTAAATAGATATTTTATCTATATTTTGATATAAAATACTGTATTATTATAGATTATAGTAGTTTGGCAGTTACTAGATATCTGTAATCCTTAGTGGATTCTACAGCCATTTCTGTCTGAATTCAAAGCTTCTACTCATCCCACGAAATTCTGCTATCTGAAGGATCTTGTGAAAATTATTAAAATACTCAGAATTGGAAATTTAAATCTAAGTTTGGTTTTATCTCCTATTATCTCCTAAAATAATACTTCTGTAACAAATTTTATAATTAATTTGAATCCACAGATTTACAAAATTGAATTTCACAATCAATATTTTACAGTCATGACCCTCTATCCAGAAAACAAACAAAACCAAGAAAATGAAATAAAAATTTTTTGTTGTTACTTTCTTGGAGATAAAAATATATTTTAATTTATTACAAGAAAGTCTCATTTTAGTTATCTTTTATAAACGATATAGATTCTTTTATAAAATCTATATACACTGAATAAGAAATATAATAATCATTACCTACTATAAACTACCATTTCAGAGACTTGATACTATAAAAGTTTGTGCAGTTCTGACTCCTTCCATCAAATAATGTATATTTGAAAACAATTTCTACACAGAAAGTATTTGATAGGATTTATCAAAGTAAATTTTACAAAAAAACAAAAAGAAAATCAGAAACCACATAAAGATCTTGCTTACATGTGAATTGCATATTGGAGTTCTGAATGAAAGGCGTTTTTTTTTTGCATCTCACTCTTTGTGCTTGTAAAGCTCCCATGTAGCTCTCTTATTTACTGTCTATTTGCTTACATCTTACTTCCCCAACTAGTGAGGAGATAAACAACATCACTGGCACAGTCATCAGTGTAGCCTCCAAAGCATAGCTCAGTAACTGGCATCATGTATATGATAAAGATAAGCTTTGGTATAATGTGTTTTCATTGAATGGGAACTGATATATTGTGGAAATAATATGGACTTAGTAATCAGGAGAACTGAGTTTAAAAACTGGCCCCACCATATATTAGATATGTCACTGTAGGGAGAGTTTTGTAAGCCTGTTTTTTGATCTGTAAAATGGGGATACTAGCATTTAGCATAATAGGCTGTTATATATATATATATATATATATATATATATATATATATATATACATCAAAAGATATTTTATGTTCACCAATAGGAAGACTTAATATTGTTAAGATGGTATATTTTTTTATTGCCTTTTAGGTTTGGGGATACATGTGCAGAACGTGCAAGATAGTTGCATAGGTACACACATGGCAGTGTGTTTTGCTGCCTTCCTCCCCTTCACCCACATTTGGCATTTCTCCCCAGGCTATCCCTCCCCAGCCCCCCCCGCTGTCCCTCCCCTATTCCCCCCAATAGACCCCAGTGTGTAGTATCCCCTTCCCTGTGTCCATGTGTTCTCATTATTCCTCACCCGCCTATGAGTGAGAATATGTGGTATTTCATTCTCTGTTCTTGTGTCAGTTTGCTGAGAATGAATTGTTCTCCAGATTCATCCATGTCCTTACAAAGGACATGAACTCATCATTTTTGATTTCCGCATAATATTCCATGGTGTATATGTGCCACATTTTCCTAGTCCAGTCTATCATTGATGGACATTTGGGTTGGTTCCAGGTCTTTGCTATTGTAAACAGTGCTGCAATGAACATTCGTGTGTATGTGTCCTTATAGTAGAATGATTTATAGTCCTTTGGATATATACCCAGTAATGGAATTGCTGGGTCAAATGGAATTTCTATTTCTAGGTCCTTGAGGAATCACCACACTGTCTTCCACAATGGTTGAACTAATTTACACTCCCACCAACAGTGTAAGAGTGTTCCTATTTCTCCACATCCTCTCCAGCGTCTGTTGTCTCCAGATTTTTTAATGATCGCCATTCTAACTGGCCCGAGATGCTATCTCAATGTGGTTTTGATTTGCATCTCTCTAATGACCAGTGATAATGAGCATTTTTTCATATGTTTGTTGGCCTCATGAATTGACCAAGCAGAAAAAAGAATATCAGAAGTCGAAGATCAACTCAATGAAGTAAAATGAGAAACCAAAATTAGAGAAAAAAGCGCAAAAAGGAATGAACAAAATCTCCAAGAAATGTGGGACTATGTGAAGAGAGCTAACCTACATTTGATAGGTGTACCAGAATGTGAACAAGAGAACGAATCCAAGCTGGAAAATACTCTTCAGGATATTATCCAGGAAAATTTCCCCCACCTAGCAAGGCAGGCCAATACTCAAGTCCAGGAAATATAGAGAACACCACAAGGATATTTCTCAAGAAGAATAGGCTGTTTTGAGGATTAAAACAGATGATGTTTTAAAGTGGCCAGCACATCTGCCATTCAATAATTGGGATTTTACATTTTACAAATGATAGAACAAAGCTCGGAGAAGTAAAGGTCATGCAACTTGTTATTGCAAAGTCAGGAGACTTAATTTCTAATCTTCTTTATAAGATTATGTCTAACTGTTCAATTCATATAACCCTGCAGGCTTTCCTCAAGGGACAGTCGATCTCTTTTGTCCTGAAAATTCAAGTTTATGCACAGTCTGACTTACAGAACCCTTATTTTAAGATGTCACTTACATAACATATTCGGTTACAAGATTTAATTAGTATCTTAGGTCCAAGAATTTGTAGTTTGAATTATGCGTCATTGTCATAAGGTGATCATATGATCCAAATATAGCCCATATGGTTTAAGACACGGTGATTTTAAGAGTGAAAGATGATGAAATAAATATTAAATCAGTTAAAATATTTGGACAGGAGAAAAACTGAACTGTCCCAAGGAAGCTAGGACCATGTAATTATCCTATTTTCAGGATAATTACAACAAAATTGAAGTGGCAGCCTTAAAAATAGGTTAATTACCTCAACTTTAAGTAAGTCTAAGAATATCTCACTTGAGAGGAAAATGAGAAAAAAGACATTAATGAGTTATTAACTAGTAGCTAAGATCATCATTGCAGTATTTGTGAAACTTCCCAGCTAAAATATCTGAAAATATGGCCAACTATCATAGAACAATGTTTGTGTCAACTACACAGAAACAAATGGGCAAGCTCTTTTCTCACATTGTACAAATGAAGCCTGCAATGTATTTTAAAAATATAGAGGTGAATTTTCTGACATCAGCATCTGGGAAAAATGTGTGTGTGTGAGTAGGGGAGACGCCCCTGTTGTTACCAGATTAGCAGAAAATTCATCTTAGTTCCCAATTTCCTTCAAGTTTCCAAGCTTACAATGGATTTATAAAATTACCTCGTTTCTCCCAATTTCATTATAGTTAAAAGAAAAGCAGACCTATACTTGTTAATGTTTGTTTTTTACAGGGAATCTGTGCTCCTGTGCTCAATAGCATGCTGAGATTTGCATTGAGGATGAGTTTTCTGGTCCTCTTCTAGTAATATATGTAGTTCTTATTGACTTTGTGATAGTCAAAAAAAAAAAAAAAACAAAAATATTTTAAAAGTCAAATAGCTCAGATTTAAATCTTTGAGATTAAAAAAAAAATCTCAAAACATATATATATAAAATAAAATTCAGGATTAATAATCTAAAATAATTATCACCTCAAAATTATATAAGCAAGTTTAATTAATGAACAGAGGCATATCCACCATTGTGCATTACATATCATTTTATGGATAAAGTATTTGTATGTGTTACCTCCGTGATGGGAACTATCTGAATTCTGCTTTATTCACTATTACCAAAGCCTGACTCTTGAGAGATGTTCATATATTTGTTGAATGTGTAAACAATGAATAAATGAAAGTTTGGAATGGTTTCTGTGGCAAATAATTTCCCTTTCTTTCATATAGAACTTGGACAGGTTGCTGCCTGAGAGTCAGGACTGACATGTGTTGTGTGTTTCTGACAATCTACTAAACAAGTTTTTATTCTCTTCTTATCAATGCATCATTGTACCAGCACAAACCTATTTCCTGGGATTATGGACATAATGTACTACAGTTAAGACTCATCATTTAAGCAAAAATATTAATATTATATATTGGGCAGGATCCTCAAATATTAGTATTGTACATATGTTAAATATTATAAACATTAAAATATTATAAATGGAGCAATATAATCTCCATTTCACACATGATCATACTGCGACTCAGAAATACACAATGATTTGCTAAGGTCATATGTAAAGTTACAATATACAGAAATTGTATTTATCTCATTCAAAGTTTGTTTTTTTTTTCATTTTCTCTAGGAAAAAGCAAACCTTCAATTGGGATGCTGGAAGCTTTGAAAAGGTAATGTTAAACTGAAGCAACTAACACACCTAGACATTGACTGATTTTCTCTCCTGATCCTCACCTTGTTAATGACGCATAGAATTTGGAAGGTCTAAGCAAGAGTGTTGAAAAAATACAATACACACAGACCTAATTTTGAGAAGTAAACTTTATAACTCTTTTGTAGGTAGACATTGGCAATGTGTTTATAGCCTCAACAGCCTCAACAAATACAATAATTTTAAGTATTATCAAGTTTCATCCTGCAGAAAAATCAATTAATTTTCAACATCATTTCACTAAAATTAAGTGGCAGATTATTTTTTTAATCAATCAGAATTTTTTTTGTAAAATATTTCTGTTTTATAATATAGAATACATTTTTAAGGGAGCCTCTCTCTCTCTCTCTCTCTCTCTCTCTCTCTCTCTCTCTCTCTCTCTCTCTCTCTCACACACACACACACAGAGAGAGAGAGAGAGAGAGAGAGAGAGAGAGAGAGAGAGAGAGAGAGAGAGAGAGAGAGACATAGAATGGTTCCACTCTGATATTTTGAGGTTCTAGTTCCTTGCTGAGCTTGGAAGTATTTATTTTCAACATCCGATGTTCTTACGGTTTATGCAAAGATCTATATTCTTTATTTGTTAAGTGCCTAAGAACATTTGTTTATATAAAAGGAGTCTTAAATAATTAGATATGAAATGTTTGCCTGGTTTAGAGAAACATGGATCTTTTCAAATAAGTAGATATGCCACCAGCAAAAAACATATTAAAAATAAAATGTTCACAGTGTCCCGTATTTTTTTCAGTAACTCTAAATTTATTTAGAGAATTTGACTTTCTGATCATTGTCAGTGTACCTGTTTTATGGCACGCAAGGTCACCCAGAGGGAGAATTCATTTTAATCAAATTTAACATTTCAGAAATAACCATGTAAACAAACCAGCCAGACTGTTACATTGTAGACCCTGGGTAGACAGATGATTACACTGCTCAGCTGTTTTACCTTGAAACTAAACTCTCAGTGGTTGAAACGTTGATTTATTTCCTACAAACTGCATTTTCTTTACTGTAGAATAAATATCAAGAACTAGAAACTTTGGAATAAAATCTGAATACTTAAGAAATTATTTTTACATTATTTATTAACCTATACCATTTACCCAATAATCGACTTTACAATAAAATTTCAAGTAAGACCTAAGCATATCAATGCAAATTTTAAAAGTATTAAAATAAAAAGTGTAAAGAGAATAAATATATATATTCACATATATACGGGTGGGTTTATGAGATCAAAAAAGAAACCCAGTGCGTTATACTGGTCTGTAGTATACACTGGTTTGATAAGTAACCTGCAAATGAAATCTCCCACAAGGTTTTCTACTTGAACCTCATTTTGAAACAATTTGCACCAGAAACCTATGCTGTGGACCTACTTACAGCCCCTCAGTTTAATTACTTTTTGCCTCTTTGCTCATATAGATGCTGCCTCTGCACCTTTCAGCTTGTCCTGAAACTTCATCTATTTATAAATGACCAAATTCCTCTATGATTTTCTGTTTCATCTATGGTAATAAATATAGGCATGTGTAAACAAGGTATGAAACATATGGAATTAAGAACAGAAGAAAAGGACAATCTTTTCAATAAATGGTATAGGAATCATTAGGTATAACATAAAAGTGAATAAAAATGGATTTCTACCTCACACCATCCCCCAAATCAATTTTAGATTGGTAGACTGTAAGTCTAAATTTAAAAGGCAAAACAATAAAAATATTTTAAACAAGAGCACGAAAAGCATGAATCATAAGGAAAAAGCATATAGGCCTTCAATGAATGAATGGGTGAAGACAGTGAATTTTGAAAGAATCGACTATCCTGAAGGACAAAATATAACACTTAAATGTTTATTAATTTATGTGTTTCTAGTATCAGTTATAGAGATGAGGTTGTAATTTTTGTGTTAGATGTTGTTGCTGTGGTTAGGTCTCCAAAAAACTTTCCTGAAAGGACAAAGGGAAGAAACTTACTGAATTCCTGAAAGGGCAATTATATAAGAAAGTTGTCTATTGGAAGTGAGGCGGTAAGTAGGGGGAGGCAGCCAAATCACTAATGATGGGAAAGAAGTAACCAAATCTCACTTACCATCTATGCTCTGCTATGCGACATTCTACTCTGCTGCCCCTCCAAGTGGTTAAACCTAACCAGAAGTTAGACAGCCTGGGAGCTTTTGTTGTATTCCATAGCAATTTCTCAAGATAAAGAGCAGCATGATCAAAAGTAGATAGTGGATCCAGAACAATATGGGGTGTAAAGTTATGAATTGCCAAGACTTTAATGAAGAAGATTGTGGAGGACGAATCTGTTCTATCAAATATAATGATTTCTCATAAGGCTACACTAATTAAGACAAAATAGCATTGGTACCAGTTTGACAACGAGGCCCATGAAACAGAATAAAGAGATTAGAAACAGACCTAAACTTAAGTAGACACATAAAGATGTAGATACCTTTGCCTATTAGTAAAAATAGCAATCGGGGGGGGGGGAGGAGAGAGAGAGAGAGAGAGAGAGAGAGAAGAGAGAGAGAGAGAGAGAGAGAAGAAATGAAAATAAAAAAGATAAGGAGACAACTAGATATTGTATGGGGAAAATATTAAATTTAGACTGACCTTAAACATTCCCCAAACTGAACTACCTATAAAAGGCAAAACAATAACAATTTCTAAAATAGGATACAAACAGCATGGATCATAACTTATATCTAGATACTACTTTTACATGAAATTTGAGAAATCTGTCTATTCAAAAAGACAATGAAATAAAATTCAAAGCATAAATCAGAAAGACTAAAGACTAAAAGACAAAGTTTATATACAAAATAAAAAGCATGTCTATATAAAGCATATCTATACATCTAGAAAGAAGTCTAATGAAATATAGTCAATATACTTAAAAAGATACTTTACAAAAATGGATATTAAAGCTGTCAAGTAATATATAAAAAAAGTACTTAACTTGGAGCAAAGACGATTCATCCATGGGAAGAGAAGGCTATACAGATTTTACAGATCCAGATTCATACTGGTGGCTATATGTGTGGAAGAGGTATCATGGTTAATTTCTTATTGCTTCTATTTTCTCACTGAAATAAGGACTAGGTCAATGACTAATAGTGAAGATAGTGAGAGGAGGTTCTGGGGAACTTTACTGAAGAGAAGAAAAAGATTAAATAATCATCTGAAAGGCTGGAAACTATAGTAGATCAGGACAATAGCGTCAGAATTAAGAGACCACTTTATGGTAGTTAGTGTGAGCTTAAGATAAAATCATTTAGAATCACTACATTCAGACAATCATGTGGAGCAGTAAGATTTGAACTGGATTTAACGAGAATCGAAATTCTTTGAATGGATGAAGACTAGACAGGAGCTAATGTTGTAGGTAAGAGACTGTAATAGCTGACCATAAGATTTAAACTATTAAGAAGTGGGGGAAATGAGGTGGGGCAGGGGTACGAAAAACAGTGAAACCACCAAGAATCTGCACAGTATTAGTTGGAGGAAGTCCCAGCCACCCAGGAGTTAAAATCTTTTTTTTTTTTTTTTTTTTTTTTTTTTTTGAGACGTAGTTTCGCTCTTGTTACCCAGGCTGGAGTGAAATGGCGCGATCTTGGCTCACTGTGACCTCCGCCTCCTGGGTTCAGGCAATTCTCCTGCCTCAGCCTCCTGAGTAGCTGGGATTACAGGCACGCACCACCATGCCCAGCTAATTTTTTTGTATTTTTAGTAGAGATGGGGTTTCACCATGTTGACCAGGATGGTCTCAATCTCTTGACCTCGTGATCCATGCTCCTTGGCCTCCCAAGGAGTTAGAATCTTAATGAACCTGGATGTTTAAATGAATGTGGAGTGCTGAGTGGCAGAGTCTCCTGTCAATTCAAACCAAGTGTTTTTGTTGTTGTTGTTGTTGTTGTTGTTGTTGTTGTTTTTAATAAAAGGAGTAGAGTAATTTAGAATCAGTGTAAATGTTAAGAAGGGCACCTGCTCTTTCACTAGGCCAGTGGTATAAGAAGTGAGAGAGAGAGAACACTGAAGTTTTCAAGGGCTAAATAAGATGGGGTGTCTTCAAGAGATGGAAGTATGAAGGAGGGCAAGAAGATTAAGGAATATTTAAAGAAGTGAATGAAGAAATACAAATGCACTGTTTCTACTCTCCGGAAAGAATGGTATCACAAAAGGCTAAGTGAGTGACTTAGGGAAGTTAACAGTGAGATGATAGGTGGTGGTCAGATTCAGGATAGATTTTTAAGGCAGAGCCAAAAGGATGTTCTAGCACATTGAAAGTGGCCATGAATAAAGAGAATAATCACAGATGATTCTGTATACTTGAGTCAGAGATCTGAATTATTAATGTCTTTGACTGAGATAGGACAGGCTGGGGGAAAGACAGTATATATAGAGAAATAGAAGTTGAGATTTGAGCCTATGAATTTTTAGGTTCCTATTAAACAAAGAGCTGGTGAGATGAAAAATAGATGGACAAGGTCAGGAAAGCAATTGATAGAATCAGCATATTCCCAGAGTGTATTTTTACCTTACTTTTAATGTGAAATATACTTACAGAAAAGCACATAAAATATATATGTACATTTAAACAGATATCCATAAAGTAAACACCAATTTACATCAAGATAAAGAAACAGGACATTGCCAGAACCCTAGAATCTCCTCACCCGATATACTTTATCTAATCATAAACTCCTCCCTCAAATCCAACCAAGGAAATTACAATCCTGAAATAAAATGGGATACTAAATTTTTTGTTTGCTTCATGTTTATATCTGTAGATGCATTCCTAACCAATACAAATTAGTTTTGCTTGCTTTTGAAATGTGCTTAAATGGAATCACTATGTGTAGGCAATTTCAACCTGCTTCTTTTGCTCAACATTAGTATGTGGGCCTTATCAATGCTGTTGTATATAGCTTTACTTCATTATTTTCCTCTATGTACTATTTCAGTTTATTTATTCAATGTGGATAGACATTTGGTAGATGATGTATATGACTTTTAGTGTTGATTTTACAAGCAATGTTTCCAAACACATTATTGTATTAGTATTTTAGTGGTCATATATTTAGTTATCTTGAGGCTTAAAAGTTGGAATTGCTGAGTCATAATGTTGCAGGACTTTTCTGTAGTTCAGCTAAAGACAAGGTCTTAGTCACATGGCCACAAAAATGTAAGCTCACAGATGATTTGAAAGATGGAGTTGGGGAGAGATAGCAAGGGGAGAAATGCCAGATATAGGTGATGGGGAGGAAGGCAGCACATCACACTGCCATGTGTGTACCTATGCAACAATCTTTCATGTTCTTCACATGTACCCCAAAACGTAAAATGCAATAAAAAAATAAAAAATAAATAAAAGTTAAAAAAAAAGATGATTTAGGGCAGGGTTTTATTGGGTGAAAAGAAGAAAAGGGGGAACAGAGCCTCTTAGCGAAGCAAGAGGGTATGCTTCCTGCCTGTGGGCTTCCTGCCTCACAGACTGAATTTCAGGTTCCACCCAGGAAGAGAAGGGGCCAGGTTCCTACCTGCTGAGAGCAGAATGAATTTCTGTGGCTCCACCTGTGTATGTGCAGGTCATTTGGAGGTTCTGCCAGGAAACCCTTCCCACCTGGCTGTCCGAATATGTCGTGTTGATCTTCAGGATCACTAAGCAATCAAATGTTGTTCTCTTTTTTTTTTTTTTTAACTAACTTACACAGCTAAAAGTGTACGAGAATTTCCTTTGCTACGAAGATTTAGTTATTGCAAATTTGGTGTATCTTATTGTGGTTTTAGTTTACTTCCTTTGGAGCAGGTATTCCTTGCAGCTAATGAAGTATGAGTTTTCATGCTCAAAGGAAATGTTTCATGTTGATGACCATCACTGTTAGGTATAGATTAGGTGATTGCTAGCTGTCTGTATGCACGAAATAACTTCCATGAATACTTTGTACTGATTTACCTGTACCACATTGTGTAGATGCTGGGTCATCATGAGAACACTGAGTCAAAAGTATTACCATGCACATGGACTAAACAGCTGACACTGGGTGTTACATGTGTTTTAAAGTGTATAAAGAATAATTTCAGAAAGAAAGTTAATTGAAGATTAAAAACAAAAATAATAGAATGTTGGATATAAACAAAACAATAAAATAATAAAAATGTGTGTTTAAATAAATATATACATATTTTTCTGATATGAAAAAACATATTGTAACACCAGTTTTTGTTCAGATTATACCAAAAGTGATGATTCTGTAACTGGGTTTTTTTGGGGGGTGTGGCATGGGGGAGGCACAGCTTCCCCAAGAGAATGTTGTAGGTTCTTGGTCTCCACTATCTCAAGAATGAGAAAAGGGAGCACTGCAGGTGCACAGTAAACTCATAAATACCAGACCTAAGAAGTGTTGCAGAAACTTCTTAGTAGAGAAAAGAGAGAAAAAAAAAAGGAGAAGAGAGGAAACTTCCACGAAGAGTGTGGAAGAGGATTCCAGAGGGGAAATCCAGGAGGGGAAAGAGCGCTCCCACTATGTGTGAGGGGATTTCAGAGATCTGGAAAATCCGGTTTGGGTGAAGGAACAAGAGAATTTATAACGGGAGAAATTCCCACCTCCCTAAGTTCCTCTAGCCAATGAAAGAAGTTTCTTTAAACTTCCTCTGTGGTGATTGACTCTTAGTTTCTTCCTGCACCCACAAAATGTAAAACAGAAAGCATTAAATCTCCTGGATGGAGAGAGATGGGAGTGAGGCATGGTGCTGGGAAGTTCTTGCCCTTAAAACTCTGCCCCTTGTGGTCCCGGAAAGAGAATACCTTCCCTCAATTCATTAAGAGATAACTTTGAGATCATCTTTAATTTAACAAGTACATTTAAGTAAATGGGATAGTTGAATTCACTAGAAGTAATAAATAAGTTTTTTGATTACCTGATTAAATAATTAATAAAAATATCAAATCATATAAACATTGAGAAAAGATAACTATCTTGTTAATTTGACTTGGAATAATGACATAAGAAAATATTTTATAATATGCTACCATGAGGGCATCAATGAACAAATGGTAGAAAAAAATGTTCCTCAGCAAGTGCATTTAAGATGCCCTTAAGTCTTATGATGCCCTTAAGTCTTATAGCTAATGTATCAAAGAAACTTAATAGATATCTACCAATTTGGACTTAATATTATCAATGAAAATTATGAAACTGAAAGAAGCATTTTCAAGCTATCAACTAAAATCCTTATCAATAATGCCACAGAAAGCATAGAATCATCTTTATAATCTACAGAAAAGTATTTCAAAATCCATGTCATATAAGAGTCTATCAAAAGCATGTAGCTAAAACATGTAGAAAAAATGGTGTACAGTTCGTGTGTCAGGCAGTTAGTTCATACACACAACACACAGTGTATTAGTTCCAGACTGGGTAATTTACAAAGGAAGGAGGTTTAATTGACTCACAGTTCTACATGGGTAAATAGGGCTCAGGAAACTGACAGTCATGGCAGAAGGGAAAGAGGTACATCTTACATGGCGGCAGGTGAGAGAGTGAGCAAGAGCAGGGAAAACTGCCATAGAAAACCATCAGATCTCGAGAACTCACTTACTGTCAGGAGAACAACATGGGGGAAACCACAACCATGATCCAGTCACCTCCCACTAGGTCCATCTTTCAACACCTGGGGATTAAGATTCAAGATGAGATTTGAGTGGGGACAAAAATCCTAACCATATCATAATGTATTTTTTTTTCCTGAATTTGGATATAATTTATGGCATTTATCAGCTTTTTGAAATTGTGCTTAATTTCTAATGTAGAAGTTTATTTTCTACAGATTCTCTAAAATAAAATTCAGTCTTCTACAATTCTAACCATTTTTCTTACTACATAATTCTTCGTTTTCTGTGTTTAGTGCACAGTATTGTTTCATGTTAATACAGTCTGGGGCTATTTTTATGTCCTGCTTTTGAAGTGCTGTACATCTCCTTTGCCCACTTTCCCTATTAAAATATCTGTCTTATTTTTATTGATTTCTTTGTGTTCTTTATATAATGAACTCTAGTATGTCATTATATCAATATACACATTTATACATTATATATATTTAAATACTTATGTAGAATATTGGTCATTGAATATTTTTACTCTGTTGAGGATCCTTTGATCAATAGAACGTTTTTAGTTTTGATGTGGCTGAATTTATTATCACATTTGATAGCTTACTGCTTTTATATTTCTTTTAAAAAGTTATTCCTTATGCGACAGTGATGAGATATTCTCCTATATTCTCTTTTTATTTTGTAGCTTTTCTTTCACCTTACCTCTGCAGTCTGTCTGGACTTGAGTTTTGTGTATTGCTATGAACTTCAGATTATATTTAATAGACAAATAAGCATAGACAAATACCTCATCAATATTAATAGAAAGGCTTCTCTGTCCTTTTCTTAGTAACTGCCAGTGCCACATATCTCATTAAAAAAGTTCTTAAGTATGTGGTACCATGTAAACTCTTTTCTTGTGCCACTATTATTATTATTATTATTATTACGTTTTGTGAGAGGGTAGAGGGGAAGTTGGGAAGTGTTGGGGAGGGGGAGAAAAGAGGTGTGGGGGAGTGGGGGAGGGGGCAGAGGGGCGGTGCCATTATTTTTTATATTCCCTGAACCAATGCCTATTCATCTCAAATACTAGAGTTTTAACACAGTTCATGTAATCTAGGATAGCACATATCCTATTTATTCTGTATCTTCAAATGTGTCTGGGTTGTTTCCCTTTGCCCTTTGACATAAACCTGACTTGACAAGCTATTGTAATGACACTGAATCTATAAATAAATTTTGAGAGAACTAACACTCTCACCATGCTGAGTCCATAATCTATAAATTTATAAATCTTTTTATGCATTATATTCTGCATAATCTATAATGCCTCAATAGTTTCATTCACTTAATTTTATTTTAATTATATTTATATTTTCAATACAAGACAATGCATTGCATATCTTAGATTGAACTAGGTACATGATATATCAGATGATATTTTAGATGACATCTTCTTTTAAAATATTTATTTGATAAGTTCAATTATAAATGAAAATGGAAACATTGCATCTAATACCACAGAAGTACAAAAGATCATTGAAGACGATTATGAATACCTCTATGCACACAAACTAGAAAATCTAAAGGAAATGGACAAATTTCTGGAAATATACAACTCTCTCTGCTTAAATCAAGAAGAAATAAAAATCCTGAACACACCAATGATAAGAAAGAAGATGGAATAAGTATTTTTTTTTTTTAACTGCTAACACAAAAAGCCCAGGGCCAGGTGGATTCATAACCCAATTCTACCAGATATTGAAGGAATAATTTGTATCAATTCTACTCAAAGTCTTCTAAAAGACTGAGGAGAGCACTCCCTAATTCATCCCATGAAGCCAATATCACTGTGATATCAAAACCAAAAAAGGACATAACAATAAAGAAAATTTTGGACAATACCCCTGATGAAATATAGATGCAAAAAAATGTAAATGAAATAGTAGCAAACTAAATCCAACAGAACATGAAAAAATAATCAATTTTTGAAATCCAACATGATTGAGTGTGTTTCTTTTTCATGATGCAAGGATGGCTCAACATATGCAAGTTAACAAATGTGATTCATGACATAAACAGAATTAAAAACAAAAACAATGGGATTATCTCAACAGATACAGAAAAATGATTCAGTAGAACCCAGCATTCCTTTATGGTAAAAACACGCAGGCCAGGCGTGGTGGCTCAAGCCTGTAATCCCAGCACTTTGGGAGGCCGAAGCAGGTGGATCACAAAGTCAAGAGATCATGACCATCCTGGTCAACATGGTGAAATTCTGTCTCTACTAAAAATACAAAAAAAATAGCTGGGCATGGTGGTGCATGCCTGTAATCCCAGCTACTCAGGAGGCTGAGGCAGGAAAATTGCCTGAACCCAGGAGGTGGAGGTTGTGGTGAGCCGAGATCACGCCATTGCACTCCAGCCTGGGTAAGAAGAGTGAAACTCTGTCTCAAAAGAAAAAAGAAAAAAAAAAAAAAAACACTAGTCACAGGAGAAATAAACTTCAAAATAATAAAAGCCATATAGAACAAACCCATGGCCAGCATCATACTAAATGGGAAAGTTTGAAAGCATTCCCCTAATAACTGGAACAAGACAAGAATGCTCACTTTCACCACTTCTATTCAATATAGTACTGGAAGTCCTAGCCAGAGCAATCAGACAAGAGAAAGAAATAAAGGGCATTCAAATTGGAAAAGAAGAAGTCAAAATATCTCTGTTTACTAGTATATTTTAATTAAAAATCCATAAAGACTACCCCCAAAAACTCCCAGATTTCATAAATAAATTCAGTAAAGTCTCAGGTTACATAATTAACGTACACAGATCAGTAGCACTGCTATATACCAACAACAACCAACTTGAGAATCTAAGTATGAGTTCAATTCCATTTACAATAGTGGCAAAGAATAAAAAAAACCAGTATTTAGGAATATACTTAATCAAGCAAGTGAAAGTTCTCTATAAGTAGAACTAAAAAACACTGATGAAAGAAATAATAGATTACACAAACAAATGGAAATACATCTCAAACTCATGGACTGGAAGAATCCATATTGTGAAAATGACCACACTGCCCAAAGCAATGTAAAGATTCAATGAAATTTTTATCAAAATACCAACATCATTTTACACAGAATAAGAAAAACAATCTTAAAATTTATATGGAACCAAAAAAGAGCACAGATAGCCAAAGCAATATTAGACAAAAAGAACAAGACTGAAAGCATCACATTAATCTACTTTAAATTATCTTACAATGCAATAGTATCCAAAACAGCATGGTACAGGTATAAAAGTAGATACAAAGACCAACGGAAACAGAACAGAGAATCTAGAAATGAAACCAAAAGTCTCAGGATACAAAATCAATGTGCAAAAGTCACAAGCATTCCTATACACCAATAACAGACTTAAAGAGAGCCAAATCAAGAATAAACTGCCATTCACAATTGCTACAAAGAGAATAAAATACCTAGGAATGCAACTGAAAAGGAATATAAAGGACCTCTTCAAGGAGAACTACAAACCACTGCTCAAAAAAATAAGAGAGGACACAAACAGATGGAGAAATATTCCATGTTCATGGTTAGGAAGAATCAATATCATGAAAATGGCCATACTGCAAAAAGTAATTTACAGATTCAACGCTATCCCCATCAAGCTACCAATGACCTTCTTCACAGAACTGGAATAAAAACACCTTAAACTTTTGGTTCATATGGAACCAAAAGAGAGCCCACATAGCCAAGTCAATTCTAAGCAAAAAGAACACAGCAGGAGGCATCACACTACCAGACTTCAAACTATACTACAAGGCTACAGTAATCAAATCTGCATGGTACTGGTACCAAAACAGAGATATAGACCAATGGAACAGAACAGAGGCATCAGAGGCAACACAACATATCTACAAACATACCGTCTTGGATAAACCTGACAAAAACAAGCAATGGGGAAAGGATTCTCTGTTTAATAAATTGTGTTGGGAAAACTGGCTAGTCATGTGCAGAAAGCAGAAACTGGACCCTTCCTGACACCTTACACTAAAATTAACTCCAGATGGATTAAAGACTTAAACATAAGACCTAACACCATAAAAACCCTAGAAGAAAATTTAGGCAAAACTAATCAGGGCATAGGAGTAGGCAAGGACTTCATAACCAAAACACCAAAAGCATTGGCAACAAAAGCCAAAATAGACAAATGGGACCTAATCAAACTCCACAGCTTCTGCACAGCAAAAGAAACAGTCATTAGAGTGAATCGGCAACCAACAGAATGGGAAAAAAAAATGCAGTTTACTCATCTGACAAAGGGCTGATATCCAGAATTTACAAAGAACTAAAACAGATTTACAATTAAAAAACAAACAAGCCCATTCAAAAGTGGAAAAAGGATATGAACAGACACTTTATAAAAGAAGACGTACATGAGGCCAACAAACATATGAAAAAATGGTCATCATCGCTGGTCATTAGAGAAATGCAAATCAAAACTACATTGAGATACCATCTCATGCCAGTTAGAATGGTGATCATTAAAATATCTGGAGACAGCAGATGCTGGAGAGAATGTGGAGAAATAGGAACACTTTTACACTGCTGTTGGGAGTGAAAATTAGTTCAGCCATTGAGGAAGACAGTGTGGTGATTCCTCAAGGACCTTGAAATAGAAATTCCATTTGACCCAGCAATCCCTTTACTGGGTATATATTCAAGGGGACTATAAATCATTCTGCTATAAGAACACATGCAAACAAATGTTCATTGCAGCACTGTTTACAATAGCAAAGACCTGGAACCAACCCAAATGTGCATCGATGAGAGACTGGACTGGGAAAATGTGGCACATGTACACCATGGAATATTATGCAGCAATCAAAAATGATGAGTTCATGTTTTTTGTAGGGACATGGATGAATCTAGAGAATTTCATTCTCAGCAAACTGACACAAAAACAGAAAATGAAATACCACATATTCTCACTCATAGGCAGGTGATGAACAATGAGAACACATGAACACAGGGAAGGGAGCACTACACACTGGGGTCTATATGGGGGGAATAGGGGAGGGACAGCAGGGTGGGAATTGGGGAGGGATAGCATGGGGAGAAATGCCAGATGTGGGTGAAGGGGAGGAAGGCAGCAAATCACACTGCCATGTGTGTACCTATGCAACTATCTTGTATGTTCTGCACACGTACCCCAAAACCTAAAATGCAATAAAAAATTATAGAAGCATATTTAAAAAAATAGAAATGAAACCAAATACCTACAACCAACTAATCTTCAACAAAGCATACAAAAACTTAAATTGGAGAAAGGACACTCGATTCAATAAACGGTGCTGGAAAATTGGATAGCCAAATATAGAAAAATTAAACTGGATGAATATTTCTCACCACATGTGAAAGTTAACTCCAGATGTATTAAAAATAAATCTCAGAATAGAATCATAAAAATTCTAGAAACCTAGGAAATCTCTTCTGGACATTGCCCTAGGTAAAGAATTTATCATTGATACCTCAAAGGTAAATGTGACAAAAATAAAAATAAGTGGGACCTAATTAAACTAAAAAGCTTCTGCATTGAAAAAGAAATAATCTTCAGCATAAACAGAAAATCTTCATAATGGGAGAAAATATTTTCAAAGTATACATCTGACAAATGCTTTATTTCCAGAATCTATGGGAACTCAAGCATGAGCAATGAAACAAACAAACATTAAAATATGGGCAAAGGACATTAATAGAGATTACTCAAAAGAAGATATAGAAATGGCCAAAAAACAAATGAAAAAATGCTCAATATCACTAATCATCAGGAAAATATATATTAAAGCCACAATGAGGCATCATCTTACCCCAGCCAGAATGGTAATTATTAAAAGGTCAAAACACAATAGATACTGGTGTAGATGTGGTGAAAAATGAATTATGGTGAAAAATAAATTACAGAATATCTATGGAATACCTATGGAGATTCCTTAAACAAATAAATCTATTACTCAATCCATCAATCCAACTACTGGGTATCTACCCAAAGAAAAATAAATTCCTATATCAAAAAGACATCTGCTTATGTATGTTTATTACAGTACAATTTACAACTGCAGAGGTGTGGAATCATACCAAATGCACATCAACTGATAAGTGGATACATATATCACATAGAAATGTGATATATGTATCTATGCTTGCTTTATATATATATATATATATATGTAAACTATATATATTTGTGTATATGTATGTATATTATATAGAGAGAGCATAGAATACTACTCAGTCACAAGAAGAAACAAAATAATGTCTTTTGCACAACTTGGATGGAACTGGAGGCCATTATTCTAAGTGAAGTAACTCAGGAATCAAAAACCTAATATTGTATGTTCTCACTTATAAGTGTGTACTAAGCTATGATTATGCAAAGGCATGCAGAGTGGGATAATGGATACTGGAGACTTAGAAGGGGGAAGAATCAAAGGGTCAGAAAGGATGAAAATAATACCTATTGCACTGAAATCCCAGACTTTACCATCATACAAGTCATCCATGAAACCAAAAGTTATTTGTACTTTGAAAACAACTAAAATTTAAAAATAAATAAATAAATAAATAAATAAATAAAATATTTATTTGAAAATATTATATATATATATACATATATATATATGAAATGGATTTCTGCATTAACTGTTTAGCATATGTGAGACTCTCATTTATTTTCTTAATACATTAATCTTAGATTTTTCTACATATGCAATAAAGTAGTCTGAGAATAGATGAGAATTTTACTTTCTTTTTTGCAATATTTGTATATTTTATTTCTTTTTCTAATTCTACTATGCAAATCAAAAACTACTGAATACAATTGGTGATGACAGGCTTTGCATGTTCATGATCTCAATGTGAGATTATTTTAAATGTCCCACCCATAGGGTCTTGATTCTAGATGAAGAAGTGCATATTTGTGTGCATTATTATGTATTTTTAAAAATATATGATTTCACCAGGAAGAAATGGATAAATTCCTGAACACCTGTGTCCTCCCAAGCCTAAACCAGGAGGATGCCGAAACTATGAATAGATCAATAACAAGGTCTGAAGTTGAGGCAGCAATTAAGAGCCTACCACACAAAAAAAGCCCAGGTCCAGGCCGGGCATGGTGGCTCAAGCCTGTAATCCCTGCACTTTGGGAGGCCAAGGCGGGTGGATCACATGGTCAAGAGATTGAGACCATCCTGGTCAACATGGTGAAACACCATCTAAAAATACAAAAAAAAAAAAAAAAAAAAAAAAAAAAAAGCTGGGCCTGGTGCCAGTTGCCTGTAATCCCAGCTACTCAGGAGGCTGAAGCAGGAGAATTGCCTGAACCCAGGAGGTGGAGGTTGCAGTGAGCTGAGATCATGCCATTGCACTTCAGCCTGGGTAACGAGTAAAACTCCATCTAATAAATAAATAAATAAATAAAGCCCAGGTCCAGATGGGTTCATAGCTGAATTCTACCAGACAAAAAAAGAGGATCTGGTACCATTCCTTCCGAAACTATTCCAAATAATTCAAAAAAAGGGAACCCTTCCCAAATCATTTTATGAGACCAACATCATCCTGATACCAAAACCCAGCAGAGACTCAACAAGAAAAGAAAACTTCAGGCCAATATCAATGATGAACATAGATGCAAAAATCTTCAATAAAATACTGGCAAACCGATTGCAACAGCACATTAAAAAACTTATCCATCATGATCAAGTAGGATTCATCCTGGGAATGCAAGGCTGGTTCAACATATGCAAGTCTATAAATGTAATTCACCACATAAACAGAACCAAAAACAAAAACCACATGATTATCTCAATTGATGCAGAGAAGGCATTTGACAAAATTCAACAGCCCTTTATGCTAAAAACCCTCAATAAACTTGGTATTCATGGAACATATCTCAAAGTAATAAAAGCTATTTATGACAAACCAACAGCCAATATCATACTTAATGGGCAAAAACTGGAAGCATTCCCTTTGAAATCCGGCACGAGACAAGGATGCCCTCTCTCACCACTCCTATTCAACATAGTACTGGAAGTTCTAGCCAGAGCAATCAGGCAAGAAAAAGAAATAAAGGGTATTCAAACAGGAAAGGTGGAAGCCAAACTGTCTCTATTTGCAGACGACATGATAGTATACCTAGAAGATCCCATCGTCTCAGCCCAAAAACTCCTGAAACTGGTAAGCAACTTCAGCAAAGTCTCAGGATATAATATCAATGTGCAAAAATCACAAGCATTTCTATACACCAATAACAGACTTAAAGAGAACCAAATCAAAAATGAACTGCCATTCACAATTGCTACAAAGAAAATAAAATACCTAGGAATACAACTCACAAGGAATGTAAGGGACCTCTTTAAGGAAAACTACAAACCACTGCTCAACGAAATAAGAGAGGACACAAACAGATAGAGAAACATTCCATGTTCGTGGTTAGGAAGAATCAATATCGTGAAAATGGCTATACTGCCCAAAGTAATTTACATAATCAATGCTATCCCCATCAACCTACCATTGAATTTCTTCACAGAACTGGAAAAACCACCATGAACTTCATATGGAACCAAAAGAGAGCCCGCATAGCCAAGTAAATTCTAAGCAAAAAGAACACAGTGGGAGGCATCACACTACCAGACTTCAAACTATACTACAAGGCTACAGTAATCAAAACAGCATGGTACTGGTACCAAAACAGAGATATAGACCAATGGAACAGAACAGAGGCATCGGAGGCAACACAACATATCTACAACCATATAATCTTTGATAAACCAGACAAAAACAAGCAATGGGGAAAGGATTCCCTGTTTAATAAATTGTGTTGGGAAAACTGGCTAGCCATGTGCAGAAAGCAGAAACTGGACCCCTTCCTGACACCTTACACTAAAATTAACTCCAGATGGAATAAAGACTTAAACATAAGACCTGGCACCATAAAAACCCTAGAAGAAAATCTAGGCAAAACCATTCAGGACATAGGAGTAGGCAAGAACTTCATGACCAAAACACAAAAAGCATTGGCAACAAAAGCCAAAATAGACAAATAGGACCTAATCAAACTCCACAGCTTCTGCATGGCAAAAGAAACAGTCACTAGAGTGAATCAGCAACCATCAGAATAGGAAAAAATCTTTGCAGTTTACCCATCTGACAAAGGGCTGATGTCCAGAATTTACAAAGAGCTCAAACAGATTTACAGGAAAAAAACAAACGAGCCCATTCAAAAATGGACAAAGAATATGAACAGACACTTTACAAAAGAAGACATACATGAGGCCAATGAACACATGAAAAACTGCTCATCATCACTGCTCATTAGAGAGATGCAAATCAAAACCACATTGAGATACCATCTCATGCCAGTTAGAATGGCGATCATTAAAAAATCTGGAGACAACAGATGCTAGAGAGGATGTAGAGAAATAGGAACAATTTTACACTGTTGGTGGAAATGCAAATTAGTTCAACCATTGTGGAAGACAGTGTGGTGATTCCTCAAGGACCTAGAAATAGAAATTCCATTTGACCCAGCAATCCCATTACTGGGTATATATCCAAAGGAATATAAATCGTTCTACTATAAGGACACATGCACACGAATGTTCATTGCAGCACTGTTTACAATAGCAAAGACCTGGAACCAACCCAAATGCCCATCGATGATAGACTGGACTGGGAAAATGTGGCACATATACACCATGGAATATTATGCAGCAATCAAAAATAATGAGTTTGTGTCCTTTGTAAGGACATGGATGAATCTGGAGAACATCATTCTCAGTAAACTGACACAAGAACAGAAAAGGAAATACTGCATATTCTCACTCATAGGCGGGTGAGAAAAAATGAGAACACATGTACAGAGGGAGGGGGTCTACTACACTCAGGGGTCTATTGGGGGGAATGGGGGAGGGACAGCGGTGGGGGAGCTGGGGAGGGATAGCCTGGGAAGAAATGCCAAGTGTAGGTGAAGGGGAGAAAGGCAGCAAAACACACTGCCATGTGTGTACCTATGAAACTATCTTGCATGTTCTGCACATGTACCCCCAAACCTAAAATGCAATAAAAATTTTAAATTAAAAAAAAAATTATATATATATATATATATATATATATATATATATATATATATATATGATTTCTTTTTAATTATTTTAAAATTCTTTTTTAATTGCATTTTTGGTTTTAGGGTACCTGTGAAGAACATGCAAGATTGTTAAATAGGTACACATGTGGCAGTGTGATTTGCTGCCTTCCTTCTCTTCACCTATATCAGGCATTTCTCCCCCTGCTATCTCTCGCCAACTCCCCACCCCTCACTGTCCCTCCCCTATTTCCCCCTGACATTCCACAGTGTGTAGTGCTCCCCTCCCTGTGTCCATGTGTTCTCATTGTTCAACACCTGACAATGAGTGAGAACATGCAGTGTTTGTTTTTCTGCTCTAGCATCAGTTTGCTGAGAATAATGGTTTGTTTCCAGGTTCATCCATGTCCCTACCAAGGACATGAACTCATCGTTTTTGATGGCTGCATAATATTGCATGGTGTATATGTGCCACATTTTCCCTGTCCAGTTTATCATCAATGGGCATTTGGGTTGGTTCCAGGTCTTTGCTATTGTAAACAGTGCTGCAATGAACACTCGTGTTCATGTGTCGTTATAGTAGAACAATTTATGATCCTTTGGATATATACCCAGTAATGGGATTGCTGGGTCAAATGTTGTTTCTATGTCTAGGTCCTTGAGGAATCACCACACTGTCTTCCACAATGGTTGAACTAATTTACACTCCCACCAGCAGTGTAAAAGTGTTCCTATTTCTCCGCATCCTCTCCAGCATCTGTTGTCTCCAGATTTTTTAATGATCGCCATTCTAACTGGCGTGAGATGGTATCTCACTGTGGTTTTCATTTGCATTTCTCTAATGACCAGCAATGATGAGCATTTTTTCATGTTTGTTGGTCTCATGTATGTCTTCTTTAATAAAGTGTCTGTTCATATCCTTTGCCCAATTTTGAATGAGCTTGTTTGTTTTTTCTTGTAAATCTGTTTTAGTTCTTTGTAAATTCTGGATATCAGCCCTTTGTCAGATGGGTAAACTGAAAAAAATTTTTCCCATTCTGTTGGTTGCCGATTCACTCTAATGACTGTTTCTTTTGCTGTGCAGAAGCTGTGGAGTTTGATTAGGTCCCATTTGTCTATTTTGGCTTTTGTTGCCAATGCTTTTGGTGTTTTGGTCATGAAGTCTTTGCCTACTCCTATGCCCTGAATGGTTTTGCCTAGATTTTCTTCTAGAGTTTTTATGGTGTTAGGTGTTATGTTAAATCTTTAATCCATCTGGAGTTAATCTTGGTGTAAGGTATCAGGAAGGGGTCCAGTTTCTGCTTTCTGCACATGGCTAGCCAGTTTTCCCAACACAATTTATTAAACAGGGAATCATTTCCCCATTGCTTGTTTTTGTCAGGTTTGTCAAAGATTATATGGTTGTAGATATGTTGTGTTGCCTCCGATGCCTCTGTTCTGTTCCATTGGTCTATATCTCTGCTTTGGTACCAGTACCATGCTGTTTTGATTACTGTAGCCTTATAGTATAGTTTGAAGTCTGGTAGTGTGATGCCTCCAGCTTTGGTTTTTTTTTTTTTTTTTTTTTTTTTTTTTTTGCTTAAAATTGACTTGGCTATGTGGGATCTCTTGGTTCCATATGAAGTTTAAGGTGTTTTTTCCAGTTCTGTGAAGAAGGTCATTGGTAGCTTAAAGGGGATAGCATTGAATCTATAAATTACTTTTGCTAGTATTGACTTTTCATGATATTGATTCTTCCTAACCAAGAACATGGAATGTATCTTCATCTGTTTGTGTCCTCTCCTATTTTATTGAGCAGTGGCTTGTAGTGCTCCTTGAAGAAGTCTTTTATGTTGTTTGCTAGTTGTATTTCTAGGTATTTTATTCTCTTTGTAGCAATTGTGAATGGCAGTTTATTCTTGATTTGGCTCTCTTTAAGTCTGTTATTGACGTATAGAAATGCTCGTGATTTTTGCATATTGATTTTGTATTCTGAGACTTTGCTGAAGTTGCTTACCACTTTTAGGAGATATTGTGCTGAGATGATGGGGTCTTCTAGATATACAATCATGTCGCTTTCAAATAGAGACAATTTGACTTCCTCCTTTGCTATTTGAATACCCTTTATTTCTTTTTCTTGCCTGATTGTGCAGGCTGGAACTTCCAGTACTATGTTGAATAGGAGTGGTGAGAGAGGGCATCCTTGTCTCGTGCCAGATTTCAAAGAGAATGCTTCCATTTAAAAAAAAAAAAATATATAGTGAATAGTTGGTGAATCTCATCAACAACCTTTGCAATCTCTTTGTGTCTTATTTAGCTTTTCTCTCATTCTGAAACTGTGGCAAATTGCATAAAATATATTTATAATTTTAAAATATTCTTGCATTCCTAGGATGACTCCCAATGGCTTGATATCTAAGTAATTTTGTTGGTGTTTAAGAAACTGTTGGCTGGGCACAGTGGCTCATGCCTGTAATCTCAGCACTTTTGGAGGCTAAGGTGGGCAGATCAAGGGGTCAAGAGATCAAGACCATCCTGGCTAACATAGCGAAATTCCATCTCTACTAAAATACAAAAATTATCTGGGCATGGTGGTGCATGCCTGTAGTCCCAGCTACTCAGGAGTCTGAAGCAGGAGAATTGCTTGAAGCCAGGAGTTGGAGGTTGCATTGAGCCAAGGTTGCACCACTGCACTCCTGCCTGGTGCCTGACGACAGAGCGAGACTCTGTCTCAAATAAATAAATAAATAAAAGAAAATAAATTGTTCATTTCAAAAAGAATAATTTGATGACATGAACAAAACTTTGTGCATGTGAAATTCAAGAGTATTGTACCACCAAAAAGCAGTTAATAAGTTGATAAAAGATAGAATCAACTTTACCAGAATACTGAAAATTATTTCTGTGGAATAATCAACAGTATTCAGCAATCAATAAAATTATCACTCTAAAAAAAAGAGATAACTAAAACTCACTAAGATAAATTTGTGGATTTTTTTTTAACTTTGGTTGTATGACCTTCTCCCCATTTGACAGTAGCTTTGAAGACAACAGCCCATATTACAGTATAGGTTACTAGCACTGGAGGTAACAGACAAGATTTATTCTCAAAGAATTGTGGTTATTTTTTTATGTTTGGTGCTTCATTGAAGAACTCACTCAAAAAAACTAATTTTGATTTTGCCTAACTCAGATCTCATCCAGTGCTTAGAAAAGTATGCCTGAGGTATTCGTCAAAAAAATTTAAAGGCAAATGTGGTTGCTGCTACATGGACAAGATATAACAATTGAAACAAAAAATAGATAAACCAGAAGTTACAAAGAAAAAGTGGATAATGTGGTTATTTGAAGATTAAAGTATTTTAAAAACGGACCAAAATTTATTGGAATCTAGATGACATATGCATATCTCATACTGGTTACTTGATTATTAAATCCTTGAAAACATCCTAAGCCCTAACTTCTGGTTAAACCTCAGCCATATCACAGGTAGGAATTTAAGGCTAAGCGAAAATTGTAATGCCTGCCTAAATGTTGCAGATATGTGCCCCAACAAGCCCATCTGCAACATCTGCAAGGATCTTTTCTTTCCCTTCCTTTCTTCCTTTCTGTTCACCTGAAAAGATCCTCTCTTTCCCTCCCTTCTGCTCTCTCTCTCTGTCTTCCTTCCCTCCTTTTCTTTCTTTCCCTCTCTCCCTCCCTTCCTTCCTTTGTTCCTTTCTTCCTTCTTTACTTCCTTCCTTTGTTCATTTCTTCCTTTGTTCCTTCCTTCCTTCCTTCCTTCTCTTTTTCTATTTTATCATTCCTTTTGTTCAAAGCTTGGAGAAAATTTATGTCAATTTTATTACCTTACTATTCATTGGCCACATACAACTAATAATACAAGCTTTGCTGAATTAGTTTACAAAAGTCACCAAACAAGCTACAACAAGCAGAAAAAATAATCACCAAGGAGAAAAGATAATTTTATTTCTGGGTTTGTTACATTACAATATTAGAAATGTTAGTTTTCAAAATATTGAGAGTCATGCAAATAAATAAGTAAATATGACTGATCCAACAGGAAAAAAAAAAACAAATAAATTAATAGAAACTACCCCTTAGGAAGCTCAGAATTACTGACAGGAATTTTAACTGTTTTAAATATGCTCAAAGGGCTAAAGACAACCAAGTAAAAATAAGTAGAGAAAACTATGAAAACAATGTTTCAGAAAATGAAGAAAAACAAACAAAAGTAGAAATTACAAAAAAAAGAAAAAGAAAATCGACTGTTTAAAAATACAATAACAGTTATGAATAAAAAAAGTACTGAAGTTCAACAGCAAAAGTGATCCAGTGTTAAGATATAATCAATAAACTTAAAGATAGCTTAATTGAGGAATAGAGAGAAACAAGAAATAAATAAAAAATAATAGTGTAAGAAAAAAGAACCATATAAGACACCATCAAGCATATCAACATGCACATAAATAAATATCCTGGAGAAGAGGAGACAGTGCAGAAAGAAATTTGAAAACATAATAGCATAAAATTTACTGAATTTGATGCAAAATACTGATTGATATATCTAAGAAAATTAGATAATCATAAGAAGGTTAAAGATATATACACTAAAACATGCTAAATTCAAATGATTGAAAAGAAAAGACAAAACATTCTGAAAGTAGCAAGAACAAAGCATCTTGACATGTACAAGGGATGTTCAGTAAGATCACTAACTAGTGTCTCATCATAAATGATGAAGGTCAGAATGCCATGACAGTGTATATTAAAAGTGCTGAAAAATAGAAAGTTTCAGCCAATCATCCTTACTCTGTAAATCAATTCCTCAAACATGAAGAAGAAATTAAGGCATTTCCCCATAAGTAAAAACAAAGTTTATTGTTTGTAGACATACTCCACATAAAATGCTACCTGATTTTCTTCAAACTAAAATAAAATATCAGCAGCCACTTATTTTAATCCTTAAAAAGATATTAAGAACACCAGGAAAGTTAACCACAAGATAAACACAAAAGTCAATATTAACACATTTTTACTTTGTAATTTCTTTTATTCCCCACATAAATTTAAAAGGCAACTACAGTGGACTTTTCAACAACACATGAGTTTCAACTCTCCAGGTCCAGTGAACTGTGGATTTTTCAACTTATCTGTGGAAGAAATACCTCTCAGAGAATGAGACTAATCTTTCCTCTTCCTCCTTCTGCTCAGCCTATTCAACATGAAGACAGCAAGAATGAAGATTTTTCAGATGACCCACTTTCACCCAGTGAATAGTAAATATATTTTCTCTTCCTTATTTGTTAATAACATTTTTCTCTAGATTACTTTTTCGTAAGAATACAGCATGTGGTACATACAAAAAATATGTGTTAATAAACTTTATGTTATTGGCACAGCTTGTAGTCAACACTAGACTGTTAACAGTTAAGTTTTAGGGGAGTAAAAATTATATGCAAAATTTAGACTACACAAGGGGAAGGGGGACAGCACACAAAAACTTATGTTATTCGAGGACCAATTGTACGTGAAATAACAATACTATATGTAAGTAACATATAATAATGTAATTTGTAAAAAGAATGATAAGAAAAGAAAGAAAATCTACAGATGTAAAATTCTACATTATGTATGTGCTAGTATATAACAAAGTTGCTATTAATTTAAACTATATTACTGAAAAATAAGTTGTTAATTGTAATACACCGAGAAACTACTCAAAATTGATTAAATATACAGGTATACTTGATGTAAATGAGAAGTGACTCAAAATAAAATGGGATGCCATAATATATGTATCTATCACAAAAGAAGATAATTGGACAATTAAGAAATAAAACATATATAAGTCACATAGAAAACAAACAGGATAATGGCAGAAGTGGGTCCTTCCTTATCAATCACTGCATTAAATGTGATTGAATTAAAATATTCCATTAAATGGCCATAATTGACAAAAAGGAATAAGAAACATGATCCAACTATATGTTATCTGTAAGAAACTCACTTTAGATGAAAATAAACATAAGTTGAAAGTGAAAAGATGGGAAAAATATACCATGCCAAAAATAAATAAGAGAGCTTGATAGGCTATCCTAATAACATAAAAAATAGACTTTAAACAATAATTTTCAAGAGACAAAAAAGATATTATATAATGACAAAACTATCAATCTACTAAGAAGATATAGCAATTATAAACATATATTCACCTAAACAAAGAGCCACTAAGAATGTAAAGTACTAACTTGACAAAATAGTGGATAGAATCAGACAATTTAGCAATAATAGTTGGAGACTTCAATACCTTATTTTCAATATGAGACATAACAAGTAGACAAAATATAAATAAACAAAGAAGTCAGGAACACCACCATAAACCTATCAAACATCTGTAGAACACTTCAACCAATAACAGCACAATATACATTTTTCACAAGTGCACATGAAGATTTTATAGA